>OY728126.1:1273826710-1275095710 GCA_963277665.1 Viscum album | reverse complement strand
GCCCTTCCTAATGTCCAATTCTTTAAGTGTGGACAACTGGGGAACTTTTCCAATCACTGTCCAAATCTGAGGGCAGTAGAGGGGAACCACCATCAGCCTTAGCAATGGCCAAGGGATCATGGTCATGCTTTTGCTATCACGGTAGCTGAGGTTGAAGCTCCAAATTATGTGGTAGTAGGTACTCTTGTTGTTATCTCAAATATAGCAAGTACTTTGTTTGATTCTGGTTCTATGCATTCCTTTATTTCCTCCATTTTTGCAAAGAATTTAGAATCAACCCCTAGTTTTCTAAAAGTAGAGTTATCAGTCAAGACTCCTGGTGGGATTATCCAAGCATATTCAGTGTTTAGAAACTCTAGTATCTACTTGGGTGAGCACAATCTTATCGAAAATATCATAGTCATTCCCATGGTGGAATTCGGCATTATACTAGGAATGGACTGGCTCTCAAAGTATAATGAAAAGATCAAATTCATAAATAAGGTAATCTCAGTAGTCTTGAATGGAAAACCTGCAGTTATCTTCCAAGGAGAGATATCTCAATCTGATCTTTGTCTAGAAGAACCTTCTATATCCTTCTTTATGGAATTTAATGGTGAAGAAGATGATAGATGGATCGATGTGGCTATGTATTGATTATAGAGAACTGAACGAAATCACAGTAAATAATAAATACCCTCTTCCATGAATTGATGAATTATTTGACCAACTTCGTGGGGCTCAATTCTTCTCTAAGATTGATCTTTGATCTGGTTATCATCAATTGAGGGTGAAGAAATAAGATATTCTAAAAATTGCCTTTCGATCAAGATATGGGCATTGTGAGTTTGTTGTTATGACTTTTGGACTGACTAATACACCATCTATTTTTATGGATTTGATGAATAGAGTATTTAAATACTACCTTGATAACTTTTTGGTAGTTTTTATTGATGATATTATGATATATTCCAAAATTTGTGAGGAGCATGAAGATCATCTCAAGATTATTTTTCAAACTCTATGGAAAGAGAGACTTTTTGGAAAGTTTAGTAAATGTGAATTCTGGTTACAACAAGTTGCTTTCATGGGGCACATTATTACCAATGAAGGAATCACAATTGACCCTAAAGAAACAAAAGTTGTAGAGGAGTGGAATCAGCCTACAGCAATAACTGAGATTCATAGTTTCCTTGGATTAGCGGGATATTATAGGAGGTTTGTGGGAAAAAAATAACGACTTTATAATCCATTAACTATGTTAACTCGAAAAGGGGTCAAGTTCGTCTGGGCAAAGGAGTGTGAGCAAAGTTTCCAAGAGCTCAAGAAGAGATTGGTTATTTCACCTATGTTAACTCTGCCCTAAAGTTGAGAAGGATTCGTTATTTTTAGCGATGCATCTCTAAAAGGGCTTGGGTGCATCCTCATGCAAAATGAAAATGTCATTTCTTATGCATCTCGAAAATTGAATACTCATGAGAAGAACTATCCTACGCATGATCTGGAGCTGGAGGCTGTCATTTTTCCTCTTAATATATGGAAGAACTATCTTTATGGGTAGAAATGTGATATATACAAAGACTATCAATGTTTGAAGCATATTTTCACACAAAAGTAATTGAACATGAGACAAAGGAGATGGTTGGAACTTCTTAAAGACTATGATTTTTCAATTCATTATCATCCTGGAAGAGCAAACAAAGTAGATGATGCATTAAGCAGGAAATACCCAGTTGTTCTTTCCATGATGAGGATTCAAAAAGATCATTTGATCAATGAGCTAGTAAAGCTATATGTGGTAATTATAAGGGAAGGGATATCATAAACCCAAACCTAAATTATTTCTCAATCATCATTACTAGAGAAGATCAAGAAAGCTCAGAAAGAAGATCCTTTGTTACAGAAGAAGTTTGAGGCTGTGAAGGATGGGAAGTTTCCTGGGTTCAATACTGATCAAGAAGGTGTACTGAAATTTCATACAAGATTATGTGTTCCATCTATTCTGGAATTAATGAAGGAGATGATGGATGAAGCTCATAGCTCTACGTTCTCTATACATCCTAGTAGCACAAAAATGTATAGGGACCTTAGTGATCATTATTAGTGGGATAATATGAAAAGAGAGATTGTTGACTACACTTCAAGGTTCCTAGTATGTCAGAAAATGAAGGCAGAGCGACAAATTCCTAAAGGGATATTGCAACCACTACCCATACCAGCATGGAAGTGGGATAATATCACTATGGACTTTTTCACTGGTCTCCTGAGAACATCCAAAGTAAATAATGCGATATGGGTTATTGTTGACCATCTCACCAAGACTACCCATTTTATCTACATTTGGGATGATTTATCGCTTGACCAACATGCCAGGATTTACGTGAAGGAAGTGGTAAGGTTGCATGGAGTTCCACTTTCTATTGTATATGATCATGATTCAAGGTTCACATCAAAATTCGGGATAAGTCTTCAACAAGATCTGATCACTGAATTGAATTTCAGTACGGCCTATCACACCCAAACTGTTGGACAATCCGAAAGGACTATTCAAACACTCGAGGACATGCTGAGAACTTGCACAATGGAATTTAAAGGAGGATGGGATCAACATCTCTTTTTAGTTTAGTTCTCTTACAACAACAGATTCCACCCGAGCATTCAAATGGCACCCTATGAAGCTCTATATGGGAATCGATGTAGAACTCCTACTTGTTGGGATGAAGCTGGTGAGAGAAAGATTCATAGGCCCGATCTTGTGCATGAGATGACAGAAAAGGTCTATGCCATCCAACAACACATTAAGGCTACTCATAGTCGGCAAAAGAGCTATGCCGACAACCATCAAAGAGACTTGGAGTTTGATGTTGGTGAAAAAGTATTCATTCAGATTTCACCTTGGAAGAGAGTCATGAGGTTTGGGAAGAAAGGGAAGCTTAGTCCTAGGTACATTGGCCCCTATGAAATCCTTGATCATGTGGTTGTAGTGGCCTATCGGCTTGCACTTCCTCCAAATCTAGCACAATTTCATAATGTCTTCCACGTATCCCTCTTGAGGAAGTACATAACTGACCCTTCACATGTACTAAATATAGAGGTGGTACAATTGGAACATGACCTCTCTTATGAGGAGAATCTGGTGGAGATCTTGGATCGTAGAGACAAGGTTCTGCGCAATAAGACTACCCACCTTGTTAAGGTGTTATGGATGAACAATAAATGTGAAGAAGCCACATGGGAACTAGAGGAGTCTATGAGACAGAAGTACCCACAACTTTTCCATCAATGGGCACGAGATAAAATTTCAGGGATGAAAATTCTTAAGGGGGGAAAATGTAACGATCTGAACTTTTTAATTATATTTGTTTCTTAATTTTGTATGTTATTTTCTTTTTTACTCAACAAAACTATATCTTTTAATTCATAAAGTGTGTATAATTAAAATAAGACTGTTGTATTTCGACTGTTATATGACCATTGGTCAATATGACCAATGGAAACTATAATCTTAAAGTTGTATTTTTATAAATATGGTTATCTTGGTTAATTAATATAGAAAGAAGATTGAATGGACACATCCAGTAGACTCGATCCATATGAAGCCCATCTATCAGAGCTTGGGAAGGAGGTAGCATCACTGGGCTTTACTCGGGACCAAGCCCAAGTCAAACATCAACGTATGAAGCTTGAACGGAACTGCCTAAGGGAGAAGTTCTAGCTGATAGAAATCACCACTCGGGAAATGTTGTCTGAGCCACCCCAAGATTCTATCACCATAGCACACCTTACACTTAGGTCCTATGCTGGTGTTATAAGGGGCTATGTAACAAGACCTTAGCTTCTTTGTGTAATCCTTTTATATAAATAAAATATTTATTTCTTCTTATGGAAAAGCTTGTGAATTTCAAATATCCGAATAAATATAGGATGTGTATTATTGATGAATTAGGGGAAAGGGGGTATTTTAAAATATTTTTGTATTCATTAAAAAATTAATAATGTGAAATTATATTCAAAAAATGGTCTTCTACAGTTGTGATCAATGAGAAATTTAGAGTCTAATAAGATCAACTTGGTTTTTAGTGAATAGTAAAGTAGGAATAGTAACATAACCATATGAATTGTAATGGATAGTAATCTGACCAAAAAAAATAGAAACTTCACCCATGAATGTATAAATACATTTTACACATCTAAAATGTAAAAAACAATCACAGTTTATGTTTTGGAATTTTTGTACGCCATAAATATATTATTTAAAATTTTATAATTAATTTAAAAATTTAAAATGGAAATTTATTTTCATAAAATTTAATCATAAATTGGTACTTTATTGTCTTATGGGTATACGATATTTTTATGGAACCTTTATTACTTTTTTAAGGTGTTACAAAATGAGTTATAGTTTTAAAGTTGTATTTTTGGAATAAATAATGATTTTATTTAAAAATTAAATTAAAAATATTTAGAAAATTATTTTCATGAAATGAACTTAATTTTTGATTTCAGATGATCGATGTTAGGTTAGGGTGAATTTTTGGGTTTTTTCTGAAAGAGTTTAATTTTTGGTGAATAGTAAAAATGCAGTTTTGAGTTTCGGGTGTTTAACGACATCATTAATGATGTAATAATGATGTAATATTTCTAGTAGACTTATGAATATTGATATGTGCTATTATTTTTCCCAAGTGTCTAATACCATGGTAAAATACCATGGGCAAGCCCATGGTTTTGCAAATACCACTAATGAGGTGTCCCTTGGAAATTAATAATTTATTCACTCACTTTTCCTATAAATACCAATCCATTTCCCTCATTATATTCATTCCAAAATCATCCTCAATAAATTTCTTGTATCCTTACCTCCCAATAATTCCTCCCAAGGTTCCCTCAAGCCTCCCAAGGTCACGACCTTAATGCTTTCAAAGTCACTCTTCAAGGTAAGGGAATCTTTCACCCTCCTCTTTAATCCATGACTTCCTTTATATTGTGTCTTATAGTTTCCATATCTTTTTGTTGAGGGTATTTTCAAATATGTTATAATTACTGTCCATTTAATTTATAATTTTCTAGAAACCCTTTACACTCTCATCAATTTGTTTTTTGAATTTTTATGTGATGTCGTTAGGATGCCGAATTTTTCATAAAAGGAATCGCGTCTTCTCTTTTCTTTCATGTTTCCTTTTCATGTTGTATGTAATTAAAATTTACATAACATGTTATTATCTCCATGTTATTATGTATTTATACTGTATTATAATTTATTTATTATTGGGTTACTCTTGTACCCTCTCTTTTCAATGTTTTCTAAAACCATGTTATATAGCCGTTATGCTGCAGAAATTTCATCTCAAAATTTGTATCTCTTTCTCTCAAGAAATTAACTTATTTATTTATGTGAATACCCAGACCTATTTCGTTTCTATGGGTGTTCATAAATATATAAAAAGGATATATTTTATTATTTAATGTACATACATATAACACTCACTCCCTTTCCATGGGTTATAAATTATATAATGATCTTATTTTTAAGAACTTTTAAAACGTTATGATTTTGAAATGAAACCCATTTATTTTATTCTCTATGGGTTATTTATGAAATGTTTTATTATGATATATTTGTATCACGTGAAATTAAATACATATTAAGGGTGTGCCCAGATATCACTCCAACTAATTGGGTAAATAATTAATCTCTATAGATGACAAGTTTCACGATACATTGGTGAATAACCTTGGTAATTTTTATGACACCTCGGAGATAAACCTTGGTGACATGTTCATGAATGTCTAAATGAAATGTTGTAGCCACATGTTCAAGTTATGATTCATGTTATTTTTATTATGATATTAATATACATCCATTTCTCATGTTTTTTAGTTTTTATTCAAGTTCTTATTGATGTCACAAGTAAACTGATTCTCTTGTTTACCCTTAATGGGCCTTCTTCTCACCCTTTCCTTTGAATGTATGTCTCCAGGTTATGAGATGCAGTAATTGTACTTAGGATGAACTTGATGAAGCCTTAAAAGTGGATTATAATAATTGTTTTGTTGTTTTTCATGTATTATGTTCCTGATTTCCAAGACACTAGACTTTAAAGATCTGTTGTTTGTAAAATGTAATGAAAAGTTATGAAATAAAAAGGCGGGATGTCATAATTTTCATATTACATATTCATGATTTTCACTAATATTCGTGTATGGGGAACCATCTGTGGAGGCCAACAGAGTTTTACTCACACCATTATTGGGAATCCCTGCACTTCGGTGCCCAAGTAGACCATATTTATCATACATTAAGGTGGGTTTGTGACCCATAATTGGATCATTCAACTTGATATCCAAGGTAGAGTTAGGATACTGGGATGGGATGGGGCTCAAGGATAATAGTATAGTGTCTCTATATTTTATTATTTTATTCATCTTTAAATGTGATAGTCCTACTGGGTGATCAGTTGTAATGTATGAATACATGATTGAATCCTTCACTCCAATAGTTATAGAATGGTTCTGTTTATTTGTTTATACACACTATTTTTATTTATTAAATAATATTTTTAGTTATTTAAGTTTATTTTTTAATCTAATATGATGATATATTATCCCCACAATTAAACCTTATGCCCTCATTGTTAGTCATCAGTCTCTAGAATTTGAGGAGGTGTACCTAAGTTCATGTGATGACCTCAACCCAAACACTTGAAAGTGTTCCCCAACCAGGGACTCATTAAAAATTCATCAACTTACCTAATAAGGATTTCTGTATTTTTTTGAAGTTAAACTATGGTAATAGTATATGGGTGAGTACAGTGAAGGGTTTTTGTTATAATTAATATTATATGGATCATTTAAGATCAGTAACATATGGTTTTGAATTGACATTTTTTATAAAAATCGTTAGTGGATTAGATTGGTTATAAAGGATGATAGACAAGGGGTGTCTTATGGAGATAACCACATAATGATAGGTTCATATTAGAGGGTTAATGTATGGGATGATTTGGATGTGAGATTCATGGATAACTCATCTGGTGAGAGGTTATGTTGTGCTTCTCACCATCTTTTGTTTTAATGATCTCAAACAATCTTTAAAGTTATTAATAATTTCTTTCAAATGATTTCTAGTTAGTCCTGATGAAATCATTTTAGAATCTTATAAGAACCATTTAGTATAATAAAATAAGTCTTAATTAATACATTCAATCCTTTCATGGAGGCTATAAAATCCTTAAAAATATTTCCATGTAATTATAGGAGGCATATTTCGAAGCTACAGGACAAAACATCTACTTCTACTCCTGGGTGTCATAGGCTTTGGTCAACATTTGGAAGGGAAGGTTAAAATGTAAATTGGTATGCGACCGCCCCCATGGTATTAGGAATTTTTAAGTCCAAAATGACCAAGTTCTTTTCACTAGTTCATGGTATAGGGTGTATTGGTTTGTGATGGATTGAGGCTTATTTTAATGTTAGTCAAACCTCTTTAATAATTATATTCAATGAAATTATTACTTCCTAGTGAATTAAAGAATATTTATATAGTATTTAATGTCAATAAATAGATTACTTTGTTGCTTGGATCTCAAAAAAAACATTTTCAACAATACTCTCATCAAATCAATCACCAATTCTCGCTAAAAGTGATCATTTTTCTAAATCCTCACTTCTCTAGTCATGAGTGTGTACAAATTGTAAAATATTCTCACTCTCATCCTCATTTTGATTTTATCCTTTTATTTATTCATATTATATTAAGAGAATATAGATTTTTCTAAAATGTGATTACTTCTATACAACCCTCTATCATCCTCCTCTTTCTTCTATTATTGGTGATCACTACTATTAAAGTGAGGGATACAGGTTTTATTTTCATAACCATTAAAATTTAAAAGCATATTCACTTTCAGATTTCTATATATACCATTAAAAAATCATGTGTTGATTATAATTCGTGTCTCTTAATTCAATCTAGAAAGAAATGGAGATTTAATATCTTGGGTACTTATAAATACAAAGGACTAATATATTATATTTGTGAGCAATTTGGGTGGTAGATGTAGGGGCTCTTTTAGAGCTATTTTTAACCTTCCTTAAAAAAATTGTGAAATATTTAATTTCCAAATTTTCTTTTATTTTTTACATTAATTCATTCAATTAATCAATTTTTAATCCATCAATAATCAGAAAATTTTTTATTTCAAATCTTTATTTATTTCTTTTCTACTTATTTTATTATAATATTATTATTATATCATTGTTCTTTAAACTCTGATTCTTTTTTTATCTCTTCAAAATATTTTTTAATTTAATATTTCTAAAAAAATTAGCCCTTAAGAATTTAGTAATTTATTTTCAATTTTTTAAATTAAATCCACCCCCACTACCCCTTTCCATTTTACCATACTCTGACCTAAATTTAGTATCAAAGGAGTCTTTAATTGCTTTATTTATTTCTTTTCAAATGTTTTCAAAAATTATTTTATTTTAAAAATCATTAAATAATATTTCAAGAGAAATTATTTTTCAAAATGGATTTTTTGAACACCCATGTTGCTCTTGAAGGGAACTCTATGGGTTTTTCCCCCTTTTATGGAAATATTTATGGTTATTTCAGAAAAAAAAAATTATAATTTTATTAGATATATTGGTTATCCTATATAGAATATTTTTATACATGGTTATACTCCTACTACTAAAAAAGAAGATAAATGATATTCATATGATATTTCTACTTTTGAATTGGATGGTAAAGCAATGAATACATTGCATTGGCAATTAGATCAAAATGAATTTCATCGAATTTCTATATGAAAAACAATTCATGACATTTTTAACTCTTATAATATATTCATGAAAGAATAAATAATTACAATGATACCATATTAGATATGTTTAAAAATGACTTTTATAGTTTCTCTATTCATCTTAATGAGTCTATTACGTAAATTTTTTCCCTATTTACAGATATTTGTAATGGGTGAAATGATCTTGGTGATTTATGTTCTAAAAAAACTTTATTCAAGAAAATTAATTTAATTTTATCAATTAATAGGGAACCCAAATTATCTATGATACAAAAATTTAAATACATATAGAATATGAGAGTTTAAGGAATCACAATTTATCTCATAACATGTGATATTACAATGAAATACAACATGAAAAGGTGGATAAAGATTCCTAAAAATATAAAAATTAAATTTCCTTCAAGTAAATCAACAAAAAAATCATTATAATAAGAATCATAGATTGGTAATATTTTAAAAATGGTTAATAAGTACATGAATAAGAGAATATCTATTATTGATTCTAAAAGGAAAATCTAGAAATTGATGTTTCTTGCTTCAGTTGAAAAAAGAAGGGCCACATCAAGCTGTATTATCCCTTTAAAAAATGTAGTAAATATATAAAGGTTTCTAATAGGAGTGATAGATAGGACATGGTTTCAATATATAAATCAAGTTAAACAAATCTTAAGTTCCTCATGGCCAATGTTGAGGAATGCAATGAAGTAAGTTTAGCATGTTCTAGTTCTTACTCTTCTACTTATTCGACCACTTATTTAATATATAAAGATATTATTTATTCTAGAGATCAATTTCAATATGGTTTTTTTTAACTTGTTTATAAATTTTAAAATATTAAACAGAATTACTTTCATATTATTTCTGAAAAGGATAAATTTTTAAAACAATAAATATTATTTTATTTTAAAACTAAAAGAACATCCAAATATTGATATTTTTAATTTCAAATTAAATATCTTAAAAATAATATTTCTCATTTACCTTAAGTTGAAAAAAAATGAATATTATTATGAGATCTCAACGTATTGTTAAGACTATTTTAGGTATTGTTTTTTCAAAATAATTTAGTTTTAACAAAAAAAAAATAAAAAAGTTATTTTTTGGAAAGAAAATTCCAAAATTAACTCAGTCATTATTTTAAAAAAATAGGTCATCTTGTTTATGAATGAAATTATAAAAATTATGTAAATGGATGGTTGATGATAATTAATCTATAATATCATATTTCTAATAGAAAAACTTTTCACAAATAATTTTGGATTTTAAAGTCTTAATTGGTAAACTAAAGTAGACCCAAGATATCAGTACCAAAAGCATTAGTCTCTTAATATTTTATAGAATAAGGGTCTCATGAGAAACACCCAGGAAGCTAATTAGTATATTGATAGTAGGTGAATGAGTCACATGTGTGGTGATCCCTCAAAATTTAACAATCTTATAGACTTTAATGGAGGACATGTCACATTTGGAGATGATTAAAAATGTAAAATAGCCTATATAGGTATGATTGTTTTCTCCAACTCTACTTTTATTAAATATGTTTTATTTGTAAATGAATTCATTTATAATTTTCTAATTACTAATCAATTATGTGATAGATGTTTTTAAAATAACATTTAGTGATGTCTTTTGTAATGATTTTAATTCTAAAGGTATGATTTTATTTACCACATCTCATTTTTTAAATGTTTATATTATAGATTTAAAATATATTGAAATTCAAAAGGTTAACTATTTAAGTGAACAAGATAATGAATCTTGGATTTATAATTGTTTCCTTGGTCATTATAAAATTCACTAACTTATCAAGATCAAATATAACCCACTAGTATTATATTTACCAAAATTTATTTTCAATGATAACTTATATTATGAACTGTAAAAACATGGAAAGAAATTCAAGTCATATTTTAAATTTAGAAGGGTTTTTTATTATTCTAAATCCTTATAAATTTTTTAGCTAGACCATTTTGTAAAATATCTAGTTACTATTATTTGAAGTAAAAAAATTAAACTTTTTTTTATCAATGACTGTATAAGATTTACATGGGTTTTATTCTTAGCTAATAGAAATGAGGATTGAAATGTCTTTATGAACTTTTCAAGAAAAGTTAAAAATGAAAAGGGAAGAAAGCACTTCTTTCTTCGAAGTGACCATGGTGGATAATATTAAAACCAATACTTTGATTAGTTTTTTTATTCTCAAGGTTATCATCACTTTTTATCTGTCACTAGAATAACTCAAAAAATGAGGTTATTAAAAGATGAAATAGGTCTCTCCAATAAATGTTTAGGACTCTCTTTAATGATTTTAACCTTTCTCATTTATTTTGGGATGATTTTTTCAAAACCTATCTCTATATCCTTATTCATGTTCTTATAAGACCCATATTATTAAAAACCCCTTATCAATTTTTGAAAGGAAAAATTCCAAAATTTAGCATCTTTATTATTTTTGGTGAGGAATTCTGTATCCATAATACCAAGGATAATTTAGGAATGTTTGATACTAAATTTGATGAAGGTATCTTTCGTATCACACCAATACATTAAAATGTTTTCATTTTAGAATAAATTTTATTTTTTTCTATATTCCTTGATATTCAACACCATGTTAAGCTTATGCTACACACAACACTGAATTATCTTGTGTTACACGCAAGACCAAGTTTTACCACCTTTTAGTGGCATACCTATAATAAAGCTAAATTTTAACCCTTTTATAATTTTTATTTTCCAAAATAATCTTCATTTTTCAATTCATAATGTCAAAATTATCTTAGGGTGTTGTTTTGGTATTTTCAAGAGAAGTTGCATTTTTTATGAATAGTGAAAATACTTTATTTTAGTTAAAAACTATCTTTTCATTTAAATAATTACTAATGATAAATTATATATAAAATTGGTTTTTAAGTAAAAATAGGTCAATTATAACCTATTAGTTAAATTTACTTCATTTTAATTTATTTTTTTTTTTGAAATTATATATATAAACCTATTTATCTTTTTAACATTTTCACTTTAAAAATCTGTTTTCTCACCACGTATTTGGGATTTGGTTTAAATTTAATTCTTTCACTTCTGTGAATTGAATTTTGAAAAAATGAAATAAAATGTTATGATACGTATAATATTTATAGTCTAATAAAATCATCTTAGTCTTTAAAAAAAATATTAGTGAAAGTAATTAAAATTAATTACAACGATTGAGGTAAAATTAACCTTAACAATGAACTAAACCTCAAACTAAAGAGTCCAAATGACCAAGAAACTTGTCAAAAATAACTTATCTTATAATATGTTAACCATATACACTATTTGTTAGAATTTTATGAGTTATTAGGACACAATTTCAGGAAATTTACCCATATAATAAGTTAAATAAGGAAAAAATACAAAAAATTAACCTTCCATACCATTAATATTTCTAAAGCTTTAGAGTACTAAATAAGCTGCATAGTTTCTGTTATAAACATTATTTTTAAAGGAATATGATTTTTTTGTATCATATTAATTTAAATTTAATTTCTATTGATGATATAATTACATTAAATGATTAATAAGATAAATGACGCTAAAAAAATTAAAAAATGAAAATTTAAGGAATTATTGTGTTGAATTAGGTTGTTGGATGAATATATCATGTTATATATATATTAACTTAACATATTTTAATTAAAATAAAGTTTTTATATTTTTAAAATTAAAATTAAATAAATAATGTCAAAATTAACACTAATCTTATTTTACATTATATGATATTTTATTAAATGATTTATAATTAATAAAAAAAATATCCTATTCCAAGTGATTTGAGAGTGTTAATAAATATAAAATATGTTTCATTAATGGACCAAATTATCTTTTATAATTAACATATTGACCCATAGATAGTAAAAGCATTGTTATCATGGTTCGGGTTAAAGTAGGGTTTTTGCGCGTTACATGCGCTTCTTTTAAAATTAATTTCAAACACACTTGGGATTTATATTTTTCAAAATTATATATAATATTTATAATTAAAGGGATCTATATTCTATAATAAAAATAAATTTAATTTATACTTAATGGTGAAATTACTTAGGTTTGAAAACTAGTAACCTAAATGAAAAATTAAAATGAAAATATAAAGAAACATAAAGACTAACAAACAAAATAATAAAAATGCACATATTTATGTGTGGTAGATATTTTTATAGACCATAATTTTACTTTAATCCATTATTTTTCTATTTTTAAATCACATTAGGTAAAGTACACCTCCCAATAGTATTTACATTTTAGTATTTACAAGAATTTCACTCCTCCACTATAAAAATAAATTCACTCTTCCCCATCCTCACTCATCTAAAGACACATTGGATAATAAAAACTCTAATAAAATAAGCTCCCAAAATCCCACCTCTCATCCTAGAATCCTCACCTTGGTCAGAAATAAAAATAAGAAAGCCTTTGGTGGAAACCAAAAAGAGTTACCCGAAAAAATAGGTAAAATTCTTCAATGGGCATTTATGTTTTATTTGTTTCTCCACCCCTTCATTTCTTACTAATTAATGATTATATGTAAAAATAATTATCCAAAATATACAGATATTTTTTTATTTTAAGGTTTATACCAACATATACACACACTTTCATCAATTGGGTAATGAACTTACAGATTGAGTACAGTGAACTACCGCCTCGTGAAACGATGTCCTTCATTTTTCCTTTACCACCTTTCATGGTTGGGAATTATGATGGAAAAATTGTTTCTATATGATATATATGATATTTATTTTGTCTATATTCTTAATTAATTTTTATATAACACATAAATTTATGAATTCTGTTTGGTGTAAATACGATAACATCGTTTGTGGACGTGTGGACTACCACCTCCTCAAAGAGATGTGATATGTTCACACATTACATGGAATGTATTAAGGATAGTTTTAGTTAAAAATATGTGACATAAATGAAATATATATTATTTTTATGACATAATTACCTTTCTATAAATATAATATATCATTTTATTTGTTACCATTTTCACACACTAAAAAAGTGACAACGTTGTTCGTGGATGTGTGGACTACCGCCACCTCGGCGCGATGTGATTCCTTTTACATCACAAGAATTATATATATAAATATATATGATTAAAAATAAATGGTATATAGGATATAATTATCATTATATAAATATATAATTTAACTTAACTTCTTTAAAAAATGATCATTGAAAAATTGTAACGTTGCTTATTCGTATGTACGGCATGCCTTCTCCATGATTATAATGTTGGTTCATCTTTCATAACCATAATTAATAATTGGTTTTAAAAGTATAATTTATGTTTAAATATTATAATTATGTCATTATTATTATTCTTGGTATGTTTATATAATAATCCATTTTACCATATTCAACCTACCAAGTTCATTTTTAACACATGAACCTTATTTTGTCAAAACACCCAACGTAAACTTTATTGTTTAATTAGTTATATAAAAAAATAACTAAGTAAAGAAAAATTAATAATAAAAATTATAAAAATTATAAAAAAAATAATTAATTAAGATAATTTTATTATTCAGGAATATAAATAAACATGTGACAAGTCAGACTCAAGGTAAGGGATTTCATCTCAATTTCATTTCATTGAGGCATATTGCAATGTTAAGCTCCTAGTTTCTTTTATATTATGTATATACTTACCTTTTACATGTTATATCATGAATATACTTATTATCATGATATTAAAAGTTTCATATATTTTTATTTTATCATATGGATTATGACTCAAAAATTTTGAAGTGTTATGGGACACTTTATAATGTTTAAGGATTATTTTCATCAAGAATTTTTTAATGATATTTCAATGGTTTTCCTATTCATCCAAATAAACAAGCCTTATTATTAATTATTCTCCCCAAGGGAATTATTGATAAATATGGATCATTTATTCAATAACGATATTTTATGATAAGGCATGTTGTTTATTAATTGAATCAATTATTCAATATGGGGAATGCTTTAGACAGGCAGTGACAAGTAGGGCCTGGACATTAGATAGCCTCTCAATGAATTAACATGTTCTCATTAGACAAATTTGTTGTAAAAATTAAATATGTTTCTACCTATATTTTAAACTTTCTTATTAAGGGTCATGATGGTATAGGTTTTCATGTGCCTCAGACATGGTGGCTAATAAATAATCATTTATTTTATTGAGAATTCACTTATTATTATTATTATTATTATTATTATTATTATTATTGTCCATGAGATTTTTTCATTGACATTGTCTATGTATTCATTTAATTATTATTTTATTGATTATATAGTGGGTTTTATAGTCATTTAAATATTTATATTTATTATTCCTTATCTAGTTATTTGAGTGGCATGTGTTCCCAGTTATTTACTGTACCATGTTTATTATGATTATTGATTCATTATTTATTTCATTGTACTTACCCTTACTGAGAATTTGATCTAACCCTTATTAATTTTCCTTTCCCAAGGTTATAAAGTTTAATTATTGGAATGAGTTTCATAGATTCTATGATATTACTTATTTCGTGAATTATTTTCTATTTCCCAATGTCATATGGGTATCATGTATGTAATATAGTTTTCCAAAATAGCTAAAATATTTGGTCCTTAGGGGTTTGATTCCATATAATCATGCCAATGTAATAAAGTAATGTTCCAGCTTCGGGATTATAGGGTTGAGGTGTTATAGTTGGTATCAGAGTAAGTTTAAATGAAACCTTGGGAATAAGATTTATAAAATATAGATTATAACACATAACCCAAAGATAGACTTTGAGGATAAGTATAGAAGAACATCCCAAATATACCATGATTATAATTATGATATTAAATATGAAAAAAAAATCAATTTATGTTCAGTATATTTTTAGTTTTGGTATTATAATTTATTTTTCATAATGATATGATCTAACCTAGTGTATGTCGTCATTTAGGAATGGGTCCAAACATAACAAATGTGAACATCACTGATGTACGTCATCCAAATAGTAATAAGGATCACACCTTTTATTGTCTTAAGCCAATATTTCAAAGGGAACTTGTTTCCCAAGAATTATCATCATATGAGGACATAGTATATTATTCTAACAAGATAGAGAAAAAATTATATAAGTATTATTGATTCAGAGGGAAGAATGAGAACAAGAGGATAGATAGAAAAAATTTGGATAAAAGGAATAAGGGAAATAATTATTTCCCTGCATATAATAACTATGGAAATAATTTCCAAGATACTTACTTAAAAGGAATGGGATTTTTCAACATATGTGGAAATAAATTTCACCATTATTGTGATTTCATGGGAAAAGAAAAATTCTTCCAATTTGAAATGATTAAACTACAAGGATATGGGACACTATGAAAATCAATTTCTCATGTATCAATGGAATATACCATTATATAGGATAATGGATCATGGTAAAAACTATACTAATACCATATAAAATGAGGAATGATTATTTTTCTTATGTATGGATGTAAGTATTTTTTTTTTTGAGTATTTTTATCAATGATTTATTGCTTATAAGAATTATGGAAAATGTCAGGATTTTACTTTAGTAATTTTTTGTTAAGGATTTGAGATAATATATTGAATAGAAAAAATTAAAGTGATTTTGTGGAAAGTTAAACATTTTAGAAAACACATTATTTAGGGAAAGATAACCCTTAATATGTTATTGATACTAAGATAATGATTTTGGAATAATGATATAATTTATTTGGATAAAGTAAATCAGATAGCATCGACTACCTTAAAATTGATTAATGGTTTGTTGAAAATTAATTTATTCTATCATATATGGAGTTTACAACACTTTTAGATTTAAGTAATATATATAATAACATGTATTATGATTAAGTAATAAGTAATTATGAATGATTACAATAAGGTTTTATGGTAATTTAAGTTACTACCATGTTTCAAGAGAATACATGATGGGGGATTTCACATGTTTGGTATGTGAGGATTAGAGAGATACTTCATGTTGTTTGGATTAATAATAAGTTAATTTCGTAAATTCAATTTCCATATTTATATAAGTATTGAATCATAACCATTTGGAAAAGTTTACCATTTTTGAAATGATTTAAGTTGATCTTTGAATTTGGTTTTAGAGATTAATGTATTAATTTACTATATGAAGCATCTTGTGCTAAGAAATAAAGTGGAAATAGTTCAAGGTATAATCAAAGGAAAATATTATATTTATATAAATATATATTTACTTATATTCTTAGATTGTGAAATAATTTTTAAATACTAGAAAAAGTGTCTTGAAAAAAAAATGTTTTCATATTATCATAATTTTTTATAATAACAATGACTATTATTCACACCTCTATTTTATGTCTTTGTGGTCAAAACATTTACAATGAACATGTTCTTTAGAACACTTTATCAAAACATGATAATTGTATTTTTCTTCCATTTCCATGTTTCCACTAACATTATCCTATTTGAAATCCTAGTTTTGTTGTGAACTTTTAATTTTAAATTACCTATTTTTAAATTGTTGAGATCATGTTTTAATTACGAGGAAATAATTTAATTAAGGTGGGGAGAATGTAACACCCCATTACATTATAATATTTTCATTCTATAATAATTTTTTCATGCAATATTTCTGTATGCACAACACATTGTTAAAATTACGCTACAAACAACACTGAGTTTTCTAGTGTTACACACAAGACCGAGTTTTACCACCATTTAGTGGAACACCTATTTTAAAACTAAATTTTTAAATTTTTTATAAATTTTATTTTTCAAAATAAACTTAATTTATTAATTAGTAATTTCAAAATTATATTAGGATTGTTTTTTTTTTGGTATTTTTCTGTAAAGTTTCATTTTTTGATGAATAGTGAAAAATACTACATTTTAGTTAAAAACTTCCTTTTAATTTAAATAATTTTGAATGTTAAATTATATTTTGAAATTTTATTTAAATTCATAATAAATAAATTATAAATATATTCATCCAATTTAGAATTTTTTAATCAGTTTTATATTGAATTTAGATATAAATGTTTTTTGAACATTTGAACATTTTCACTTCAAAACCTCATTTCTCACCACATATACGGGGTTAGAAATGAATTTAATATTTCCAATTCTATAAATTGAATTTAAAAAATGGATATAAAAGTTTTTAATAAATATAATATCTATATTTTTATAACATAAACTTATTTTTTGACCAAAAATATTAGTTAATTTAATTAAAATTAATTACAACGATTAAGGTAAAATTATGCTTAATAAGGGACTAAACCTTAATCTTAATGGCCAAAATGACCTAGAAACTTGTCCAAGATCCATTGGATGACAATATTTTGACCATATCCCATGTGTTTTCAAATGTTTTGAGTTATTGCCACACATTTTCAGGAAAGTGACCCACATAATAATTCAAGTAAAGAAAAAAATAAAAAAAATAAATTTCCATACCTTTAACATTTATAAAGAATTATCGTATGGAATAAGATACATAGTTTTAGTTATAACACTATTTTTAATGTTAAATGATTTTTTATCATAAAAATTTAACATTAATTTTTATGGATTATATAATTACATTAAATTCTTAATAAACTCTAATGCATGAATCATTGAGATAGTAATTAAATATGATAAATTATTCAAAAAAGATTAAAAGTAAAGAAACTTTAATGAATTATTGTGTTCCATTTTTTTATTAATATATAATTTTAAAAATATATTAAATTATAATAATTTAATTAAAATAATTTTTTGATATTTTTTAAATTAAAATTAATTAAATAATGCCTAAATTGACATTGAGGTTATTTTATAATAAAATATATAAAAAAATTATTTAAAATTAATATAAAAAAACTATCATCTGCCAAGTGAATTTTAAGTGTTAGTAAATATAAAATATGGTTCATTAATAAACCAATTTATCTTTTGTAATTAACATATTGACTCATGGATAGTAAAAACTTTGTTAGCATGGTCCCAGTTAAATCGGTATTTTTGCGCGTTACATGCGCTTGTTTTAAAAGTAATTTACAACACACATAGGATTTATATTTTGTAAATTATATATAATATTTATAATTCATTGGGACTATATTTTTAAATAAATATAACTTTAATTTATATTTAAATTAATTAGGTTGGAAAACTAGTTACCTAAATGAAAAACAAAAATTGAAAATATAAGGAAACTTTAGAACTAAAGAACAAAATTATAAAAAATAAAATATTTTTTTGTGGTGTATATTTTTCTCAACCATACCTTCACTTTACACAATTATTTTAACATTATTTATGGACAATCTAATAGTATTTACCTTTTTGTATTTATAAAAATGTCACTCCTCCTCCACTATAAAAAAGAATTCACTCTTCTCCTTCCCCACACCTCTCAAGACACTTTGTATCATCCAAAATATTCCAAAATAAGATTAAAACATCCCTCCAATCATAATAGAATACTAAAATTTTATAGAAACCAAACCAATTAATCCTTTGGCGAAAACCAAAAGAAGTTACCCGAAAAAAGAGTTAGCATTCTTGAATGGGAATTTATGATTATTCATTTCTCCACCCCCTTCATTTATTACTAATCCATGATTATATAATAAAATAAGTATAAAAAATATATTGATATTTTTTTATGTTATGTTTTTTACCTACACCAACACACACTTCCCTCAAATTGGTACCAAACTTGCCATTCGTGTACGGTGAACTACCACCTTATGAAATTATGCCATTTATTTTTCCTTTACGACATTTCATGGTTGGGAATTATGATGGAAAAATTGTTTATATATGATATATATGAATTTTATTATTTCTTTATGCTTATTTAAATTTTAAATAACACATACCTTTATTCATTCTATTTGGTGTAAATATGATAACATCGTTTGTTGACATGTGGACTACCGCCTCCTCAAAGTGATTTGATACGTTCACACATTACATGGAATGTATTAAAGATGGTTTTAATTAAATGTATGTGAAATAAGTTACATATATATTATATTAATGACATAATTAACTTTATTTAAATATAATATATCATTTTCTTTATTACCCTTTTCACACACTAAAAAATTGATAATGTCATTTATGGATGTGTGGACAACCGCCTCCACGATTTGATGTGATTCCTTTTACAACAAAAGAATTTAAAATATAATTACATTTCATTAAATAGAATGGTATTTATAATATAATTATTATTAAAAAAGGATATAATGTTATTTACCTTCTTTATATAATGAACATTGAAAAATGGGAACATTACCCTTGTGTACGTACGGCCTACTGTCTCCATGATAGTAACTTTGGTTTATTTTTCATAACCATACTTCATAATTAGTTTTAAAAGTATAATTTATTTATAAATATGATAATTATTTCATGATTATTTTTCTTTATATTTTTATACAATGACCCCTTTGAACATATTCTACCAACCAAATTTGTTTTTAACACATGAATATAATTTGATCAAAACACCCGATGTAAAATTAATTCTTTAAGTAGTTATATTTAACATTCTAATAAGTAAAGTAAAATTAATAATAAAATTGAAAAAATCTCTAATTAAATTAAGTAATTAACATAATTTTATTACTTATGATGATAAAGACACGATTAGTAAGTTAGACTAAATATAAGGGATTTCATATTAATTTGATTTATAGTTTTAATTAATTGTTATTCCTTCATAGGGATTATGATTCAAATGTTTTAAATTGGTATGGGACACTTTTTAATGTTTCAATATTACTTTCCTCAATAATTTTTTTAATGATATTTCAAAGGTATTTATATTCAAAAAGATCAACAACATTTGTTGTTTCTTATTATACACTTGGGAATTATTGAAAAATAAGTATTATTTATTAAATATAGATATTTTATGAAAATTAATATTGTTTATTAATTAGATATATTGTTTTATATGAAGAATAGTTTGTACATGAAGTGGAAGGTGGGTCCTGGACTTTATATATCCCCTCAATGTATTAATAGGTTCTCATGAGACAAATTTTTTGCGTAGATTAAACAAGTTTCTCACTGTATTTTTAAACCATCTTGTGAAAGGTATTGACGGTATAGCTTTTCATGTGCCTCATACATGATGTCCAATAATTAAGAATTTTCTTTATTGAGAATTCAGTTATTATTATTATCCATGATATTTTTTCATTAACATTATCTATGTATTCATTTCATTCTTCATTTATTGAATAAATGGTAGGTGTTCTAGTTATTTACCTCTCCATATTGATTATGCCTTATCCAAATATTTTAGTGGAATCTGTTCTCAGTTATTTACCATGAAATGTTTATTATTATTATTGATTAATTATTAATTCCACTGTACTTACCCTTAATGAGCATTTGAGATCACCCTTATTATGTTTCCTTTCCCCAAGATATGAAGTTGAATTCTTATAATGGGTTACTAGGATGTTAGGATTTTACTTATTTTATGCTTTATTTCTTATTTCCCAATGTAATATGGGTATTATTTATGTAATCTAGTTTTCTAAAACTACTAAACTGTTTGGTACTTCATGATTTTATTCTTTGTAATCATTTCAATGTAATAAATTAATGTATAAAATTCAAGCTTGTAGGGCTGGGGAGTTACATATTTCATGGGTAATCAAACTTAATGAAAGCCTATCGTGCCTAAAATAAGATGACCAAGACCATAGAATAGTCAATTCGCATCAAATTCAATGAGAATCTTCTTAAATTGCATTCATAAATTGATGATGTACTAACTAAACTAGTTTGACCATACCAAAACTGCAACCTTCTAAATTAATTGAAGATTCTTAAGAACCGTCTTATACTCCTTTACCCAAGGTATATGTTTAATTCAAATACCATCCCCTATAGAATGATATCAGTGAATTACAATCCAGAACTTCTACTATATAGTCACTCTTAACAGATCTTGAACATTAATATCTTCTCTATCACCATGAACCTCAATCCATTGATGATGAAATTAATGATGAGAATTTTATACTTTTCATGCAATAGGAGTTGAAATAACATCAAAGGAATAATATTTTGACTCTTTTGGAAGAACTAAATATCCATCCTAGTATTAGAACCAAGTGGGTTTTTGAAATAAACATTAAGATCAATTAATTATCATTCATAATATAGATTGACTTATTTCTAAAGGATATAATAAATATCATAATATTGACTATAGTGAAACCTTTTCATGCATCTCATGACTTTAATCCATTATAATCTTATTGTAATTCAATGAAAAATTTAATTTTATACTTTTTGAATGGATGTTAAAATTGATCTTTTAAAATTAGTTTATTTAAAAAACATTTGTGGATCAACCACCCAATTTTAAAAATATTAAAATTCCAAATCATTATTTTAAGTTAACCAAAGTTTTATAATGTTTAAAAAAATTCTCTAGGGCTTGGTATAATAGGTTAACTAAATTCCTTTTATCAAATTGTTTAAATATTATAAAATTCAATTCCAAATTTTTATCAAAAAATATTCAAATAATTTATTAATAATTCTATTTTGTGTTAATGATGTTATTTTTGTATCAAAAAAATAATATCTTTAAAATGAATTTTATAATTTAATGAATAAATAGTTTTAAATTAGATTTTTTAGAGAATTCAAATTATTTCTTGGTTTTCAAATATTCAAATATTATGATGTAACCATTTTAAACCAGATTAAATACACTAATAAACTTCCAAAAATGTTTGGAAAGGATTGTGATAAGTAAATTTGAACACCTATGAGTAAAACTTGTAAGATAATTTTAGATGAATATAGAAATTTGGTTGATAACAACATTTATAAAAGTATGATTAGAAGTATAATTTACCTTACATCAAAATGGATAGATGTCATGTCTAGCATATGAATTTGTGGTTGTTTTCTATCAAATTCAAATGAATTTTATTTAAAATATATCAAAATATTTTTTTAAGGAACTAAAAAATTAGGATTATTGTTTTCTAAGGAAACTTATTTTTAACTTACTTGTTTTTCTGATGTTGATTTTGTAGGATACCAACAAGATAGTAAATGAACTAGTGGAACATTTAATAAACTAATAAAATCACTTATTTCATGGAAGATAAAGAAGAAAAAAATTATATTTATACATCCAAAGAAGAATACATATTCTCTAGGAGTTTTTACATTCAAATAATACGGTTCAGACAACTCTCTTAGATTTTAGGATCACATATTCTCTTTTAGTTATCAATTGATGAAACATAAGTATGATTAGTATCTCTAAAAATCTTATTCAAAACTCTATTACAAGGAACATTAATCTAAGGTTACATTTTCTTTGATATCAATTTCAAAAAGGTGATATCATTCTTAACTTTATTTGCGCAAACCATAAACTTGTTGATATCTTCACTAAACCTCTTCCTTTTGATCACATTGATTTTATTAAAGGTGAATTGGTTATGATTATCTTATGATACTTATTTTTTAATCTTATAAAGTTTTAGAAATTATAAATTTCATTTATCAATTTACATTTTTTCAAATATTTTATTACTCTTTAAAAAAATTGAAACCTTCAATAATTTTGGTATTGTTAAGTGAGTGTGATCCTCCAGGAAAAAAAATCATGTCTGGGTAAAAAAATTAGATGTGGTATTTAAGAATGTGCTCCTATGAATTTTTTTTCTAAAGAAATTTGATTAGGTTTTAACCATATCATCATCATTAGCATGGTGAGTGGTCTTTTACTATATAATTGGTTTGACAATCTTGGGGAATTTTATTTTGTTTAATTACACAATTTTTACAAACCTTAATCATAAAATTATTTTTTAAAATATTTTCAAATATTTTATCTATTTATTTAGTTTTTTAAGGGTTATGATCCCTTTATCTATCCTACTAAATTATTTGAGAGGAATATAATCTTGTTAATAAGAAATGATCATAGAAGAGACACCTTTTTCGAAAAAAAAATTCCAAAATTTTATATTACTCTTCAGATTTTCCTAAAATTAATTTATCAGAGTTTTATTTTTCTCTTGATCTATATATTTAAAATAAAAAAAATTGTTCTCTTATATCATTAATTTTATTGAGACTACCATTATAGTATTTTTTTAATTTTTCTAAAAAAAATTTAAAACATTATTTTTTCATATCTCCAAAGATCATTATTAATGATAAATATAGTTTTAAATATTATTGATCTTTATCGTCAAACCCAGTCAATGAAATTTTTTTGATAATCCCAAAGGGGAATATGTTTTATAAGAGTTTTTGTGATATGTTTTTTTATATTTTTTATGTTAAAATGAAAAGAAAATTTATTGGGGAAATTTTTATTATTATTATTAAAAGGGGGATAATTATTGATTTCATCATACAATATTATTTATCATATAATTATTATATTATTATATTATTTTTTTAATTATATTTTCATTCAAGTATATTTTATCATAAAAATGTTAGATAGTTGTTCTTCTCATAATATTTAGTTTTAATGATCACATGAAATCTTTAAAGTTTTTAAAAATTTCTTTCAAGTTATTGATAGTTAGTCTTCATGAAATCATGTTATAATCTTATAAGAACCTAGAAGGATCCTTGAATAAGTCTTAATGGATTTATTTAATCCTTTTATGGATACTAGAATATCCTTAAAGGGATTTTCATGGAAGTGGAGGAGCCGAATTTTAAAGATACAGGTTAAAATAGATAGTTCCATGTCATGGTGGCATAACTCATGGATGATAAGAGGAATGGCATGCTAAAACCAAAACAAACAAGTTGCCACACCCTTGGTCATGGTCATTTTGGAGGAAAAATAGCCATGGTTTTTTTCCAAGGAACGGTGTTGGGAAATTTGGGTTGTGATAACTTAAGCCTTATTTTAATATTTCTAAAACCCCTTTATTTATGGTAATCAATGAATTTATTATTCCCTAATAAATTATTGAATATTTATAGAGCATTTAAATATTATAAATATAGGCCTCAGGTTCTTGTATATCAACAATAAACTTGTTCAACAACACTCTTATCGAATTGATCTCCAATTATCTCTCAAAGGTCTATATTTTATAAATCCTATTTTCTCAAATATAGAGTGTGTATAAATGTTCAAATATTCTAACTCTCATATTATTTCTCATTATCTCCAAGTGTTTATTTATATTATTTTTAGATAATCAAGATTGTACTAAAACTTGATTTCTTCTAAGAAATCTTCATTCATTCCCCTCTTTATTTTATTATTGATTCTCCCAACCATTAAAGTGATGGATTCGAGTTTTATTTCCACATCTATTAAAAGTTAAGAGATTATTCTCTTTGAGGTTTATAACTATACCCAATAAAAATCTAGTGTTGATTTTAATTACAATTTATTTCTAAAACCAAAAAAATGAAAGGTTGTTTTGGTATCTTGATTACCATTAAATACATAGAAATAATACATTAAATACTAAATAAATTTTGGTGATATATATAGGGGATCATTTAGATCTATTTCCAAATTTCTTACCTAATTATTACCATTTTTACATTACATGTTTTCATTCCTTTATTTACTTCATTCATTCAATTAATCAATTGTTGAATCCATCAATATGACTAATCATTCTAATTTTTAATCATTAATTCTCTAATTCTTCTTATTTTATAATATTGTATTATTATTATATAATTTCTCTTTCAACTTTGATCTTTTTTTCATATCCTCAAAATATTTTATTTTTTTAATCTTTCTAAAAATAATTTTTTATTCTTTAATAATTAAGTAGTTTCATTTTAATTTTTAAATGGAAACTCACCCCACCCCCCCCCCCCGTCTTTATATTTTACCCTACTCCATCTAATAGTGACCTATGAGATTCAATTAGAGTGAATAGTTTAGAAATATGGATGTCATTTTGAGCATGAGTGAGGATCTACCATGAGTAGAATGTCATGAGATTAGCCAATGATGGGAATAATCTATTTTATTGGCATGAGAATTAGGAATTATGGATAAGGTTCATTCAATATTGGATATGTGTATTCCTCGGGTGATGGGATGATCCTCAGACGGTAGATCATATACGTGCATATCATGTTTTCATTTCACGCATTATATTATCATTATTGGCGGTTGAGGGTATAGGATTTGGATGTTCTAGGATTCTTACACACATGGTGAAATGGGTTATAGCTGCAGGATGGGATTCTTATAGGGTGACACCAAGGATTTTATTTATGATTATACCAACCATTGTTTTGTTGTGATATAATGGTCAACCTAAGGAATGGATAAAACTTAGGACTGATATTTGGGTGATTTTGGGAGGATCTGAGATGTATTGTCCATTTTCAATATGAGAATGTCTTCAAATAATATTATTATATAACTGATCCTATCATATCCTGATAAAGAATTATTTTCAGTATGCATCTGACCTATGGTAGTTATAATAGGTAATATTTCATTATTTATTGATATTGGTGATAGACTATTAACCATTTCCTTAATAGATGACTAGTGATGACCCATTCATTACATTTCTCAAGAGTGGTGATAAATCATACATCATTCCCTTTTATATTGGTGATAAATTATTCATCACTTCATCAATTTTTAATTAGTGATAATTCATCCACTGATACTTTCGTTAGTAGAGGTGATATCACATTTACCATTTCCTTATGGATTAGTGATGACCCATTCATAATTTCCAGGATTTATAATAGGTGATGACCCATTCATTATTCCTTTACTTGGGAATGGTGATAACTTATCCACTGTTTTCTTTAATATTGGTGATATACCATTCCCCGCTTCCATGTTCATGAATGGTGACAATCCTTTTAGCATTAACATAGTTAAAAGAATTAACCTCATAATTATGTTGGGAAATATTCTATTCAACATAGAAAGGGTTGGTCATGCTGAAAACCCAACAAATATATTGATTTGTGATAACCCATTATCAACCATAAGACTAGTGTAGACACACAACCACCCACTAGGGAGATGTCAGCCCATCATGAGGACTAACCATTGTGTGGTTTTCCTTCCTTAATGATGTGATCAAAAACTAAAAAACTTTATCCCATTTTAAAATAAGCTAATGTAGAAATGGTTCAATTTCTAGGGAGGATTTTAGATTATTAAGTAATTCAATATCCATGTATCAAGGTATATAAAAGGTTATCAACAATCAATAGATCTGGTGGGTTGGTATCATTCCCAACGCTAACAATGGTAAATAAAATCTCACCAAAAACAATTATGAGGTAGATATTTATACGTCCCTTGGTAGTGAATGAAGTCTCTCCATTCATAAACCTGGAAATGGTGAATGTCCCATCATTAACCCATAATAAAATTGTGAATAGGTTATCACCACTCCCAAGTAATGGTGTGTTTAATGGGTCATCACTAGTCATCAATCAGGGAAATTTTGAATTGGTCAACACCAATCCTCAAAAAAAAAAGGAGAACATGATATCACCTCAACTAAAGAGAGTAACGATGAATTAATTATCATTATTCATCAATCAATGAAATTGTGAATGGTTTATAATGAATAAACAATTTAATGGTTAATGAATTATCACTGCTCCAATGAAATGTAAGGGTGAATGGGTCTTTAGTAGTCATGTCTCAAGGAAATTGTGATTGGTATATCACATATCCCAATGGTGAATGAAATATTACTTTTCATAACTATAATAGGTTAGTTTAATTCTTAACCTAATTACATCTCAATATATTATAGGATTATGTATAGCCTAAAACCTTTTGTAAAATTCATCCATCTAAAAATGGATAACACCTCTTAGATCCTCTAGAAATTACCCAAATCTTATTACCAAACATTATCCATTTATTAGGATAGTCGTCATTTAACAAGAACATAATAGATTAGATAATCACAATCATAATAATGGGTGTAACCCTTCCCAAATCATATCCTTCAACTATAACACATCACAAAATGTGTGTATGAATCCTAGAATCTCTAAATCCTATCCCTCAACCATCATTATTAATCACACTATGTGTTCCATGAAAGCATAATATACTTGGTAGGGCTTCACCATCAGAGGCTTATTAAGTCACTTAAGGAACACATATATCTGGTGTTGTAAGACCATAATACATTAATATCAGTTTACATTCCAAGGTATCTTAGTATTAAAATCAATGTCAAATTAGAAGACACTCTACACATGGTATATCACCACTCATGCTCAAGATGGACCTCCATCATTCAACACCATTCACTCTAATTCCATATCACAAGTCACCTCTCACACTATTGTTTATCCTTGCATATCACATATGACTCATCACATACTCTAACCCCAAAGATAAACCTATAATTCAATGTTTATATCCCTTGTAAACCCCTAGTACAGAATCCATTATAACCCATCAAAGACACAAGAGGTTTCTCTTGATACTCCTAATTCAAAACCATAGGTCTCCCATATTGAATGATCCATATAATATAGGATACCCCAAAAACCATTCACTAGAAAAACCCATAGCTTATTGTTATAGGTGAACATGACACACTAATACAAAAGACTGCCATATGTCACTAAATCCATTTTTAATATCCCCTCGTCGGAGACCATTCAGCAGAATCTGGGGCAGTGTCTTTACATGACCTAAGTAATGCCTCCTCACACACTAGATGTTGTTGACTAATAATGAGGGTCTAATATTTTTATTTACGGAATTTATACCCTTATATTAGTTTAATAAAATAACATAAATAATAAATCATAATCATTCAGAAATTATCAAAGTGTGGAAGAATGAATAAACATAACCACATTATAAAAAATGGGATGTGGTATTCAATAATCTAGTCATAAATCACAATTGATCACCCATTAGGATGATCACAAAAAAATGAATAAAATAATGAAATATAATGAGGCTTAATTACCATCCTCAAGACTCATCTCATCTCGATCTCTAGACTCTATCTAGGATATCGAGTAGAATGACCCAATCCTTGTCATATTCCCTACCTGGACCTATAATGAGTAGGATCTTCTCTAGTTTCAAGTGTTAGGGCTACCCGAGCATGGTGCGAGTAAAAATCAGTATACCACCACAAATTATGTCCCTTAAATGACCATTAATCTAATGTATGTACATGTTATATGCTCATAATAATAAAAATAAATGAATAAGAATGAAAAAATAATCATTGTCAATCCTCAGGCTCTAAGGTTACACCTCATATCCACTCTAATTGCTTTTTCCAAGGTTAAATGTATCTGACAAAAAAAATACAACCCATAGGGAACCACATTTATCCCTAGACTAAAATATATAAAATAAATTTATAGATAAATCAATTCACATTAGAACCAAATAAAAAAAATAACCCAGTGGGAAATCATCTCACCCCGTAACCATATAAGGAATTGTATGCCCATGGAAAACTCATATCACCCTACAACCATATCGGTAACATACTCCTAGGGTAAACTTATCTCATCTTGAAAATATTTAACTACACCTGAGGGGATTCACCCTAATTTGGTGTGGCACAAGGCTTCTATTATCAAGGGTTCATATCCTACCCTTATGCAATAACCCTTAATTCATACATCACATACACCTAGGGGAAACTTAGCTCAATCCAAAACCATATAAGAAATATACAGCTGGGGTAAACTCGTCTCACACCAAAATTATATCAAATACACTTAGGGGGTCGCACCACACCTCGGCGTGGTACTAGGCCACCATTTTCTAGGGTCGAATCCTATACCAGCACTTAAACCCTTATCTTTAATATCACATATAAAATATAACATAAATCACATATACACAGAGGTTTATCATCCTTGGATCCTCATGTAAAACCATACAGGTTTTCGACTTTCCTGAAATAATCACACATATCCTAAGTTATCCTCTCAAGAACGCAACCCATCTAGGTCACTATAGTCATGCTAGTTTATCCCCATAAGACCTATAGTTCAAATTTGACACATAATATTGAAGATACCTTCTCTCCCATACCGACCCTATATAGGTTTAACATAATACTAGGGCACCCATTGATGTTCCGTAGGCCACATTATAGTTAAAACACCTTACATGGGATCCTCTAGGATCATAGAACCTTTTCTAACTCCACCTTCAAGGGTCCATTCATAACCTTGTCAAAATATGAAATTAAAAAGTAGTCCCACTCATTGGAGACTATCCCATGTCATCTCATACCGTGAACCTTAAAAAATATCATGTTAAGATATCAACTAATCCCCATGACCCTCACCATGGTCCCATTCTACAAGTCCCTTTATAGAGATCTCAAAAAATCACCCATAGGAAACTCTTATCTCTATCACACATAATATATTTCAAGATATATTTTCCCACTCATAAAACATTCCAATGAACTAATACTCTCACAAGATAGTGATACCTATCATTCCCAAGATTTAGGATCATCGCACCATTCTCCACTATGCCTAAATCATCCATTACTGTCCCACTAACCTTAAGAAACTAAACTAATATATATGAACCTTATATAAATCCTAAGGTCCATTCATATTCCTCATATAAATCCAACCAACATCCTATCCCCTTGGTGGTATCATCACTGGGTGATTATATTTCTCACAGTTATCTCAGAGAACCTCCTCCAAATCCAAGTGGATCAATCTATACTTATATTCATGCCTTTTTTCAATGGTATTTGAGGAATCACACTAGTTTAAAAGTTATATAGTATCCCAATATACATCATTAATTTCCCAGGGAATATGTAAAATTATTCATTTTAATTTATAAATCAATCTCCCATTAGTGAAAAGACATATATCACATACTGTATAAAAAAGCATAAATTTAACAAGATGTTCAAGGACCGTGTACCTTATAATTGGATTTATTTACCTATAAGAAGCATTGGTAATCGTCAAATAATATTATCCAAGCCACAAATCATCTACTGATCCCCAATCTTAGGCCAAAATATCCCAACGAATTATTTATAAAATTTTTTATTTAATTTTTTAATTTAATTCAAATTGGAATAATCATTAAAAATGCATAGAAATATATTTTCACAATAAAACCAAGACTAACCATACCTATAAGGTCTATGTTTTAATCTTAATACCATACTAATAGAAATTCCTATTAACTAACATATATTGATCCAACAATTTCAAAAAAAAATCATCAAACCCCTAGAAAAATTCACAGGGTAACATACCTCTAGTTAAATGGAGATAAACTATGTGATTTCATTACCTTGGTATGGACTTTATCCATTTTGATCAAATCCCCATCATTATTTCCTGAATAAATCATGATATTGTGGAATCGGAAATAAACCCTAGAATATCTATAAAAAATTCCACCAAGAACACCCTAGATAAAGGGGTAACTAGGAAGGAAGGAGCGGTAGAGGGTTGATTGAGATAGAATTTCTCCCATTGTTGTTCAACCAAGAACCAATGGAGGGTCAGACCTAAAATTATGGGTTTATCCCAATTAACAAAACCACATAGTGGGTCAGATTCAGTGTAACTATAAGGGTTGCATTCTGACTATCCCATAGGAAAATGGATTAACACCCCTATGTGTCTCCATCATAGGTCGACCCCTCTAGGATATGATACATATTCCCCAAGAAAATAATTTAACCCTCAACTAGTATTCCTCATGGGATGGGATTCCTATATCACGGCTCAACCACCCTTGATCATAGGTTCCTTCCCCTCGCCAAACACTATGAAGGTGTGACCTTTGTGATTCATGGTGAGATTCCCCCCAAGGAATAACCACACTATAATCTCTCAACCCTCGTGGTGTATCCTATTCCTCTTTTATAGGTATATACTCCCATTATCCTTCAATCTATGTGGCACTGCAACCATAACACACCTTTTGGAAATTCTTCATGACATAACATACCTGTCACGGTGTGATTAACTTCCTATATCCAAAAACATCAGAGTTGATGCACCCTAATACTTATCCTATGATCATCTAAGAACCTAAAACATATTATAAACCTTTATCCATGACCAAAAACATATCTTTAATATGTTATTGCAGTTAGAACTCCCATATGAATCGCAATTCTTCAAGCATCCCCTTATTTGGATTTGGATAGTGTCAAATGTCTCTAAGCACAAGGAATACCACCCAGAGGGTCATGACCATCCCCAAAACCATATATATAACAAACTCCAAATATAAAATCTTCTCACCCTATACCTATATAATGAAAATACCTACAAGGTAAACTCATCTCACCTTAGGACCATATAATTAAGAATACACTTAGGGAAAATCAACTTACACCAAACCCATATTAGAAAATTATACTTAAGGGACACTCCACCTATCCTAGAACAATATCACATACACTCAGGGGTTCACACCCCACATTGGAGTGGTACCAAGCCTCCAATACTTAGGGGTTTTATCCCACCATGGTGCATGAACCCTCAATTCCCCTATCACATACACTTGGTGGAATATATGTTCACCCTAGAATTATATAATAAATATACACATGAGGGAAACTCAACTCATATTACAATCATATCACATACACCCATGGGGGTCTCACACCAACCTAGAGAGATAAAAAGCCTACATTACCTATGATAAAATTTCACCCTAGTTCCCAAACCCTTATATAGCATACCACATAAAACATATAACATAATTCATATATACATAGGGACACATTCTCTCTAGAACCTCATGTCATACCACATAATTTAGCCACTCACCTAAACCTATCACACATATCCTGCATTTCCTGCTCAAGTGTAAAACCCATCCCCATCACTATATCCATGTTACGATATCCCCATTTATCCTCAAGTTATAAGGTGACACTCATGATCAGCAACACCTTCTCACCTACAAAAACCCAATCTATGGTAAATATGACATCAGTGTAGCCACCATGGTCCCCAAGGACACATTGTGGTCTTATTACCCTACATGGGATCCTATTAATATGTATTCCCTTCCCTGACTCCATCCACAATGATCTAATCCAAACCACATCAAAATATTACATCACCACTCAATCTCACTAATCACAGACCATCTAGATCCATCCCATAACAAAGACCTTGGAAAATCCCATGTCAAGTCATCAACTCATCCTATCTAGTCTCACATAGGCCCTATACTCAAAAAAACACCTGCAGGAAACCCCTATCTTCTTTACACACCATCTGGACCTTGATGATGTTTCCCACTCATGGAATATTCCAAGACATTAATCCATACTCAATAGGGTGATCCCCATCACACTTGAGATGCGTTATCATCCCATAAGTAGAAATATTCCTAATCTCATTATACATATCTCACTAGACTTAGGAAACTATTCTAGTCTTTTTTTCCTCATCTAAAACCCAAGGAACAATCTTATCCCTCTCATAAATCCAACTGAAATCCTTACATAGTGGCGATATCATCCTAGATTGATTCTATTTTCCACAATTATCCAGGAGTAATTTGTGAGGTTCTAAGGCCCATAGCAGAAGCTGGTGGTCTGGTGATTTTAAAAATTTTCATTAGCGGATTGACAAAACTTATCGTCTCCAACGATCTAAGACCCGGAAAGGTCTAAGGATCTCATGTAAATTATAAAAATCACAAAATAAAAATGCTAACATACCCATTTCAAATTTAAATCCATGGTTGACTACAACTTTTCACTGACGATCATCGCATGAAGTATCCATAGAAGGATCCATCAATATCATCCACAGGCACTTCAAAAAACTCCTAGAACATCAATCGTCGAATTCCGGATGCTAGTGCGGAGATCCAATGATGCTTTCGACATCACGATGATCACCGCATTGATATGCCTTCTATGTATGAGAAATATCTTGATCCGAGATTCTTGGATCAATATCTTCTCTCTCTAGAGAGCATGAGGAGAGAGAGGCTCTCAATTTTCATTCCATGAAAGTAAATGAATAGTGATTAGGCACCCAAGAAAGAGATAGCCTCCTCTCTTATTTATAGTCGAATTGATGAATACCATGTTGGGTTCCTTGGCCCCCATTTATTTCAACATCCACTAAATAAATAATTTTGAAGAACTAAATTGCATCAATACTATTTATTATTTTATCACATACTTATAATATATATATATATATAATATATTACGTGATAAAATACGAGCCATTTAACTCGACTCGCTATCCCTCTTTATATTAAACGAATCTTGAATATTAAAATAATATTCATTCGATTAATATTTTATCATATTTACTAAACATGTAAATACATTAAATAAATTCAATCCCAAATATTCATAACATGAATAATAATTAATTTATTTAATTTTTTGGTGATCGTTAACTTGGACAATGCTCAGACCCCTTGGTGGGGCCCACTATGTCCATATTTCTATTCAACTGAATAGGAAGGATTCTTGAATACGCTATTGTGTGTGACCCTCTAGGACCTTATCTCAATAGTAGTGAATAAAATCCACAAACCAAGAGTGGAGCCTTGGAAGACATCATGGACCCTAAAGAGATAAGGATTGTCATAGTAATGAAAACCATCCTATGAACACTGACTCTGTACTATAATATATTTTTTATTAAATATATCATAAATTTGGAATCATACTTGTGTTATATCCCTTTTCTTTCTTTATTATTTTCTGATCTATCTGGATGGATATACCTTTTAATTGCTTTCTCCAAATAATTATGAAGGCAGCACCATCCTGATCATCCAGGCCTAAGATATACAACTTTCTAAACTTGGAAGTGACAAATCCTTTCTTGACCATTCAAACAATGTCATACAACCAATGACACGCCCAACACAAGATACCTTTCCATGATTTCAATACCATGGTTTTTCCTTGCATCAAAGTACGTAAACAAATGATACACATTGGAAATGATATCAAGTCAGAAGACTAATACACATGTTCGTAGATAGGAACAACTAATGACACTGAAAACATGTGGTGTTCCTATTGGTGGGTCTTTCATCATGATCTCACTACTATAGATTACCAATTGTGAACTTCATGAGAAGAAGACTCAATGCTTATGAGCCCCCATCACTTGATAGTCAGACATCTACTATGTCTAGTTAGTAAGATGTATCTAGAATACAAAACATATATTTATGATTAATGTCATAGTATCTCATGGTTCTTATTATATCCTGGGATCTATTATAACCACTCAACATGACAATCAATCTTTGGGCATTACCATTATAATAGTGGATGCAAAAAAGTATACACTATAACAGTAAGATGACATCATGTATAACTAACTATATACATAATATGGTAATCAAAAGTACAGAATAATTGGGTCTAGGGAACCCACTATTTCAACACTCCCACTTGAACTAGAGCTATCTTTCTAACCAAACTTGTTAGCTAATCACATGATAAAGATCATAATTCTGCTGATTAATGGCTTTAACTAGTATTCAGGCCACGTTTTTTCTGCGTGGCATATCTACTATATGAAACCTCATCTCCTTGAGTAAAACTTCTCAAGATAAGGTGTCCCAAAGTATATAACATTTTTCCATTGTCATAACTTGAAAACTCGGATAGTAATAATATAATTATTTAAATTATGGTAATACTTTTGTCAATAGGTGTTATTCAAAGAACTGGAACAAATTGTTGTTATTGATAACTGCTTCGCAGTTTCCTTTGAAGCTGTAATGTACTCGGTATTTGTAGATATATCTACCATTAGCTTTTATGATCATGACTATCTCCTCGCCTTAGACTAACTGCGATACTAGATAAAAATGATCTCAGGATTACTAGTTTGTGTCCCACAAAAAACTAGTATACCTTCTTCTCCATATACCAGGTACATATCATTTGTACTTTCCGAAGTATGAGATGACGTATCTGACAGCATCACTTGCAGTGCTCTTAGAAACAATTGATATCTTCCTACAATAGAGTATTTCCTAGAAGTATGAATTATTTAACATGTCATGGAATACGTGATTTATCCATCACATTAGCGTATGGTTCTCAAATCACAACTTCAATCTCTTCCCATTCTCTGAACATGTCAACCTGGAGAGATTAAACCATGTGACATTGATAAAAATTATAAAATTGAATTGTTCCAACTTGTATTAATCAATACAATTTCACATTATATATGATTTACTAGGGCCAAGAAACCATTAGATCTACTTAGATAGATTCAGTTCCTAGAGCTTAGGTTTCTAATTTAAGTCAATCACTGGAGAATTACATTTAAACTGGTCTTACTTAAATATAAGACCAATATTTGTTTCCATATGTTGCCGAACATATTTTTACTTGGAAAACTTTGGTGCTCACACTAGCCTTTGGTAGACACAAGGAAAATATTCATTTGAAATTAATGCTTTAAGATCTTTTTGATTAATTTAATCCTGAATTGGATTTCAATAACTTCCAACCTTCATTGGAATTCAATGGTGTCATCATCCCTTTCAATTTGTGTCACATAGACACCTTACAGGAAAGTTTATCTTAACATCCAATGACCAATTAAATGATCTTAGAGGTTAGCTATGACAAGTAAAATTCTAATGGATTTAGGCATGCTGACTTGGTATAACCAATCGAGCCTTATTGGTACCATGCTTATACCATCCATGTATCATCTCATTTGAATACCCACCACAGTATTCAATTTATAATCCCCTTTGCAATTTGATACATAGAATCCATTAATTGAATTTTAATTGATCTTTTCAATCTTAGATAATTTTCATAAACTGCTTTCTTGTAGGATTTATTATTATTAATGAGTAATATATCACTGGTCATAGTGAACTCAAAACCATCACCATGGTTTTTACCCTTCCAATGTAGTATGTTCCACTGGAACATTCCTATTCCACATGTACTTGCGGAACTTGTTCCTATGCCAACCATTTGTGAATCTCGAGCATTGACTAAGTCCAAGTCTCCCACTATATCTAATAGAGATGTTTACCCTTATAAATAAATGTAGCCTATCACTTGACTACATCTTTTATATCTTAGGGATTTATGTAATATCCTATGAAACTTTTATGATATTTACTTAGATGCCCCATGTGTTTAACATGATGCATGTTTATTTAAATCTTAAAAAACTCTTTGCATCCTAACACATGATCTATGAGATAATATATTACCATCATACTGTAACTCGTATGGTATCCCTTTGTAAATTTAGATGGAATATTGGTTATGGTTTTATGCCATTATTTTCAAATAACGTCAAAAAATATGATGGAAGTTTCTGAAGGTAGCAGCATTGATACTCCATACATCATAACATTGATGTATAAAATGTGCATTTAGGAATTAATCCATGCTAAATTTTGTTGATCAATGATAATATGTAAAACTCATCATCGATCCTCCTTATTAACATCATTGTCGTGATGTAGATAAGATAATTTTGATTTAGTAATTACTCTACACTACATTATCATGTTTGATGAATGCTTGATCAAGATATTCTTTGGCAAGCCGATCTAATGAAACTCATATCTTCTAACCATGCATATACTTCAATATTACATTCCTTAATAACTTAACGAAATCTTATGAAGTATCTTTACCTCTATATTTCCTTTGGAATAGTTCACAATCTCTTGTTGAACTATCCCTGAAACCTTTGTGGCATACCTTTATTTCTAAAGGTTTCTTTGTCTCAACTAAAGATGTCAATAATACCAAAGGTTTTTAGCTGTGCTGAGCCTAAATACTATAATGGGTATATTCTTGATATCCAATTTTAGTTTTACTTAAAAAGAATTATATTTCCACAATTGGGTAAGTCTTACATTTTTTATTCATCATGTATTGCCTATGATTCAAGTACCAGTGAACTATTTTTTGAATATGTTACCACAAACAAAATTCATTCCAAAAACATGGAATAATGTATCATTATGACAAAATGGTAACATGAGATAAATATTTTGGTTATAATCATCAACTTTTTCAATTTAAATAAATCACTTGGAAATTAAAAGTTATGTGTTTCTCACTGCTAGCTCAGGAATCACCCTTTCTCAGCTCCTTAGAGAAGACACCTTACTCCTAGTAATGTTTCTATACTAACTTGGTTATTCTATTTAAATGAATTTATTTGAAAATAATATTGTATTTAATACCCAAGAAGTATGTAAGAAAACAATACTTTTATTTGATGAATATAAACTGAATAAGAAGTAGGTACTTTCTTCTTGTATTTTAATTCATTGAGTTTTTAAAATTCCATAAATTTATTTCATTATGTGATGAAAATAACCTCATATTAAATAACCAACCACTTTTCTTTAAAGGAAATGACGAAGGTGCCTTTGGTGTAACTTTCTATAGGCCTTTTCTCCTTTTCATTTAATTTATTCTCCATATGAACAAAATACGGTGATATCTTTAATGTTCTTATCACTTAGAGAATGTTAAAATAAGGTAATTAAGCGCTTACTCTATAATTGTTTTGTATCCTTAAAATTAAACTAGAGTAATTGGGTGTAAATGGTATAAGAATGGGATGGAATGAAAGATTGGGAACCATCTTTCACTTCACACTAAGCGAGTGCAGTCATCACATTCAAATCTTGCTGAGATTTCTCCATGGAAAATTCTTGGAGATGAGACGTCATGTAACATCATCCATGGAATGATGTAGCGATCGCAACTAACATCAAACATTGATGATAGTATTATGACATATCCACCATATTCTTGATTCATGAGTCTCCTGTAATCAGTTTTACACCCTCTCTTACTGAGGTAGATTAACAGTTTGGTACACAAGCACCTTGAATTTCTGATATAGTAGTAATGTGCATGAACGCCTATACTAAACTTTGTAAATTTGTGATTAGGTTAGAAATAAACTTTGTCTAATATTTATCCCAATTTTATTGTGGTATTACTTTCCATTTTCTACAAAATAAACTTTAGCATATTGTACTTTTATGCTGATTAACAAATGTGTCATTATAGATTAATTTAATCATTAAATGTCTCCTACTAATTTTTCAAATTCTAGGAACACTCTGTACTAGAATGAGAATACACTTGAGTATTATAGTGTCAAGGATCCCAAAACCTCCCTCATAGTCTACATTATATGGCTACACCACTACTTAGAGGGTCCACGGTAGGCTTTTGACTGGCCAACCACATTAACTCGCGGTTCCTTCATCTGTTGAGTGAAGTCTCAGCTTCTAAAATCATTGCTTAATTTAATCAATGGTTGCCTCTAAAATTATACAAAACTAGCTATGGTTTTTTCTTTTCTAAAATTTTTGTTAAGTTGACCCACCACCCTAATAAGAACTCCCCGGTAGTAAGAGGTTCCCTCAGCTATGTCATTATCGGCACCCCAAGAACCCGGTTTTGTTCAAACAAGAATGATGGAAGGCTCTTGTGACTTAATATTTATTTGAGGGTTTTATGTGTTTTTATCTCAACAAATGTAATCCCTTTATATTAAACTTTTTCATCTATGTTATCACACTCACAACTAAACTTTAACAGAAAAACATACACTTCTCCTTTCTACATTTTATTATCTATTATATTAAGTATTTTCCCACAGTTCAAAAATGCATAAAATAATAAATAAATGCATAAAGGTAAACTACTACCCGACTGGTCTTGATCATCTAAACGACCTAAGGGCATCACACCTGAGTCGAAGATTGACTCATAATTCAGCTCACCCTGTCATGTATATCCCCTTGTAATCTGGAGTATCACCTCATCTTGGCGGGGTCCACATCACGTCTTGGAGTACCGCCTCATCTTGGTGGGATCCACGTGTCATCTTGGAGTATCGTCGTATCTTGCATCGTCTTTGTCTAATGTACAAAAATACTCGTGCACGAGTGAGGTGGACTAGTGGGATAAATGTACATTAGGTAAATTGGGCGTTCAATCCCGTATACAATTTAACTAAAAAATAAAGACGATGCGTAGACCATCTTTTTAATTAATTACAATTATCGAACGTAGTTAAATAATTAATTAATTAAATGTGACATACATGGGTTGGTGATCAAGACTAGAATGTGGGTAAATAATGCGCGATAAAATTAAAATGCATTAAATAAGTATGATTGTTATAAATTAAATTAAATTAATTAATAAATTCAAATTATTTAATTAATTATTGGTCCACCAATTAATTTTAATTTTTTACGCCAAATTAAATTAATTAATTAATTAAATTAAATTAAAAAAATAAATTAATTTATATCTCTGGGTATTAAAATAATTAACCAAAATTAATTTTAATTAATTTAATTTAGATACTAAAATTAAATTAATTTATTTTGATTTTTTAAATTTGTTTGTCCCGGAAACATGACTACAGGGCCTGTATTGGTCAGGAAAAACCCGCGTAGGGCCCTCCGAGGTCGTGCAGGGCCAAATTTCTCTACGGAAAAAATTGCAGAAAAAATAATACCTTCTGAATGTAAATGGAATCTGTCAGGGTTGCGGTTTCGATCAGGTATATCCTGCGTTGCCCGGTCTGGTGAAAGGAGTTGAGCGGGTACGCACTGTGGAGTCGCCGACTGCAAGGTGGTAATGCAGCTGAGCGATTTTCACCCAGCTGCGTGGTGAAGCCTGGATACACAGGTGCGGCACGCTGTGAAAAGTCGACGGCAGCTGATTCTGGGAAGGCGGGACAGTCGTGGGTCGCGTGGCTATCGGGAGGTGAGACAGGGGGTTTTTGTGGGAAGACTCGAGGGCATGAGTAGATAGGGATGGTGGGGGGCCTCCTTGCGGGTCTCCTATTTTGCTGCCGGAGGGCAGCGGCTCATGAGCTGGCCAGCGCAGTGGGCTGGGTGAAGCGGCAATGGCGGGGCAAGGGGATTCATCCAGTGCGGTGCCAGGAGCGATAGAGGAGGACGAAGGTCAGAAGTTAGGTGGACCTGGCTAGGAGGCACCTCGGTTGGTCAATGTGGGTGCGCCGGTAGGGACCGGGAACAGGCCGGGACGGAGGTGCAGTCACTGCAGCATTGGGAAACTACAAGGTGGTGCGGCTCGTCAGGGCAATCTGGCAGGGAGGCAGAGCGTCCGGGCAGCAGAGCGGTGCACAGGAGTAGGCAGGATGGTGAGGGCATGCGGGGTGGGTGCACCGATCAGGAAGCAGGTTGGTTGGTGACCTGGGTGGTGTCCTGAGAAAGAAGAAGGGGTCTGCAGACCCCTTGTTTTGTCCCACAAAGTCGGGTGCCACCCATTTTGCTGGGTTTTTTTTTTTTTAATTTATGACTTATTCGAAGTCTCTTCCACCCCTTATTTATTTATTTTTTAAGTAAGGACAAGTCTGCTCTAATTTTCCACACCCCAAAAAAAACTAAAGGCTAAATAATAGCCTTTTAATTTAATAATAATAAAATTATTATAATAAAATAATAATTTATTATTATTATACTATTATAAAAATAAAATAAATATTATTTTAATAATAAAATTATTATGAAAATTAGGAAGAAAATAAAAATTATAATTTGCATGTAACTTTAATTATATCTGATGAACCAATCTAAACTTGATCAGTTCTTTGTAATGAATTAAATTTAATACTCGTGATCAAACCACAAAAGTAATCCAATCCAATAAATTAAAATGGCCATAACTTGGCCATTTGAGATCGGATCGATGTGATTTATGAAAAGGTAGAACCTTTTTTGAACCCTCTACATAATTTTATGAAAATTAATTTTATTTTCATCAGAATATTTATGTGATCTCTCTGATACCACTGTGAGGTTCTGGGGACCGCAGTGGAAGCCGGTGGGATGGGGATTTAAAAAAAATTCTTCAGTGGATTGACGTAACTTGTCGTCGCCAATGATCCAATCCCCCAAAAGGCCCTAGGATCTTGTAGAATTTATAAGGAGAAAAAAATAAAAATGAAAACGTACTCATTTCAAATTTGAAGTTGTGGTCGACTACAACTCATCGCTAGTGATTGTCACTTGAAGGATCCATAGTGGGATCTTTCTAGATCGTCCACACACACTTCAAAAAACTGAAGGAATTTCAATTATAGAATTATGGGTACTAGAACGGAGATCCAATGATGTTTTCAATATCCCGATGATCACCGCATCGAGATACCTTCGATGCTTGAGATAGATCTTGATCTGGGCTTCTTGGATCAAGAGATTTTCTCTCTAGAGAGAGGGAGGATATATAGGTTTTCAATTTTCATTCTATGAAATTGAATTAATAGTGATTATCCACCCAAGAGAGAGAGAGCCTCCTCTCTTATTTATAGTGGAATTGATAAATACTCGTTTGGGTTCCCCGGCCCCCGTTAATTTCAACTCCCACTAAATAAATAATTTTGACGAAATAAATTGTGTCAATATTATTTATTATTTTATCACATACTGGTAATATGTATTAAATATATTATGTGATAAAATACGATCCATTTAACTTGACTCATTATACCTCTTTATATTAAATAAACCTTGAATATTAAAATAATATTCATTCAATTAATATTTTATCATATTTATTAAACTTGTAAATACATTAAAAAAAATCAATCCCAATTATTCAAAACCTGGATATTAATGAATTTATTTAATTCTTTTGGTTATCATTAACTTGGAAAACCCTTAGACCCCATGGTGGGGGCCATTATTTTCATATACCTATTCAAATGAATAGGAAGCATTCTTGAATATGCTATTGTGTGTGAACCTCTATGCCCTTATCTCAATAGTAGTGAAAAATATCCACAGACCAAGAGTGGAGTCTAACAACCCATCATGGCCAATAAAGATATCATGATTTTCATAGAAACAACAACTATCCTACGAACACTGACTGTGTACTATAATATAATTGTCATTAAATATCTCAAAAGCAGGACGCACATTTGTGTCATTTCCCTTTTCTTGCTATATTATTTTTTGATCTATCTGGATGGATTTACCTATGTAATGCTTTGGAAAAATACTTATGAAGGTATCACCATCCTGATCAACCAGGCCATATATATAAAACATTCTAAACTTGGAAGCGACGAATCCTTTCTTGACCATTCAACCAATGTCATACAACCAATGATGCACCCAGCAAGAGCTACCTCACCGTGATTTCAATACCATGGTTTTTCCTTGCATCAAAGTACCAAATAAAATGATACACATTAGTAATGGTCTCAATTCAGGATACTAATACACATGTTCGTAGATATGAACAACCAATGACACCCAAAACATGTGGTGTTCCTATTGGTGGGTTTGTCCTCATGATCTCACTACTAGAGATCACCAAGTGGGAACTTCATGAGAAGAAGTCTCAATGCTTATGATCTCCCAGTACCAGATAGTCAAACATCTACTGTGTCTAGTCAATAATATTTATCTAGACTATAGAATATATATTTAATATTAATGTCATAGTATCTCAAGGATCTCATTATAGCATGGGATCTGTTATAACCTCTCGAAACGAAAATTAATTTGTGGATGTTACCAATATAATAGTGGATGTAGAAAATTCTACACTATAATGGTAAGATGACATCATGTATAACTAACTATATACATGATATGGTAATCAAAAGTACAATGTATTTGGGTCTAGGGAACCCACTATTTCAACATAATTATCCCAAATCTAGGTTGGTCAAGCCACCCTTTATCACTAATCACTAGTAAATAGGTATCTGAGGCATCACACTAACTTCATGGGTACATATTGGACCAATCCACTCATTTCATTCCATGAGGGATAAATAAAACAATTCATTTTAATGTTTAGGTTAATTTTACATCAATAACAAGATCGCATGTCACATATTATATAAACAAAATGAATAAAATTTAGTAGATTTTCAACAACACCCTTATATTTTTTTATGAAATTTTTCTCTTTAAATAATTTTACTTCTTCGATAACTTGTGTTTCACACAGTAGCAAGTTTAAACAAACTGTATAATATTATTTAAATATTATTTTTCTATTATCGCCTAGAAGTTAGATTCACATGTATGAATAGTAACAAATAAATTATGAAATAAAATCTATAAATTTATAGAGTAAATTAATTATTTATAGAATTATTATAATAAAAAAATATTTTAAAATAAAAGTGATGTTTCTCTGAAAAAAATTAAGTGTACAATGAAATTTATAACAATATATTAAATTAATCTCTATTGGTGAATTATTTTAAGGAAATTTATATATTATTTACATGATAAAATGTTCTAAACATTAAAAAAAATATTTTTACAAGCATAGGATAACAAAAAAACCAGTTTTATGCATAAAAATGTATTTTTTTCCAAAAGGGAGTTTTTTCACATTTTGTGCACTTTATTTTAAATTAATTTATACCATTTATTGGTATTTAATTAAATAAAATTAATCATATATTTATAATCATGATGTTAAAATTTCATAATTAGGCCCCTTTTAGTTTTGGTCAATATGAATAGTAACCATGGTAAAATTTATCACTTTCGTAAAGGGTAAATTGGGTAAATATGGATTATAAATATGCGATAAGGACATAATGTTTCTTCCTAATTACTATTTGATGAATTAAATTCTAAAATTATCACTTAATGTTATAAATTGACTCACTTAATGAACACTTGACTATGAAAATGACCTATATATTATTTAAACCAAAGTGACAAAATGTAACTCTCTTAGTTTTTAATATAATTTATGTCTTCATATAGGGGGAAATAGTTATGAATGAATATTAATATTAATTGTATTTATAATGAAATTATATTCATCTTGGTAATTTATTTATAATTTTTATTAATTAAATAACTACCTTAAATACTTACACAACACTGATGCAGTAATTATTTATTCAATGGGAAAATCAAATAAATGATATGAAAAATATTAAAAGAATTACAATTTGAGATAATTAAAATGATACAAGATTTTTATATATTACCATGATGTGCTTGGTATGTTTTAAAATAATTGGTCTGAACTATATGTTCTTTATTGATGTTATTAAACTCAAATTGATGAATAGTGTCAAAACTGACACTACTGATGTTTTATGAAAATAATATTTTATTAAATTATTTAAAAAACATAAAAATATAAAATAATGAAAAGGTTAAAAATTTAAGGTCTAAAATATCATAAATTCTCCATTTATGGTCTAATTTACACCTTATAAGTAAAAATGACAACCTTTTAATATTGAAAAATTTGTTTGTCGTGGTTAAAATTAAAATATGTTAACCAATCAAAATGATAAATTTATAATTACACAAAAACATATATAAAATATATATTTTATGGGATTAAAACCATATCCCATATTATATTCAAATAAATTTCCATTTTTAGGTATTTTTATTGATATTGAATTTATTATAAACTATTCTTTTGGGAAATTCCAAAAGTTCCCCTCACCTCCATTATAAAAGGATACCACATCCCTCACTTTATTTAACCAATTTAATCCTTATATATGGAACATACTCTACAAAATTATATTCTAAATTTCCCTATACACATTATAGAGTTGTTTGGATTATAAAAATTCCAACCCTAAATCCCTTTAGAGTAGATCTAAATAATCCATTTCGAAGAAGAGGTAATCACTCTAACCAATCACTTTCTTTTTCTACTATTATTTACCTTATATATATCTATGTTGTCTATCATAAAATAAAAAATTAAATTTTATAAATGTGATAAAATTTTATTATGATTATTAAAATACTTTTATATTCCCTTTATCCTATCAAATATGAAGTGAAAGTATCACTCATTCATACTTATGACTTATCGTCTCCACAAAGAGATACAATTTATTTTTCATCACCATATTTTATGGATAGGGATTATAATGGTTTTAATGATTATATATTATATTTATGAAATAATTATACATATATAATAATAATATCATGTCTACCTTCTTATATTATAATATTTTGGGAAATGATATCATCACTTGTGCTTATCTATGGACAACCATCTTCATGACGCGATGTGATTTGTTTTTCATTTCACATATATTGTAATAAGGATGAATATGATAAATATATATTATATATATTATATAATAATGATTTTGTAAAGGTTAATTATTATGTATATTTCTTTCATTCCGTCAGTCAAAAAATGGAAATAGCGTCTGTGCGTACATACGGCCTACTGTCTCCATGAATAGTGCATTTCATTTTTATATATATACTTTTAATTAATGATTATAAATATAAATATAATGAATATATATGATTTTTATACCATTATTAATATTCTGTAAATGATTATACCATGATAAAATTATAAGTAATGGGACTTCCAAACTGAAACATTCTTGAAAAACGATGCAGTTATCACCCAGAAGATTGATTTTAATAAAAAAATATTAATAAAGGAGTGATAAGATGTTATAAATAAGTCATGAATAGTATTATATACATATGTTTATGTAATATATATAATAAATCTATATTTATTATATATGATATTTTAACATGAATAATAAAAGGTCAGACTTTTGGTAAGGGTTTATTTATCAATCTCATCTTTATTCGGGATTTCTTATTTTTAAGTATCCACTAAATAAAATTTATCTTTAATGTCTATGTGTTCTAAAAAATCAAAAATATTTTTAATATTATAATAAAATTGTTCAAAATATTTTTTACCCATGTTTCTCTTTTTTACAAAATGGTTTGAAAGGAATCTTTTTTTCTTTTCTAAATGAGGTTATTTGTGAATTTTATGAAAATAATACAAAAGGAATGTTTTTTTAACTTATATGGAATAGGAAAATTTTCCCATCATAATATTCCTTCATTATTTGAAGATTAATTTACAAGTTTTCAGGGTTATTTCCAAAAAAAATCTTTTATAATTGCATAGCTTTTTAAAAAATGATTTCAAAGTGGAAAGGATGTTTTCCTCAAGAATTATTTCAAGTGATCGTTCAAAATAATTTTTCTGTATAAGATAACACTATTTGATATTACTTATGATTTACTATAGATATGATCCAAGGATACCATACTTATTATTTCTCTGTATGGTTTATGTTTATAATGGCATGATGTTTATGAAGCCTATTTCTTTTCTACGGGTTATTTTGTGATGAAATATTTATGAAACCTATTTCTTGTCATGGGTTCTGATATGATTTATGTTCTTGTAGAACACATATATATGTTTTTCATTTAGTGATGGTTGGGACCAATATATCCCTTCAATTAATTGGGTAATTAATTATATCTCATGAGATAGTTATGGGAAACAAGTCAATGTGCTTGATCTGTTATGGGAAACAAGTCAATGTGCATGATGTGTTATGGGTAACAAATCGATGTGCTTGATCCGTTATTGGAAATGTAATTTTATGCTTGATCCAATGGTCATGGTAGTTAAACATTACATATTAAATGGTTTATATACTTATGATTATTCCACACACATTTATGCCATGAAATTATGGTTCATGATTGAGTTATGATGAATTCTTATTCTTATGATTCCTGTATTTTGAAATGCAAATGTTTAATGCCATAACTCATGATTATGATTTTTTTTTCATACTAGGAATGAATTTTTTAATTTATGGTCAAGATATCATTTACATATTATTATATTTTTATTTTATATGGTGATAAATTTATATCTCCCATATGTACAATTATTGAGCATCTAAGCTCACCTTTTTCTTATGTTTTTTTAGGATATGAATAAAATTATTAAGTATGATATGTAAAAAGGGTGATAATTATGAATAATTAAGTGAGATATGATTTATATATTTTATAAACCATCTTTTTATGTTTCCATGTTTACAAAGGTACTTACCTTTAATATCCTCGGGTGTTTTTTGGTGTAATATAATGAATATTCATCTAAAAAGATGTAATATCTATGTATGAAAATCTTGGGTTGTTATAGTTGGTATCAGAGGATGGGTTTAGTTAACATTTGGAAACTTGGATAAGAAAACATTAGGGATAATCCTATATATAGTTTAAAATCCTAATATTTTGATAATAATCATTAATGGAATATGTTAAAGCTAAGCATTCATAGAAGAATGTTTCATGATTCAGACATTCTATAAATGATTTTTCATAATTATGTGGTTTTCCACTATGATTATTATTTCTCATACTATGATTTTTGGTTTTAATATATGCCTAGAACTTGAAGGAATTCTATCAATAATGAATGTTATGGAAAATTAAATTATTATCCACTTGATTAACCAAATGTTATAGGAGATAGAATGATGAATCTTGCAGTTATGGTTATGCATTATTCTCAGGCTATGAGTCATGCTAAGTTTCCAAATGATTAAAACAGGGAACAACATACTATTGAATTTTTTAGGAGTAAAAATACACCTTCTTTTAGTGTATCTTCTGATCCAATACAATGTGAGTGAAGGATAATTACCATTGAGAAAATATTTTATGCTCTTCAATGCTCAGCACATTAAAAAATTTTCCTAGTTGTTTATAATTTGGATGGTGAAACAAATCAATGGTAGAATATTATCAAGAATATTGAGGAAATAAGAAGAAATTTAATCCATGGAATGGGATTACTTTAAGGGGATATTCATCAGCAAGTACTTTCCTTGTATTATACATAAAAATATGGATTAGGAATTTCTATATCTTAAGAAAATGAATGATGAATCCATTGGTAACTATGAGACAAATTTTAGAAGGATTTCATGGTATGTCTCTGGTTTAATTAGCAGCCCTGAAATTAAAATTGATCAATTCTTTAGTGCCTTAAAACAAAGTCTCTGAACGAAATTATCTGTAAGAGACTTTCGTTGCTATGAAGAAATCATTTGATGTTAACTCAAAGTAGAAATGGATATTGGATATTCACACCATTCACTTGGTTTTAATAAGAAAAGAAATATCGAGTCTCATGAAAACTAAAATAAATCACATGGTGGAAAGAAATTTAGTCGTCTATTTACCAGAAATGTGGGAAGAAATGTCAAGTTGTGTGTTTGAATAGATTTAGGGGGTTCTTTATATGTGGAAAGGTGTGTCATAAATCCCATGAACATTGAAAGGCAATGAATAGGCTGGTTAATGCAATGTAGGAAATGAAAATGACAACTAATGCACCATTTGTGCTCTAATGCTTCAAATAAAAGAATATTGGCATTTTTTTCAACTAAGGCATGAATCCAATGGTTTTTTATTATCATCACCAAAAACCTATTAATCCTGAATATAAATGGAAATATCATGAGACCACAACTACCAAAGTGGGTTACGAGAATGAAATGTTTAAAGGTATAGTTATAATCCACTCTAGAATAGAAAATGTATTATTTAATTCTAGATCCATCAACTCTTTTATTTAAAAATAATTTCCCAAGGGTGTCATTGTATCACCTCAATAGTTAGATGTTGAGTTAGTTGTGAAAACTTTTAATTACACAATGCTCTCATATCAAGTTTATATTTCTTCTATGATTGAATTTTTTGGGAAAGTGATTCCTAAGAATATTTTTATTATTCCTTATATTTAATTTGATGTGATTCTTGGCATGGATTTTCTTTCTCTATATAAATCCAATATTAATTTCCAAGGAAGGGAAGTCATATTTGATATTCAAAACTAACCTATTATCATTTATCAATGTAAGGATGAATATAAACATCCAATGGAAATTGATTCCATCTTGTGGGTCTTAATTCAAATAAATTAAGGTTATATTTCTCATATGGTTGGGGAGAAACTAGAAATTAAGGATACACCTATTGTACGAGATTTTTTTGATGCTTTTCCCAAAGAATTGTGAGTTCTTCAACAAAATAGTGAAGATTTGTTTTCAATTGAACTCATATCTGGTGTTATGCCTATTTCAAAAACACCTTATAGAATTTCCCCAATTGAGTTGTAGTAATTAAAGAATCCACTCTATGAGAATATTAATAAGGGATTCATATGCCCTAGTGTGTCTCCTTGGGGTTCACTTATTCTATTTGTTAATAATTAAGATAGATCAATGCAATTTTACATTGATTATCAATAACTTAACAAGATCACTATCAAGAACAAGTATCATCTTCCCAATATAGATGACTTATTTGATCAATTACATGGAGATCAATACTTTTCCAAGATTATCCTCTATTTTAGATATCATCAATTTAGAGTCATGAAGGAGGATATACCCAATATAACATTCCATACAAGCTATGGACCCTATGAATTTATAGTGATGCCTTTTGGTATTACTAATTACCCAATTATCTTCATAGATTTAATGAATAGTATCTTTAGAGACTACCTTGATTAGTTTTTGATAATATTTATAGATGGTATACTAGTATATTAAAAGAGAAAAAATAATATTAATATCACTTGAGGATTATGCTAAAAACTTTGAGGAAGGAAATGATTTATGAAAAAATTTCCAAGTGTGGATATAGATTCAGAAATTTTCATTTTTGGGTCATATAATCTCAATTGAGGGTATATCAGTAGATCCCTTAAAGATAGAAGTTATTTATAAATGTTCTAGAGTAACCACAGTGATTGAAATCCATTTTTTTATTAGGTTGGCTAGATATTATCAATTTTTTGTGAAATATTTCTCATGATTAACTAATAAAATCACAAATTTGACTTGAAAATGAGTTAATTTCTTATGGATGGAGGAATGTAAAGATAATTTCAAAGAGATAAAAAGAATAATAATCACAAGTAATGACCCTGTCATTTATGAATGAAATTAACTTTCTTTTAATTAAATGTATCATGGATATAAAAAACACATGCGCTCTTTTTTAATTAACTGTTATATCCAATTGTATTTAAATGACAGTTAAATATCCTTATTGTTGATAATATAGTCATTGAAAATTTATCACATGACTAGTATAAATATAGGGTTTTAAAAAATCCTTCCAATACAGATGAAGGAAGTAATGGCCTCATTCGGTAAACTCAGGTCGTATGAAGCTCATTTGTTGGTGCTCAGGAAGGAGGTAGTGTCACTTGGATTCACTCTTGACCAATCCCAAGACAAGATTCCACACATTAATCTTGAAAAGAATCTCCTACAGGAGAAGTTTAAGTTAATATAGATTACCACCTGGGTGAAGTTATTCAAGCCGCCCCAAGAGTCTGTCACCATCGTACACCTTACCCTGAGGTCTTTTGTGGGTTTTATAGGGGGTAATGTAACAGGGTATAAGTTACTTTTTGTGTAATATCTTTTATAAATAAAATTCATATTCCATCAATTCCTTTATAAGAATAATCCTTCTTAAAAAATGGGGAATTGGATAAATTGATTTTTCAGGTAAAAATGGTACTTTTGATAAATATATACATTATTATATTAAACTAAGGTTTTTATTAATAATATAAAAAAAAATATTATAAATAATGATTATATCAGTTCCTTATCTATAAATGATTAGGTAATCAGTCTGATAAGAGTAATATTTTTATACGATAAAACAGAAGGTTTATTTTTTATTAAAGAATTTATTTTAAGGAATTAATGAATTCTTGAAATAATTAATATTTTAATAGAATATTATTATAAAATTACTTTTATCAATAATAAATGATTATATAATTTTTATGAAGTCAAATGTAGTTTTTATTAAGGTTTAAAAACTATTTTCCTCAAAACCCATCAATTTTCTATAAATGTCAAATCTCATTTTAAAAGTGAAAATTCACATATTTAGAAAATTATTTAGAAAAAATTTATATTATTTTTGGAATCCGGATGTCGAAATTATCCAATGGTGAATTTTTCCTAATTTTCTAAGACAGTCGAATTTTGGGGTAAAAATTAAATATTATATAAACATATAGTGTGCTTTATGAATTCATAATGACCAAATAGTGATGTAATAAATAATATAAAATTAATATTTGACCAAATATATTTTTTAAATTTAAAATAATGTGATTTTATATTTATTTTATTTATTTTATAATGCCTTACTGAATCCTCCCACTACTACAAAAAACGGGCTTTATCAGCGCTCAAAACAGGCTTTAACAGCGCTGAAAAAGTGTTGTAAAGCTCAATGCTGATAAAGGGGTGGTCCCCTTTATCAGTTCTAAAAAATGGCTGATAAAGGTATCCTTTATTAGCGCTAAAAATGTACTGATAAAGGGATCCTCTATCAGTGCTAAAAAGGCGCTGATAAAAGGTCCCCTTTATCAGCGCTAAAAACCACTGATAAAGGGATCATTTATCAGTGCTTTTTTAGCCCTGATAAAGGAATACTTTATCAATGCTTATTTAGAGATGATAAAGGATCTAATTATCAGCACTAAAAAAGCACTGATAAATGTCTTGCCTGCTGTAATAGAAAATTCTGCAACAGCACACCCAAACAAGACCTGCAAAAAAATCAGCATATCCACAAGTATACCGATACAAAATTAACACATAATTCATAAGGTAATTATAGAAAGTATACACATAAAAAAAGTTTACCCATACAACAGGTATACCCATAAACCATTAACACATAATTCATAAGTTAATTAAATACATAAAGAATTCAATTCAGAATTCAGGGGGTTGGGGGTAGTTCAGGGGTTTGGGTGGTTGTCCAAGGGGGTAGGGGGTGTCCAGGGGTGGGGGTGTCCGGGGGGTTGGGGGTGTCCAAGGGGTGGAGGTTGTCTAGGGTGGTGGGGGGTTATCCATGGTGGTGTCCAGGGGGTGGAGAGGTTTCTAGGGGGTGGGGGTCCAGGAGGTTGGGGCTGTCCAAGGGGGTGGGGTGGTGTCCAAGGGGGTGGGAGTGGCTGTCCATAGGGGTGGGGGTGTCCAGGGGTGGGGGTGTCTAGGTTGTGGGGTGGTGTCTAAGAGGGTTGGGGGCCATCCAGGGGTTGGGGGTCGTCCAGGGGGTGGGGGCATCCAGGGGGTGAGGGTGTCCAGGGGGTGGGGTGGTGTCCAGGGGGTGGGGGGCTTTAATGGTTTTAATGGAATGAATTTCATGGATTTTAAGATCATTGGTATTTTTAAAATGGTTTTGGAATAGTTTTTATTTAAATAGTATGTGTTTCTTTAGTAAAAAATAAATTCTTTTGGTGTGTATGGTAGGAAGGGGGTTTTCCATACGTCAGTTGTTGTTTTCATGTAAAATTTTGTCCATTTTAAACAAAAGAGATACATTTTGAGTGATACCGGACACACTATGCCTCGGATTGAGGCATGGATTAATCTTACATGTCAAAAATTACCCATGTATTATTCTCCTAAAGTATCAACACTATCCTAATACGTTTGTAAGATTTCTGTATGTCAGTTGTTATTTTCACTTAAAATTCTGTCCATTTTAATCAAAAGAGAGACACTTTGAGTGATACCAGCCACACCATGCCTATGAATGAGGTGGGGTTGACTTATACATGTCACACAAGACCCATGGATCGTTCTCCTAAGGTATCAACACAATCCAAATATGTTTGGTTGGTTTTTCATACGTCAGTTGTTGTTTTCACTTAAAATTCTGTCCATTTTAAACAAAAGAGAGACACTTTGAGTGATACTAACCACACCATGCCTCGGATTGAGGCGGGGTTGACTTTTACACATCAAAAAAGACTCATGTATCATTCTCCTAATGTATCAACACAATATTAATGCGTTTGGTCTATTTTTCATACGTCAGTTGTTGTTTTCACTCAAAATTTTGTCCATTTAAAAAAAAGAGACACTTTGAGTGATACCAGACACACCATGCCTCATATTGAGGAAAGGATGAATTTTACATGTCAAAAATGACCCATGGAACATTCTCCTAAAGTATCAACACAATATGAATGTATTTGGTTAGATTTCCATATGTCAGTTTTTGTTTTCACTTAAAATCATGTCCATTTTAAACAAAAGAGAGACACTTTGAGTGATACCTGCGACATCGTGACTTTGATTGAGGCAGGGTTGACTCTTACATGGCCAAAGTTACTCATGGATAGTTCTCATAAAGTATCAACACACTAAAAATGCATTTTATTAGTTTTTCGTACATCCGTTGTTGTTTTCACTTAAAATTCTTTCCATTTTAAACAAAAGAGAGACACTTTGAGTGATACCAGCCACAATGTGCCCCAGATTGAGGTTTGGTTGACTCATACACATCACAAATGAATCATTTAATGTTATCCTAAAGTATCAACACAATCCTAATTCTTTTGGTTGGATTTCCATATGTCAGCTGTTGTTTTCACTTAAAATTCTGTCCATTTTAAACAAAAGAGAGACACTTTGAGTGATACTGGCCACACCATGCCTCAGATTGAAAAGGGGTTGACTCGTACACATAAAACATGACCCATGGATAGTTATCCTAAATAATCAACCCAATATGAATGTGTGTGGTCTGTTTTCCATACGTCAGTTGTTGTTTTCACTTAAAATTCTGTCTATTTTAAACAAAAGAGAGACACTTTGAGAGATACCAGCCACACAGTGCCTCAGATTGAGGCGGGGTTGACTCGTACACATCAAAAATGACCCACGGATAATTATCATAAAGTATCGACACAATCATAAGGCATTTGGTCGGTTTTCTATACGTCAGTTGTTGTTTTCATTTAAAATTCTGTCCATTTTAAACAAAAGAGAGACACTTTGAGTGATACCAGCCACACCATGTCTCAGATTGAGGCGAGGTTGACTCTTACACATCCCAAATTACCCATGGATAATTATAATAAAGTATAAACACAATAAAAAATTTTTTGTTCAGATTTTCGTATGTCAGTTGTTTTTTTCACTTAAAATTATGTTCATTTTAAACAACAGAGAGACACTTTGAGTGATACCAGCCACACTGTGTCTCATATTGAGGTGGGGTTGACTCGTACATGTAAAAAATTACCCATTTATCATTCTCAAAATGTATAAATACAATACGAATGCATTTTCTCAGTTTTCTGTATGTTAGTTGTTGTTTTCACTTAAAATTATGTCCATTTTAAACAAAAGAGAGACACTTTGAGTGATACCAGCCACACATTGCCTTGGATCGAGGTAAAGTTGAATCTTACACATAAACAATGACCCATGTATCTTTCTCATAAAGTATCATCACAATCCTAATGTGTTTGGTTAGATTTCCGTACATCCGCTGTTGTTTTCACTTAAAATTCTATCCATTTTAAACAAAATAGAGACACTTTGAGTGATACTGGTCACACTATGCCTCGGATTGAGGTGGGGTTAACTCATAAATGTCACACATGACACATGGATAGTTATTGAAAAGTATCAACACAATCTGAATGCATTTGGTCAGTTTTCCGTATGTCAGTTTTTGTTTTCACTTAAAATTTTGTCCATTTTAAACGAAAGAGAGACACTTTGAGTGATACCAGCCACACTATGTCTTGTATAGAAGCTATATTGACTCATAAACATCAAAAATGACCCATGTATCATTATTCTAAATTATCAACAAAATCTGAATGCGTTTGGTCGGATTTCCATACGTTAGCTGTTGTTTTCACTTATAATATGTCCATTTTAAACAAAAGAGACACACTTTGAGTGATATCAGCCACATCGTGCCTTGGATTGAGGCAGGGTTGACTCTTAAACGTCAAAAATAAAACATGGATCATTCTTCTAAAGTATCAACACAATCTGAATGTGTTTGGTCATTTTTTCGTGCATCGGTTGTTTTTTTCAATTAAATTTCTATCCATTTTAAACAAAAGAGAGCCACTTTGAGTGAAACCGGACACACCATACCTCATATGAAAGAATGGTTGATTCTTATATGTCACAAATGACCCATGGATCATTATCCTAAATTATCAACACAACCCGAATGTTTTTGGTGTTTTTTTCGTATGTTAGTTGTTGTTTTCACTTAAAATTTTGTCCATTTTAAACAAAAGAGATACCCTTTTAGTGATACCGACACCACCATGCTTCGGATTGAGGAGGGGTTAAATATTAAAAATTAAACATGACACAATGATCATTCTCCTAAAGTATCAACACAATTATAATGTGTTTGGTCAGATATGAATGTATTTTGGAGATTTTACTGGTTTTACTTATCCAAAGCCCAAAGAAAAGTGGTTCGTCATTCTTTCATGTTGCTGATGCAATTCATCTATTAAACTGGAAAAATGAATCATTAGAGAAATGATTTTTTATTTAATAAAAATTAAAATTTTCCTATGAACATTTACATACAACAATGTTTTGTCTTTTGATCTCTTTAACCCCTCTCAAAAATGGACGCCAATTGTACACGTCCCCAAGTCAGATCTTCATGCTATTTGTGAAAAATCTTCCATCTGGTATGTGGACCACTCCTTATTAAAAGATAATATAAATTAATCTCATGATTCTGGGGATATCATGTGGGTGTAGACAAGGTGTGGGTGCGGGTTTATTTTACCTTTGGAGTCTTTCAATTCACATTTTGTTAAAATAGTGAGAAAACTGCGATGAATCCTTCCTTCAAGCCTTAGTACATAATTATTGAGTAAATCATCTACTATAAATGTACTCTTCAAGATATTGAGAAGATTAAGACAATGTTTCATTATTTTATTTGCTAGTAAATTTAAAAAATAATATCATAATGTTACCGTAATTTCTTCCTAGATCACAACCTTCAGCCCAGACACAACATAATGCCATAAATCTATTTCAATCGGCACGTGTTGTCGAGTGAAAATTCCAATGTAAATAATAAAAATAGACTTGTTGGGATTCACATGTTGGCCTCTTTCATTCCATCCGAAATCAAATTTGATGCCTTTGTTTTTCGCCTTAAGAACTTTGGCTAACACTGTCAAACTACGATGCATCTGTGTTTTCTGTGATGTCGGTTCTTCATCCCCGAACATTTCATCGATATCAAAATCATCTATATTTTAATCTAAAATGGTATCAAAGACATGTGATTATGTTTTTTGTATCTCAATATTAGGAGTAGCAATAGGTTTAGAAAATTGTTGTTGCTCTGCACTGTGAGAAGCAGCAGCAGCGGCAGTAGCTTGAGAGACTTGTTCAGCCTCAAGGTTAGGAGCACCAGAACGTGAAAAAGTAATTATCTGCAAAAGTGGTTTAACAGTTAATTTAGATTACATAAATTTATTAATGATAAGATAATAACATGAGATAAAAAGATCTATATTACAAACAAAATATAACTTGTTTATTGAACTCTCTTTCTTTTTTTTAAAGGCTGAAGGGATTTGACCCCTCAATCGATTATCCAAATCCCTTCATTGTGGTCTCCTCTAACAAACAAAACATCATCTACATTGGGACCACTATGAAATGACTGTTACGTACCACTAAAATGATCATTATCAACTGAATTTTCATCAGACCCTTCAGTAGTTTTGGATGATAATAGAAAAATTGACCACTTTCAGATTGCAGGATCTAGAACATAAAATACTTATACCACTTATGATACCATTATAAACTGTTCGTCTTTGTACCCTACTTTACTAAAATCAGCTTTCACAAATCCCAATTCATCTATTTTAACACCACTATTGTTATCAAACCATTTACATTGAAAAATCAGCAATTGGAATGTTGTATAATTCAACTCCCTTATTGGTTTTTAAAATTCCAAGGTACGACATATTTGCATAAATTGGATTTCTGTCCTTACTACCAGAAACATGCATCGCTTCAGCCAAAAGTGTAACTTCACTATTTTTCATGGTATTATATTCATCATGTTCATCTGTATAGAATGTATAACCATTAATTACATAACCATTTTAATAAAATACATACACACTTGGTCCGGTAGCTAGCCATCGAAGTCGTTCTGAAATTAAATTCGGATATTCAGCTAACTCCTTAAAAATATGGTCGTAAAACCGTCATATAAACTGGTTATTATGTGTATTTGATATCCATTTTTCATCCCTTGATGGATTCAACTTCCTAAGAATTTATTTGTGGGTTTCAATATATTGAGTAACCTCTCAACTTTTATGAAAAAACATAAAGGTGATCTTATTCCCGATCTGTAATATTTATTATCACAATATCTCTTCCAGAAATTCCCTCACCCTCAATGTGTCCAGTGTGATAAAATTTTGGGAGACCAATTCTTTCCACATCAGATAAGTATTAGGTACAAAATTCAATGGCTTCCTCAATAATATATCGTTCCATAATACAACCCTCTGTACGGCTTCAATTTTTGACATACCCTTTCAAAATCTTCACATATCGTTCATCAGGGTGCATCCATATATAGTGCATAGGACCTCAAAGTAGAATCTCTCTCACCAAGTGAATCATCAAATGAACTATCATGTCAAAGAATTATGGTGGGAAGAACATTTTTAATTTACATAATATGATGACAATTTATCTTCCCATAGTTTTCAATTCCACCAGGTCTAAAACTTTATTGCATATAGCTTTGAAAAAGAAACAAAGTTTGGTAAACATATGATGAACATTCTTGGGAAAAATGCAACATAAATCTATAAGAATTAAATCATGAATCAAATCATGGAAGTCATTTTATTTCAAACCTTTTAACTTCAAATCATTCATTGAAACAATGTTCTTGATATATTATGAATACCCATCTGGAACCTTTACATCATTGAAGAAGTTTCAAAACTGATATCTCTCCTCCCTAGAAAGAGTATAAGTAGATGGAGGAAGAAAAATTATATTTTCACCCTTCACGGGTGCCAACTCTTCTCGTATTCCCATTTTAACCATGTCTAACCTTACCTTAATTCCATCCTTTGTTTTTTTCAGGGGCATTTAGAAATTTTCTGATAACACTGTCACATACATTTTTTCCACATGCATCACATCAAGAAAATGTCTGATGTACAGACAATTCCAGTATGTTAATTCAAAAAAATGATCTCTTTTTCCAATGGATTTTCGTAAGGTTTTTTGAAAATGGTTTACCAAAAATAGTGTTCACATCTTTTACTTTCTCAAACATCTGATCACCTGTTAGTGGAGATAGTGTTGTGCGTTGTTATGAACATCCATTGAATGATGTCTTCCAAGATCAGTACTTATGCCAACGAGGTAGAAATCTATGATGTTCTAGAAACACATATTTCGATGAATGTTTCAACCTAATTGATTTTGTATCTTCTTTCGCACATGGGACACCCTTGATTTCCTTTAATGATATATCCTGAAAATTTTCCATAAGCATGGAAATAATTTATCATCCCATACAACATCGCTCTCAACATGAAGTATTCACTTATATAAGCATCATACAACATAACACATGAATCCTACAATAACTTCAAATCCTCAATCAAAGGATCCAAATAAATATTAATATCATTACCTGTTTGTTTTGGTCCTGATATAAGCATAGAAAACATGCTGAGTTTCTGTTTCATACATAACCAGGGTGGAAAGTTATAATTTACCAACATAACAGGCCATGTACTATGAGTTCTGGTTTGAAAACCAAAAGGATTCACTCTATCTATAGATAATGCAAGATGAAGGTTTCTCATCTCATTTCCAAATTCAGGATACTCAATATCAATTCTCTTCCATTGAGGAGAGTTAGTCGGGTGATGTAATTTCACATCTTTATTTATTTTCTCTACATTCCATGACAATTGTCTTGCAATTTCTTCACTTCCATATAGATGCCTAAACCTTGGAATGATTGGAATGTACAATACAAATTTCATAGGACTGGATTCATCTTTCTTGTATCAGGAAGTAACACACTTTGGGCATTATGTAAGTGATTTTTTCTCCTTGAGAAACAATATACAGTCTTTCAGGAAGGCATGTATTCTTTCATAAATCATACCCATCAAGAGTAGAATTCGTTTAGATTCATATGTCATGCTTGGGAGCTAAATATCTTTTGGGATCATGTCATTCAAGAGAGCAAGTAGTTTTGTAAAACTGACATCACTCCATCCATTGCCTGATTTCAATTTATACAACTTCAATACAGCTGAAAATGCTATATATTTAGTGCAACCAGCATACAATGGCGTCTTTGCACAACTATTTAACTTCTCAAACAATTTTGTACAATCACAGAGTTCATCTTCAACTGTCCTTATCATTTCTTAAATACAATATTCATCATCATTGACATCTATAATCACATCCTCCATACGATCTTCTTCATTATCCATATTTTTAATCATTGATGATCAATAAAACACAATTTTATCCCATCTAGTATCTACATTCTCTTTTTATCCATGTTTATTCCAACATTTATAACTCCGATCTATTCTTTGACATATCAAATATTCTTCCAACTCCTCTGGAGTAATTAGTCTAGAATAACAACAACGTAAACATGGAAAAAGGATTTGAGAAGGATCATTTGCGTGATCCTTTGAAAACTTGGTGAACTCTTTCACTCCAATATCATACTCTATTTTCAAATGATTAGAATCTATCCAATCTTTATTCATCTTCATCCTATTTGAATCTCAAATATTATTATTTATGATTCAAATACACAAAATAAGACTTCCAAATACATTATAAGAGAACCACTTATAAAAATAGAGATTAATATAGTCTAACCATTTCCAATAAATATTTGGAAATCAACAGAACTAGGATAGAACCCACATCAAAATCAACACACTTTCCAGCCCCCTTACCAATAGTTCTATCACCGACCACCCTTGTAGAAAAACATTAAACATCCTTTTAACCACCCCTACCAGCCACCTCGTTCATAATAAAATAATCACATTAAACAGCCCAAAACTAGTGACCAACTCAAATAAAATGAAAACAAGGATAAAATTTTGATGAGAAAACTAATATAGTAGATACATTTACAAACACAAAGGGGTTTGTAGGGGAGAAAATAACCTAGGTTTATCCAAAATTACTATGGAATATCATAGGTTTTGTTACCCAAATTAACATAATAAATAGAAAATGGAGGTTAGTGAACATAAATTCTATCCTGAACATATAAAGGATATGAAATATCTCTCCCTCACATTACCCAAACTTGTAACTAATATACAAAGAAACATCTTACATCCATTCTATAAAAATGAAAATTCCCATACAAAGGGATAAAAAACAATCCCTTAGCATTAAAAACTCACACATGAGGGAGAAGGACCACATCGACCATCCCTATCCAAAAATCAAATATCCTCTCAAACCTCCTCTCATTAACTATTAATACCTTCTATAATATTAATACCTACCATAAATAAATTATTTTCCAAAAGGATGACCTTTAGATTAGAAAAATTCCAATCTTTTTATGAATCATTAAATTTGGGAAAACACACTAATCAACTCAATAAAATTAATATTTTCATGGGAATTTGAATGTAAAGAGATAAATAATTCCATTAAAAATAATTCAACTGAATCTTTAAGTATAAATTGAAAGAGGGTATTGGTTAATAAAGGTATGAGGTCAATAACTCAATACATAATCATGCCTAAACTCTCAAACCAAACTCACCACATCCCAAAATTTTATCAACTAAAACATGACCATCCGACTAAATTAAACTTCACCATAATTAATATTATCATAAGAACAAAAGGAAACAAATGAGGATGAGCAGAGAAATCACCAAATATCAAATATGGGAAGCCGAGAATCTGAACTCTTAGAAAGGAATCCCAAACACTTGAAGTAGGGTTCATGGGGAGTAGGGTCCAACAGGGAGGAGGAAAAGTAGGGTTTGTGAAGAGGAGGATCCACAGAAGGGGTTCAAGGGGGAGGATAAGAAGAAGGGCTATCGGTGGTGGATTTGGTCAGTGGAAGTAGAGTAGATCTAGTGGTGGAGTAGGATAGTGGTGGCGGAGAAGGGCTAGCGGCGGCGGAGTAGGGCAACGGTAGCGGAGTAGTGGCCAGCAAAGAGAAGATCAAGGGGGAGGGGAGTTGTCGCAGGGGTACAGTCCCACGAGAGCTTGAGGTTATGATAAATAGATGGAACTGTGCACCCTATTTTATAAAATGGGACTATGGTTTTATCAGTGCTATAAAATCACTGATAAAGGATCCCTTTAGCAGTTCTAAAATTTTAGCACTCATAAAGGGTCACTTTATCAGTGCTAGAAAATCCTTGATAAAGTTACCCTTTATTAGTGCTTTTAATTATCACTGATAAAGAGTTACCTTTATTATCACTTTTTCTTAGCGCTGATAAAAGGTGGTGATTCCCTTGCCCGTTTTTATAGTAGTGTCCAAAATGTATAATATATTTTATGATTTTAAATTCATTTCCTTGAGAGTGTGACTCACCTCCATATAATAAAGGCTAATATTTTAACATATGCATCCCTTTACCGAATAAAATTGTTTGTTCTAATCCCCTTGGCAAGAAACCATTGTCAAATACCATGGGTTGTTTTGTGGTTTTGAATATTTTAGTGTGTAGTGTCCAAAACCTAAATAATAAATAATTCCTCATCCTTTCCTATATAAACCCACACAAGGACCCATTCCTCTTCACTCAAACTCCTTTAAGCTCGTCCTCACTCTAGTATCCACTCCCTAGAGTCCTCCCAAGGTTCCCCTAAGCTTCTAAGAATCCTCTCCCAAGCCTTTGGATCACACATCTAAGTATGAGTTCCATCATTTCTCATTTTTTCCAAGTTTTATTATATTGTTACATCCTTTTATTTTAATTTACAAATGAAATGGTATGTTTTCACACCTCCCCCATAATACCCTTATTATTTTTGAATGATTAGAGACCCATTTCACTCTAAATAATCCCTCCCATGTACACCTATTACGATGCCAAAATTTCATAAGGGATTTATCTCTCCTCATTTCCATTCAAGAATTTCTTTTATATTATACATATCAAATTTCATTTCATATGTTGGGATATTATGCTCCATCATACCTTACTACCAATATTATTTCTAAATGATGAGATACCTTTTTCTCTCTCATAATCCCATTTTATGAATCTCCATATGACGTCGTTATGCTGCTAAAATTATACTACAATTTTCCATGCCAAAATCATTGTGTGGTGAATACCATGACCATATCTCTATCAAGGGTATTAATATTTATGCACATATAAATATTGAATGGAAACTTAAATGTATGTATTCTAAATTCATTTATCATGTAATAAATGATGATGTTATATGAATTCATATTATATGATCTATGTGGTACACTTAAGCATGAAATTGAAATGTTTATGAAGGGTGCACCCTGATAGAGCTCCAATGCATTGGGTAATGTTTAGTATCATGGTAAGTCATGTTGGGAAAAGGTTTTACCATATTAATTTAAGGAAATTTTCCACCATGTTGGGAAAGGGTTTTAGCTGATTCTTTTATGTTTATGATGCAATGTTTTAAGTTCTTGTCACATTTCCATGTTTTGATAATCATGATACATCATGATTTTAATTCCATGTGTCTCTTATTCTCCATTGATATGCTTATTGCCTAAAATGTATTTTATTCTTCATCATATTCCTTGTTTACTCCCTTACTAAGATTTATAGCTCACCCATTTCTTGTGTACATCCTCTGGTTATCCCAGGCATTATTAAGTACAAAGGTGTATTTTGAGCATGTTAAGTAGGTTTTTAATAAATATGTTATATTTAAAATTTTAAGTTGTTATGTAATGTTCTTAAGCCCCAAAGACACTAGAGGTATCAATATCTCGGGATGTAATAAGTGTAATTTTCTATAATTAAATCATGCATGAATTTAAAAAAAAACAGGGTTGTTATAGTTGGTATCAGATGATAGGTTTAGTTATTTTTGGGATTAGTATTAGAAAACTATAGTGAAAACCATAGAGATAAGACTAATATAAACATACCTAAATTTTTGTGAGTATAGAGTATGTTGTTTATCTAGAAAATACATCCATTTCTAGATACAAACAAGTAGAGGTGGCTCTGGAACAAATGTATCTAGGGTTAAAACCCAAAAACACCGCTTTAAGCTAGACTCGAATGGGAACTGATGAATGACAACGGGCATTTCTGCACTCTTGGTTTGATACTCCTGGGGGATATTCTATGGTAAATTAATAATCTTAGTATGAACAATTATTAAGGGGAAAAAGATCCCATAAGAATATAGGTTAGGAGATATATCAAGGATAACATATATTGAAGCCTATAAATATATTAGTTAAGGATGTAAAGGTAATTTCTAAGTTATTACTTTAATGTCATTGGATTCCCCTTTAAATGTTAAAATACTCATCCCAGATTTTCCTTTTATTCGAGACAATGCTTGGTAATATGAGGACTCGGGCTAACAACCGATGTGAATATCAATGTACTGACTTTCCTAATGAGATACCTAATCTAATGGGAGTGCTAATCACAAAAGTTTTCACAATACACTCTTAGTTAACTCATGTTTTGAATAGGAACATGGGTCAAGAGGAATGGCCAACCCCCCCCCCCCCCCCCCAAGAAAGAACAAGATGCAATCGAGAGATTATTTAGACAAAGGACTCCTACATTAAATGGATTATATGATACCTCATTCATAAAACAATAGATCGACTCCATTGAGAAGATCTTCTCCATACTTCAATGCTCTGAAAAAGAGAATGTTCTTCTGGGAATTTATCATATAGAGGGTGAAGCTGATCAATGGTGGAAATTGATAAAAAAACTATGAATACATAGGAAGAGATCGAGGTGATGGGATGAAAGGATTTCCAGAAAAAGTTTTTTGAAACATATTTTCCCCGCACCCTTCTTCTTAATATGGAAATATATTTATTTTAACTTAAGAAAAAGGATGACGAATATGTAGGGGTGTATGAGGAAAACTTCACCAGAGTTGCATGATACGCCTCCAATTTTGTTGTTACTCATGAATTCAAGGTTGACTGCTTCTTAGGTGGGAAAAACCCATCCTATGGAAAACCCTAGTGATCTGTGACTTTGACAGATATGAATAAATTTTCTGATGTGCCATCAAAGTCAAAATGGAGATCAGCAAATCTTAGGGTTATCACAGGGATAAGAAGCAAAAAAGTTGACTTTAACTCTATTGGTCATATAGATAAATCCAGTGGTACTAATAAATTATAGCATCCCTCTTAGAAAAAGTGTGGAAAAAAGTACCCTAGAAATTTTGTGAATGGGTGAGCAAATTCTTTAGGTGTGGGAAGTAAGGGAATCTATTGAGCGATTATCGGAAATAAAAAACCACTACTATGATGGAGTATAAGAATGCTCCGGTAAACCATCAGTCCATTGTTCATTTCTACAACTGCAAGGAACTATGGAATTTCTCAAACCAATGTACTATGCCAAGGGTTTTTAGAGGCTACCAACAAACTCCAAGGTAGTAAGAGTGATCTTTTTCCATCACTACCACTAAAGTTAATCCTAAAAACGAATTTGTGATAGGTATGCTAGTCATTCATTCATGAATAGTGAGCGTACATTTTGATTCTGGTTCCAAGTATTCTTTTATATCCCTAAATTTTTGTAGAACAATCCAAACACAACCACAAATTATATAAGTAGAGATGTTGGTGAAAATAGAAAATGGGGTAATTATAGAATCCAACATATATAACTCCTCCCCTATCATAATTTATGGTTTGAAATTCCTAAAAAACTTCATCATACTTCCCTTTATGGAATTTGATGCAATTCATGGTATGGATTGGCTTTCCCTATATTGATCCAACATAAATTGATGTGATAAGGATATCACTTTCTCTATTGCGAATTTTCCACTGATTCTATAAAAATTCAAGGAGGTGGATAAATAATATTTATCACCATCAAATAAAGCATGGATATTTTTTCCCTTTGAGAAATCATATCTATCTCAAATGATTGATTCTATGGAAAGAATCAAGCTTGAAGACTTTCCCATCATGAGTGAATATGCTAATGTATTTCCTGAGGAATTTCCTAGTCTTCCTCCTAGGTGAGAGGTCAAATTTCCAATTGATATTATACAAATGGAGTTACCAATATCCAAGAATCCATATATAATGGTTGGTGTTGCACTTGAGAATCTAAAGAATAAATAACAATAAAATCTAAATAAAAGTTTTATAAACCCAAGTGCTTCACCATGGGGGGAACCAGTCCTCTTCTTCACAAAGAAGGATGGATCAATGCACCTTTCCATCGATTATCATGAGCTCAACAAGATCATGATAAAGAAGAAGTATCCTCTACCATTTATTGATGATTTTTTCGATCAGCTATGTGGAGCACAATACTTTTACAAGGTGGATTTGTGATCAGGATATTACCAAGGGTGAATGAGGAGGATATCCCCAAGACTAATTTTTGTAGAAGGTAGAGGCACTATTAATCCATACTAATTCTATTCGGACTCACTAATGATCTAGAAATATTCATGGACATGATGAATGTATTCTTTAGAGATTACCTTGAAAAAAATAGTGCTTGTATTTATTTATGATATTCTAAAATAATCCAAAACCAAGGAGGAGCATGAGGATCATCTGAGCACTGTGCTAGAGACATTGCAAAGGGAGAAGCTCTATGAAAAGTATAACAAGTGTGATTTATAGTTTAATTAAGTCTCATTATTGGGTAATATCATCACGAGAAATAAGATATTTGTATATCCTTACAAGATAAAAGAAATATAGGGGTGTCTTATGCCAACATCTATGATGGATATCCATAGATTCCTTGGGTTGGTTGGATATTTTCACAAAATTTTGAGAAATTTCTCACAGTTTTCAAGCCTTATTTCCAATCTAACTCATAAGGGAGTCAAGTTTGATTGGAATGATGAATGTGTAGAAATTTTCATGGAGTTTAAGAAGAGGCTTATCATTTCCCTTGTGCTCACACTACCAACAAGTGGGGATCTTTTTATAATTTCCAGTAATTCTTCAGAGAAGGGATTGGGATGGGTGTTGATGCAATATGAAAAATTAATTTCCTATGCCTCTAGGCAGTTGAAAATTCATGAGAAAAATTTTCCCACGCATGATATGGAGTTGGCGTATGTGATATTTTTTTTGAAAATCTAGAGGTATGATATCGTTGGGTAGAAGTTTGAAATATAGACAGATCACAAAAGTCTCAAATATATATTCACACACAAATATTTGAATATGAACCAACAAAGATGGTTAGAGCTAATCAAATAATATGAATTCTCAATCCATTACCACCTTGGGAAAGAGAACAAGGTGGTGGGTGCTCTATGTAGAAAGGACCCATCAATTCTATGATTAAAAATAATTGAAAAGGATCCAATATTCTTATATTTTATGAAGACAGACATTGGAATCATAAATAAAATAACATCATAAATCCATTCATAGATGATTACTCAACCGTATCTTCTGGATAGGTTAAAGGATGCTCAAAAATATGATGTATCAATTCAGAAGAAAGTTAAAACTATAAGAAAATGGAAATCTTCGGAGTTCAATGATAATGAAGAAGGAATTGTGAGATTTGGGTCTAGAAAATGTATTTTATCAAATCCTAAGTTAAAAAAAGAACTTTTGGATGATAAAAATAATTGTAATTTCTCGTTTCACCCAAGAAACACAAAGATGTATCGAGATATCTGAGAGCATTATTGGTGGGATAACATAAAGAAGGAGATCGTTGAGTATACATCAAAGTTATTGGTATGTCAGTAAGTGATAGATGAGAGGTAGAAGTCTAAAGAGATGATGAAACCATTACCCATACCCACATGGAAATGGAAAAACATCACCATGGACTTTTTCACCAGACATATGAAGACATCCAAAGGAAACAATGTTATCTAGGTTGTTGTGGATCATCTTATAAAGACTGCACACTTCATTTCAATTCAAGAGGATTTCTCATTGGATCAAAAGGAACATATACTCATTAATGATGTAGTAAGGTTTCATGGTGTACCACTGTCAATTGTATCTGATCGTGATCCAAGATTCACATCTATGTTCTCGAAGATTCTCCAACACACTCTGAATACTGAGTTGAACTACTATACAGCTTACCATCCTCAAACTGATGGACAATCTAAGTATACTATCCAAACACTTAAGTACATGTTTAGAGATTTCTCAATGGACTTCAAAGTTAGATGGGACCAACATCTTCCCTTAGTGGACTTCTCTTAAAATGATAGTTTCCACTCAAGAATCCAAATGGCCCCCTATGAATCCCTTTATAAGAAGAGGTGCATAAAACTAGCATGTTGGGATGAAGTTGGGGAACTAAAACATCTAGATCCTAAAAAGGATGAAGAAATGGTGGAAAAGGTTAAGACCATCCAAAATCACATAAAAGTTTCTTAGAATTGACAGAAAAGCTATGCTGACAATCATAGATGAGACCAAGAGTTTTATGTTGGAGATATGGTTTTCCCTGCATATATCCATGGAAGAGGGTTTTGTGATTTGGGAAGAAGGGAACTCTTATTCCAAGGTACATCATCCCTTTTGAGATCCTTGATCACATCGGATAAGTGGACTATGAACTAAGACTCCCTCCGAACCTATCTCAAGTACATGATGTATTCCATATATCACTCTCAAGGAAGTACATACCAGGCCCATCACATGTACTCAATCCAGAGGTTTCACCATTAGAGAATGGACTCTCCTATTAATATAATTTGTGTAAGATATTAGATCATATGGAAAAAGTTCTACAAAATCAGACAATTACCCTCGTCAAAGTGTTGTGGAGAAACCACTAGTATGAATAATTCAAATGGGAACCGGATGAGGTAATGAAGCAGAGTTAACCTCATATATTTTAATGTTGAAAAAGAAAATTTTTAGGGTAAAATTTATTAATGGGGGAAGTTTTTAATGACCTGATCATTTATTAATAAAATTCTATTTCTTTTAATTAAATGTATTGTGGATATAGAAAATACATGTGCTCTTTTTTAATTAATTGTTATATCCAATTTCATTTAAATGACTGTTAAGTATCCTTACCATTGATAATATATATGTTTTACATTAATAACATTACTATTTTAAATATTGGATTTTAAAAAATCCTTTTGATATGGACAAAGAAGGTAACGGCCTCATCCAGTAAACTCAGGTTATATAAAGCTCATTTTTCAGAGCTTGGAAAGGAGGTAGTGTCACTAGGCTTTTCTCTAGACCAATCCCAAGTTGAGCTTCAACACGTTAATCTTGAATGGAATAACCTATGGGATAAGTTCAAGTTCATAGAGATTACCACCCGAATGACATTATCTGAGCCGCCCCAAGAGTATGTCGCCATCACATTCCTTAACCTTAGGTCTTATGTGGGTGTTATAAGGGTTTATGTAACAATGTATTAGTTACTTATTACGTAATCCCTTTTTATAAATAATAGTCTTATTCCATCAATTCCTTTATGAGAATAGTCTTTTTTTTAAATGATGAATTTGATAAATTGGTTTTTTGGGTAAAAATGGTACATTTTGAGAAATATATACATTATTATATTAAAATATGGTTTTTATTAATAATATTATAAAAAAATTCTTATAAATGATGATTATATCAGTTTCTTATCTATAAATGATTAGTTAATCAGTTTGATAAGAGTTATATTTCTATACGATAAAACATAAAGTGTTTTTCAAGTAAATAATTTATTTAAAGGAATTAATGAATTTTTGAAATAATTAATTTTTTAATATAATAATTTTATAAAATTAATTTTATTAATAATAAATGAGTATATAATTTTTATTAAGTCAAATATAATTTTTATTAAGGTTTATAAACTGTTTTTGTCAAAACCTGTCAATTTTCAATAAATGTCGGCTCACATTTTAAAAATGAAAATTCAAATATTTATAAAATTATTTATATAAAGTTAATATTAATTTTGGAATTAGGATGTTAAAATTATCCAATGTTAAATTTTTCATAATTTTCTGAGAGAGTCAAATTTTTGGGTAAAAATTAAATAATATATAAATATATAGTGTCTTTTATAACTTCATAATGACCCAAGAGTGATATAATAAATACTATAAAATTTATATTCGACTAAATATATGTTTTAAATTTAAAATAATGTGATTTTAGATTTATTTTTCTTATTTTATAATGCCTTGGTGAATCCTCCAAAATGTATAATATATTTTATAATTTTAAATTTATTTCCTTGAGAGTGTGACTCACCTCCACATAATAAAGTATAATATTTTAATATCTTAGTCCCTTTTATTAATAAAATAATTTTTCCACTCTTCTTTTCTATAAAACATTGTAAAATACAATGGGTTGGTTTTTGTTTTTGAATATTTTAGTGTATAGTGTCCAAAACATAAATAATAAATTATTTATCCTCGTTTCCTATATAAACTCACCCAATCACCCATTTCTCTTCCCGGAAACTCCTTAAATCTCATCCTCACTCTTCTAAACACTCCATAGAGTCCTCCCAAGGTGTCCCCAATCTCTTAATAAGGCTCTCCCAAGCCTTTGGATCACACATCCAAGTAAGGGTTCCTTCCTTTCTCATTTTTTCCACATTTCATTATATTGTTATACACTTTTATTTTCATTTAAAAATGATGGGGAATGTTTTCAAACATCCCCCATATTTCCCTTATTGTTTTTTAATGATTATATACTCATTTCACTATCATTAATCCCTCCCATGTGTACCTATTACCATGCCGAAATCCCATAAGGGATTTTTCTCTCCTCATTTTCATTCAAGCATTTCTTTTATAATATGCATCTCAAATTCCATTTCATATGTTGGGATATTAGAATAAATGATCCCATTACTTTCCATTTCATGTATAAATTATGAGAGATTCATTTCTCTCTCATCAACCCATTTTATGAATCTTTGTGTGACGTCATTATCCTACCAAAATTGCACTATGATCTTGCATGAAAAAATCATCATGTAGTGAGTACCATGCCCATTTATCTATCAAGGGTATTCACCATTATGAACATATAATTATTGATTTTATACTTATATGTATGTATTACACATTCATTTATCATGTAATAAATGGTGATGTTGAATAAATCCATGTTATATGATCTATGAGGAACACTTAAAAAAGAGATTGAAATTTTTATGAAGGGTGCACCCTAATAGCGCTCCAATGCATTAGGTAATGTTTATTGTCATGATACATCATGTTTGGATAGGGTTTTACCATATTCCATTTAGTAAAATTTGCTACCATGTTGGGATAGGGGTTTACTTGATTCCTTTATGTTTATGATTCAGTGTTTTAAGTTGTTAACACATTTCCATGTTATGATAGTCATGCTATATCATGACTTTATGTATATGTTTCTCCTATACTCCATTTATATGCCAATTTCCAAACATGTATTGTATTCTTCATGTTATTCCTTATTTACTCTCTTACTAGGATTTATATTTCAACCCTTTCTTATATACATCCTCAGGTTATCCCATGCAGTAATAAGTACGAAGGTGTATTTTGAGCATGTTAAGAAGGATTTCAATAAAGATGTTGTATTTGAAGTTTTAAGTTGTTTTGTAATGTTACTATGCCGAAAATAAACTATACCTATTGATATTTATGGATTTAATAAGTTTAATTTTATGTAATTAAATCATGTATTAATTTAATGAAAAGAACAGGGTTGTTATATCACATGTCCTCACACCACCCTATAGTAGAGAAAGGTTTTTGATCTATAGTGATGCATTAAAAAATGGATTCATAAATTTTCTCAGGAAAAATTATATGGTGATAGATTATACATCATTAAAATTGAAGTTCCATGAGAAAAATTATCCAACTCATGATTTAGAGTTAGCTACGGTAATTTTTTCATTAATGATATAGAGGCATTATCTCTATGGAGAAAGGTGTGACATATATATTGATCACAAAATTTTAAAGTAAATTTTCAAAAAAAAAAATCATTGTACATGTTTCAAATAAGATGGTTGGAGATGATTAAATATCATGATTTCTCAATACATTACTACCCTAGTAAAGTGAACAAGATGGAAGATTCTTTGATTCAAAATTATCATGCTAGATTGTCTATGATAAGGATCACAAAAGATGCAATATTTAAAGATTTTGAAAGGATAGACCTTGAAATATTAATGAAAGGGGAAAACTATTATCTAGATCAAATTAATGTTTAATAATCTATCCAAGTTAAGATTAAAGAGGAAAATAAGGAAGTTGTGGATCTATGAAATAAGGTGAGAAATGTTCTTAAGTTCATCATTGATTATGGTGGAATAATAAGGTTTAAAAAACATATATGTATTCCTCCGATACCATATTCAAGAAGGAGTTGTTGGATGAGGCTCACAGTTTATCATACTATATTCATGTTTGAATTATAAATATGTATATAGACTTGAATGATTATTTCTATTGGGAAATAATAAAGAAATATATTTCAGAGTATATTTCTCAGTACTTGGTTTTTCATCAAGTTAAGGTTGAGTGATAGAAGTCTAATGGGATGTTACAACCGTTAACCATACTAGAATGGAAATGGGAAAACATAATCTTGGATTTTTTTTATTGGACACTCCAAAACATCTAAAGGTCATAATACTATATGGGTTATAGTCAATCGCCTTGAAAATTTGGCACAATTCATTATTAGAAGAGAATATTTATCTCGTGGTCATATTAGCATAATATGTATTATGGAAGTGGTAAGATTTCATGGAGTACCACTTTCCATTGTATCTTATTGAGATCTGAGGTTTACCTCGAAGTTCTGGAGAAGTCTTCATCAAGCTTTATATATAAAGTTAAGTTTTAGAACTACTTATCATCCTTAAAAATATGGTTAGTCTAAGAGGACCATTAAAACATTGGAATACATGTTGATATATTTCTCTATGGACTTCAAAGGTTTTTGGGATCAACAAAACATCTGTTAGTAGATCTTTCTTATAATAATTGATTTTATTCTAGCATTTAGATGGATTTTCATGACACCATATATGTTAAGAATTGTAGAACTCTAACATACTTGAATTAAGTTGGAGAAATAAATCTCTTAGGACCTAATATAGTTGAGGAAATGGAACAGATGGTTAGATATATTCAGCATAACATAATATCATCTAAGAGTCAATAAAAAAGTTATTCTAACAATCATCAGAAAGATATAGAGTTTTAATTAGGTGGAAGGGTATTCCAAATAATATAACCCTAAAAGAGATTGATGAGAGTTAGAAATAAGGGAAATTTGAGACCTATGTATATCGGTCCTTTTTAAATTCTTGATTGTATTGGGATAATAGCATATTGATTGGCTCTTCCATTGAATCTCTCAAAAGTTCATGATGTGATATATGTATATCTATTGAGGAAGTACATACTTGATCCTTTACATGTACTAAACTCATAGGTCATACTTTTGGAGAAATATCATTCTTATTAATAACAATCAGTTGGGATTCTGGATTGTAGATATAAATTTCTATGAAATAAGACCACTCTCTTGGTTAAATTTTTGTGGTGAAACCACCAATTTAATGAAGCTATATAGGAATCTGAGGTTGTGATGAGTTGGAGGTATCCCCATCATTTTGTATCTGAGTGATGAATTTTGAGGGAGAAATTAATTTTAATGGTGGTAGAATATACTACCCAAATATTTCTAGTAAATATTTCTCATTAAACAATTTTATTTCTTTGATAGCTTACATTGCACACAACAGTGAGTTTAAACAAACTTTATAGCATTATTTAAATATTAGGTGTCCTTTATCTCCTAGATGTTAGCTTTAAGGGTATGAATAATAATAACTAAATTATAAAAAATATAAGTTCTATACATTTATAAAATAAATTCAATAGTTATCACATGATTATAATTAAAAATAAAAAATATTATAAAATAAAAGTGATATTTTTCTATAAATGTTTTTAAAATATACAGTGAATCTTATATCAATATATTAAGTTAATACCTATTGTTTAATTATTTTAATGAAATTTATATATTATTTACTTGATAAATTTTTTAAACATTCAATAAATATTTTTCTAATCATAGGATAAAAATAAATCTAATTTATGCCTAAAATGTTTTTTTCCTAAAAATAAGTTTCATCACATTTTTTCCACTTAATTTAAATTTAATATATTAAATTTATAGTTGTTTAATTAGATAAAATTAATTTAATATTTATAATAATGAGGTTCAAATTTGGTAATTATGACCCTTTTATTTTTTGTCAATATGAATAGTAACTATGGTAAAATTTATCACCTTAGTAAAGGGTAAATCGGGTAAATATCAATTAAAAATATGTGATAAGGTAATAATTTTTCATTTTAATTCATATTAAATTAATTAAATTATAAAATTATCAATTAATCTTTGAAATGGAGTTATTTACGGGACACCTTTCCATGAAAATGACCTATATATTATTTAAACCAAAGGAAGTGAGAAAATGTCACTCTCTTGGTTAAAAATATCATTTATGTGTTCACATAGGAACAAAAATTCATTATGAAAAAATATTAATAGGTATTTTTTTCCTAATGAAATTATATTCATGTTTTTAATTTATTTATAATTTTTAGGAATTAAATAATTACTTTAAATAATTACACATCACTAATGTGGTAATTTTTTATTAATGGAAAATTTTAATAAATTATATTAAAATAATTATAATTTGAGATGAGTAAGGTGATAAAATAATTTTATATATGAACATGAAATTTTGGGGGTGTTCTAAATTAATTTTTCATAATTATAATTTTTCTATTGATGTTATTAAAATTCAATGTAATGAAAAGTGTTAAAATTAACACTAATGATATTTTATGAAAATAATATTTTATTAAATTATTTAAAAATCATAAAAAATTAAATAAGGAAAGTGGGATAATTTATCGTAAAAAATATTATAAATTTTCCATTTATGTTCCAATTGAAACCTTATAAGTAAAAAATTAAAACCTTTTAATATTGAAAATGTTGTTTTTATAATTAAAATTAAAATAGGTTAAATAAGGGTTAATCAAAATGATAAGGTTTAAAATTACACCAAAATTTTTCTAAAATCTATTTTTTACTGGATTAAAACTCTATCCCATATTATATTCTAATACCTTTCCATTTAGATGTATTTTTATTGATATTGAATTTTTTATAAATTAATCTTTTGAGAAATTCCAAAAGTGCATCTCACCTAAATTATAAAAGGACACCTCCTACCTCACTTCATTTCACCACTTTGAGCCTTCTAGATCAATAATAATCTACAAAATTATCTTATACAATTTATTATATATATTAAAAATGTTTTTTTATTCTAAAAAATCCAACCCTATATCCCTTAAGAGGAGATCAAAAGGATTCATTTCGAATAAGAGGTAATCGATCTAACTGAACACTTTCTTTTTCTACTCTTCTGTAACTCTACTAAATATAAGATATATGTCCCAAAATAATAACTTCAGTATCCTAAATTTTCTTAAATTTTATTATTATTATGAAAACACCATTATACACCCTCTATCCCACCTAATAAGAAGTGAAAGTATTGCTCATGTGTACATACGGCTTACTATCTCCACGTAGTGATACAATTTATTTTTCATCACCATAATTTACAGATGAGAATTATGATTGTTTAAATAATTATATATTATATTTATTATATATTTATACTTCTTTAAGGATAATATCATGACTACCTTCTTATCATCCCATCTTTTGGGAAATGATAACGTCGCTCGTGCGTACACATGGACTACAATCTCCATGGTGCGATGTGATTCTATTTTCATTAATATTTCACATGTATGGTAATAAGGATGGATATTATTAATATATATGATATATACTATATAATAATAATTATTTAGAGTTTAATTATTATATAACTTTATTTTGTTCAATCAGTCAAAAATAGAAATGACGTCCATGCATACGTACGACCTACCTTCTCCATTAACGGTGTAATTCATTTTACTGTATCTAATTTTATGAATGATTATAAATAAGTATTTAATTAATATATATTATTTTTATATGATGATTAATGTTATGTAAATTATGGTTCCATGATCAAAGTATAAGGACTGAAACTGCCAAACCAAAACATGATTTGAAAACAAAGCAATTATCACCAGAAATAGTGATTTTAATAACAAATTATTAAAAAATGAGTGATAATATGTTATAAATAAATAATATGGGGTATTATATATATATATATATATGGTTATGTAATACATATTTAATAAATCCATATTTATTATACGGGAGTTCTCAATGTGAACAAGGAAAGGTGAGAGTTGAGGAAAGAGTTTATTTCACAATATCATCATTATTTGGGATTGCTTATGTTTGAATATCCACTAGAAAAAATTTATATTCCATGTCCATGTGTTCAATAAATTTTCTAAAAAATGTTTTTAATATTCTCTTATAAATTTTTAAAATAATTTTTAACTATTATTTACTTTTCTATAAAATAGTTTGAAAAGAATCGTATTGTCTTTTTCTAAAAAGGTTCTTGGTGAATTTTGTAACAGAAATATGAAAGGAAAGTTCTTTTAACATATAAAACAAGAGAATATTTTCCTATAATCATTATTCCTTAATTATTTTAATCTTCCTTTGCAATCTTACATATTTATTTTCAATGAAAATTTTTTCCTGTACAATTGTGTTGATTTTAAAAAACATGATTTCAAAATGGAAAGGATATTTTTCTCGAGAATTATTTCAAGTCATCCTTAAGAATAATTTTTTCATCTAAGATCACATTATTTGATGTTACTTATTCCTTAATAGGGATATAATCCAATGATACCATCCTTATTCTTTCTCTGTATGGTTTATCCTAATGATGGCATGATGATTATGTAACCTATTTCTTTTCCACCAGTTATGCTATGATGAAATATTTATGAAACCCATTTATTTTCATGGGTTCAGATTTGATTTATATTATAGTGGAAAAAATATGTATGTTTTTCATTATATGATGTGTGGTAATTATATCTCACTACAATTCATTAGGTAATAAATTATATCTCATGACATATTTATGCAAAACAAGTCGATGTGATCAATCTGTTATGGGAAACAATTTGATGTGCTTGATCCATAATAGAAAACAAGTTGATGTGATTGATAAGTTATGGGAAATGGGTGTCTATTCATATTCAAATGGTCTTTGTATTTAAACATGAAATATTAAATGGTTTCTATACTAATTATTATGTCACACACATTTATGATATGAACTTATGGTTCATGATTCAGTTATTATGACTTATCATTCTTATGATTCTGTATTTTCAAATTTTAGTGTTTTATTCCATAAATCATGATTATGATATTTTTTATATTCAGATTGAATTTTTTATTTTATGGTTAAGATCTCATTTCCTTGTACTTATCTTATTCATTTATATGATCATAAATTTATTTTTCTCATGGTTACCCTTACTGATCATTTAAGCTCAACCTTTTATTATATTTATTTTCCCCAGGATATGAAGAAAAGTATTAAGTATGATACTGAAAAAGGGTGATAATTATAAATAAATAATTGGGAGACTATGTTGATATTTTATAAACTAGTTTTTTATGTTTCCATGTTTCTAAATACATTATACCTTTACAATCCTCGGGCATTTGTTTGTGTTATATAATAAATATTCATCTAAAAGATGTAATATGTGTATGAAAATCTTGGGTTTTTATATGTTCACAGACCACCTGCCTCATATTTAGATTTATTTCCCTATAAAAAACTTCAATAATCACCATCCAATCTCATCTAAGTCTCACATAATCTCTCAAACCCCTACCTCAGGTCAAAATATCCAAATTAATTAATTTTATCAATTTATAATTAATTTTACAATTTACATCAAATAGGAATCATAACTTAAAAACTCATTAGGCCATATCTCTACAATGAAAGCATGACCAACCATACCTATAATGTTCAATACATACTCTTGAAAACATATTAAGAAAAATCATTATCAAGTGACATCGATTCATTAGTTAATTTCATCCAATTTCATCAATAATCCAATAAAAATTCACAGGGAAACATACCCATAGAGAAATGGTGAGAAAAATTATGAGTTCATCATCATAGGAAATACTCTATACACACTGATAAAAATCCCCATCATTCCTTCCCAATTTCATGATACTCAAGTGTAATTGGTGGAAAACTCAAGAATCGCAATGAAAAATTCCACCAAGGACCCCTTGGATCAAGGGGTAATGAGGGAGGGAGGGGATTTGTAAGTATAAAATAAATGTAATCCATTTCATGGTTATTTGACCAAGAATCAAAGAATTTATAACCCTATAATTACATATCTAACCTTATCAAAAAAACACATCGTATGTCAGTCTCACCATGACCATAAAAGGTACAGAACGACTATCTTGTAGGTAGAGGGATTGAAGATCATTCCAGTCATCATCATATTGTGACATTGATGGGTCGTTTCCTAACTAACCTAGGTATAGGGTATGATCCTTGTCCAACCTCACTCACATCTCATCCCTCCTATCTTGTATTATGACCTCCACCAGGCTTAGGGGTTATCCTTTCACCAAACATCATCATGATACAGTTCCATTAGAAGTAAAACCACACTCAAGGACCATATCCCTTGCAACACAACCACATCCTCATTTAGGAATAATTCCCCCATGCTCCCTCTCTAAAAATAGTTCTCTATAATGACACTTATCATAGAATTTTATCACAGTAAGACTTATGGGGCATGATGGAACTAGGTGTCTGTAGGAAAAAAAATCAAGTAGGGGTTAACACCAACCTCACTCCAACACTCATCCTAGACCCCAAAACATCTTTAATTCCTTGATAAATGTCTAATAATAATTCCTTAACATTTTAAAACTCTTGAAATTTATATATAAATCCTAATTCTCCAAACATCCCCTACTCTAGGAAAAAAATCAAACACCCTATGACTTTCACATCGTATAATAATAGAGGGTTTTAAACTATTGATCAAGGATAGACACCCTTAATAGGTTCCACTTTCTCCTAAACTATAAATTTTTATAATAAAAGTATCCCATTGTTTCTATGTACTGAAGTATCGGTACTCCAATGACCCATTATGATCCTAACATAACCATTTTTTCATGCAATATATATTCAAGTACTATTGTCATATAATCTAGGGGAATTGATTTAAGATAAGATAAAATAATAAGATCAAGGGAGTAATTTCTTTTTATTTCTATACATTATTCCACTATTTTACCATTATACCAAACATGTATGATCGAATCCACTTTTTAACCTTATGTTTTTATTCATGTATTAGGTAAAAGACATACTAGTTATCCAAATATATTCCATGTATAAACTTGATAACTAGTGTGAACACGGATTCTATCATAGAGAGAGGGGTACCAATTTATTTTCAAATAGATAAAATAGTGTGTAGTACCTTGGTTTTATACTTAAGTGAAAATTCATATCCATATTAACCATTAATGGAATTAATAACCTCTCCTCCTCTATTTTTAATGATCCCCCCATATTTCAAAAATTCATTGAATCATGAACCATTAAAATTGATCTTTCATCCTGATTTTGGAAGGATATATTAGATCTAATGTATGTTTCCCTTATTACTCATGTTTCTAATATGAACTATGGGATTACCATATGGGACCTACCAAGAGTTTAATAAGTTGAATCCTTATAAAATATTATCCATTTGATCACTGAGAACAGTTCGATTATAATAATTTTGAAACTATGATGTGCAATTATATTTCTAGACTCAACTCAACAAAAATATATGGTCTAGAAACTAGTCAAAAAAGTAATATTTTGCGATCATTCAGTGCTGGAAGACATACTTTACCTATTGAACCAAATGGTGAGAAAGAGCTCAAAAGGTTCTATGTTTAAGGGAGATATTCAATCAAACTAGAATGAACTCCTATATAAGCCTAACACAATCACCATCTAAGAAAATATTATCCTATAATTGAGCATGTAGGTGAAGATATAATTGTAATCAAGAAGAATTCCAAACTCCCCAACACTATATGACATTATCCATCAGTAACTTTTTAGTGAACATTTTAAACAAAGAATATAATATTTTATGGGATGTGTATCTTCTAAGGGGTATAGCCCCATTGGTTATTCTCATTATGTTCATTGATGTGAATTAGTTTGTGTTGATCCTTTATAAGTCACCCTAAACCCACACTCATAGGTCTGATGCTAAAAAAAATACCATATAAATAATTTTTAATATAAAGTGAGATGAACCTATCTTTATTTTACATCATTTACATAAGTTAAACATTACATCTCAAAAATATCCACACAATCCCAAGAATGGAAGTTTTAATTTCTTTTAGGATCAGTAACATACGAAACTTAGTTTATGATACTTATGAACATGTATCTATAATTGAGGTACACTAGACTCCCTTCTAGACTTCTCAAAATTTATAATCATCTTCATAACATGGGGAATATAAATATTAAAAAGGGTTGAGATTAAAATCATAGTAAGTGAAAACTTATCAACATGAATTTAATGGTTAGATCATAAACATATGAGAAAAATGATCATTGGAAAAAATATTGTGAAAAAGAACATGTAACAATAATATTTGACTATAGAAAAATATATAAGGGAATGTGATCTTAAATTAACAAACATATACCATGGAAAAATTTTTGGAATCGTCATATAAAAAATGATCCATATAGTATAATTATAGGAAAATGAAATTGAAATCTAACATGCCTTTGGATTATAGAATAACAATGAAAATTGTCACAAACATAATTATTGGGTATCATCAAATTCATGAGTCACTACTTTCATCCACATCTTCATGAAAAAACAGATCATGATGCTTAAGGAAGTGGTAGTTTGTATGTTACACAAGAAATATTTTCACTTTCGAATGGTTTGAAGGAGGTTAGAAAATGGTTATTCCATTAAAATAATTAAATTTAAGTATAATTATGATAATTATGTAATTATATAAACATGGTAATATTATATTTTAAGAAATTATAAGAATAAATAAAGGAAAAAAGGAAAGAAAAAGGAATAATTAATATTTTTATCTTACTACTTAGAAGATCTCCTTTCCAAAGTGGATTAATGATTTAATAGGTGTCCTTATGAGAATATTATAACATATAAGTGGTTTCTAGGGGGTTTTAGAGTTATTATGGAATATTTTTGAAGAATATAAGAGTCGTTGGGTGTGAGGATAAGTGGGGTGGTGGTGGCTCCATTTAGAGGATTGGTAGTTTTGTAAATATAAAAAGATAAATTCTCTATCCAAATGTCAAATGGATCCAATAATGGAAAATATTTCTGATGGGGCGATATAAATTTGATAAATCCTAAATAATAAATTTTAATTCATGATTTTAAAATTTTTTTTATTCTTTTACTCTTAGAATTTTCACTTTTCCCGTTTTATTTTTTTATCGTGGTGACTAATTTTTACCTAAGTAATTTTTTTAATGCCCTAAAATAAAATGGTTCTTATTAAATAATTTGGAATGAATTATTTTTAATATGAAATAAATTTTTTAAATAAAATTAATAAGGGTGATAAAATTAAATTTTATTATTATCACACATAACGTGTAAAAACAATTTTTAGAAAAATAATATTTTAATTCGTAAAAATTGGTGTTAAGATAAAATTATCAATGGTGCTAATTTATATGATATTAATTGGATTATTATTTACAATATAACATTTATGTAGACTTAAAATTAATCCAAAAGAGAAGTATACCTTGTAAATATATAAATAAAAAAAGATAAAAAATAAAATTTTGTTAGAATAAAAGATTACTTAAGTTTTAAAATGTTAAACATGTGCTTTCTAAGATAAAAAAAGTATTTTTTTAAATGAATAATTTAGCTACTTAAAAATAGTAATGGTTATAAAAAAATTTATAAAATTTTTTATTCGTTCTTAGATCATGATAAGGTCAAATATGCTATGGTATTAATAAAAACTATATTTTTCACTATTCACCTAAAAATTAAAACTTTTCAAAAAAATATAAAAAATTGATCCTAATATAATTTTGAATTTATGAACTAAAAATTTAATTTTTTTTATAATATTGATATTCTTAAATTTATTAATTTATTTTCAAAATGAAAATAATAAATATAAAGAAAAAATTCCTTAATTTAAAAATAACATTTTTATGTGTTCTTAAAATTATTTCAAATAAATGTATAATTTAAATAATGTTAATATATTATTTTTTATATAATAATTTTTTAAATTGTTTAGTTTAATTTATTAGGATAACATGTAAAACACTAAAAAATAATTTTTTGAGAAAGAACAATCATTTTTAGTATTAAATCATATTAATCATTTATCCTCTAAATGTAAGAAATGTTTTTATTTACTAAAGGTTTTATTATTATTATTATTTTCATAATAATATTAATCTAATATATCATGAATCATTTTATTCCATTGTTTCATGTAAAAAAGATATCATATATAGTATTAAGTTAGAGAAAAATATATTCTAAAATTTATGGGTGTTATATACACAAAATTCCTTATGTATTAAATATATTAAAGATTTTGATATGTGATTGATTTTATTACATGATCATCCCTCGATTTTAAGTGACTATGAATCATCATACAATCTTCTTCAACTGTCATATAATCATAAATATTAACAACCCTCATTGTTAGTAAACTATATTTAAGATCTTAATCAATATAAATTACTTTTCCCCTGAAATATATGGATACCAACATGATTTCCTATAAATAACATTTAGTAAAAGGTTATATATTTTTATATTACATTATCATATTCCAAACATTTTTTAATTGGTTTTGGTTAATTAAATGTGACTTTGTCATGGGATTATTTCAATGGATTGGTCTATCATTGGTCTATCATTTCAAGATTATTAATCATCAATTATTTTACTAATTGTTTCATGAATAGTTATTGTTTTATATATATAATAACATAAATTAAAACATAGTTGAATGAAATTTCTTACATGTTGGAAATTAAAAAAACATATTATAATAATATTTAATTTTTTCAGGCAATACAAAAATTATAAATAATAAATTTAATACATATTCTTAATTGAAATTTATTATTTAAAAAAATAAAAAGAAACATATTTTATAAATTTTTGAAAATTTCATGACACATGTGACAACGCGTGAGATGTGTATGTGCGGGTGTTGATGAGCGATCGATGAGTGAATGATGATGATAAATTATGGTGCCAATGATGGTGATTAGTGAGATCAATAGTGAGAGGAATGGGTGGAAATTATGAAATCCTTTAGAAGCCTTGAAAACATTTATAAGTCATGAAAGTCTTTGGCTGACATGAAAGCATTTGGAAGTTGAGAAAGCCGTTGGAAATCATTAAATCATATGATAGTATCAAAAGCCTTTGAAATCTGTGAAAGTATTTGGAAGTCAATGAATACTTTGGTTGTCGCAGAATCCTTTGGTAGTGTTCGGATTCTTTAACATTAAAATAATCATGAGATATTATATCATTATTAAAAAATGTTTTTTATATTATATGAAAAAAAAATTGTTTAATTTTTTATAAAAATTCATTTATATCTTAATTTGTTTTTTTTATTTCTATAATTTTTTTCTCAAAGAAATATTAGATTATTTAAATCAGTCAAAAAATATAATACTATATTTATATTTATATATAAGATAAATTTCATTATCAAAAAATATTTTCAAAAAATTAAAATTAAAATTTTAATTATTTTGAAAATATATATATATTCATGTATTTTTTATAAGATTTATTTTAATATCATATAGGTGTGATAATTTTAAAATAATTAAATATTTTAAATGAAATTTAATTATTCCTTTTATGTTTTTATTTGGGTTGCACTACTGGAAATATAAGCAATACCAACGGTTCAAAACCATTGGTATAGGATGGAAAATCATAGGTATAAGATATACCAACGGTTTCCCAAACCATAGGGAAGTAAGGCATTGGGAAATCCCTTTACCAATGGATTAAGGAAAACTGTTGGCAAAAGGTGGTGGAAGTTTTAATTTCCCAACGGTTCCTCTAAACCGTTGGCAAAAGGATTTACCAACGGTTTAAAACCGTTGGGAAATTCATATTTTTGAGCTTATACCAACAGTTCAAAACCGTTGGTACAGCTTTTTACCAATGGTTTAGATAAACCGTTGGTATATATTCATATATGGTCAAAGCATACCAATGGTTCTAAACCGTTGGTATAGCTTTTTACCAACGATTTAGAGAAACTATTGGTATATATTCATATATGCTCAAAGTATACCAACGGTTCTAAACCGTTGGTATTGGGTATTTTCACAAAAAACCAATAGCCTGCATACAGCTACCTCTACCTGATACACCTACATAAAAACATAACAAATAACAGCTATAAATAGACTTCAAACACCACAAAAAACATTGGAAATAGCACAAAAAAACACATACAAAAATCACTCTTCCAACCATGCCATGTACTAAAATTCTCCATTTCAATCTTCATATGACAACAACTCTTCCAACTAACCTATTTAAATTTATTGGGTTCACACATATCAATTTTTTCTTACTCAAAAAGGTGATGATTATGATAGAAATTGGTGCATGAGAGGTATGTGTGATAAAGTGAATTAACAATGTGGTTAATATTTGTGCATCATCTAGAGTGATGCATGACTTGCACTGAATTTGATGTGGGGGGATGTTCAGAGAGGGGAGGGGGTTGTCCAGGAAGAGGGGAGGGGAGATTTCCAAGGAGTGAGTATGGGGGTCATGGAGAATGTGCAACAAGGATTTCTATTCAAATTATAGCATATCATCATATGCATTTTATGAGCATGAGCTAATAAGATTACCAAGTCATTCATATAGTTCAAGACATACAAAAATGGAATAATCTCAAATAACATTGCATGATCAAAGAAATAAAAAAGGCATGTGAAATCAACATTCCTACATTTACATATCATCCATGAGGTATAACATTTAATCAAATTGTAATAGAATTATACATAAGGCATACGAGTCTCATTTACTTTCATACACAGTGGTACAAAAGGAAAATGTTATTCATGTCCCGGGGGCTATCTGGGGTCCAAGGAGGAGGTTGGGGGGCTGTCCAGGGTCCAGGAAGGGGGTGGGGGCTGTCTGAGGCTATCCGTTCACGTCACATTTGACTCATGGATCGTTGTCCTTAAGTTTCAACAGAATTCAAATACGTTTGGTCAGTTTTTCGTATGTCAGTTGTTGATTTCACATAAAATTAAGTCCATTTTTTACAAAACAGAGGCACTTTGAGTGGTGTCGTCCACACCGGGCCTCATATGGAGGCAAGGTTGACTCAAACACATCACATATGATACATGGATCGTTGTGCAAAAGTATCAACACAATCAGAATCTGTTTGATCAGTTTGACGTATGTACGTAAAATATTGTCCATTTTAAACAAAATACAAACACATGGAGTGATACCGGCCACACTGTGCTTCATATTGAGCCAGGGTTGACTCTTACACATCACATATAACCCATGGATCGGTTTCATAAAGTTTCAACACAATCTGAAGGCGTTTGGTCAGTTTCCCGTATGTTAGTTGTTGATTTCACTTAAAAATAAGTCCATTTTGAACAAAAGAGAGGAATATTGAGTGGTCCTGGACACACCGCACCTTGGATAGAGGAAAATCTGACTCTTTCACATCACATTTGACCCATGGATCATTTTCCTTAAGTTTTAACATAATCCGAATGTGTTTGGTCGGTTTGTCGTATGTCATTTGTTGATTTCACTTAAAATTAATTGCATTTTTAACAAAACAGAGGCACTTTGAGTGGTGTCGGCCACACCGGGCCTCGTATTGAGGTGGGGTTGACTCGTACACATCACATATGAGTCATGGATCGTTTTTCAAAAGTATTAATACAATCATAAGCCGTTTGATTGGTTTGGTGTATGTACGTAAAAAAATTTTCCATTATAAACAAAATACATACACATGGAGTGTTACCGGCCATACCACTCTTCGTATTGAGCCTGGGTTGACTCTTACACATCAAATATAACCCATGGATCATTTTCCTAAAGTTTCAATACAATCAGAAGGCGTTTGGTCAGTCTCCCGTATGTCAATTGTTGGTTTCACTTAAAAATAAGTCCATTTTGAACAAAAGAGAGGGAGTTTGAGTGGTCTCGGCCACACCGCACCTCATATTGAGGCAAAGTTGACTATTACACATCACATTTTACCCATGGATCGTTTTACTTAAGTTTCAACAGAATCCGAATGCGTTTGGTCAGTTTTTCGTATGTTAGTTGTTGATTTCACTTAAAATTAAGTCCATTTTTATCAAAACAGAGGCACTTTGAGTGGTGTCGGCCACACCGGGACTCGGATTGAGCCGGGGTTAACTCGTACACATCACATATGAGTCATGGATCTTTTTTTAAAAGTATCAACACAATCAGAAGTCGTTTGATCCGTTTGACGTATGTACGTAAAATATTGTCCATTTTAAACAAAAGAGGGACAGTTTGGGTGGTTCTGGCCACACCACACCTCCGATTGAGGCGGGGTTGACTCGTACACGTCACATATGGACCATGGATCGTTTTCCTAAAGTTTAAACAGATTAGGAATGCATTTGGTCAGTTTTGCATATGTCAGTTGTTGTTTTCACTTAAAATTAAAGTCATTTTGAACAAAAGAGATACATTTTGAATGGTACCGTCCACACCGCACCTCGGATTAAGGCAGGGTTGACTCTTACACGTCACATATGACCCATGGATCATTTTCCTATAGTATCAATAGAATTTGAATGTGTTTGGTCGGTTTACCGTATGTCGGTTGTTGATTTCACTTAAAATTAAGTCCATTTTTAACAAAACAGAGGCATTTTGAGTGGTGTCGGCCACATCGATCCTCTTATTGAGGCGGGGTTTACTCGTACAGGTCACATTTGACTCATGGATCGTTTTCCTTAAGTTTCAATATAATCTGAATGCGTTTGGTCGGTTTGTCGTATGTCAGTTGTTGATTTCACTTAAAATTAAGTCCATTTTTAACAAAACAAAGCCACTTTGAGTGGTGTCGGCCACACCGGACCTCGAATTGAGGCAGGGTTGACTAGTACACATCACATATGAGTCATGGATCATTTTTCAAAAGTATCAACACAATCAGAATCCGTTTTATCATTTTGGCGTATGTACGTAAAATATTCTCCATTTTAAACAAAAGAGGGACAGTTTGGGTGGTTCCGGCCACACCTTGCCTTGGATTGAGGCGGGGTTGACTTTTACATGTCACATATGACCCATGGATTATTTTACTAAAGTTTCAACAGATTTGGAACGCATTTCGTCGGTTTTCCGTATGCCAGTTCTTGTTTTCACTTAAAATTAAAGTCATTTTGAACAAAAAAGAGACATTTTGAATGGTATTGTCCACACTGCGCCTCGGATTGAGGAGGGGTTGACTCGTACATGTCACATATAACCCATGGATCATTATCATATAGTATCAATAGAATCCAAATGTGTTTGGTTGGTTTACTGTATGTCAGTTGTTGATTTCACTTAAAATTAAGTCCATTTTTAACAAAACAGATGCATTTTGAGTGGTGTCGGCCACACCGAGCCTCGTATTGAGGTGGGGTTGACTCGTACACGTCACATTTGGGGGGTGTCTGGGGGGATTTCTGGGGTCTAGGGAAGAGGGTGGGGTGGATGTCCGGAGGGCTGTCTGGGGACCGAGGAGGAGCGTCGGGGGCTCTCCGGGGACCAGGGAGGAGGGTGAGGGGGGTTGTCTGGGGGGTGTCCAGGGGGCTATCCGGGGACCATGGAGGAGGGTGGAGGGGCTATTCGGGGGGGCTGTCTGGAGGGAACTCTGGGGACCAAAGAGGAGGGTGGGGGCTATCAGGGGGGATGTCTGGGGTCCAGGGAGGAGGATGACATGTCAATGGGAGGGGAAGAGTCTAGTCGGGTACGCGGAGATGCTCGTCTACCTCTGGTACGAACCTCCCTCGTACCATCGTCCTAAGAACTAAAATAATGGAATAATGAAAATTTCACATACTTATGTACCTATAAAATCTATACATAGACAACACATAGCCTCATCATGTCATAAAAAATAACACCAAGTATCAGACAAAATAGAAGTAGTAAGGCGGAGTAATGACAAGTGCACATACAGATCAGAAGCAGCTAAAAAATTGTTGCATACATGCCATGTTTATTTCCTAAAACAAAGTAAAAAAAATAAAAATGATGAAACTCTAGAAAATGGGTTGCCTCCCAGTAAGCGCTAGGTTTTACGTCTTCAGCTAGATGGATGGACACTGGTCAATCGTCTTGGTCCATCAGCTCAGAACTCCTCTGCCTCTTACAAGAACTGGTGGCCGTGTCATCAAGCTCATAGGGACGCTTAGTGGGATTGATCACTTCAGGAGCGTAGCAGGTGTGAATATGGTGTGGAAGTAAGAGAATATGGCACTCTTCATCAGCCAGACACTGAGTCACCCGTCATGCGAGGTTAGATGGAGATGGGAAGTGCACATCGATGACCATGGAAGAGGCAGACAATCTAGACATTGTTGGTTAAGTTTCATCCAAAAATAGATTCATTTTTATATATTATAACCTTTATAAATGTTTGTCCCATTTTTACAAACAATTAATGTGTGAAAATTTTGAAAAATGACTTATCAGATATATAAAAATGGATTTACTCATGGACATGATGCATAATATCTCAAATATTCCTCATTAAATCCCAATTTAAAATTTTAATCCATTATCAAATGTCTTATATCAATTTCTTTTTATTTGGATCCTTAAGGTTGAGCGCTTTTTGTAAAATCTAGCCAAGGGAGGATAGACTAGTGACTTGGTATACAATTGGATGCTATGTGGTGAAAACAACATTATAAGCATTGTTTAGGATATTATTGAGGTGGTTTGAGGATCAAATCTATCTTTTTAGAGAAAATCCAGCATGTCCAACTTTGGTGGTCAAAGTTTTGAAGTGGGGGGTATTTGGTGGTTGAGGAGTGGGGTGAGGGGGATGTCCAAGGTCTAGGAGGAGGGGTGGGGGATTTCCAGGGTCCAGGAAGGGGGGTGGGGGCTGTCCAGGGTCAAGGAGAAGGGGAGAAGGGGTTGTCCATGGTCCAGGAAGGAGGGGGGGTTGTCCAGGGTCCATCGAGGAGGGGGGCTATCCAGGGTCCAGGGTGGAGGGTGGGTCCTAGGGTCCAGGAAGGAGGGGGGACTATACAAGGTCCTGGGAGGAGGGTGGAGGGGGGTTGTCCAGGGTCCAGGAGGGGGGTTGTCTAGGTTTCAGGAAAGAGGGGGGAAGGCTGTCCAAGTTCTAGGAGGGGGGGAATGTCCAGGGTCCAAGAGGGGGGTGCCCAGGGTCCACAAGGAGTGGGGGCTCTGTTAAAGGGAGTAAATCCCCAAATAATTTGTTGAAAATTAACTAAACTTAATCTAAAAAACATCACAATTCCAATCCATCACCCAACCAACATCTAATTCATCCTCAATATCACTAACCTTCGCATGCCATAAACAACACAACCTAGTTTATACCAAATTAAAACAGAAAACAAAAATAATAGATGAAAAACATTAAAAATAAGTTATTAAATACATATTTAGAGTTTATAACTACAAAATTGTTTGATTTAAGATGGATCTATGAGTGGAATGAGTTTCTGAGTCTTTTTATAGAGAGGTCCCTCACGTTTAGGTCAAATCAAAATAAAAAATAAAAAAATATATGAATAAAATTATAACTGAGGTAGAACTTACAGATTTTAAGTGTAGAATAGAAAAATTGTTTGATTGAAGAGGATGGATGGAGTTTCAGAGACTGGGTAATGAGATAGCGTCGGGAGAGCTTCAATTTTAGGGCTGCAGTCGGGCGAACAGAGAATGCGTCGGGAGAGCTTCAATTTTAGGGCTGTAGTCAGGTGAACAGAGAATTGGGGGCTCTGTGTATTTGGAGGAACTTTTCCCCAACGGTTATTTAAAACCGTTGGGAAAACTATGATTTACCAACGGTTCACTAAAACCGTTGGTAAAGGTGGTGGAATTGGGAGATATCCCAACGGTTTTATCAAACCGTTGGAAAAAATGGGTTCTATTGGGAGATATCCCAACGATTTTATCAAACTGTTGGGAAAAAATGTGTGTACTCCACATATACCAACGATTTTCTATAACCGTTGGCATCAAAGTGTTGGTATATCCCTCCATTCCAGTAGTGTTGCTAAATATTTTAACATTAATAACTAATTAAAATTTTTAATTGAAGATGTAAAATGTTCTTGATCTATATAGCGAGAGTTTGGTTTATAAAAAATTATATACCAACCACAAAATAAGATAAATATTCATATGGTTTGATCAACTCGACTGAAAATAGTAATTACACTTCAACTACCATTTATATATGCAGCATTGAACATTATCTACTCATTTAGAAACCCTGTTTTTTACAAAATTACTCACATGAAAGTGAGGTGTACCAAGAGATTTTGAAAAATTAAATTTTTCACAAATTCATTGATCCTGCATATAAGGGAAAGTGGAGACATAAAAATTATAAAAAATAAAAGTAAAAATGCTTATTAAAAATTATAAATGCAAATAAAAACCCTTAATGGGTGTTGGTTGATATAACACGTGATAATTCAATATTTATGAGAATTGTTGATAAATTATATTTCATAATTCATTACTTCTTTGAAATAATTTAATTTGTATAAAATAATCAATATAAATTTATTAAACTATTCCAAAAAAAGTAAATAGTCTCAACAACATATTTAATTTTAGTAAAGAAATCAATAGTATTTAAATCAAACAAACAATGTATTACTTAATTCATACAAACTACATATTTTTTTATGTATTCTAAACAACTAGATAAAAAATATAAATAAAAAACTAAAAAAAACTGAAATTTAAAAAAATAAATTTTACCTTCCTAAGAACCAAAAATAATAATTTGAGAAAGAGATTCAAATCCTACAGAGCTTCACTAAAAATTCAGGTAATTGAATGAGGAAATATGGGAGAGACTTCCACTTTTTTAAGGTTTTTTCCAGTATGAGGTAATAAATTCATTAATTCCTACTTATTTTAAGTTTCATAGGAGGCATGAACATGGTTTATGCATCTTGCAACAGCACAGGAGGAAGCGTGAGCTTTGTTCTATGCTTCCTAGTTAAATTAGAAGCATTAATGGGGTTTACACTTACCAAAATCCAATAATGTTGAGTAATTGACAGTGTAAAGGGTTAAGTTCAAGAAATATTCAAACATATATTTGAACACATAATTTTAACATGTTTTTATGTTTTTCATCTTATATTTTACACTTACCATTTTTTATTTTTACTATGGTAACTAATTTTTACAATAGTAATTTACTTTTAATGACTTAAAATAAAATGGGTATCATTATATAATTTTTACCTAATGATTCAAAATTTGAAATAAATTTTTTCAAATAAAATTTCTAATGGTGACAAAAAATTATTTTAATATTATAGTGCAAAATGCATATAAACCATTTTTAAAAAAAAGTGAATTTTTATACTTAAAAATTATGATTAACATAAAATTATGAATTTTGATAATTTTGATAATATTAATTTTTTTATTATTAAACAAATAAGAGTAATGTGTACTTCAAAGTAATCCAAAATATCACCTTTTCAAAACATAAATAAAATAAAACAATTAAAAAATGATTATACTAAAAGATTACATAAGTCTCAAATTGTTAAATGTGAGTTTTATAAATTAAAAATAGTATTTTTAAATGAACTATTTTACTCTTTAAAAACAATCATGGTCATAAAAAATGTTTTAAGTCATTCTTGGTTCATGATAAGGTAAAAAATGCTACGATATTAATAAAAACTAAGTTTTTAACTATTTACCTAGAAATTCAAACTTTTCAGAAAATATCAAAAAATTATCATAAGAGAATTTTGACACATTGAATTAAAAAAATTATAAAATTAAAATACTAAAATTTATAAATTTATTTTTTAAATGAAAATAAAAAATATAAAAAAATGCATTGGTTGAAAAAAAACTTTTTATGAAATGTTAATATTATTACATGTCAATTTATAAGGTAAATAATGTAAATATATTAATTCATATATAATAAAATTTTAAAATTTTTCTAATTAATTTAGTAGGATATAATATACAACACTTAAAATATTTATTTGGGAAAGAACAATACTTTTTAATATTAAATCTTATTAATTATTTATCCTTTAAATGTAAGTAATATTTTTATTTACTATAGGTTTTATTATTATTATTATTATTATTATTATTTTCATAATAATATTCATCTGATATGTTGTGTATTGTAAAATATCACCCTTCCTCATTGGCTTGAGGGGGTGTAGGAATGTTATTTGGCCTTAGGTGACATCTCCAAGGAGACAAAGGCTGGAAATAAATGTCAAGGGCTTCAAGAACGGTGGGGAATGATTTTCTATTTGAAATAAAAACAACAAACAAAGCATACCATAACTAACCAAAACTTCATGGTGCATGTCAACAATGTTTTACAACTCAAAAAGGCCAAAATCCCAATACAACCAAACCACAATAATCTATAATCAGAGTACCAAGAAGAAGACTAAACAATAAAACCCAAAGAATCTATCACACAACTCCACAGCTCCTCACCAAGCTCCATGCTCTAAGTACCACATCACCGCCCAAGCATCATGATGAACCACAATGTAAATGAAGTGCCTTACCTTTACATGTGTCCCAGAATACAAGATCTTCAAAAACACCCAATTGCCAAAGTAGGGCGTGAGTAAAACTACTCAGTAGGTTTTCCCCAAATGACTTCCCTACACACACCACTAGGATAGAACCGTTAGCACATTTATATAAACGAGTTTATAAAAAACATCAAATAGTGAAATTTTTTCCAATAATCTAAAAACACCCTTACCAATACATTTTACACCAAAATCCCCACAATGAAAGGGAAAGCCAAAAAACAATCCATAATCTATTTTACCATCACATATTCACAAAAAAATCATCTTGATTACCCACACACATAATCAAAACATAGACAATAAGTTTCACACACTCAACTTAGTGTAACGATCATGGTGGCACTTCTTGTCCAATCCTGTTTACTACTTTCCCAATCTAGTGGTACTTCCCACCCACTTATCCTTGATTTTTTCCATTACATCCACTATCAATACCTTTCTTATAGTGGTAATACCTTCCAACTTCACATCCATTTCAATCACATATATAAATACTCAACCAACAGATGAGCATATACCACACCAAGGACACAACATTATGGAAACAACCATTTCCAACCCGAACAATCCCTTGTCGAATTATCCATGTCACATTACATTACAATAAAACAACCCAATTTATTGAAAACCATTTTCACATACCATTTTCATAAATCAACCCAAGTAACCATTTTTAAACTCTACATTTTAAAATCCAACATCAAGAACATTTCACCATAATACGCCATTTTCCCCAAAATACACAAATCATTACAAAATGAATTTCAATAAAATTATCACATCATAATCACAACCAAATTCATGAAAAAACCAAATAATTAAATAAAAGGATTCTAGTTCTAGTAGAATAGAGTCAAGAGAGAATACACCTACCTTAGGGTTTCAGTGAAATCGACCCATCACACGATCGCACATCGAATCTGGGTAAAACCACTAAAAAATCACCTTAGATCCATTTTCCTAACATCAATAATCCCAACCCCCATAATTTTAGGCAAAAAACCCCTAGATCTAAATGTGATGATTTATATCTAGAAATCTGAGAGATAGAGGGAGAACTAGTTCTAAGGAAAACCAAGAAAGAAACAGGATATGAGGCTTACTGGAGAATAATTGCCTTCACAGCACCTTAAAAACCCTTTGATTAGTTTCCAAAATGAGTAGGAGATCCCCTCTAACCCTTTAGAACCAAAAATATTGAGTAAGGCTCGAGTGGGAGGAATAATAGTGGTTTTAGGGAAAATATTGACCAAGACCAGATTTAAAAACCCTATTTTTAATGTCGTTCACAGTTAGCACGCATGGTTAGGAAAACCATGTGCTAACCATGTCAGTGCTACTTTTCAGAAGGGCACCCTTCATGGCCTACTCACAGAGTTATAAAAACTTTGTGAAAACTGTGTGAAACCCACAGCCTCATGTTTCACATTTACCTGGAGATCCTGCACGGTTTCCCCAAGCTGTGCTCAAATTCTACACCCCAAGAAATCCCATAAAACCTTACCAAAACCCTTTCAAAATCTCCCAAAAATTTCCCAACCAATTAAAATACATAATAAATGGTTACATGCCTCAAACTAGGTGTGATATATTCTCCCCACCATTGGCCTTTCTATCCTAAAAAAGTAGAGAAACATCGCTTTTCCAAAAGAGTTTGGTCCATTGCTTAGCCATCTCTTTCTCGTGCTCCCAAGTCTCCTCTTGGAGCTAACCATGCTACCACAAAACTTGAAGTAGACTGATGCTTTAACATGCAATACTATCTCTTTCCTATGCATGATCTGTACTGGAAAGTGCACCAATTAAGAATCTGGATCTAGCTCAATGTGATCCCAATGAATCACATGGTCACTATCTGGATGATACTTTTTCAGCCGAGACACGTGAAACACATTGTGAACCACACTAAACTATGGGGTAAAGGCCAACTAATCTTCCACCTCACCAACCCTCTCAAATATCTTAAAATTCCCAATATACCTCAGAGATAACTTTCCCTTCTTTCCAAATCAAGGATGTACCAACCTTGGAGATATTCTCAAAAACACTTGATCGCCCACCTCAAATGACAATGGTCGAAGATGATGGTCTGCATACAATTTATAATGAATTTTTGTTGTATCCATTACTTTTTTGATCAAATTAATCTTATTTGTGGTCTTTTGGACAAGGCTTGGTCCAACCATCAAGGTATCACCCATTTCCACCCAACAAAGGGGAGAACAACACAGACACCCATACAGTGATTCAAATGGATCCATTTATATTGATTCCTGAGAACTATTATTATATGAGAACTCCACCAACGGATATCGATCATCCCATGATCCACGAAAATCCATCACACAATTCCATAACATATCTTCCAATGTTTGTATCATTCTATTAGATTTCCTATCCGTCTAAGGATGGTACGTCGTACTCATCATCAACTGAGTCCCAAGGGCTTGCTACAAGGATTTCTAGAAATGAAATTTGAACCTCAAATATCTATCTGATACAATCTAAACTGGTAAAACATCCCTTTTTACCACCTCATGGATAGATATTTTGGAAATATCCTCCACCATATGAGATTCTCAAATAAGGATGAAATCGGCCAACTTTGTGATCCCATCCACTATCACCCAAATGGAATCATGATTTCTGAATATTCTTGGGATACCTATAACAAAATCCATCTCTAAAAACTCTCATTTCCACACTGGGATAGATAAAGACTACAACATTCGTGCTGGATATTGATTATCTACCTTGACTTGCTGACAAGTCAAGCATCTCGATACAAACTCGTCAACATTTCTTTTCATGCCAGCCCACCAAAACTGAGATTTCAATGTTTTATACATTTTCTAAATTCCAGGATGGATAGACCATCTAGAATGATGATAAACACTAATAATTTTTTCTTGGAAATCCACTGGTACAACCATTTGATTTTTAATGCAAAACACTAAATTTGTATCCAGTTTCCAGCCCCCAATGGTCTCCCCACCATTGAGTTTCAACCTCATCTCCATACACTTAGAATTAGGCACCTATTCCACTTTAACTAATACAACCAAGTCAAGAACCAATGAAACTAGAAAAAACCCACTCTATCACCTCGGTCCTCACATTCAAACTGCATTTCGTCTATGAACAACATCAACTTCCACTAATCTGATGCATGTTTCACCACCTGAGCATATGATTTTCTACATTATGAATCTACCACCTAATTTCCCTTAACTAATGCGTACATAAATTCAAATTCAAACATCTAGAGATACTTTATCCATCACCTTTGAATTAAATTCAAATATATTTGAGAGAAAATATGATTTAAACTCTTATGATCGGTAAACACCATGAATCTCTCACTATAGAGATAATGACGCCACATTTTCAAAGCATGAACCACTACCACCAACTCCAAATTATGAGTTAGGTAGTTCTTCTCATGAAACCTCAACTTCCCTGAGCCATATGCCACTAGATGATCCTCTTTCATGATCACACACCCTATCCTTGATCCTGATGTGTCACAATACACCACGTACCCTTTCCCTAGGTTTTTAAAAACCAAGATTGGTGCTGATGTAAGGCATCCCTTAAGATTTTCAAAATATTTCTGACACTACTCATCCCATTGAAATGGAACATTATTCCCTGTCAAAGTTGTCATCGGTGAGACCAATTGTGAGAAATCACAAACAAAACATCGATAATACCCAACTAAACCAAGAAAACTATGTATCTCAAAAAAATTATTCAGTGGTTTCCAAGATATAACAGCCTCTATCCTCTCTAGATTTACTGAAACACTTTTCGCAGAAATCAAATGGTCAAGAAAACATACCAATTGTATCCAAAAGTAATACTTTGACAATTTTTCATACAATCGATGATATCTCAAGGTTCCCAACACTACTTCTAAGTGTTCCTCATGCTCCACCATTTTCCTTGAATACACCAGTATATCATCCATGAATACCACCATGAAAGAATACATATATATCTTAAATATCTAATTCATCAATTCCATGACCACCACTAGTGAATTATTAAGACCAAAGGTCATAACAAAATACTCATAATGTTCATATCTACTTCAAAAGTATTTTTTCTGAATTTCCTCCTTCCACACACGCAATTGATGATATCCTGACCGCAAGTCAATCTTGGAGAACCACTAAGATCTCCTTAATTGATCAAACAAATCATCAATGTGTAGAAGTGGATATCGATTCTTTATCATAACTTAGTTAAGATTATGGTAATCAACACAAAAATTAATATTTACATCCACCTTTTAAGAAACAAAACTGGTGCTACCCATGGAGACGTGCTAGGCCGGATGAAGCCTTTATTTTCTAACTTCTCCAACCACACTTTCAATTCCCTAGATTCTGCTGGTTCCATCTGGTAAGATGAAAGTGGGATAGGATTGGTCCCTGGAAGGATATCAATCATAAAATCCATTTCTCTCATGGGTACCAAACATGAAAATTCTTCAAGAATGATATCCAAAAACTGAACAAAAACCACTGGAAGAATGCTATGTTCAACTCCTCCCATTCATGTCAATGAAAACTCTACTAACTAATATGAGATCATGCTAGCATCAGGTGCCAACAAACCTATTGCACCCTACTTTTCATTATTCTCTCATCTAAAGAGACATTTGATGCCATCATTCATCGTAAAACTAATAATTCATTCATAACAATTGATTTGGGCCTTAAAATTTTCAAAAAAATATATTCCCATTATTATATCATAAAAATCCCTCTCAAGAACTGATAAATCCCACATAAACTCAACCTCATCTACCGCTATGCATCATTCTATACATAGGAAGGCTCAACACTCTCTTTGTCCTAGAGGAGTTTGATGTTTTAATAGCGAAGGCATCATTTCCACACTTAAACCCATCAAACTAACAACACAAGAAGAAATAAAATAATTTTAATCACCCATATCGAAAAATGCTCTCATAAAGGTAGAGTTTAAAAGAACCATACCTCGCACTATAGATGGTCCTGACCAATCATCCATCACAAACTACTCAACTCCAAATAGTTTTTGGCTTGCCACAAACTACTCTTTATTTCCCTACTGAGGTGTCATGGTGTTCTTTCAATCACCATGACTAACTTTTCTCTACTGAAGAGGGGTATGTTGTTTCCCCCACCCTATCGAAGAATAGGATGCCTTAGATCCATGAGGAGTGTAACAAACACCCAAACTTCAGATCATTATGATAATAATTCTAAATATTCTCCATATTCTTACAAATATTACATGCTTTAGGTTGTGTCATACAATCCTACATCATGTGGACTATATAACCACACTAGAAACATCCTAGATTACTCTGAGGATTCAGAGGAAGATTCACTGATCCAGTTTTCAGATTCTGAGTCGCACTCCCACCTAATAAATAAATTCCCCTCTTTCGCTTGGTCCCCACCTTAGAGTTCCCACCAATTCTAGTGGGTACCAACATGCTTCCCCCACCTGTATCCCCCAAAATATCTCATTTATCCACTATTTATCTATTCACCATTTATGTGTATCATTTATACATAACACCACTATTTTAGAATTAATTTACTACCTCAACCAAACATCAAAAATAAGTTCTTTCAATGATGTAGTACCTGCCACCTCAGGTGAAAACCACATTGAGTTTATAAAATTACCCTCATATTCCATTACTGAGAGGTTATATTGCTTCAGCATAAATAAATATGTTGTGCACTGAATTAAAGAAAATATGATAGTAGAATTTTTTGTTAAATAATTCCTAAAAACTCTCCCATTTCATACCTTGGATTGTTAAATCTTGTTCCACCAAATCCTTCCACTGATGGGAAATATCTTCCAACATGTACATGTCTAAATATAATTTCATCTCTACCGATGTTCCCAAGAATTGAAATATCCTATTCATTCTGTTCAACCATGCCTTTGCCTTTTCAAGTTCCAAATCACCTCTAAATATGGTTGGATTCGGATTTTGAAACTAAACTGCATGATCCACATGCTTTGGGTCATCTGCTTTATTCCCACATTCTACATCTTGGAAATCTGTCAATATACTCTACACTAGCTGTTGATTCACCAGGGGCTCAGGTGCAACCATATTTTCTGCAGCCTGCTCTGGTTGATCTTTATGATGCCAATTTGGTGCCATTTCTATCAATACACAAACCACCATAAGGCCCACTCCCTTAAGAATAAAAGGTATACAATTGAAAATTCAATTAAATAGAAACTATCATAACCAGGCCTTCCACAAATTCATATTTCCCATGTTTCACCATTTTTGAGAAGTCCACAATGTTAATAAAATCGACCCATTTCCAAAATACCACAACCATCCACATTTCAAATCCTCACATTCGAAAATAATTCCCATATTTTCCAAAAATCAATATATTCATACCACAACATAAATAATTATGACTAATGAAATATGAAATCCTAGTGGGAATTCATTTCTACCATGCATTCCATGCTCATCTCATTAGATATACCCACGAAAATTAGATTTTCAATGCCTATAAGTGTCTCCAAGAAACTTATTTACCCAACTCTCTAGTAACTTGAGGTTTAGCATAAAAGGGTTCGCTACATCCTTTTATGATATACATTTCATGTTCTAAAAATCCTACTCCTTACTACCATCCCAAATCAAGTGATAGACCAAGAATGAATTCCAACACCAGGATCAACAGCTGATGTCAATACTAAACAAGACAGACCTTATGTGTATGTCAAGGACCAAACAAACTAATACCACTTGTAACATCCTGCCCCTCCTCATTGGCTTGAGAGGGTGGTGGAATGCTACATGGCCTTTAATGACATCCCCATGGAACCAAATATTGGCAATAAATGTCGAGGGATTCAATAACGGTGGGGGATTATTTTCCCTTTGAAATAAAAACTACCAACCAAACATACCATAACCAACCAAAACAACATGGTTCATGTTAAAAATGTTTTACAACTCAACAAGACAAAAAACCAATACAACCAAACCACAATAATCCATAACCAGAGTAACAAAATAAATATTAAACAACAAACCCCAAAGAGGTTGTGACATAACTCCACAACTCCACACCAAGATCCATGCTCTAAGTACTACATCACCGTCTAATCATCACGATGAGTCACTAAGGAAATGAGGTGCCTTACCTTTACATGTGATGCAGAATACAACATCTGCAAAAGCACCCATGTGCCAAAGTAGGGGGTGAGTAATAATACTCAGTAGGTTTTCTGAAAATGACTTCCCTACACACACCACTAGTATAGAATTGTTAGCACATTTATATAAATTGGTTTATATAAAACATCAAATAGTGTAACACTTTCCAAAAAGACAAAAAAACCCATCCCAATGCATTTTTTACCCAAAACCCCAAAATTAAAGGAAAAGATAACAAATGATCCATCATCCATTTTACTAGCGCATATTAGCAAAAAAAATTTATCTTTCTTACCCACAAATATAATCAAAACATATCCAATAAGTTTCACACACTCAACCCAGTGTAACTATCACGATGGAACTTCTCGTCCAATCTCTTTTACTACATTCCAAATATAGTGGTATTTTCTGCCCACTTATCCTTGATGGTGGCACTTATATCCAATATCCATCCCCATTTTATAGTGGTAATCCCTACCCACTTCACATCCACTTCAATCACATTCATAAATACTTATCCAACAAACATGCATATAGCACACCAAGGCCACAACATTATGAAAACAACAATTTCTAACCCGAACAATCCCTTAGGAAATTATCTATGCCACGTTACCTTCCAATAAAACAACCCATTTTATTTAAAACCATTTTCACATACCATTTTAATAAATCAACCCAAGCAAAAAAATTAAAAACTACATATTAAAATCTAACATCAATAACATTTTACCGCAAAACCTCATTTTCCCTAAAATCCACAAATCATCACAAAATGAATCTTCACCAACTTCACACATCATAATCACAACCAAATTCAAGAAAACTCAACTAATAGAAGACAATGCTTCTAGTTCTAGGAAAATGGAGTTGAGAGTGAAGGCACCTACCTTAGGGTTTCGGTGAAATCGATCCACCGCACACCGAATCTGGGTGAAAGCACCAAAAAAATTACCTTATATCCCTTTTCATAACATCAAAAAGCCCAAAACCCATCATTTTAGGAACAAAAAACCATATATCTACATGTAATTAATGTAAATATAGAAAACCAAGAGAGAGGGAGAACTAGATCTAAGGAAAACCAAGAAATAACTATGAGAGGAGACTTACTAGAGAAGAATTGTTGTCATATCACCATGAAACCCCTTCGATTCATTTCCAAAACAAGTGGAAGAGCCCCTCTAACCCTTGATAACCAAAAATCCTAAGTGAGACTTGATTGGGAGGAATAATAGAGGTTTTAGGTAAAATATCTACCAATCCCATATTTAAAAACTCAATTTTTAATGTCATGTATGGTTAGCTCGCATGATTTGAAAAACCATGAGCTAATCATGTTATTGTTGCAATCCCAAAGGGAAATATGCATGGCCTAATCGCAAAGTCAAAAAATTGAGCACAAACTATAAAAATCCCATTACCTCATGTTGCACGGTTACCTGAAGATCCTACACGGTTTCCCCAAACCATGTTAAAATTGTGTGCCCCTAGAAACCCCACAAAACCATACCAAAACCCTTCCAAACTCTCCCAAAAATTACCCAACCACTTAACATACATAAAAATAAATAACTAAGGGTTACATACCTCAAACTGGTGGAACTACATAGATCTTTTTACTTCGGTGTTTCATGTGAAACAAGATATAAAATATAGTATTAATTTAAAGAAAAATATATTCCAAAATATTGGGGTGTTACATATGAAATATGTCATAGGTAGTCAACATATTAAAGATGTTGATATGTGATTCATTTTATTATTTGATGAGCCCTATGTTTTTAGTGACTGTGAATCCTCATAAAACCTTCTTCTAATGTCATACAATAAAAAATATTAATAACTCTCTTTGGTGGTAAATTTTACCTAAGTCCCGAATCATTATAAATTACATATCCATTGTATTATATGGATATATACATTATTACCTATAAAAAAATTAGTAACACATTATATATATTTATATTGCATCATCAAATTTTCAACATTTGTAGATTAGTTATGATTAAATAAATGTGACCTGATTTTGAGATTGTTTATATGGATTGGTCTAACATTGGCCAGTCATTTCAAGATCAGTCATCATCAATTCATTTACTAAATTATTTATGAATATTTTTTATTTTATACAAATACTAATATAAATTAATCTATAGTTGAATGGAATTTCCTACATATTGAAAATTAAAAACAAATTCACGTTAGCATAATATATAGATTTATCGTGTATTAAAAAATATTTTCCTTAAAATAAATTTAATAAATATTTTTTCATTAATTGTTTTAAAAAATTAAAAACAAACATACATCATAAATTTTTAAAAATTTAATGACATAGATGACGATGGGAAAATGTGTAGGTGTGGGCAGAGATGAGCGAGTGATGGGTGAGTGACGGTGTGAAATTGGTTGTACCAAGGATGGTGACCAATGCGAGTGATAGGGAGTGGAATAAGTGAAATATGTGAAAGACATTTATAGTCATGAAATATTGTAGAAGTCATAAAATAATTTGGTAGTTGTGAAATATTTTGGTTGTTTAGAGAGCCTTTTTAAACCACAAAAGTGTTTAGTAGTAGCGAAATCCTTAGGCAGTCAAGAAATTGTCTAGCTGTCACAAAATCCTTTTGAAGTCTTGAAATCCTTTAGTAGAAAAATAACCTTGAACTATTTTATTATTCTTATAATATAATATTTTTATATTTTATGAAAATTTATTTTGATTAAATTTTTATAGAATTCAATGATATCTTAATTTTTTTGATTTATTTCATTTATTTTTTTCTCAGACATATATTTCATTATTTACTATTAAAAATTAAAATATTTCTTTTATTTGACCATTTAAAAAAAACCTATACTTGGTTTTTAAAATTTACATATCAGATAAAATTTACTTTTAAAATATATTTTTTTAAAAAAATATTTTAATTAATATTTTAATTATTTTAAAAATATATATGTATTCATGAATTTTTTTCAACGATTTATTTTAATATCATATATGTATAATAATTTTGAATTAATTAAATATTTTAAATGAAATTAAAATTTCATTATTTTTATGTTTTTATTAGGGTTTCTACTTATATTCAAATTAAAAACTAATTAAACATTATCATTAGAAAATTAAAATGAACACGATCTACATGGAGTGAGTTTAGTTTATAAAAAAATGATAAACCAACAACATCCTATGATAAATCTTCATATTATTTGATCAACATGACTAAAAAAATAGACATTCTACATCAACCACCATGTAAAGATGCATCATTAAACATCATCTACTCATTTAGAAACTCTATTTTTTTATAACATTACTCACATGAATGTGAGGGGTACCAGGAGATTGTGATATATTAAATTTTTCATTGAAACCTAGGTCCTACGTATAAATTAAAGTGGTGATATAAAAATCATAAAAAATAAAATTAAAACTAGTTATTAAATATTATAAATGAAAATATATAAAAAATCATGTTATATATTGGTCGGTCTAACTCATGACTATTTTATATTTATTAGAATCATTGATAAATTATATTTCAAAATTCATTTCTTCTTTGAAATAATTTATTTTTACATGAAATAATTAATATAAATTTATTAAACCATCCAACAACATTTAAATTATCAAAATATAATATTTAAATTTAGTAAAAAATCAATATTTTTTAAATCAACCAAACAAAATATTATTTAGAACATCCATTCTATAATTTTTTGAAATAATATAAACTAGATAAATAATATAAATAAATAAAACTAAAATTTAAAGAAAAAAGTTTCACCTTCACAAAAACTGAAAATAATAATTTGAGGAGATTCCAATTCATCAAAGAATCGTTAAAAAATCAAAGAGAATGGAGAAATATGAGAGGGGCTACCCCTTTTATAAGTTTTTTCCAATAGGGGTCATGAACTGTATTCATTCCTCTTTCTTACAGGTTACATAAATGGTGAAAACATTTTTCACACCTCTTAATTTGGTAGTGGAGGAAGCATGAACCCTATTCATATTTCTTGGTTGAACTGGAATCATGAATATAATTCACACTTCCTAGGAAAAATTTGAAAAAAAAAATCACACCCTAACCCATTTTCAGTTTTTTTACCCTTTATAACTCTAACAATGTAAGTTTGAATTCAAAAAAAAATATTTTATATAAATTTTTCATATAGAAAAAAAAATTACAATATATATATCTACAAATGGACCTATACTCCACTACCCACCCCTCAAGTAAATGACCCTTAATCCAAGATGTTTTCAAATTTATCTATGTTCATTTAAAGTAGTTTTCCCTAGAGTTTCCTCTATTTTAATTCACTCCATTTATTTTACCCCTCTTTATAGATTCAAGGTGGTACCGGTGATGGAATTTATATAATCTGAAGTCTTAATTCTCATTGAAATATTTAATTTCTCTTTGGTTAAATTTTTTGAGGATAAGGGACAAGCATGGAATTATATAGAAATTCCATAAAATTTATAGTGTTAAACAATGTCTTGATATAGCGTCTGATATTTTTTCTTCTATAGATGGACAGACTTAGTCTCTATCCACTTATTTGATATTAGGATCCATATCTATACACTATAATAACATATGCAAGGGTATTCCTTTTTTCTCCATTACTTTCATCCTCCTTGAACTTGTGTACTTCTTTTTGTATCCCCCCCTCTTCTTTGCATATGAAAAATATTCCAATTGTAAAAAAAATTAATGATCAACCTTCTCGATGATTCATGTGTGTTTATTACCTTTTATAAAAATATTGTTTTTATTAGTCTTGGATAATGGAATTCTGGATTATATATGTTTTTCACATGATGATAAGTAAATAGTTAGTTTATTTGTAAAATGATTTTATTTATTTAAAAACACCTAAGTAGGTTTTATTTTATTTAACCATTCATTTCATCTGTGTCATTAAGAAGAATCATGGTAAGTAGTAGGTACTCTTAGTATACTTATCAAAATCAATTCGTTAATGATCATTATTTCTAAAAAGTTAATTATATGAATTTGTATAAAGATCAATATTTTCAAAACTTTTTTTAAATGTATTTGGATTTAGAATGTCTCGAAAGGATTCATCTAATAAATTCACTATTAAAATTCTCCCCTTTTTCTTAAACTATAAATTATAGGGGAATACTTAAGCCTCTTATGAGAAATTAGTGGTCAAATATATCAGATTCTTTAAAAATCAAAAAAAAATATATTCTAATAGTATATATATTACTCAAGCTAATGTGAAAAAATTCATAGGAACTTTGTTACTAGATATTCTTGGACTTAGAAAGGTGAAGACTTTTCTAGACTAAAATATATTGATAAAACTCAAGAAATAGTAGGGGTGGAAATGAAATACCCTTGGATGTGTTATTTTTATCATGATCCTACTATAGGTGATCTTTCTTATTTTTCTAGTAAGTAGTATGGAACTAAGTACACAGTTGATAGGTGTCCTTTAAAGCAAGTGATTCCTAATCAACATTTTAACACCCCTAATATTTTATTACATATTTTCTTTTAAATAAATACAATGTTGAATAGATTGTATCATAAATAAAACCAAACTAAATTGAATATTAATATATTACATTAAATATAAATATAATAATAAATATGTTATGAGAATAAAATGTGAAACATCACTATTAAAATCACATAAATAGTAAAACCTAAACAAAATTAATTATAATGGTTTATTATAAAAACAAGTATTATAATTCCTTACATATTATTATTTTTATTTTTAAAATAATTATTTAATTTGTTATAACACTAATGAATTGATGAAAATTTAATGGTTTAAAGAAAAATAATTAATATTAATTGGATGTGATTAAAATCAATTAATATTAAAAAGGGATATTTTTCAAAGAACTGTTTTAAAAGTTCTATATATTTTTATCATAAATTAAATTTAAAACATTTAAATTATTATTCTATAAAAAACTTTAAATCTACATATTAACAATCATTTAATTTTTAAAATATATTAATTAATATTAACAGCCCATAATATTTAAAAATTAATTATTTAAAATAAAAAAACATTATATTGTATGTTTTCATTTAAATTTTAAATTTCTAATTTTTATAAATTTATATGATAAAACTAAACTATATTTTATATTAATCATGTCAAAGTTAGTTTAGGAAAATTTTTATTTTATTTTAATAAGGTTGTTTTTAGGTAAATATTAAAAATACAATGTTAACCAATATTGTAAATTTTATGATGTCAGCATGATATGAGCATGAAATAAATGTTTATAAAACCATTTTCAATACCATGTTGTATTTAAGTAGTAAAAAAATTCAATTAAAAGTAATATTTTGAATTTAGAAACCTACTTTTTACATTTTAGAACCTAAGATATATTTTATTCTAAGAAAAAACTATATTTGGTCCTTTTCATCTAATTAAGTATTCACAATATTCCATTTAGTTTTGGATTGGTTTGAAAATAAAACATCCATAATTTTTTATTAATAAACTAATAAATTTCCTAGGTATGAATACTATTCATAATATTTTTCCTAAATAAGTATAAATTCATTTTTATTCTTATAAATATATGTTTTTTAAATTATTTTTATTACATTGTGCATAAGTCTGTTAAAAAAAATTTATAAATTTTTGAAAGTAGATCTTATAAAATTGAATCTATATTTACAATAAAAATATATAAATTAATTAATAATGTTAATTTCATTTTTATGCAAAAAAAATAAGTCTTCAAGGTAAAAACATGTCATCGTCGTAAAGGATAAAATAAGGTAAATGTATTAAATCATGTAGTAAAGCGATAAAATATCATAAAAACATATAATTAAATGATTTGATGAGAAATATATCTACCTCTCCTTGCCATATCTTTATTATTTTTAAATTTTTTATCAATTTTCCTTAAAATGGGTGTTACTTTTATATTAAGTGACAAGTATTCACAAAAATTTCACTCTTATAACTTATAAAAGGACCCCACTAACACCCCATCAATCCCATACCAAAAATTATAATTACACAACATACTCTACCATATTTACTTGTCAAATAATTTACCCCCATTTAGGGTATCTTTTGGTCCTTATATATTTCTTAAATTCCCTCAAAACTAAGAAGTTATCCAAGAGGATGTATAATTTATTATTTATAAGTAATAACTTTTTATCATTATTTTTTATTTATATACTTTTTCAAATTCTTGTAAATTATCATTTATCGCTTTAATAACATATAAAAAATTTTATTATGCATCAATAATTATGATATTATAATAGAATCACTTTATAATCATACTCATTCATTGATTATAGTATGTCCTTGTTTGTGTCTGTTCAACAGTCTAGACGAATGACATAGAAATTTTTTATCATAAATGGTTATTTAAACATAATTAATGTAAGTATATGTTATTAATAAGTAAACAATTTTAAATTTTGGTTTCATAAATTCTAATACTATTAATATAGAACCTTTTATTCATCAAAATTTATCGAAACAAGGGTGTTAAGGATTTCATATTAGAGAAACGTACCTAAAAATACCATATAGTGAACCTATAATTTCATAAATCATTATTTAACATCTATTATAGTAACTTAAATATTTTTTATATTATGAACTCATGAAAATGGAGTGATAACCATACCTGTTATACCAAAATAAATAATCAATGGTTAAAACTAATAACAATGATGATCAATATTAAATAAATTTAAGTGGTAAATATATAATAAATTAATAAAAATAATAATATAAAAGGTAATAAATATTAATAATGTTGTGAAATATATGTTCAATGAGTTCATAATTATTATATAGGAGTTTACAATGTGTCTGACCAACCTAGAATCCACTGTATGAGTTTTGTCAACACATTTTCATTTTTATTGGGTAATAAAATTTCTTCCTTAAAATCTATCTTCTAATTTAATTTTATTTTGAAATTTCTATTTTATATATGTTATTTTCTAATTCTTTCTAGTAAAATTTCATTTTTACATAAAAATTGTCTTCTTTGATGTATTTTGTTCTCTATAAAAATATGTTGTTGTTAAAAATAATTTCCAATCATTCTAATGGATCATTTTCTTCATGTTCATATTCTTTTTAACTAAAAAATATATTCTTATTATGAAATAAAAATATATATTATCTAATTTATTCTTCATAAATCTCTTTATCACTTCTCAAAAATAAATTTTTCAACTATTTATTCAATGTGGTTTTTTCTTTAAAACTGATTAAAAGATAAAAAATGGTATTATATTTAATTATTGGACATTTTTTTATATTTAACTCCACTTATTTACATAAAATTTATTTATATTCAAGAAAACATTATTTTGGATTCTTTTAAATTGATGTTTTAGAAAATTCCCTTTCAATTTCTTGAAAATTAACTTTGAAGTTGACTCATATCTTTAACTTTTATGGAAACAATAAAAATGATTTCTGAAAACTATTTTTCATGAATTCACTTTCTTTTTACACCATATATCCAAAATTAATTTACCTTATAGATTAATGTTTATTTTCACTCTATATATACTTTTAGAATGCACTTATTTTGGGATATTAAATTTTTTGTATCAACTAGTCTACTCTTGATGTCATGTTATATGATTCCATTTCAAAATGATATGAAACCCATTTTATTTTCATGGGTTTATAAGGATATGTTCTAATATTTATTTTATGTGAAAAACATATGTATGGTTTGTCGTTATGATATGGGTGGGTTTGTTAAATCCCTCTATTGCATTGGGTAGTGTTTTATATCTTATTAGATAATGATGGTGTGTGAGAGTATGATTGCAGGTATCTTTGTTCACATGATTGTTCATGGGTATGATTTTTGGTATATTTGTTCAAATTATTGTACATTTACATGATTTTATATATATTTGTTCACATGGTTGTGTGTATACATGATTTTAAGTAGCTTTGTTTAGATGATTGTGTGCAAACATGATTGTGGGTAGCTTTGTTCACATTGTTATGATTTCATGTGTTTGGGCGTATGACATATCTCTATGTTATTCCATGTTCCTCTATTATACTCCATGAATCGTGATTATTTTATCATGTCTCCTTATTCTTATTCCATGATATATTTACAATATTTTGAGGTTATATGTCCTTATATCATTACTTATGAAAAAAAATCATGATTCCATGTTCATTTCAATCACATATTTCTCTCATGCTCTTATTTTATCATATTACTATGATCTAACCCATTATAATTTGTTGATATGTTTTTCCCATACTAGGAATTTGAGAGCCTGATTCTTATGTTTACATTCCTTAGGTTATAATTAAGGGTATTATATATGATGAGTCTATAAGGATAACATGTGGGAAAGTTATTTTTGTGAGATCTTGAATATTTAGCATCAAATAAGAGGATCATGAGAAACTAAGAGAGGGTGGGACAAGCTAATGGTCCTAGGAATGTATGAAATGGGGGTGTATATATAAGTATTTATAGAAAATGAGGATAATTGTTATTAATTTCAAAATATAGGCCTTGGAAATCTAGGCTGTTGAAAATGGGAAACCATTGGATTACTTATGGTTTTAGTTTATGGTTTCAAACATTTAAGGAAAAAAATTACTTTTATTCATGAGAGAACAAAAATCATTTTTAATAGTACTTTGTGCATGAAAAATTAAATTTTCTATAAAATATTATTTCTAAAAACATTAATTTCCTTTTTAGAATTCAAAATCTATTTATAGGTTTTATTAATAAAATAACATAATTTTAGTCATAGATTATCTTATATTAATTATTAAATCATTATTATATATTTATGAAGTCATAATAAATACTAAAGATGCTAAACTCTATTTTTTACTATTCATTGAAAAATAAAGTATTTTAGAAATTTCTCAAAATTTAACTTTAACCTAATTTCGATGTACTAATATCAAGTATTATGTTTATTTTATCAAAATAAATTTTTTATTATATGAAATAATTATTTTAAATACAAATTATATATTTTCTATAAAATATTGTTTTTAAAGGGAAACACATTGTTTATTCATTTTAAGGAATTTTTATTTTTATAATATCATATGTATTGATTTATAATTAGTATATAAGGATATAATAGTATATGTAAAATATAACTATAACACTATTGAATTTAATTTTAAATTTTTATTTTATTATTCTACTAGGTATTATTACTATTCCAATGGTCACATTGCAATGGTCAAGTAATAGTCACATCCTAATGGTCAAATTTACCTTTATACCCTTTATATACTCCACAATTCTCATGCCTAATTATTCACTACATTTATTACAAAGGATCTATGGTTACTTTGATAATGTATATCATATTCATAATGGTTCTCTTTATTTTTATATTCTTTATAGAAAGAGTGGTCTCTCTGGGAGGATTCAAGCCTCTTGAGTTTTCCTTATTGTTTGTCTTATTCTTTGGTGTATATCTCCCTGTGCTATTATTTTCTATTATTTAAAATATTATTTCATCATTTTTCATTTTACTATGAAATTTAATAGACTTTATATGTGTTTCAATTGTAAAACATAATAAAACAAGCATTGGAAAATAAGAGTTTTTTCACTAATGGAGTGAATTTTTGGGTCATTACATATTATCTACTAAAAGTGTTATATAATGTATTATTAAATATGATGAAAATTTATTTAAAAGTATAATTTTTTATATATAATTATATTTCAGTCCAAGTTTAGTCTTACACATCTTATGATAAATGAAAATAATCAATCTCAAATACTCAAACACAGATAACTTCTAGTATTAGGGATTAGATCAACCTCCATAAATGTGTTGTTTGACTGACTTATAATTCATAAGTCTCAATAAATTCATTTACATTTCAACTTATATGAGTCTATCTTCAGATAATATAATGCCCATAAATTTGACTTCATATATATCCCCTAAGGAAGTTCTCTTGATTTTTTCTAGTGATATGTGAGATTATCATATAAAAACCCACCTCCATGAGGAATTTAAATCAAATGAAATCATTGAATTCATACACATACATGTTTAAAATTAGTTAATTATGACTAATATAATGTTTCCCACATTGGAATTCATCCTTATTGGACATGCCTAAATTACATTGGATGTCGCGTAAGGTGTCTTTGAAATCCCTTGGCACTGCCTCATGGTATGACCACTGATACTTTTCTCTTTAACTTAGAACCTCCTTTCACTAGATGTTAAAACTAATCATTCCAATATTAAAACCTCTTGTCACTATAACTATGATTATATTAATTAATTTTATTTAATTTTGTTGTAATTTTAATTTTTAAGAGTTTTATATTTGAATTTCAATTTTTCTATAATTTTTCCTTCAGTTCATGGTTACCAAACTATCACTTCATGGTTTGGTAAAACATGAAAATGACCCATATTTCGGGTTTCCCTCAAGTCCATGATCGATATTAATGGTTTAGAGGGAAATATGGTATGACCCATACATGATTCTCATGTGACCCCTACATTGGTATCCTTTTCAGTTCATTTTGAACATACATGTTTTATCATGAATGGGTAGCACACGGGTTGTGTGATTTTTAGAGGAAATGGTGTGGCTTACCATTCAGTGGGGATTGTCTAGCATGTATCTTGCTCATTATTTGAAAACTTGTGAGAAAATCATGTGGTAGGGTTCTATAGTTTATCAAAGCTATTTTTCATATTCGGCACATGCTTAGTAAACCATGTGAGGGTTTTTTTCTATCCAATAGCTTATGCACAGTTGTTGAATGGTTTACTAAACCATATATCCTTATCAGGTAAACTTCCTTATTTATTAAAATTGTGATTTTCCTTATTTTCCCTCCAAATCTTTAAGAGGTTTGGCACCCTCTTTCTCTTCTTCCTTATTCTACCAGCCTAGAGAATTCACTAATGGAGAACTCCATCCCTCTTCTTTGATTTCCAAGAATATCCATATCTATTTTTAGTGAATTTTTCCATGTGAGACCCTACTTACTCTTACTTTTATCTTCTACTTCCCACATCTCCCTTCTTATTTTGGTTTCTATCTCTCATGTGAACCATTGGGTTTATTAGGGTTGGATTTAGGGTTCGGGATGATTTAATTATGATGGGTCCTTATTGTTAGGGTTTTTAGAGGGTCCCTTGTTTCTAGTTTGAGCACTCTAAATTGAAGGAGATGACTTCTATTTAGACTTTTATTGATTCGATTTAGGTTTTTTTAACTTTATTTAAATGAAATTTTATTTGTGATTGTTTTTTTTAATCTATTATTTATTAAATTATAGTTATATGTGATAATTATATTGATTTTTTTAATTGTTTAAAAGTGAGTATCTACTTTTCATAAAGGTTGCTCTATGTTTTTTCAATGATTTTGTTTTCTTAAAAGTTTTTTGAATTCCATGTGTTTATAAAAATGCATCAATGACTTTTTTTTAAATAAAATTTACATTTTATTGGCATCTAAACCTATTTGGGTCACATAATGAGAAAAAAGTTGGTTTGGTTTTATTGATGCAATAAAATTAAATGGGAATTCCTTTTAAAATGGGTTTTGTTTGATTTTTTTCAATGGTTGGATTTGATAGAATCATTTGAAAATTAATTTATAATAATGAGAAATGAATTAGAACTCTAATACAATATTTTTATTACGACCCATTTGGCAACATAAAAGTGGTTTTGTGGTTTTTGTATAAGACCCTATTGAGCACCATTGATTGGTATTGATCGTGAAATAAGGGTAATGATTTATATTTCATGATATATTAATTATTTTATTGGGGTTATTTCTTGTGATGGTGTTGGAGTTTTGGTGATATTTATGTTCTAATTTTATATATATGGATTGTTAGATTTACCACCTCCTATTGCTAACATCAAAGGGATCATATATGTTTTAGTGAGGGAAGATAGATAGTTATTATCTAGTTTCTATGAGATAGAATTTTTTCCATGTAGTGTGAGAGACAAAACGGGTATCATTATTGAGGATGTGATAGTGAGTTCGGTTGATTATAGACTTAGAAATGCATCGATGGACCTCTAGATGGTTCCTGCCCATAGGATCACCTCATGATATGTTTAGAAACTTTTGATGATACTTGATGATACTCCATAGGGACATTCTTTCCTTATGTTCCCAATATTTATTGGAATCTATGGAATTGATTTTTGTCTTTCCTAACTATTTACTTTATTTTACAAGTGATGAAATTTCTTAGTGTTTTATCATTATTATTTTTACATTTATCTCATTTTATAAAAGTGTTTATAAATATATTTGAATAGTTTGTTTTTAAAGTGGTTTTGAAATAGATTTAAAATGAGGATTTTGAAAAAAGAGGACTATAATGACAAATAGTTCTCAAAGTGATTGGTTTCATTTAAATATAAGGATATGGAAGATTTATAAAATGATTTTATGTGACGTTTGGTTTTCATGTTCTCACTAATAAAAATAAATTTTCTAAATTTATTTCAAATTAGAATAAGTGAAACTTATTTTCAAAGGAATTTAACAAAAAAAATGGTGGGATATTATTGGTCTTTGTGTCACTCACATGCTAAAAACACCATATGGTTTATGCAACTCTAAATGTTTTTTTAGTTTCCTTAGATCAGTTCTTCTTGTGGTGGATGTTCAAGTTTTTTGGTAATGGATGCTTCGGAATGCAGATCAAGATCGTGGGTTAAATAGAGATGCTAGCGGTTTTGTTTGGGTATTATTTTTCTTCTTTTGGGTTGTTCATATATCGGACTGGATTTCTTGGATCTCTTTTGGTTTAATTATGTGATGCCACGTATTTATAATTTTTTTAGTTATTTGTATATCTATATTTATTTATATTGTATGATATGTTTGGATGTTTCTATTTTATTGATATGTATCTTTTTATAAGGGTAAAATCATTCCCAAATGTTCATCTTTCAAACCCTAGCACTAGCTGTCAGCCTGAGGTCATTGGGAAAGTTCCTCAGGTATATTGTAGGTCAGCTCATTTTCTTGGTTCGTGTGTGATCTATATTCATTTGTGACACCAATATTGTCCCTTTTCTTCTTCATAGCTATCCTCACCAACTTAACTTTGATCTTGGTCCCCGTATTTGATGGTTTTCAACTCAAGTTATGAAGGATTTAAAGAAAACATATTCTTTAATAAAATGTACATATATTTTATTTTTTTCATGTTTACAATATTCACCTCAAATCAATTCTTAAAGACTAGTATCACCAGAACATACAACTCAAAATTCACCTACAACTCAAAATAATTATTGAAAAAATGTTGAAACTCAATACAATGAATTAAAAAATTCAAAACGATGGGTTATTCGTTTAAAGTCTTATGATTAGTCAAAGTATTGACTATTTTAAAACATTACATTAAAATTGATGTTGAAATCGATTTGAATTTAGATTTCCATAAGTAGTTTACTATGATTATTATATAAATAATAAAAGGATCCATTTATGGATCAGGTCAGATGTTTAATAATGGAATAATTGTTTTTTATGTGATTATAATAGGTTAGTGGGAGTTCCATTGTTTTCAAGGAAAAATATGTTGATAAAATATAGAAAAAATATTATTAGTATTACAGTTATTCAATACTAGATTGAAAGAAACTATCCATATATTGACATGATGTAGTGAACCAAATTATAGGTAATGAGATCTATTAAGGTTGATCTAAGGGTTTACTAAGTTAAAGTATATATACTGATAAGGTATGGAAAATACCAGTTGGAAAAATTCAAGAGAGAATTGTGTCTAATGTCACATGGTAAAAATCCCGACAAAAGGACATGTATAAGGCATACAAGTTGATAAAAAGGTGAGTAGAATTTTGTAATCTTTAGTGATGTATATATAATAATTTTCATTCTATGTACATGATATGATATTTACAACACATACATTATAGTAGGAAAATACCCAACAAATCTAGGATAATTTCATAGGATATAGTGTGAACTATCTAATAGTACTTGAGAAATTAAGGGATATGTTCCTTGTACATGGAAAGGATGAAATTTTAAACATCAAGTGGACATAAAAATAGTCTTTAAATGGATAAGTTTGATATCGTATCATAGTTAAGCTATGTAAATGAGAAAGATAATATCATTGAATCTAGTAGTATCTATAACTATAAATACCAAGTATGTTATAAAATTATATTCCATAGACCCAAATTTATTAGTTCTTTTTTATTACCATATCATGTTTACAGAGATTTATGCATGATGTATTATTACCATAATAGTTATGATTAAATCTATATACACTATTTACATGGTAATGTCCTTGGATTATTTATCATATCAAAAGTTCATAATAGATCTCAGCTATAATGAGAACCCCAAGATATTATAATATTAATATAAAAAATATTTCATATTTTCTAGATAAATCATAGTGAAAGGAAAAAAAATTATGTCTAACTATCTAGTTTTGGGGTCTCATAAGCATTGAGACTTCTTCTCATGAATCTTTCACTTGAAGATCTCATATAGAGAGTATTATGAGGAATGACCCACTGATAGAAACACAGCATGTTTTTGTGTCATTGTATATTCCTATCTAGGTGCATGTGCATTATTCTCTCAATTTTAGTTCATTAACAATGTGAATAATTTGATCTTACACTTTGATTTAAGATGAAAACCATGAAATTTATGTTTTTGGTAAGATGTCTCACATCAATTTCATCATTGGTGGTATGGTATTGATTAAAAGATCAATATAGGATTTATCTCATCTTAATGGAGGGAGAGATATCTCAGGAATAGTTTACTAGAATGATAGTACCTTCACTAAATCCATATCCATTATAGAAGAAGGTATGTTTGGTTGGTATGCTCATTAAGATAGTAAAAAAATAATTTAAGGATGGTGACACAAGATATACGGAATTTTTTAGGAGATATTATGTGACAAAGAGATTATATTACATAGTTTATGTACATATGAAAGGTTTTAATTACTATGACTAAACCTTATCTCCTAAGGGGCCATGATGTATTGGTGTAAACTTATTTTCGTCCATGATTGACACTCATTAAAATCAAGATATGGGCCTACAGGGTCACATACAATGGTTATTCAGAAGCTTAGAAAATTCTAATGAATTGGATTTTAGGACACAGTGGCCCCACAATGGAGGATGGTTAATGTATGAGTTTGTTCGATCATAAGGAAATAAGTAAATTCAATTTTATTCAAGTTTAGAATAATATTTGATGAATTTATTAACTTTATGTATTCATAAGTGATTAAGTGAATAATATAAAATATTTTATGAATGAATATTCATTATTCAAGGCTTGTTAAATATATTATAGGATAAAAAATTCAAGTTAATGACTCGTATTTTATAATATAACATAATATTGATTTTACAAGTAAGTGATAAAATATGAATGACACTAACAAGACAATTTTTATATATCATTAGTGACAATTTTTGTTCTATTTAAAATATTAACATCCATAGGAGCCTGGTTGAAATTTATGGAATTTATAACCAACCTATTTAAACACTTCAAGACTCTAAAATTATTGATCCATATATTTTATCTAATTCTATCATCTCCCATGATCTCTCTCAAGTTATAGAAATAGAAATAGAATGGGATATCAAGAATGGTTCATTCCATATTTGAGGATAAATTATTTGATCTCACGTTTTTATGAGGATGTGAAATGTTTCATTGATTCCACATGCTAGTACCTAGAGTTTGAATATTGATGAACCATCATGTTTTTGAATCATGTGTAGGTTCTCTAGAGGGTTTCGACTTCAAAAAAGATCTCCAACAATGATAGAAATGTACCTATGTTTATAAAACAAAATATTTATCATTTTGATTTTATTTTCAATATATTTTATTTCACCCAAGATCCTATGATTGATAACCATGTTTTATTGATTTAGTTTTGATATTATGGCATCGAACTAGTGTAAAAAATATAATTTTATTTGTTTATATGCTATGATTATGCACCTGGTACCAACTTGAAATCTACCTCATCAATTAATTATCTCTTACTACTAATCCATATAATACCCTAGAAGAACTTTTGGATACTAAAACTCATTATTTTTAAATCTTGAGGGTTTTCGAGTGCATTTACTACGAACATGTTAAAAAAATACAATCTTGAACCTGGGGTTGTTAAGTGCATTTTTATAGGCACTCTTGAGATGGTTAAATGGAATAAATTTAGGTTTAACAAACCTAATTTCCAATAAAAAATTATTAATAAGAATATTTTGCTTCATGATTCGGCTACTGCCTAATCAAGTCCACCTATTTTGGATACAAATAAGACACCTCAAATGATAGATATTGAGGTTCAACCACAAGTAGAATCTGAGTATCCTATTTATATTTCTCCACATGAACCTCTACCCAAGGGTCATTCTAACTCTATGTTTGATAGTGGGTTAGGCAGTGAACTTCTTACTTATATTAATGATTACCATCTCATTAGGGATAGAGTAATAATGGTTATTATACCTCTATATCAGTTTTTCCTTACAGATATGGATGATTTTTCTTTTCATATTACTATGGAACATAGAAATAAGGATCTATAAACCTATAAATAGGCCCTTAATGGGTATGATTCTATGCACTAGATTATTTCCATGCATGATGAGATGCATTCCTTAAAAAAGATCCATATGTGAAGAAGCTAAAATATACCAATTTATATGTTATAAATGGATCCTTAATAGGGTATAACATAACACTGGAGAAAAAAATCAAATTTAAGGCTAGATTTATGGCTAAGGGTTTACTTTAAAGAGAAGGGAATGATACTTCTAAACTATTATCTCTCATTGTTTAATATTATTTTATTATGTTATTATTATATTTTACTGATTACTTTGATCTATATATTAAACAACTAGAAGTTTGAACCACATTATTTCATTAGGATCTTGATGAAATATTTACATGAAATCTCTCGGTGGTTTTCACAAGAATTCAAATCAAACTAATTTTTCATTTTAATAAGTATTCGTATGGTTTAAATTAGGCCACTAGACAATTTTATAATAATATTAACTTTTTTATCTTAAAAATAAATTTTGTGGAAGTGAAATTAATGTATACATTTATTTAAAATATGTTAAAAAATTAATGATCTACTTAATACTTTATTTGAATGATATACTTATTATTAGAAGTAAAATTAAATTGATTAACATTATCAAAATACAACTAAAAATGATATTTGAAATGAATGATTTTATTAATTCCAAAAAAAATAGATTTAGAAATTATATGTGATATATAACCTAAACTTATTTACATATCTTAGCATGGTTATGTTCTTAAAATTCATAACAAATACCTCATTGATTATTTAAATCCTATAAATGTTCTTTTTGCCTAAAAATTCAAATTATATCTATCTTGGTCTACTTCTACTACTGGTGATGTTGATTTTTTGAGTAGAATTATTGATGTTATATTGTTGGTTACATAATGTATGTTATGATATGCACTAGACCATATGATTTCTTTAATTTTTTTATTTTTAAATACTTCATGGGAAATGTAACACCCTGATATTTTGTGAAAAAAAATTGAATTAATTTAATCTTTTCAATATTTTTAATTTCAAGAAACACCTTATATCACTTGTTTTATATGAAATCACAAAGTTTGGTTTGTGTTACATGCAAGACCAAGTTCTACTAAAATACAATTTACTGTAAGTATTTTCATAGTTATCACCTAACTATTGGAATCTAAGATATGAATAATATTAACTAAATTATAAAACTATGTTTTACATGTGTTTATAAAATAAATTCTTTGGTTATAAATTAACTATAAATGAAAATTAAAAACCAATTAATGATAAAGGATGTGTTTTTATGAAAAAACTATTTTTATGCCCGCAAAGGTATTTTATCTAAAAAATTAAATTAATCACTATTAGTTAGAGATATTAATTAAATTAATATATTATATATTCAATAAAAAAATTTGACACTCATGTAATAGATTTTATAGGCATACGATACGAAAAAATCCAATTTTATGAATAAAAAGATATATTTTTCTAAAAGGAAATTTTACCTCCTTCCAATGGAGAACAAATTTAAATATAATTTTTGAAACTATTATAATTTTTATTTTAAAAAATAAAATTCATTTTTAAAATTTTAATATCAAAATTTACTTTGGTTGAATTTCTGGTCTTTTTCTGAGAAGCTTCATTTTTTATGAATAGTGAAAAATACAGAATTTTAATTGAAAACTAACGTTTCTTATAATTTTATTATATAGTTATATTATATTTTTATTTGGTTTAAAATTATATTTAGATCAATTATACATCTAGTAATCCAATTTAGTTAATTGGAATCTATTTTACATTGAAATTGGATATAAAAACATTTCAATCTCTCAAACATTTCCACTTTAAAAGCATGTTGTATCATCCCATTTACGAGAATAATTGTAAATTAATTTATAAAACTTCTATTTTTAGAATTTAGAAAAATGGATTCCATATTTAGAATAAGAATAATTTAAAATTTCTAGTAATTTCAACTTGTTTTTTGGCTAAAAATATTACTGAAAGTAATTAAAATTAATTACAACAATTAAGGTAAAAAAGAGTTTACTTAGTTGTTAAACTATAACATAAAAGGTAAAATAACATAGAAACTTGTCAAAAAAATTGTATGGTCATATATTTACCATATATTCCCCTATATTGAAAATTTACCATTATTGGAGTCATAAGATATAAGGGAGACCTCTCAATAGTGTTTACCTTTTTGTATTTACAAGAATTCCACTCTTCCTCCACTATAAAATGGAACTCACCCCCCATCACTTATTCACACTTATCAAGACATTTTTCTCATATAAACCATGTACAAATATGCTTCAAACTTCTCTCCCTTCATATTATAAGCCTACCTTTGGTAAAAAATTAAAACAATGAATTCCTCTGGTGAAAACTAAAAGGAGTTACCCAAAGAAGAGGTAACATCCTTCAACAAACACTTTCATTTTATTTATTTATTCATCCCTTCAATTATTATTATATCAATATTATATAATAACCTAAGTATCCTCAATATACTGATATATTTTTATTCTAAGGTTATGACCTAAACCTTTACACACTTCCATCAAATGGGAAATACAATCATCATTCGTGTGTATGGCAGAGTACCGCCTTGCAAACTGATGTTTTTTTCTTCCATTACCACCTATAAAGATTCGGAATAATGATGGACTTAAAATTTTTATATGATATATCTGATATTTATAATGTATTTATGCTTTTTGAATTATTATATAACATATAACTTTATGATTTCTATTTTTTTGGAATAAGATAACATTGTTTGTGGATGTGTGGACTACCGCCTTATAACTGACCAACCCCAGTTAGCCAGACCAATCACCCAAGTCAGACCATCATGGGGAGGGGTAAAACAAATAAAACAAGACTAGTCTCGTTTATAACAAAAACAAGACATATAACTAGAGTACAAAGTGGAAACAATGGAGATACAACTGATCCAAACAAAATAAACTTGAAAAAAAAAAGACAAGTCGAGACAACAAGTCTCCATGTTACCAAACGTCACATCCAAAAACTATCCCAAAAATAAATTGAAATGAAAATAGAATCATTCATGCTATATAATTATCTTACCTTTACTTTAATCCTATAAAACAGGGTCTACATCCTCCCACATGAAAAAGTAGGTTGTGAGCAATAGAGCCCAGTAGGAAACCACTAAAGAATCTATACAAGTTGTAATAACAAGAATGCACACGTACAATATTTAAAATGAAACTATTTTACAAGAATTTTTATAAATAAAAAATTTGAAATCCTTTTTCATACAATCATTGATTTTTCAAAAATTTCATGCTATATTTTCTAAATATGGAATCTATTAGGTAAAGATACCGAAATATAAATACATATGTGATCCAATATCCATGAAATAAACTATCATGTAATAAACAACTAGAAACAATAATGCACCTACCATCCAGGATCTAGCCTATGGGACAATACGTACTAGACACTCATCATCCAAGAAAGGCATAAATTTGGATCTGAACTAACATTGAGTCCTTCCATATACCATTGAAATATAATATGTTACCTTCTAATAGTGTCACACACACAAAGGTTACTCGTGTCTCTATCTTGACATACCCAAGTTTCCCAATATGAAATATTTTTCAATTTCTGTTTTATAAACCATGCTAAAATATTTATAAAAAAAATTAAAATCCAAGACAATCTTCTTCAAGGTATAAAAATCCATTTCCCATTTCAAATCAAGTAAATTATATTTTAAAATAAAAACCCATATTCAATTTCAAACCCATGCCCCTTTTCAATTTCAAAACATTCAATTCCCTTTTAAATATCCATAAATCAATATAAACAACAATAAAATAAAGAAATTGGAACAATTGAATAGATCCACCAACCTCAAAAACATAGATAACCAAACTGCCTTTGACAACAGGTATTGTAAACCACAAGATCTGCCTTCCAAAGACAAGACATGACTAGATACTGAAAAGGATTGATAGAAAACACCATTCAATCACCAATCCCTATAATGAAAGGTGCTGCAACCACCAACGAGATGGAAACTAAGAAGAAATCTTACCCAGATAGATGAAACACCTAACCTTGTTGGTTAATAAATGAATGGATCAATCCGTGTAGAAGTAAGAAACCCAAAATCCCCTGGTGTAAGAGCTCTAGATGAGAGGAGAAGGTTGAAAAAACAAATTATCCCTCAAACACTCACACGAAATAATAAAAACTGGAACTTGGAGAATTACACAGCTTGTACTCTTTTACATGTCATGAATACCCTTTATTACAAGTTACTCCAGAAAATGTGTCACCTTTTAAATTAAAAACTGTATTTCACATTACATGGAGTATAAAAAAATACCGGTTGTGAATTCAACTCACGGGATGAGTCTGACTGGCATTACACGTCGTAAAACTCTATTAGATGTTGTATAGTTGACTAATAAACAGTAAAAAGTTGAGGGGAAAGCTGAAAATCCAACAAATTTTTGACTTCTATATTATAGGTATTCTCTCAATTTATGGCCAAAAATACTAACCTAAAGGTAAACCAAAAATAGATATCATAACCTACTTGACAGAAAGGTAACGAGGCATTCCTTAAAGCGATGTGATTTGCTCACACTTTACATGGAATGTAATAAGGATGGGTTTACTAAATAAATATGATAAATATGAGACATTATTTCTACTATAATTATAATATATATATGTATATATATTTCATTTACTTTATTTATTTAAATAAGATAAGAAAACAGAAATAATGTGCATGCATATGTACGTCCTACCGTCTCCATGAATGGTGTATTCCATTTCAAATTTCTATATTTTATATATTATTATAAATACTTATATACTGAATAAATATGATAATTATGTCATGTTTTACATTATTTAAATAATTAAATCATGATCTAAGTAAGAGGATCAAGAATAATAAGTTAGAACAAAAACAAAAAAATAAAGCGGTTATTACCTAAAATGTAAATTTAACATGAAATTATTAATAAATGGGAAATATATAACCACAGTAAAATCATATATGGTATTATATATAATAATATGGTTCTATGGTATATTTATAATATACTTATATTTATTATATATGAGGTTTAAATGTGTATGAATAAATTCAAGACTTAAGGTAAGGGTTTTCTTATCTCACTTTTATTTTGGTGAGATATATTCTATATTTACCGATTATTCATGTATTTTGGTGTTTATACTTCCCTATGAAATGTTATATAATTAATTTCTCTTATTTCAAGATATTAAAATTTTCAATTGATTTTATTCTTTCATGGGTATCATGATTCAAAAGTTACTCAAGTAGTAAGGGGATTTTTAGTCTCACTTTTATTTCTACGAGACTTCTGCCATATCCACCACTAGTTTCTTTTGTGTAGAGTATATACTAAACATGAATGTATTATATTATTATTATATTTAAATTAATGGTTATTTACATATATATTTTATTATCTCTCTTTAATGGGAGTTTCAATTCCAAAGTTACCAAGTCGGTAAGGTAATTTTGTCTCAATTTTCCTTTTTTGAGACACATGTTACGTTATGCACCTAAATTCATTTACGAGTTGTATATACTACCCTTTGATATTTTATATCATGAATATATTTATTTTCATGATATTTTAATCTTCATGTAAAGTTATTATTTCATGGGGATTAGGATTCAATGTTACCAAAGTGGTAATAGTTTATTGAAAAAATCTCATCTTTTATCGGGATTGTTTATGATTATGCTACAAATAATGAAATATTATGATTCATATCTCAAGAAATATCACGAATTTTCTTCCCCTATGGTTATTAATGATATATTCATATAATGGTACCATTTTTACACTCTTTGGTACTTAATATGATTAAAAAAATGTTTTTAAGAAAATCTATATTTATCACTCTCTTCAGTCAGAAATCTATTTTATTCACAAACAATGTTTTCTAAAAAATGTTTTCAATAATATTTTTAACTGATCACATAACTTAATTTTAAAGGAAAAGAATTTTAAAGAAATATTTTATGTTTTAAAGTGTTTTAAATGGTTTTCAATTATTCCTCTAGTAATTTTTCAAGGTTATTTTCAAAGAAAAAAGGTTTTCAAAATGTTTTATGTTTTAAAAATCATTTTTCAAAGTGAAAAGGAAATTTTCTTCAAGAAATGTTTTAAATTGTTTTTAATGATTACTTCATAATTTTTTAATTTGGTTTTCAAAGAAATGAATTTTGAAAATTTTATTTGATTTTCAAATAAAGGTTATTTTTCTTAAGAACTATTCTAAATAAAATTTCAAAATTCTTATCCATCTAAGAAGACATCTGTTGATATAGCTATGATTTCCTAGGGATATGATACAAGGATAACATTCATCTTCTTTCTCTGAATAGTTTATACTTTTAGGGAAATATTTTTATGGAACTTGTTTCTTTTCCATAAGTAAAACATGTTTCAAAGATATTTTAATGAAACTTGTTTTCTTTCCATGGGCTAATTATGTTTCAAAGAGATTGACATGAAATCCATTTCTTTTCCATGGGTTAATCAAGATATAAAATAATAATTTTTTTTATGTGTTTTTATAATGATATGAAAGATCTTTTTACTTTATTCATGTTAATATTCATGGACATGACTTATATGATGGGGTGTCCCACATAGAGTCAGGAAAGCTTGTTATAGCTTATATAATGGGGTGGCCCAGATATCATCAGGTAAACCCATTATGTCTTATATGATGGGTAGACCAAATAGCGTCATGTAATCCTATTGTAGCTTATATGATGGGATGTACCAAATAGCATCGGGTAATCCTGTTACAATTTATATGATTGGGTGGCCTATATAGCATTGGGTGAGCCAATTATAGCTCTCCAATTCATTGGGTAAGGATTTAGATATCATAATATAATTATGGGAACTAGTCAACGGGCTTAATCCACTTTGGGAAGAATGTATAACTTGGTCCACTATAAGGAAAGGGCTTTGATTGGGGATGGTGGTGTGTCCCTTCCAATAGGTTATTCCTCTATGAAGTTCCCTAACAAGTTTTTTAAATTATCCTTGACTTATGGGGAATGATTTTATATGATTATGTGTATTCCAAGATTCTATGTCTGATGCCAAAGTTATACACTCATGACTCATATTCTTTGATTTACTTATGATACATGTCTTATGAACTTCCAATATTTATTCCATGACGCATGACTATAACCATTGATATATAGGTAATGATCTTAAAATTTTATAATCATGTTATCATGCCCTTATTTCTATGTTATACATATGTATCACCTTTATTTATTACTGTTATTGAGAATTTGATCCCACAATTTCTTATGTTTCCTTTCTCTGGGTTATGAAGAAAGGTTTTAAGTAGAAGTACTAAAGAGGAATATCTTTAAAAGGGATGTTCAAGATCTTTCACCAAGTTACAATAATATGTTCCAAGTTTCCAAAGATACTAAACAATTACGCTCCACAGCCATGTCCTTTTGTAATATGATGAATATTCATATAAAATGATGTAATATCAATGTATGTTAAGTCTGGGTCTCTATAGAAAATTAGGGTAATCCAATTTAGCATGACATTAAGTGGATGATGAGATATATTTATTCTGCACCTTTATTATCATTATGTTATTGTAGAGATTTTAAACATAACGAATTATGACTATATATATTTACAATAATAATGCTATAAATATATAAATAATAAAATAATTAACTTGATATGTTTTCAATGCCTGTGGAGGTCTCATTTCCAAGTAAGTATGTTTGGGTGTGTTTTCTTATAAAAAATTATTATTATTATTATTATTATTATTATTATTATTAATTTTTTTAATATAAAACACTTAATTAATAGTAAATATATTTTTAAAAATATGTTTATCATTATTTAAAATTTTCAATTTTCAAGAGAATAGATGTGAATTATCTTATTTTTAATATAGAGGATATATTATATTTTTTTAGACACAATTCCAATGAAAAAAAAAGTGTTCAGTGAATTTTCGCATGGACGTTGATTTTGAAAATGTGTATGTGATCATATCATGTTTTTTTCTTTGGGTTCCTTCTAGAAAGTCTCTATAAAAAAAATTTAAATATCATTAGTAAAAAAATCTTACATTGATCCAAATAATTAGTAAAAATATGAGTGTTATATATTTATTTTTTCTTTTAACTTTGTTAATTCTACTCGATAAAACACAAAATGGAAGGTTTTGTTTTCTTTTTCACACGCATTATAATTTCTCTATTTAACAATCAATTTAGATTTATTTTTATGAAAATTTTATTTATAATAATTTAAAAAATATTTAAAATATAATTACAATTAAAATTATAATATAATTAAATTTAATTGTACTCATCACTATATTTAGTAATAAAAATTTTGAGAATCCCAATAATATCTGACATTTTTTGTATATTTTTTAATCATTTATACAATTTTTATAATAAATTAAATAGGAGTATTTATATTTACCATTTATTTAATAAAAATTTATGTTAACTTATAAAGATTGAAAGCAGTCTACTCTAATGAAAATGATGAAATAATATGAATAAAACTATAGAAAATTAATTATATATTGGAATGGCTACCATGTTATTTGTCAAGTATCACTGTATTTATAACAACCCAATGTTTTATTAATGGAATTCCCTTCTTATAATTATGTCTTATAGTATAATGACATAAAATTATATATAGAACACAATACAAACCTTATAAATAATGAATGAGTGAAATAAAAGGTATCTCAAGAAGTTAAGGAACATATACCGATGAAATAGTTACTTGACCTCTGGAATAGTAATGTGACCCTTATAAATAGTAAACTGGTCAATGTAATTGTAACTTCACCAATTAAAGTATAAATAAAATTTATCCATCTTATATGTGTTAATATGATATAATTATATCATAGTACAAGTAAATAAATGTTTTAAAAATTATTAAGTATTAGTATTTTTATAAGTCATGTATATTTAATTGCAATTTTATGACTGATTTATAAATTAAAAGAAAAATTATTTTCATAGAATGTATTCATAAAATAATATTTTTATGTATTATTATTATAAGATAATTTTACGAGACCTTAGATAATTTTTCAAAGTGTTAGAAAAATAGTTTTAATTTTAAAATTTATATTTTTCAAGTAAATTATGATTTTAATTAAAAATTAAATTTCAAATATTTAGAAAATTAATTTTTAAAAATAGAGTTTATTTTTTAATTCTACACATCAAAAAATAGTTAGTGTGAAATTTTGAGATTTTTCTGAAATACTTGAATTTTTGTGAATAGTAAAATAATATAATATACCATATATACATTATAAGTTAAATGAACTAATCATAGCATCATATGTGATGTAAGAAAACTTTTTTATAACTGCAATTCAATATTTACTATTTTTGTTCATGGAATCATCACTATTCTCTGCCTTATGGAAAAAATAACAAACTAATGATTACAATATTAAGAAAGCCCTCCTCCCCTCCACTATAAAAACCACCCACACTTCCCTCTTCTCTTCACTCCTATAAAGCCCTGTTCCTTACCTAAATTCTACTCAAATATCTCCCCAAGATCCTCTCCCATTACCATCATCCCTTGGTCTCATCAAAAGATCAAATCCTCTCCCCTTAAGAGGCTCTCAAGGAAGATTCATTCATGAGGTAATTTCCTCTTTTCAATTAATTTACTTTGTTTTCGAGTTCCTTTATTTTCATTTATATCCTTACCTATCCTAATCCAAATGTTATGAAAACTCCATTAACTTAAATTTACTATAATTTGGTTATGATAATGTAACAATTTATTATCATCTCTTTGTTACACATCTATTATACTAGTGGTAAAAACACCATCCGAGATGTGTTAATTTACCACATTCAAGGACGATGGGTTTTAAATTTTTATTACCATATTCAATTATGGTTAGGAAACCATTATTATGGTTGAACTAGACTATAATATATTTATTATGTCTCATATATGTTTCTGAAAACTTTTTTTACACATGGTTATGATTTATAAAACAAAATGTGTTCGTTGTGATAAAAAACCGACAATTAACCCGAATGGTTATCACTAAAGTTTTATATAATGATTCAACTTCACTCCAAGTAACAAAATGAAATATACAATCATGTAACCTTCTAAATTTTTGGTAATAAAATATAACTCCAATTTTTTACAACCATCTTCATTTTACATGATTATCCATTCATGTATATATGTAAACTGATAATGAAACAAATAGCCTCAAACAATGAAATTGAACCTCTTAACCCATCAAAAAGGCCATGAATTAACTTAAAATAGTTATAATAAATCAATTAAATGTAAAATAGGTTATTGAATTATTATTTAATGAATCTAATTTTATTATTCAGGTCAGTAATATTAAGTGGATAACACCTTTGGACTTAAGGTAAGGAATCCTCTCTTTCTCACTTTTATTCAAGAATTTCCGATGTGTTATTCGTTTTTTTTTGTAATTAAAAGTGATGGGGTATGTTATATAACCTCCACCATAATTCCCTCATGATGTATAAAAAATTATATACACTTGTCTCTCTCATTAATCCCTCCTATGTACACCCTTTACCATGCTGAAATTTCGTAAGGGATTCTACCCGAACCTCCTTTATTCTTTGGGGTTACTCTATCATTCCTTTTGCCCAAATGAAGTTATCTTATCTTTTTATGTGATTATTATAAATGCTATTTATGTGTACCAAATTCATGTATAAATACCCTTTTATCATCTATTTTGGAGATAAACATGTTTTTATGTGGTTCCCTCTTCAATACTTCCCAATAAGCAAACTCATTTTAAGGGAACTTCTCAAATTCTTACCCAATTTCAAGTGTACTCTATCATATCTTTTAAGTCATAATTTTTTTTATAAATCATTATTTTTATTATGAAAGCCTTCTTGGTTTACTTCTGGTTTTATATAAAATATTATTCCCTTTTCTATTTAAAGGCTCTTTAGTATTTTCCTTAAATCCGCACAAAAATGTTTTAATGCTAAAATTTATTAAATACTCTTATTACATGTTATCACCTATATTTTAACTTACTTACCATGATATATTATTGTTTTCCCTTATTAATTTCCATGTATTTTTTAATTCCTATCCTTGATGTACACTTATATGATACGCCCATTCCTATCCTTGATGGACACTTATATGATACGCCCATTTATTATGCTTTATGACATGATTATGTTACCCATTTATTTCCATGGGTACCCTTATGTTTATGTATGACTGGTTATGTATGATTATTTATGTTTAAAACATATTCATGAACATGTTAAGATATGTGCGCCCAGATATCACTCTAATGCATTGGGTAAATTTGAGTCTCATGAGATGTAATGTGCAACTGTCTTAGCAGTTATCCTTGACTTGTGCTTCCACGTGCAACGATCTTGGAGGTTATCCTTGACTTGTGGTACTATGTGCAACAGTCTTGGAGGTTAGCCTTGACTTGTACTACCATGTGAAATGGTATTGGAGGTTATCCTTGAATTTTTATACCATGTGCAACGGTCCTGGTGGTTAACCTTGACTTGTGATCCTCTATGTGAAATGAGCCTTGACTCGTGCAAAAGTCATGTTTTATGTTTCTTCCACATTACTATGCATCCATGTTTATATGAAACCATGTTTATATGTTATGATTCAATGTGTTCCATGAATTTTATTATCATTATGTATTGCCTTATATCCCATGTTCTAAAGATTTATTCTTATTATTATTCCCTTACTGGGATTTTTAGTTCACCCCTTTGTTCATGTTATCCCCAGGTTATCCTATGAAGATATATGGGCACAATGGATGTTACAATCTTTTTATGAATATTAAATAGAGAAATGTTTTATTTAGTCTCATTTATTTAGTTTTATGTACCTAGTATTCCAAGACTCTAGACTTTATGATCCTTGGCTTGTAATCAGATGTATAATTATGCTTAAAATCATGGAATGTTATGTGTAAAATTATTGGGTCGCTATAGTTGGTATCAAAGTATGGTTTAGTTATTTTTGGATATTAGGAATATAGAAATTTATTAAGAACCATAGGGATAATACTAAGTATAATAAAACACCCCAAAATTTTGGTAAGTATAGAGTAATTGGTTTATCAAGAAAATACATCACTGGCTGGATACAAACAAGTATAGGTGGCTCTGGAATATATGTATCTAGTGGTAAAACCCAAAAACACCACTTTGATCTAGAATCGAATGGGAACTGGTTCATGACAACGGGCATTTCTTCACTCTTGGTTGGACACTAGAATCCCATAAGAATTTATGCTAGGAAATAGATCATGGATAACCTACATTGAAACCTAGGGAATCATGAGTTAGGATATACTTTTCCTTTAAGAGTATATCCTTTGTATGTTTAAATTTTCCTTTTCATTATTATTAGATAAGTATTCAATACCCCCTAATTGTTCTTTATTTTGTTAGATAATGGTGGTAAATATAAGAATACCTGATAATAACCAATGTTTTAGGCAATGTGATGATTTCCCTAACGATATTCCTAATATGATGGGAATGGGTGATCAAAACTATATGATAGTACTTTCTTATATGGATTAATATATGAATAATAATATGAATCATCTGGAACTCCCACATCATTCAAGGAAATAGAAAGTTTTCATAGAATCCTTTATGTGGAAAAGGCCTCCCATGTTTAGTGGATCATATGATCCCCTCCTCGCAGAAGAGTGGATTAAATCCATTGAAAAATATATTCTCAGTCCTTAAGTCCACTTTGTTAAGAAGAAGGATATATTAATACACCTCTTCATTGATTATCATGAGCTCAATAAAATCATGATAAAGAAAAATTATCTCATGTCTTATATATATGACTTGTTCTATCAGCTATGTGGGTCCAGTTATTTCTCTAAGGAGGACCTTGGATTAGTATATCACCAATTAAATGTGGGGAAGGAATATATTCCCAAAACTACCTTTCAAATGAGGTATGGACACTATGAGTTCAGAGTGATTCTCTTTGAACTCACTAATGCTCCAGAAATTTTCATGGATCTAATTAATAGAGTCTTTAGAGACTACCTCAATAAATTTTTGGTAGTATTTATTGATGATATTATTATATACTCCAAGATCAAGGAGGAACATGAGGAGCATTTGAGTGTTGTGCTAAAGACTTTTCTGAGGGAGAATCTATACCCATTGTACATTAAATGTGAGTTCTGGGTTGAGGACGTATCATTATTGAGGTATGTTATCACCAGAAAAGGGATATCTATAGACCCTTCCAAGATAAAGGTAATTGAAGAGTTTCCTAGGAAAACATCTCTAATGGATATCTGTAGCTTCCTTGGTCTAGTTGGGTATTATTGGTGATTTGTGAAGAACATCTCATGATTTTCAAACCCAATAACACTACTAGAAATTTAAGCTATAGCCACATACCTATAGCCACGGTTTTATAGGTCTGTGGCTATAGGTTGTTTATAGCCATGATTTAATTACCCATCTGTGGTTAAACATCTCGGTTCTTTTTTTTTGCGATCTGCATCAGGTTCTCCTCTCCTCTTCTTTTTTTTTTGCAATCCTCATCGGGCTCTTCTATCCTCCTCCCCTGATCCATTGCGACCCTCTTCTCCTCTCTATATACATCTCTCACCATGACGCCCTCCTCCAGATGCTTCCCATCAATGCCCTCTATGCTATAGTCAACCTCTCTAACCATGACCCTCCTCTCCGAACCGTCAACCTCTCATGTTGTTCACGGAAAAATCCTCATCGTGGTGTCTGCCCCCAACTCTGCCACCCAACTCTTCCACCCCACAGACACTATCCCGAAACATCCACCCCACCTCTTCCTCTGGCACGCCTCTGATATGGCTACCCCACCTCCTCAAATCATCCTCCTCCTCGGCCGGTCAGACCTCCTAATTACTCATCGAAGGTATTTAGGGTTTTAACCCCTCAAATTTCACTCATGTTTATTTTCTCCAATGGTTGGATATTAGAATGTACACCGGTTGTATGCATCAAGAACACCTATATGGTGGAAACCCAAGTCACCAAGGGTGTTTTTTTCAATTATAGATTTACACTGTTATCATTGAGATATTTATTCAAGTATTATTTTTGGGTTGAGATTGTTATTTTTTTTTGACTCTTGGCATGGGGTGGAAATAGAATCTGAGTTCATGAATCATACTTGAAATATAGGTATTTTTCTACATGTTTATGAATACTTTTATATGAGAAATAATTTTAAAAAAGGAAATTATTTTTAGAAATTGGTTTTGAGAAAGTAATATTTTTGGTCATGATTTTGGAAATTTAATTTGAAAGTGGTTTTGATTAATTAAAACATCAATAATATATGAATTGGTGTTTTCTAGAATAACTTATTGATGATGTATTAATTAATAGAATCTAAAATAGTGGTTTCACGTGTTTTTTTTATTTATGATATCTTAATCATGTTTATATGGTAGATGAAAACCTTTAGTTGGTTTGTTAGGATATTAGATTCCTAGTAGTTTGGAGTATGATGGTTATGTATTGGGTATGGTTTGGATTTTTCTTTGGGGTTTGGGTTGGTGGTAATCCCTCATGTTGGTGGATCTTGTTGGGGGTTTTCTTGATGTTTTGATGTAAAAAACTTGATATAGGTAATTTTGCTGATTTCTGGGTGATTTGATTGTGTATTTTTATTAGGATGTTTCTTGTTAGATCAGTTAATCAGTGGCTGGTTTCTTATTATCAAGAGTGAATGTGTGGGGTTTTGTTGTTATGCTTGGTGTGTAGGAGAGTAACCCTTATATTATTATGATAAACCTTAGGGTTTGGTGTTTTGGAAATTATATTTTATTATGAAGTATGTATTAAAGGTAGTTTCATGATTTTGTGGTAATAATGCATGCTTAGGATTGTGGTGCGATGGGTTTCTAATTAGTAATGTTTTCATTACCAGATAATGTTGAGTCAAAATTCATCAATAAAGCATCTAATTAGGAAGGCATTGTGTTCTTATGGGAAATATGATCAAGTGGTTGTTTCCCTCATATTATGTTACAGCTACTTTGATCCATTGACCAAGGCCTTCGAAAAGGAAAAAAATGGTTTTCTAAGTTATCCATGAGTTCTAGGAGTAGAAATATCTAATTTTCAGTAGTGACATGGGATCGTAGGATGTTTAGAATATGTTGAAGAAAGTTTAGTTCCTATTTGAAAGTATTGGAACTCTAGAGGATATATGTGTGAAACTAGAAGTTTCTAAATTCAAAGAAAATGAATCAGAATGGATAAATATATTTGATCATAAAATAAGGAATGAGGAGGTTTTATGGATCGAGTTTCAGTCCCTCTTCTATGAGAGGCTATGGTAGATTTACATAATAAGATCATGTTTTGGGAATTCATGGAGCTATATCATTTTTGGGGTAGGATCTTCTATAGTGATCATAATGTGATATTAGGAACTAGACATGTGTATGTAGGATTGATGATGGTATCGACAATACTATAGTGGGGAGATTTATACTCGTCTTTTTTGAGTGAAATCTATATCAAGGGATGGTGATCATTATCAAGGTTTTGAAATGAATGAACTTAGATAGTAAATGGATGAATTTAGTCTCTGGAGTTGGATGTTGTATGAACCATATTTGGTTCCAAGACCGCACCAAAATTAATTATTTACCTATAGTGGTTGGTATAGTCAGTGTATTCAGTTAATTATGAGGAGTTTATATTGGTAAATATTCTATTTAGAGCTTCTGTATTTCTAATATGTCATTCAAATAAATGTATTGGGATATGTATCAATATTTGATGTTGTAGTGGGCTAGTGCTTGACAATTATAGTGTGGAGTTTGAAAGGGTTCCTAAAAAGGGTACTCTAAAGGCTGTTGAAAGTGTGTGTGGAAGGGAAACCAAGTAGTCCAAATTGGTAAGAATTTATGACATAGATTCCATAACAATAATAATTATTGAAAGATAAAAGGAAAGAACCAGTTATCTCATGTTCGGAAATAGTTTCTAAATAGAAGGAATATACAATCAAGAAGAAGGAAGATCATGCACCAAAAGATTGTCTAATCATATTAGAAAACGGGTTTGAAAAATCCAAGCAGATTGAGTAATAATAAAAGAATGTAAATTCTCTACTTTATAAAATTGATAAACCTATATAAACTAAGAATAAAGGTGAATTCTAGAATAATAACATGCTAAAAAAATGAGGTTTCAATCTAGAAAATTAAGAAGGATATAGGCATGAAGAGTTTTAGGTATTTTATACATTCAAGGAATGGATTTTATAGGTTAAGAACAATGTCTAATCCCTATTTCTCTCTTTTAAGTGATGATGGAGGTTTACTTTATTCTCATATTTTGGTGTTTTTTTATTTCTGAATAGGCAATTGAAGGTGATGTTTGAAAAATAAAGAGCTTTATTAATGATCATGTTATTTAGTGTTAGGAAGTACATATCAATTTGAATATTATTTGTTCATTGTTGGTTATGGATTTATATATCATTTATCATGTACAGTTGACACACTGATAATATATATATAAGAAGTTGTTATATCTCATTTCTTTTCCCACTATTTTCTTATAGGTGGTTTCTTATGATAAGACCGGTTCTATCCACCACCATCGAATACAATGAGCTCAAGATTTGGGTAAGGTTTATTCTGTTTTTATTCGTTGGCCCAATTTTAATTAGGGATTTTTTTATTTTTGGGTTCCTTATATTTTTGTTGTGTGTTTTGGATTTAGTTGAGGTGGATTCAAGTCACCGTTGACAAAGGATTACATGTGTATTCATAGGTAGGAATATTCATATATAAGTTCCCCCTTTATATATATTCACTCATGGAAGTATGAATATATATATTGGGGCTAGGTGTGCTTATATATAGATATGAAAAATGCATACGCCTGTAAGTGTAAAAGGGTATATGCAAGTATAAACACATATCTAAGGACCCCCTTGTGCATATTTTTTCATGAAAATATGTACATAGGGGCTAGGGGTCCTTATATATATGTTAAGTTTCATATGTGTGCAAGCGGAAAAAAGGAAGATTCGAGTTGTCATTGTCAAAAGCAAATGCGCCTTGAGTTTGAGGTAGGGTCCCTCTCCAAGCCTATTTAATTCAAGAATGTTTTAAATTGCATTTAGTTTCCTTCTTAATTCTGCACGTTTATATTAAATTTCAATTCTTGAATAAGTGTTAGTTAAGATAATTGTTTCATTTGATAAATAAGTCATGGTTTTGTAATAAAACCCCTCCAATGGAGGTGCGCTGTCTGCGAAAACTAACAGTGGTATACCTTGCTTAACATTATTGTATTGATTTTTTCCTTGTACTTGATGTCGTTGTTAGTCATAAAGCACACATCATACTTGACCCTTTGTATATCCCTATAGGGGGTTTACCGCTTTTTATTAAAACGGTTGTTTGAACCAAGAAACTCTTTAAGTGTCATTAGAATTTTAAGATGAGACCATGTTGTGTGACCATGTCACATGGAATGTGATATTTAAATCCAGCCAAAAGACCAGTTCCACAGCCCAGGGGTCCCACAGTACTAGTAATGTCTGATTACATGTTATGTAACCTGTGATTTTTCTGATCCCACGAGGTATTCCTCTAGGTATTCTTACACATTTCTAGATCTCAAAACCTCACCGAATTAGGTATATCAGGGGTCATCCAATCCTCTAGTCATCACATATTAGCATTCATTTCTTTAAATCTTCTGAGAAAACATCCTCTCATGCCATCCATATCATCCTATTTGAAACTAAGTGGAACAGATACTCCAATTCCATTCTAATCCACCTCCAAAATCCATGATAAAAATGACATAAATTGCCCTTATGAAAAACAAGGTCAAGGAAGGCACTGATTACCCAGTGGAAAACCACCAAGCGACCAATGGACACAAACGTTTTGGTTCCAACCATCAACCATCCAGTAGTTAGTCTAGAGCCAACCCTTCCCCACTATCACTATTAATATGTTAATGGTGATTTATAATAGGTAACTGGTGGCCCCATCTACTGATTTTTAAGAACACCACATACTTCTTACCCCCTTTACTAAATCCATCCATCAAAAACATAAAATTTCAATTAAAACATAATCATTTTAATTAAAAATCGCCAAAATTAAATTTTAAGAACCCAAAAAAGAAATCCATAGTCATTACCAACTATCCACTATACAATTTCTCATCCATGAGAAACATTACTAATCATCACTTGTGACTTGAGGTTTCAGGGGTTTGGAGCTGCCTTCGGGCCTACTCCTTCCCTTCATAGTTTCCCATCCTTCACCTTATCTATTATTCTGTACCTGGAATTCTCATTTACCTTCTTCTTCTACGTATTTTTTCCTGGGGTTCGACATCCATTAATTCTGAAATAACTTCTTTCAAGATCAATCACTAGTATTCACGTTAACCAGAATGTTTCAGTATTTTTCAAATGTTTTCCAGCAATCGAACATTATTCCCTCAAATTTTCTAATTCTTTACTTCCCTAATAGAAAATTTATCCACCATATGTGTACTGAACTGAGTTCTCATTGATTCTTTCTCAGGTTGCATGAAGTATTGGATCTATCTTTATCTTTGTCCAAATATTCATGTTATTTCAACTATTAACCATGTTTCCTCTACCAGTGGAACCTAATTGTTCACTCTAGGAGAGACTCTCGGTTTTCATCCCAATGGATTTAGATTATAATATTGCATCTGCCTTTTTAAAATCCTTCTTTTCTTACTATTGTGTAGCAACATTATTGGAAATATTTTAGGTCGATTAGAAGATTCTTAAAGGGAAACATCTCATTAATTATTTTTTGTTTGTAGAGATTGACCTGTCTAAGAAACATCTAGAGTTTATTTGGTTCTCTGCGGAAAAATAGTTCAAAGTTAAACAACACATTGTCTAGGAAACATAAGAGGAGTAATTTTCTTCCTATTTTATTTAAGGAAATTCCATAGTTAACTTCTAGAGACTCGGTCTTAATGTATATTAAAGGCTTAATATAGCACTCATCATGATGGGGAACATGTGTTTTATGCATCTCTATCTAGTGAGTCACTAGATACCAAGGGCCCTTTGACACATAAAGGGGAGGTGAGGAGGATCATCTAGTCACAGTGCCATTAAACTCAATAAGGGTATAATTCTCTAAATTTTTTGAAGATCATTAGGTACAACACCCCTGTGCTTTAGATAAAACTAATCCTAAGGAGGGATGAGTGTCTCCTACCTCTTTTTCTATTTAGAAATCAGGAGACATAGTACCTAAGATATTTCCAATGGTTGTAAGCAAGAATCCTGAAACATGTAAGATAAAATCCAAAGAAGGTGAGGATTATCTGGCCATGAAGACTATGGAACCTATTAAGGAAGAATCCCATGTGTGTTTAGGAGCTCACAGTCTTCAATATGATCATGTACAGGGGGGAAGGGGGCAGGGGGCAGGGGGGATGTCTGCAGGGCAGGGGGGAGGGGAGAGGGGGGACTGTCGGAATGTTTCTCCACCTCCTCCCGGAACATTTTCTCCTAGCCGGAAGATGCTTCCCCGCGGATGTCGTTGGACTGGGCCAACACACCGCGATCACGCCGCGGTCATGTCGTGATCACGCCGTGATTTGTCCCTGCTCCAGGACGCACCCTGTGGCAGTTCACAGTGATAGTATTCCATGAGTCTTTTGATCAATGTTGAGACTCACTAATCACAATTTCTGTCGGTGGGGCAATGACTGGAATGTTGCCCCACCTCCTCTCGCTCCATTCTCTCCTGGCCGGAAGATGCTGCCCCGCGGATGTCGCTGGACCGGGCCAACACACCATGGTCACGCCGCGGTCACGCCGCGGTCACGTTGCAGTCACGCCGCGGTCACACCGCAGTCATGCCGTGATTTGGCCCTGCTTCAGGATGACACCCCGTGGAAGTTCGTAGTGATAATATTACTTGAGTCTTGTGATCAATGTTGAGACTGACTAATCACAATTTCTATCGGTGGGGCAACGGCCGGAATGTTTCCCTGCCTCCTTTCTCTCCCTTCACTCATGGTTGGAAGATGTTGCCCCACGGATGTCGTTGGACCAGGCCAACACGCCGCGGTCACGCCACGGTTACGTCGCGATCATGCACCGGTCACGCCGCGGTCACGCCGTGGTCACGCCGCGGTCACGCCGCGGTCACGCCGCGGTCACGCCGCGGTCATGCCCTGGTCACGCCGCGGTCACGCCGAGGTCACGCCGCGGTCATGCCCTGGTCACGCCGCGGTCACGCCGCGGTCACACCGTTGTAATGTCGTGATTTGGCCCTTCTCCAGGATGACACCCTACGACGGTTCATAGTGATAGTATTTCATGAGTCTTGTGATCAACGTTGAGACTGACTAATCACAATTTCTGCCAGCGGGGCGACGGCTGGAATGTTGCCCTGCCTCCTCCCACTCTCTTCGCTCCTGGATAGAATATTCTCCCTCACAGATTTCACTGGACCGGGCCAACACGCCGCGGTCACGCCGCGGTCACACAGCAGTCACATCGCGGTCACGCTACAGTAATGCCATGATTTGGCCCTACTCCAGCCACATCCAGCCCACACCAGCCCCCTTCCACCTTCATTTCAGCCCACTACCACCAGCATTCCAACCCGCAACAGTTCCCCCTGCCACCTTTGAATCAGCCCACACCATCCCCCCAGCACCTGCAACCAGCCCCCTTCCACCAACATTCCATCCCCCTTCCACATGAATTTGAGCCCGCACCAGCCCCCAGCCACCTGCAATCCATCCCGCACCAGCCACCACCCCCCAACCTCCTGCAAAACACTCATTCCAGCCCTCTACCACCTGCAAAATAGCACCAGCCACCAGTTTCAACCCTCACCAGCCCCCGACATCCTACATCCTAGCCCGCACTATCCCCTGCCACATGCCCAACAGCCCCTATCCACCTATAATCCAACCCACACCAGCCCCCTGCCACCTATTCCAGCCCACACCAGCCCTCTTCCATCCCCCTACCGCCTACCTTCCCGGCCGCATCAGCCACTCTAGCCCGCACCATCCACCACACTAGCCCCCAGCCCCTAGCCTCCTGCATTCCATGATGCGCGGTAAAATCTCCATGAAAATTACAAAAAGGAAAGGTGAAATTGGATTCCCTTGCCTGAGCCCTCTTTTCCTCGAAAAGTAGCCATGTAAACTTCCATTAATGTTCACTGAGAACATTGGGGTAGACGCGCATCTTTTAACCCAAGATGAGTACCTAGCCAGAAAGACGAGCAGATCCAAAGCATCCCATAAGAAGTCCCACCTGACCGAATCAAAATCCTTGAATAAATCAATCCTGAAGGAATTCCTAGGAACCCCGGAATCAAGATGGTAGCCCCACAATAATTTATAGGTAACAAGATTATTAGGATGAATTGGTTTTGGTACTGAAGGTTTAGGATATTTTTATCTAGCTTTAGATTTATGAGTCTCTTAAGGTTATTTTTGTAACCATCCTACTAGAGGGTCTGAGTTATAAGTGGTGGAAGATTATTATTCAGACTAATCCAGACAAAGACTATTCTTGGAAAAGTTTCAAGGCATTATTCATTTAGAATTCTTTCATAATGAAGTGAAGGTACTGATGGATTAGAATTTTCTAGGAGGGGTTGTCCAGGTGGGGTGTCCAAGGGCTATCTGGGGGGTGTCGGGGGTTCTGTAGGGATGGGGGAGGGTGCAGGTGGGGTGTCTAGGAGGGGCTCTACAGGGGGTGTCTAAGGGCTGTCCGGGGGGGGGGGGGGGGTCTGCAGGGCATGGTACAGGTGGGGTGTCCATGGGTTGTCCGGGGGGTGTTGGGGGGTTTGTAGGGAGGGGGGTGCAGGTGGGGTATCTAGGAGGGGCTGTCCAGGGGGTGCCCAAGGGCTGTCCAGGGGGGGTTTCGAGGGGGTCTGTAGAGTAGGGGGAAGGGTGCAGGTGGGGTCTCTAGGGGGGGCTGTCCAGGGGGCGTGTCCAAGGGCTGTCCGGGGGGCTGATTTCAAGAGATAAACCCACGAGCAATGGGGCCTAACCTCATAGAAATAATTTTGCTAATGATTTTTGGAAAGGTATTCCCAATAGCAATAGGTTTGAAATCCTTTACATCCACAACATTTTCATTCTTTGGGATCAGGGAAATAAAATTTGAGTTGATTCTATAGGGCATTGAGGCATGGTTAAAGAAATCCATCATAGCGTTAAGGAGCTCACCATGAACTATGTCCTGGTAGAATATATAGAATTAATTTGTGAACCCATCAGGACCAGCCACACTCTCAAGATTTAGAGAACAAAGGTAACTCTTAAACCCCTTCTCATCAAGGGATGCAACAAGGGAGATTGTTGGATTGGTGTAGCCTGATCCAGTTTGGCCGAATGCTTATGGCCCGCAATTATCGTGGGTCAAGCTTTGCAGTGAGCTAGTTGGGGGTTTCAGGGGGCAACGTGCCCCTGTTATAGGGATCCGAGGGCCGAAGGCCCCCGGCCCAATTTTTTCAGAAATTGTACCAACTTTGACCACTATATAAGTGCACACTTTGGAGTCCAATTTACTATTGCACTTTTAAATTCCAGCTGGCAGCCACTAGAGTATTTGATACTTATAGGAAAGACTTCATAAGAATGAAAAAGTCTATAATAATATTTCCTCATCTATCATATTGGTTTAATAAATTTACTGCATGTGCTGTTTCGATTTTCTTCAGAGGATGAATATTATAGATTTTGGACTTGTGGATTTTGGTCCTTTAGGGGTTGCAGAATGAAGGTTCTTAAATGGTCCTTGGACTTTTTCTTAGTTGATGAGCCCCCCATTGTTCCTCTCTGGCTAGGGTTCCCAAATTTACCCCTTCACCTTTTCAAACAGAGTGCCTTATTAGCCATTGTTGGTCTATTCGGGCTACCCATTAAGACTGACTCTGCCACTTTAAACCTTACACGCCCCTCTGTCGCTAGGATTTTCATCGAGTCTGATGTTTCTAAGTCTTTTCCATCCCAATTATGGATTCAAAATGGGGATAATGGTTTTATTCAAGATGTGGTCTTTGAGAATGCCCCAACTTTCTGCAAAAAATTCTCACGAATTGGTCACTCTATGAATGAATGTGCGGCTCAATGTAATGACCCTCGACCTCCCCCTCTCTATAAATCTGTTTGGGTGGAAAAGGAAACCCCCATAATGCCCCCTGTTTCTCAGACAGATACTATTGACTGCACTAATAACAAGAATCCCCCTGGCCTCTCTAAGATTCAGCCCCCCTCCCATTATGATGTCGAGACCTTGCACATCCCCGGGACTTATAAAGAAGGAAAGAAAGATACCTTCAATGTTGACTCACCTATTCTTGAAGTAAGAAAACCTATACAAAGAGATACAAAGGAGGTGAAATCGAATCATGAAGATCCCTTGCATGTGGACCTCAGAACTTCTAAATAATGAAATTAAGTCTTCAATGCTGACTCACCTATTATTGAAGCAATAAAAACTATACAAAGAGATAAAGAAGAGGTGAAATCGAATCATGAAGATCCCTTGCATGTAGAGATTGACAAACCCTTACAATTGGAAGAAGACTTACTAAAATCAAGGTCTAGGAAAGGGAAGAAAGCATTGGTTAACTCGGATGGCTTCATCACTCCAAGTTCTAGAAACACCTGGAAATGTAGGGATATTTCCAATTTTAAAAGAACAATTATCATACGTTCCCTAGATGCCAACATGAAGAACCAAAACACAATAACCCTATAGCCAACCCATAATGAAAAAGTGTTTGCCTCATCAGATGCTTCAGCAAGCTCCTCCAATTTTTCTAACTTGGATGAGTCATCTAGTGAAGATGATGAAAATGAACCAGTTTATAGGGATACCTATGTAATTCCATAAAATCTTGATTTTCCAAATGACCTCAACGCATTGATGCATGAGAAAGACACTACTATATTTAGACAGTATAAAAATGGAGAGATGTTAGCGGATGCATATCTTGATATTATAAATAGGATGTTCATCAAAGCGGTAGAGGAATTTAAAAATAATCCAAGCTTCAATTTTAATGAAATCCCCTGGAAATGAAGATGTTGAGATTATTCTGATTCTCCGAAGCAGGTTCTTATTTGTCTTGTGTTGTTTCTCTTTTTCAACTAGTTCTACTCAATGGCATTGTACAGTGGATATTTTCAGACCTGCACTATGGGGGCTTTGAAATGTACTCCTGCCAGTTTCAGAACATGCTTGATCATGCAGCCTTCATGAAGGAAGTTGTTATGTTGTTTCTTCTGGCGTTTGAGATATTTTGGCTAAAGATAAGCTTCAGTACATGGCTGTTTGGGTATACTATTAACAGATTTTCTGTTTTCCTTGATGTCATAAAGGGCTATTGTTGGTTTTTCAATGCATAAATCTGCTTTTCTGTTGGGTTGGTCTCTCGAAGGACTGGTAGGGGGAGGGGGTAACTGGAAGGGGGGTTAAAGGAGTGGGGTGTCCAGGTTCTGGGGGGTCTAGGGGGGTCTGTCTTGGGTCTGGGGGTGTCCAGGTTCTGGGGGGTGTCCAGGGGGTGTTCAGGGCCTAGGGGGGGTCTGTCCTGGGGGGTCTATCCACGGTCTATCTGGGGGGTTTGTCCAGGGGGTCTGGGGGTGTCTAGGTTTGGGGGGGGGGGTGGCAGGACTGGAAGGGGGGAGGGGGGAACTACCCGGGGGGAACTAGCAGGGGGTAGGGGACTGGTATGGGGACTGGTATGGGGAGGGGGGTAACTGGAAAGGGGGTGTAAGGGGTGGGGTGTCCAAGTTCTGGGGGGTGTCCAAGTTCTGGGGGTGTCCAGGGTATGGGGGGGTCTGTCCTGGGGGGTATGTCCAGGGTCTATCTGGGGGGTCTATCCAGGGGGTCTTGGGGGTGTCCAGGTTTTGGGGGGAAGGACTGGTAGGGGGGAGGGGGGAATTAGCAGGGGGAACTAGTAGGGGGGAGGGGACTGGTAGGGTACTGGAATGGGGGAGGGGGTAACTGGTAGGGGGTGCAAGAAGTGGGGTTTCCAGGTTCTGGGGGGTGTCCAGGGGGATCAGTCCAGGGTCTGGGGGGGTTTCCAGGTTTTTTTGGGGGGGGGGGGGGTCAGGGTCTGTCTAGGAGGGTGGGAGGGGGGTCTGTCTAGGGGAGTGGGGGTCTGGGGAGTTTCCAGGTTCTCGGGGGGTTCCAGGGTCTGTTCAGGAGGGTAGCGGTGGTTGTCTAGTGGAGTGGGTGTCTGGGCTATCCAGGGGGATCTGTCCAGGGTCTGGGGGGTGTCCTGGGTCTATCTGGGGGGTGTCCAGGGTCTGTTTGGGGGGTGTCCAGGGTCTATCTGGGGGGGTTTCTAGGGTCTGGGGGGGTGTCCAGGGTCTATCTGGGGGGTGTCCAGGGTCTGTCCGTGGGTGTCCTGGGTCTTTCTGGGGGGTGTCCAGGGTCTAGGGGGAGGTGTTTAGGGTCTTTCTAGGGGGGGTTTCCAGGGTCTATCCAGGAGGGGGGCTTTGTAAGGGGGTTGTCCAGGGGGGTTATGTAGGGTGGGGGTGTCCAGTGTCCAGGAGGGAGGGGTCTGTAGGGGGTGGGCTACTACAGGGGGTGCAGGGGGTGGGGGATATTTTTTTATGGTTTTCCAGACCTTATAGCCACAGTTTTTAACTGTGGCTATGGGTCTATTTCCACAGTTACAAACCGTAGCTAAAGGTCTAATTCCACGGTTTCTAACCATGGAAATAAACTGTATCCCTCCTCTAGTACAGCCACGGTTCTAAACCGTGGCTATAGAGATATTACCACGATTTGAACCATGGATGTATACCTATAGCCACGGTTTGAACCGTGGTTATAGACCTATAGCTATGGTTCCAAACCGTGGATATAAGTCTAGGCCTATAGCCACGCCAAACTTAGCCAGGGTTTCTCAAACCGTGGCTATTACCTATATTCACAGTTTGAGGACCTATATCCATGGTTTTAAACCATGGCTATAGCCTGAATTTCCAGTAGTGTAACTAAGGTTACACGAAAGGGTGTGATGTTTGTATGGACTCAATAATATGGGGATATCTTTGAGGAGATCAAAAGGAGTCTTATCACTACACAATTACTCACACTCCCGAAAAGTGGAGAACTTTTTGTGTTTTATAGCTATGATTCAAAGAAGGGGTTATGATATATACAGATGAAAAATCATAAATTGATAGCCTATGACTCAAGGAAGTTGAAAATCAATGAGAAAAACTATCCCACCAATGATCTGGAGTTGGCAATTATGATCTTTGCGTTTAAAATATGAAAGTATTATCTCTATGGGGAGAAGTGTGAGATATATATTGATCAAAAGAGTCTCAAATATATATTCACATCGAAGGAGATTAATTTTCATCAGTGAAGATGGATATAACTAATAAAATATTATGAATTCTAAATCCACTACCATCTTGATAAGGAAAACAAGGTAGAAGATGTTCTAAGTACAAAGGAACGTGCATCTTTATCAATGATGAGAATTGAGAAGGATCCAATCTTCTTTGATTTGTAGAGGATGGACATGGGAATAATTAAGGGAAGGATATCTCTAATAATCTCTCAAATGGTTTCTCAACCATCCCTCTTAGATAAAATAAAGGATGCTCAAAGAAAATATGTGTAAATTCTGAAAAGGGTGGAAGCTATTAAAAATGAGAAATCCTCTGAGTTCAAGATTGACGAAGGAGTTGTAAGATTTGAGTCATGACTATATATACAATCTGATCCAGATATAAAGAAGGAGATTTTAAATAATGCACATAGATTAACCTTCTCTATTAACCTAGGGATCACAAAAATGTATCCAGATCTTTGGGATAACTATTGGTGGTACAATATGAAGAAGGAAATCATTGAGTATACATCAAAGTGCCTGGTATGTCAAAAAGTGAAAGATAAAAGAAAAAAATCTAAGGGGATGATGCAACCACTTCCCATACCAACATGGAAGTGGGAGAACATTACCATGGACTTTGTCACTGGACTCCCAAGGATATCCAGAGGAAACAATGCTATATAGGTTATTGTGGATCGTCTTATAAAGACATCTCACTTTATCACAATTCTAGAAGAATTATCATTGGATCAACTTTCATGGATATATATTTAATAAGTGGTAAGGCTTCATGGAGTACCACTATTGATTTTATTCGATATAGATATGAGATTCACCTCGAAGTTCTGAAAATGTCTCCAACATTCTCTAAGCACTGAGTTGAACTTCAATACGTCCTATCATCCTCAAGCTAATGGCTCATCTGAGTGAACTATTTAGACACTAAAAGATATGTTGATAGGATGTTCTATGGAATTCAAAGGAGGATGGGACCAACATATACCACTTGTTGAATTATCCTATTATAATATTTTCCACTCTAGCATCTGAATGGAATCATATGAATCACTTTATAAAAAAGGTGAAGAACACTAGTATACTAGGATGAATTTGGTGAGTGTAAGCTTATAGGACCTAAAATAGTCTATGAAATAGTGGAGGAGGTTAAAACCATTCAATATCACATCAAGGCTGCCCAAAGTCAACAGAAGAGTTATGGAGACAATCATCAATGGGACCTTGACTTCAATGTTGGAAACATGGTATTTCTTTGCAAATATCCATAGAAGAAGGTTATGATGTTTGAGAAGAAATTAAAGCTAATCCCCTGCTACATTGGCCCCTTAGAGATCCTTGATCGTGTTAGAGTTTTAGCCTACAGACTAGAACTTCCACCTACCATGTCTAAATTGCATGATGTCATCCAGATATCCCTCTTAAGTGAGTACATACCAGATCCTTCACATGTACTGGCTTCATAGGTGGTATATTTAGAGAATGATCTTTCTTATGGGGAGCAGCTAGTGAACATCATGGGTCATAGAGATAAATTTCTTTGCAAAAAGACCACTCACCTGGTCAAAGTACTATAGTGGAATCATAAGTATAAAGAGGTAACATAGGAATTAAAGGAATCAATGAAGGAAAAGTACCCACACCTATTTTCATCATAGAATGTAAAATGAAATTTTAAGGGAGAAATTTCCTAAGGGGGGAAGAATGTAACGACCAAATATTTTATAAATATAATTCTCTTCTTATAATTATGTCTTATTGTATAATCACATAAGATTACATACAGAACACAATATAGCCCTTATAAAAGAATAATGAGTGAAATAAAAGGTATCTCTAGAATTTAAGGAACATATAACGATGAAATAGTAACTTGAACTTTGGAATAGTAATGCGACACTTGTGAATAGTAAACTGGCCAATGTAATTGTAACCTCACCAATGAAGTTATAAATAAATTTTATCTATTTTATATGTGTTAATATGATATAATTATATCCTAGTATAAGTAAATAAATATTTTAAAAATTATTAATTAAGTGTTGGTATTTTTGTAAGTCATGTATATTTAATTAAAATATTATGAATAATTTAATAAATTAAAAGAAAAATTATTTTCATAGAATTTATTTATAAAATAATATTTTGATTAATTGTGATTATTAGATAATTTAATGAGACCTTAGATAGTTTTTCAAAGAGTTTGAAAAACACTTTTAATTTTAAAATTTGTATTTTTCAAATAAATTATGATTTTAATTAAAAATTAAATTTCACATATTTAGAAAATTATTTTATAAAAATGAGTTCATTTTTGAATTCTACATGTAGAAAAATTGTTCTGGTGAATTTTTGGGATTTTTCTGAAATATTTGAATTTTGGTGACTAGTAAAATATGATAATATACCATATATATACATTATAAGTTAAATGCCTTATTCATATCATCATGGATGATGTAATCACCCTTGGTTAAAACTAAAATGCTCTATTTACTATTTCTGGTCATGTAATCATCACTATTTCTTGTCTTATGGATAAAATAATAAATTAATGATTAAAATATTAAGAAACTCCTCCTCCCCACCACTATAAAAACCACCCACACTCCCCTCTTCACTTCACTTCTATAAAGCCTAAGGAATTTCCTAAATTCAGCTCAAATATCTCCCCAAGATCCTCCCCCACGACCATAATCCCTTTTTCTCCTCAAAATACTAAATCCTCTCCCCTTAAGAGGCTCTCAAGGAAGATTAATTCATGAGGTAAATTCCTCTTTTCATTTATGTTACTTTCTTATCAAGTTCCTTTGTTTTATTTTATGTCCTTATCTCTCCTCGTCTAAATGTTATGACATGTCCAGTACCTTAAATGTAATGTAATTTGGTTATGGTAATGGAATAAGTTATTACCATATCTCTATTACCCTTATTTTATACTAGTGGTAAAAACACCATCCGAGATGTGTTAATTTACCACATTCAAGGATGATGGGTTTTCAATTTATATAAACATATTCAATTATGGTCATGAAACCATTATTATGGTTGAAACAGACAATCATATATGTATTATGTCTCATATATGGTTCTGAAATCTTTTTTTACACATGGTTTTGATTTATAAAACAAAATGTGTTCGTTGTGAACAAAAACTACCAATTAACCCAAAAGGTTATCACTAAAGTTTTATATAATTATTCAACATCAAACAAAGTAAACAAATTAAATTTACAACCATATAACCTTTTAGATGTTCAATAATAAAATATAACTCTAATTTTTTACAACCATCTATATTTTACATGATTATCCTTTCATGTATATAAGTAAACTGATCATGAAACAAACAAACCCAAATAATGAAATTGAACCTCTTAACCCATCAAAAAGGACTTAAATGAACATAAAAAGGTTATAATAAATCAATAAAATGTAAAATAGGTTCTTGAATTATTATTTAATGAACATAATTTTATTATTAAGGTCATTAATATCAAGTGGATAACACCTTCAGACTTAAGGTAAGGGATCCTCTCTTTCTCACTTTTATTCAAGAATCTCCACTATGTTATTCCCTTTTATTTGTAATTCCTAATGATGAGGTATGTTATCAAACCTCCCCCATACTTACCTCATGATATATAAGTAATTATATACTCCTTTATCTCTCATTAATCTTTCCTAAGTACACTCATTACCATGTCAAGATTTCGTAAGGCATTCTACCCGAACCTCCTTTATTTCTTTGAGTTGCTCTATCATTATTTTTACACAAATAAAGTTATATTATAATTTTATTCAGATATTTTAAATGTTGTGTATGTGTACCAAATTCATTTATCAAGACCCTTTAATCATCTCTTTTGGAGATATACATGTTTTTAATTGGTTCCCTCTTCAATACTTCCTCATAAGTAAACTCGTTTTAATGGAACTTATCGAATTCTTACCCAATTTCAAGTGCACTCTATCTTTTATTTTATGACACCATTGTTTTTATAAAATAAGTATTTTTATGTTTAAAAACTTTTTGGTTCAATTATGTTTTTATATAAAATATTTTTCCCTTTTCTATTTAAAGGCACTTTAGTATTTTCCTTAAATCCGTACTAAAATGTTTTAATTATTAAATTTCTTAAATAATCTTCTTACATATGATCACCTATGTTTGAAATTACTTACTATGATATAAACCTATTTAATTTTATGAATTTCTATGTATTTTTTAATTCCTTTCCTTGATGGAAACTTCTTTGATATTCCCATTTATTATGCTTTATGACATGATCATGTTACCCATTTCTTTCTATGGGTACCCTTATGTTTATGTATGATTGATTATGTATGATTATTTATGTGGTAAAAATATTCATGAACATGTTAAGATGGGTGCACTCAGATAGAACTCTAATGCATTGGGTAAATTTTAGTCTCCTGATATGTTATGTGCAATGGTCTTGGAGGTTATCCTTGACTTGTGCTACCATGTGAAATAGTCTTGGCAGTTAGCCTTGACTTGTGATATCATGTGCAACAGTCTTGGAGGTTAGCCTTGACTTGTGCTACCTTGTGCAATGGTCCCAGTGGTTAACCTTTAATTGTTCTCCTCTATGTGAAATTAGTCTTAACTCATGCTAAATTCATGTTTTATGTTGCTTCCACATTACTATGCCTTCATGTTTATATGTTATGATTCCATATGTTCTATGCCTTTTATTATCATTATGTTTGTCCTTCTATATCATGTGCTAAAGATTTATTTTTATGCTTATTCCCTTATTAGGATTTTTAGATAACCCCTTTGTTCATAGTATCCCTAGGTTATCCTATGAATATTTATGGGCTCAATGGATGTTAGAAGATTTTTATGAAGATTAAATATTGAAATGTTTTATTTAGTCCCATGTATTCAATTTTATGTAACTAGTCTTCCAAAATGCTAAAATTTAAGATCCTTAGCTTGTAATATGATGTATAATTATGCTTAAAATCATCTAATGTTATGTGTAAAAGGCTTGGGTCGCTATAGTACTAAATCTATAAAAACCCTAAAACTCTTTTTGAATATTAATTGAGTTTAGAATTTAATGTAAACTTATAAAAACCAACTAAATCACTATTCAAAATATATTTATTCTGATCGAGTAGTATGAGATACCCATTGTGATCCCTATTATAGGTTTTATTTAAAAAAAATATAAAAACAATTGTTTTCAATAAACCAACCCATAAATAGGTTTCACACATCCTCTACCATCCAAATAGGTGGCATTAACTATGTTCACGCCTCTTATTTGAATATTATAAAACTCACATAAACGGGTTTAGGCCACGTAGTTTTTATATTTTTTAAATTTTTGTTTTAATTTTTCATATGTATTATTATATATGTATATATATAGTTGATAAAATAATTAATAATGTAATTCAAATAATTAGAAATAATAGATATTTTATTATCTAAATAATTAATAGATTAATTAAATAATATAAAAAAATTAAAATTATTTAATTAATAACATGATTTAAATAAATGTTAATCAATAATAAAATTAATATTTTTCAATCTAAATAATAAAAAACAAAATAATAATAATGGTATTAATATACACTACTATAGAAATGGATTTTAAAAGCACTAGATAATTATTTTAATAGTGCTAAAAAATATTTGTTGATCTCAACGCCATTAAAAGTGGCCTTCTTTTATAAGCACTACAAAAGCACTTATAAATGGGGTCCTTTATCAATGATACAAAAAGTGTTAATAAAGGTGGTCCTTTATCAATGATAGATTTTCCCTGATAAAGGGTTTCATTTATCATGCCTACTTTTAGCACTGATAAACGGTGTCCATTATCAGCGTTAAAAGTTGCACTGATAAAGGCTGACCTACTTTAGCGTACTATTAAAATTACAGCACACTGCAGCGGGTCAAACATTATTTTTTAAAAATTCATAATTTAATAGAAATAAAAATTACATCATAAATTCATGAAAAATAAATATATATTATACACATGTCAAACATTTTTTTATACAATTATATTATCAAGTATTATCACAAACATTCAGAAACATCAATGGATTCACTATCTTCAGTACCCAAACCCCTCTAAAAAATCCAAAATCATGGTATCAATTGTTGAACAAATCACCATAACTTGAGAAAAAGAATACTCATATATAATAAAATAATTATTTTGTTGGTAATACTCTAAATAAATAATTAAAACATAAATATGAAACAATGCATTAATAAAATGTAAACTTTAAATAAAAGGACACACTCGGAGTCATGCCTATAAAATGGTGTCTTGTATTGACATGTAGTTAATTCCTACATATCAAAAATGATTTAAGGATATTTTTTCTAAAGTATCAAAATAATATGAATGCATTTTATTGGTTTTGAGTATCTCAAGCATCATTTTTACTAATATTACAATTTAAAATGGAACCACACACTTTGAGTCATACTGGCCATGTTGTGTGTCATTTTAACATGAGACTAGTTACTATATATCACAGATTATTTATGAATCATTTTCCAAAAGTATCAAGACAATCTGAGCATGTTTTCTCAATTTTTAGTGAGTGTGACACACATTTTTAACTAAATTGCCAATTTTAAACTGATAATGGACACTTTGATTCATATTGGGCACACCGTGTATCATATTTAGGTGAGGATGATTTTTACACATCAAAAATGTCTTATGGATAAATTTTCTAAAGTATAAAAACAGTCAGAATGCATTTTCTCAGTTTTGAGTGTGTAACATGTGTTTTGTACTAAAATGTAAATTTTAAATAAAAGGACACACTTTGAGTAATATAGGTCACACCATGCATCGGATTAATGTAAATTTGATTTCTGCAAGTAAAAAATGAATCACAGGTCATTTAACTAAAGTATGAAAGTAATAAAAAAATTCTTATTTTTGAGTATGTCACGTGTCATTTTTACTAAAATGTCGATTTAAACTCAAAACACACAATTTGAGTCATACTAGTTTCATCATGTGTTGGTTTTATGTGAGATGGATTCCTATATATAAAAAATAATTATGAGTCATTTTCCTAAAGTATCAATGCAATATGAGCATGTTTTCTAATTTTTTAGTGAGTGACGCATGTTTTTAACAAAATTGTCAATTTTAAACTAATAACGGACACTTTGAGTCATACCGGGCACACCGTGTATTGGATAGAGGTGTGGATGATGTATACACATCAAATATGACTTATGTATCATTGTAATAAAGTATCAAAACAATCATAATGTGTTTTAACTAGTATAAAATGGGTTTTACCCATAGATCTATACCCACGGTTTAACAAAACAGTGGGTATAGATGATATTTTTTTACCTATACCGACGGTTTTGATAAAACTGTGGGTACAATAACCCCAATTTCAATCTTCTATTGGCCCCCCTCCCGATTTTCATTTCGACCCCGTGTCTCCCCTGACCTGGCCTTTCCACCCTCTCCTCCCCTCCCCTCTCTGACCCAACCTCGACCTCCCGCCCTCACCTCCGCCTTCTTCCCCCCACATACCTCCCTCCGCCTTATCGCATCCACCTACGCGTCTGTGGCTATCTCCGCCTCCGGCCCCCACTTCCACCTCTGCCTCCAGCTTGTTTCTACCTCTGACCCCCGCCTCCGCCTCTGGCCCCTGCCTCTACCTTTGGCCCCTACCTTTGCCTCTACCTCTGTGGATGCCTCTGCATCCGCCTCTTCTCAGCCTCCTCTCAGCCTCTGCCTCCGCCTCCTCCCAGCCTACGCCTCCTCCCTGCCTCCGCCTCCTCCCTGCCTCTGTCTCCTCCCAGCCTATGCCTCTCGGCCTCAAAAGGTATTTGTTTTCTTCTATGTCCTCTATTGATTTAGGTATTACTTTGGCCATACATCTCACCGCGTGTTAAATATCTACTTGTGTTAACCATTTCTTCTGGGTGCTCTATGGATTTCTTAGATTCTTATAATGGAATCACATGCCTCGTAGCAGATCAAATGGAGGCTAGGAATGAAATAAGGTATGACAGCCATTACATTGACATTAACTTATCCATGAATAACATTTTTACTGATATCAATATTTCTACATCTTTGAAGACTGAATTTAGGAACTCGATCTGGGATATCACTATTTATGATAGATTGGGAATTCAAGGTAAGTTCATGAATTATAATGGCATCATCTTTTATGCTTGGTAGCCTCCCTATCTAGGTTGGATCAAGATCAGAATGATTGTTGCTTCCAAGGGAAATGCATACCTGTATTTAGAATGAAATAGAAACATTTGATAGAAAAAGTGGTGATATTACACTCCTGTATACATACACTTCAATAGTGCACTTTTTTTAAACATACATGCATATTGTTTGGTACCATAAAATGTTTAAACATACAATACACTCTTTCATACAAATGTTAGAAATATAGAATGTTCCATAAACTTCAACAGTATACAGTATTGTATACATTACACTCTTGTATAAAAATTTATACACTACATTACACTTCTATTTTTTATAATCAAATTTGTAAACAGATTTGGAAAATACTTCTCCTTTTCATATTATCTTTACATTGTTTAGAATGAAATGAAAGGTATTTGATTTAATGGTAGCGACACATTAATTAATGTATTGTATGATTACATAAATATGTTCATGTATTTGCAAGTGACTAATCTATGTAGATAATAGCGACTTATCTATTTGAAGTGTAGTATATTAATGTCCTGTAAGCCTCTTCGACTGACTACTAGAACGTGACAAAACTGACTACTGGAATGCAACCACATCATCCACCATCACTATATTTTTAAGGTATTTTTCTAATACTGATTTTAGGTACGTGACCTAGCTTCTCAATATTGTTTTTCTCAAAATAAACCTCAACCGACTATTGGAATACACATTTTCATTCAGAACGTAGATCGCAATTTTTCATAAATTCACAGCATGATCATTTTCATTCTAGTAATTAAACATTTTTATGTGTTATTCCATACATTTTCGGTCGAGCTTATTTTTTGATCATCACTCGAATTTTTATTCCAAATGTAGATCAACTTTGACCAACTACTGGAATGACACGGTTCCCATAGATCATCACCCCAAGAGAAATATTCATTGAAAAATCAGTTTTCTTCTTCCAATTTTCTCCCATTCTCATTTTCTTCCTGCCTTTTGTTTTGGATTGTAGGTAGATTGTTTTTTATTTCCCCTTTTTCCATGATTTGAATATAATTGTTCAATGAATATTTTAGCAGATTTGGAGGATACCACCAGCCAATACAATAAGATCACCTCTTCTCGGCCACTCTCGTGTGTTGCTTTGATCAGAAAGGTAAGAATTTCTCAGGTAGTAATCTTTTCATATTTTTCTCCTTCTATATTTGGAATGATATCATAAGTCTTTGGTTGATGTTTTCCCCAGTATTTAAGTGTTTTCATCTAATTTTTATAGGTGAAGGTTCAATTTGTCTATGATGGTCATTTTACATTTTTCAAATTAGTCCTCACACACATAACTGGGATGGGTGGTTATACCTTTCTCTAAAGTTTTATGATTATAGGGCCTGCTTGTGATTTTTTTGAGCATGAAATGTGTTTCCAGTGATTATATATTTTTTGGAGAATTGAATAAATGTCTTTAATGCCTTAAATTGAAATTTTGTGCATAAGGGGTTTTGTAGTTTGAGGGGGGTTCATGTTGAGGCTTAGGAAAATTATGGGATTATATATAAGGTTTGAAAGTCTTTGGAAATAAGGAAACTAGGAGTTGTATGCCAATTTCTTGAGGAAATATCAAGATTGAATTATTAAGATTTTTTTGGCCAAGTGGGCCATTAAATGACAAGGGGATAAGGGGGAAGACCATAGTTTTTGTATGACCAAGTTGTTGTGAGGGGGGGATATGCACTTAGATGGTGAATTCTTTATTGAAGGATGTTTTTTTTGTGTTAGATATTGAGATTGTGATGTGTAAAACCTTGGGATTGGAATTTGATCGAACTTTAGCAGTTAACCAGTCATAATAATAATGAAATAGTTGATCCTATGTACTTGAAAGTGATGAATTTCTTGTGAGCATGTATATATCAACAACACATTCCTAAGTAAATAGAAATGGTTGTGAAGTGGAATAACTTCCTTATAATGGGATTATTATTAGAAGTAGGTTCTAGGGCATACCTTGGTTTCCAGAGATGAATTGATAGGTGTTTTTTGTTCAGTTTTTTTAATTGCTCATATTGATCTGATAGCTGTCATCTATTAGCAATTGGATGTTGAGGATTTGAAGGCCATTTCCCCTAATTTTTGGACATGGTAGTGCCTCCACTGTATCAGTTCTCTATTTCCAGCATTGTAGTCCCATAACTTCAGGTAAACCTAACCAAAGCAGCGATTTTTCCATGGTGCTAACATTTATATGTGTTAACATTAGGGATGTGTTTGGAAATACTACTTATCACTTATGTAAGTGTTGGTCTTTGTTTGACACTAGTTACTGAAAATTGGAAATTGTTTATACTACATATCTCTTACTTTTGTATAAGGTTAAATTTCATAGCAGTTTTTGAAAACTGATTGTTGTGCTTATCACTTATGTAATTGCTGTATAAGACTTTTGATAAGTGTTTCCAGATTTCTTACTGAAAATTTTATTTTATGCAACTTATTTATGTGGTTTCCTTCAATAATTTAACCGTGAGAAGTTTTTCAGAGACAGAACAAATCAACAGTTATTTTTTCAAATTGTTTATCTTCAATAAGTTATGTCAAACACAACCTAAATGTTTTCAGATTTCGTATTTAAATAGTGTTTCTTTGACACTTTTTTAGTGGTTTTCTTCTAGAATTGATGTATAAGTGTTTTTTCTGAAACAGATCAAACGTCACTTGTTTCTTTTTTCGACTTCTTATCACCAGTTATTTTTTTAAACTGATCAATACATAATGGAACTTTTCATAATTTGGTAATGGTTATATATTATACAATTCATATATTAATTCTTTGTTTTTTTAATTGTTTATAGTTAACTGGTATATTTTTGCTACTTCAAATTATGTCAGGTACATTCTAAACCACTGCATTCTCCCGACCAGATACATTTTTAATTGTTAAACGTCCTAAGGTTTGAATGTTTCTCTTTGTTCCCTATTTAAGGATTTTAATTTTTCAATTCCCAATTAGGTTTTTATAGTTAAATGGTATATTTTGGTTGCTTCAAATTATGTCAGGTATATTTTACACCACTGCATTCTCCCGACCTAATACATTTTGAATTGTTATATATCTTAAGTCTTGAATGTTTCTCTTTGTTCACTATTTTAGGATTTTGATTTTTCAATTCCCAATTAGCTTTTTATTAATTATGACCTATATTTTAGTTACATGTGCTATGAATTTTAGGGTGTTAGGATATTGCACCTCCACGTTATTTCTCACCTACATGTCTGGCTTCTCTTCATTTCCGCTCTCCCTCTCCGCTATACCCTCTCACTGATTCCTCCTCCCAACCTCGACTCTTCCCCTTGAGCCCATCTCCTCCCCATCCCTCTCGCCTCCTCCCCATCCCTCTTTCCTCCTCCCCATCCCTCTCGCCTCCTTCCCCATTTCCTATCCTACTTCATTCCCCCTTCTCCACCTCACTGTCGCCGCCTCTGCCTTCGTCTCGATGCCTCGCTACCATGCATACCCATCTTCATTCCATCAATTCATTACCAAAACATTATACATCATAAAAACCTTATTTAAATTTATTGTTGTTTCATCCATGTCTGCCAAGGTATTCATTAGTGTTTGAGTTGTTTTCTTCTCTCGAATGTTGAAAGGTGCATTCCTCACCAATGTCACCCTCACCATTATGAGTAACATGTGATCTAGCCATCCCCATTAATATTTCTATATATTCTCTAGATTAATTCCTATTAATGGAATACATATTTCATTTTGGATGTAATAATCATCCATCTGCATCCTCCAGAAGCTGTAGTGCCTTTAGTCAAACTTATTATCGCTAATATTTAAATAAATCACTTATGGATGTATGCAACACTAAAAGGTGGGTTGGATCAGTGTTAATGATTTAAAAAAAAAATCTTTTATATTCGCTTTATTATTTATTCTATTATAGTTAGATAAAATGGATCTCTCATTCTCCCTCATCACCTTTTGTTATACATAAAACACATCCAAATAAACACACACACAAAAAGGACAGTGATTTACATGGATCACTACTCAATAATAGTTTCTAATCCTTAGTGTGAGTGGTAAAAACCTCCAAACACATGACCCGCTATTAATACACCTATATGCTAAAACAAGCATGGAGTATCCATGAACTTTAATTACACTATAGTCTCCTAAAAGTGAATTAGTATGCATGAAATGGGGATCTCTTATTCTCCCTTATCACCTTCGGTGTACTGTTTGACTCTTCTTTATCCTATATTACTTAAACAACATCATAAAAGTAACACCCTCTTCCTCTTTGGAATGAAAAAAAATACACAGACTTCTTTATAGTAGAAAACATGATTGTTTCACCTTCTTATTACTACTTTTCAGAAAATTAGACTATATAGAATCCTACATATTCTTATTTAACATTATTACAACATGAAAATAAAATCTTCTTTCTCTATTCATATCATAAACAACTGTACTAGTTTACTTCCTCCTTATCTTTAACTAACTAAAACATATAGTGAGTAACTAAGTCAGATCCCTTTCCCTTCGAAACAAAGATTTTCTTCTTTATAAATTACAACATCGATCACTACACACTACTCTCCATTGATCGCTCACATTCTTTCTCTCTCCCCTCGATTCATCACTTCTATCAGGTAATTTACTAACCAATAATTGTGTTCTTTGTTTCATTATATTATTTATAAAATGGAGGAAAATTATGGAAATATTAGTTGCAGAATTTCTTTTTGGAGTTTCATGTTAAATTTCTACTTTAGCTTTGAAGAAATTTGGTGCATCTAATTTATTCTTGGTCATTTCTTAACTTCTAATGATTCAATCTGAAGGGGTATCCCAATGATGTTGAACACCTCAATTGTTCTATTTTTTCATAGTTTATTGGCATCAAAATGGATTAATGATAATTATATGGTTTGTTTTTACACTACAGGTAGCATCGATGGACGCTACACATCCCAATTTTGTGTTGTTACGTAATTTAATTAGATGCATGTTGATTAGTTTAGAAAATCTATATTTTTTCAATTCATGGTTCAGGTGTTTAGTGCTAAGGTTTCTTCCAGGCGAGAGAGGAGTGACTAGTGGGAGATATTTCACGGAGGCTATGTATCCCCGACACTTTCTAGGGTTCTATTAGATGTTATGTAAATGTATTATCTTCTGTTTCAAATCAATTCTTTTATGCTGATAAAATTTTCTCTTTGAGTACTATGATAAAATTTACTAGATAGAAAACCTGGGCAATCTACCCCCCCCCCACACACAAATAACTAGTTTTTATAATTTATTGAACTTTAATCGATTAAAGATTCATTTAATTTTATTATTGATTCTTTCTACTTTATGTACTGTGAAATTTTCACAGCATTGATCAGCATTTGTTATAATTTGTGTTGTGTTATCATGAAGATATAGCATTCAGCTGGCTGGTTGAATTGTTTCCCCTCATTAGTGATCAAGCATGTCTATGATGTTTTCTTTGTAGATGTGATTTCTACCGAGGTTGTTAGAGCTGCAGTTCCTTTTCTTCAAAATATTGGGACTGAAAACCTTGATAACAATGCAATACGGTCAAATACTAGGAGGTATTGTTCGAGTATTATCTTTAATACAAACAATTTTATAGAAATACTTAACTTTTACTTAAAAAACTGATTCATATACTCTTGTTATACATGATCCAGGTTTGATGATTTTCTTGTTGTTTAATATCAAATGCATATTTTTACATTATCTAAAATTTACTAGAAACTGATTTTATTTGAAAAATCATGTTTTTTGTTAGTTTAAATGCATATATAAGTCTTCATTTCACATAATTAACATTAGAGTAGCGGGTAATCATTTGTGATGTTTATAATCACCCATCTTGTTCCCTTTCACGTAACTTTAACAAGTTGTTTTCTCAAGCTAAGAAACAACTTTATGTTTGTGGCAGATTACTTATACTTTGCCTTCTTGAAAATGATGGGGTTATAGATATGGATAAAGAATTTGTAATTTCTTACAATTTGGTATATTTTAGCACTCAATTAAACACATTTTTACATTTACATCAACTGAAGTACGAAGCATTACTAACTTTCAGTATTCCACATCAACCTCTTCAATTTGTACTTTAGATTTCTGGATTTCTTTCCAATACGTGATGCTCTAAGAGAATATTTAGAATTTATTGATTTACTTTCTAGATTCACATTCCAAATTCTTTACCCCTCATGTTTTTGGTTCATGTTTTAGTCTCAAAACATTCAGATACTTCTCCATCAATCATAGAAAAAATCCATCTTCCATACTCCACATCAATCATGAAATATTTTCAAATAGTCATGATGATTGTTACATTAAATGATCAGTATAGAATCATCTTAAGTAACTTCTATAATATCATTCAATAAACCTCAAATTATTTCAAATATATAAACCTAATGTATCACTTTGATTGTAACACATATATATTATCTTATTTGATATTACGTAAGAAAATGTTAATCATATGTATCACTATGAGAATTTATTCCACGTTCTTAAGATCTTTTATCTTCCAATAAAGTTTTATGAACTTTTTCAAGGCTGTCTCATTTAAATTCCATTGATTCTTCTACCTATAGTGATATATAATTTAAATTTTGGATAAACAATAACTTTTTTCTAAAAATCATCTTTTGGAAATGTATTTGCATTCTTTCTTTAAATCAACATATCTTTCAAATGTGCACCTTATTTCATCTATCAGTTTCTAGATTCACTTCAGATTAAAATAAATAACTCATCTTGTAACTTTGGTACAATAAATTTTATAATATTTCATCCCTATGTAAGTTAATATTTTAGAAATAATGCTTCTAGACATCATCCCCCTGTACTGTGCACCAGACTGAAACTTTCGCAGGTTGAGTTCCACAATGAGCTCATTGATGGTTACAGGGGGTAATGCGCCCCTACTTCAGGGGTCCGAGGGCCGAAGGACCCCGATCAAAATTTTGGGTTACTGTAACAACCCAGTGTAGGAACTGTGGGTATAGATCTAATGTGACAATTGTGATTGACCACACCTACCTCATCTAGTGTTAAAGTTTCTGAGCATGTCATGAAATCATTCCAGTTAGTATATAATTTAAAACAAATTCCCATCCTCTTGGGGAAATCCAATATCAAAGTAGTATGTTCAAGCATTGTTTCCTAGGGGAATGGCCTTAGGAAATCTAATTGCAGCAAGCCCACAACCAATTCCCCAGGCATCCTAATAAATCAAATACTATCAGGAACAATGGTAAATTATTAGATGTCCTAGGAAGTCAAACATCATCTAGTATCAGCCAATTCCTATGCTCCAAGGGAAATAGAGTTTCAATGTCCATAGAGTCAATTCCAATACATCTTGGGAATTCCCACATCTATAGTCACATCATCAAATCCAAGGGGATTAAATAAGTAATTCCATAGACATGAAGGTTGAATCCTAGTATCCTAAGAATTCCACACTCATCAAGATCAAGGTTTAATCTCTGCATCCTAAGAATTCCAAACTCATCAGGTGATTGCAGTTTTTGTGTTTTATTGTAGGTTGTAGTGAGTTTTTGTGTGTTTGCAGTGAGTTTCTATGTTTGATTTATATGTTTGATTTATGTGTGATTGAAGGTGATTACAGATGATTGTAGTGAGTTTTTTGTGTGTTTATAGTGTTTTGGAAGTGTGTTTTCTATGTGTTTGTGTGTTTTATGTGTGATTGCAGTTTTCTGTTTTTTCAGTGTGTTTTTTGTTTTTGTAGTGTGTTTTCTGTTTTTGCAAGTTTCAGGTTGCAGTGTGATTTCGGTTTTTTATTGCAGTTTTCAGTGTTTGATTGTAGTGTGATTTCTGTTTTTGGTTTTTACAGGTTGTAGGTTGCAGTGTGTTTTTTATTGCAGTGTGTTTTCTGTTTTTGATATTTGTTTTCTATTTTTGCAGTGTGATTTTTTTTTCTATTTTTGCAGGTTGCTGGTTGTGATTTCGGTTTTTAATTGCGGTGTGTTTGATAGAAGGTTGTGTGTGTGAAACTGAGTGGAGGGTCTATTCCAATGGTTTCAAAACTGTTGGTATACCTCTGTATAATTCCTAGTGTATATTTGTACAAATGGTTGAAAACCATAGGTATAACTCTATTCCAAAGGTTCAAGATGAACCGTTGCAACATCATAATTCCATAACCTGTGGAAACCGTTGGCAGAGAGATATACCAATGGCTTAAACTGTTGGTATAGAGATGTTCCAATGGTTTCAAACCGTTGGCATAAATTTATCCCAATGGTTCACAATAAACTGTGGGAAAATTGAAATCTGAACCTCCCTATACCAACGGTTCAATGTGAACCGTTGGTATAGGGCTACCCCAATGGACCAAATTCCAACGGTTATTTAAACCATTAGGATAGTCTATCCCAACTATTTCAGGGCCTATCCCTATAGTTTCAAACTGTTGGGATAGGTTAGACTTCCAATAGTGTTTCTTGTTTTTTAGTATGTGATGTGTATTTTTAACTAAAATGACAATTTTATATAAATGGACACACTTGGAGTCATACCGGTCACATCATTCATTGGATTTTCATTAAATTGATTCATATATATCACAAATTAATTAAGGATAATTTTAATAATGTATCAAAACAATTCAAATTAATTTTCTCAGTTTTGAGTTTTCATGTGTCTTTTTTACTAAAATGTCAATTTAAACTGAAAACACACACTTTGAGTCATACCAGTCACATCATGAGTCATTTTGACACAATACTGATTAATACACATCAAAAATTACTTATGAATCATTTTTATAAAGTATCAAGACAATCTGAGCTTTTTTTTATTTGTTTTTAGTTAGTGACACATGTTTTTTACTAAATTGTCAATTTTAAATTGATAACGGGCACTTTGAGTCATACTGGGCACATCATGTATCTAATTAAGGTGTATATTATTTTTACACATTAAAAATGTATTATGGAAAATTTTCCAAAACTTTTAAAATAATCCAAATTTGTTTTCTTGGTTTTGAGTATGTGATGTTTGTTTTGAACTAAAATGTCAATTTTAAACAAAAGGGAATACTTAGAGTCATACCCATCACACAATTCATTAGATTGATGTGTAGTTGGTTTTTATATATTAAAAATAACTTAAGGATAATTTTACTAATGTATCAAAAGAATATGAATATTTTTATTTATTTTGAGTATGTCGTGTGTCTTTTTTACTAAAATGTCAATTTCAACTAAAAACATGCACTTTGAGTCATACTGGTCGCATTGTGTGTTGTTTTGATACGAAAAAAAATCCTACACATAAAAATGTCTTATGAAACATTTTCCTAAAGTGTAAAGACAATCTGAGTAAATTTTCTCATCTTTCAGTGAGTGACACCTGTTTTATCTAAATTGTAAATTTTAAACTGATAACAAACACTTTGAGTCATACCAGGAACACCGTGTATTAGATTAAGGTCAGTGTGATTCCTACACATCATAAATTACTTATGGATAATTTTTATAAAGTATCAATACAATCAGAATGTGTTTTCTTGGTATTTAGTATGTGATATGTGTTTTGAACAAAAATGTCAATTTGAAATAAAAAGACACACTTGGAGTCATAACGGTCACATCGTGCGTTATATTAATGTATAGTTGATTCCTACATGTAAAAAATGACATAAGGATAATTTTAATAAAGTATAATAATAATCTGAATGAATTTTTTCCGTTTTAAGTATGTCATGTGTCTTTTTTACTAAAATGTCAATTTAAACTGAAAACACAAACTTTGAGTCATAATGATCACATCGTTCCTAGGTTTTAAATGATATTGATTCCTAAATTTCATGAATGAATTATTAATCATCTTAATAATGTATTAAGACAATCTCATTGCATTTTCTTAGTTTCAGTGAGTGGAACATGTTTTTAACTAAATTGTCGGTTTCAAATTGATAACTGACACTTTGAGTCATACTGGGCACACTCTGTATCAGATTGAGGATAGTATAATTCCAAAACATCACAAATGACTTATGTATCATTGTAATAAATTATAAAAATAATTGGAATGTCTTTTCTTGATTTTGAGTATGTGACTCGTGTTTTGAACTAAAATGTCAATTTCAAATAAAAGGACATACTTAGAGTCATACCGATCACACCATGCATTGTATTGATATAAGGTTGATTCCTATAGATCAAAAATGACATAATAATCATTTTAAAAAATTATCAAAACAATATGAATGCATTTTCTCAGTTTTGAGTATGTCACATGTCTTTTTTATAAAAATGTCAATTTAAACTGAAAACATGCACTTTGATTAATACCAGTTACATCATGTGTTTTTTTATGTGAGAATGATTCTTACACATCATAAATGACTTATTAATTTATTTACTAATGTATCAAGACAATATAAGCACATTTTCTTGGTTTTCAGTGAGTAAAACATTTTTTTAACTAAATTAACAATTTTAAACTAATAACAGACACTTTGAGTCATACCATGAACATAGTGTGTTCGATTGAGGTGAGGATGATTTATAAACATCAAAAATGGATTATGGATCCTTTTCCTAAATTATCAAAATAATCATAATATGTTTCCTCATTTTTGTGTATGTGACGTGTGTTTTGAACTAAAATGTAAATTTTAAATAAATGGGCACACTTGGAGTCATAATGGTCACATAATGTATCTAATTAAAGTGATATTGATTCCTAACTATAAAAAATTACTAAAGTATAAAAACAGTCCAAATTTTCTTTCTCAGTTTCGAGTACGTCATATATTTTTTTTACTAAAATGTCAATTTAAACTGAAAACACACACTTTGAGTCATACCAGTCACATCATGTGTTAGTTTGAAATGATGATTATTACTACATGTTAAAAATTAATTATGAATCATTTTCCTAAAGTATCAATATAATACAAGTGTGTTTTCTTGTTTTTAGTGAGTGACACATGTTCTTAAATAATTTTCATAACAAACACTTTGAGTCATAAAGGGAACATCATGTATCATATTGAGGTTTGGCTGATTCATACATATTGCAAATGACTTATATATCATTTTAAAAAATTATAAAATTAACCGAAATTTGTTTTCTTGGTTTTGAGTATGTGACGTGTGTCTTGAAATAAAATGTCAATTTTAAATAAAAGGAAACACTTGGAGTCAAACCAGCCACACTGTGAATCACATTGATGTGTGGTTGATTCCAACATGTAAAAAATGACTTAAATATAATTTTACTAAAGTATCAACACAATACTAATGATTTTTCTTAGTTTTGGGGTTTTCAAGTGTCTTTTTTACTATAATGTCAATTTAAACTAAAAACATGCACTTTGAGTCATAATTGTCACATCGTGTGTCAGTTTGACATGAGACCGATTACTATACATCAAAAATGACATATAAATTATTTTTATATAGTATCAAGATAATATGATCATGGTTTTATGGTTTTCAATGAGTGAAACATGTTTCTAACTAAATTGTCAATTTTAAACTGATAACGAACACTTTGAGTCACACTGGTCACAACATGTATCAAATTTAGGTGTGTCTAATTCTTACACATCAAAAATTACTTATGGATAATTTTATTAAATTATCAATATAATTGGAATTTGTTTTATTGGTTTTGAGTATGTGACGTGTGTTTTGAACTAAAATCTAAATTTTAAATAAAATACACACTTGGAGTCATGTTGGTCACAATGTGTATTGGATTGATGTTTGGTTGATTTTGAAATTTCACAAATGACATAAGGTTCATTTTCTAAAGTATAAATAAAATCTGAATGTGTTTTCTCAGTTTTGAGTATGTCACATGTCCTTTTTACTAAAACTTCAATTTAAACTAAAAACATGCACTTCGAGTCATACCAGTCACATCTTATCTCGGTTTTATATGATACTGGTTTTTACTTGTAAAAAATTACTTATAAATCATTTTACAAAATTATCAAGAAAATATGAGTGTGTTTTCTTGGTTTTCGGTGAGTGATGTGCGTTTTTAACTAAATTATCAATTTTAAACTCATAACAGACACTTTGAGACATATTCAGAATATCATGTATTATACTGAGGTGAATATGATTTATACACATCACAAATAACTTATGGATTATTATTATAAAAAATTAAAATATCCTAAATGTGTTTTTTTAGTTTGGGTATGTGATGTGTGTTTTGAACTAAAATTTCAATTTTAAACTAAAAACACACTCTTTGAGTCATACTAGACACATAGTGTATTGTATTGAGGTGTGTTTTATTACTAAATGGAAAAAATGACTTATGGATCATTTTCCTAAAGTATAAAAACAATATGAATGTGTTTTCTTAATTTTGAGTATTTGGCATGTGTTTTGAACTAAAATGTCAATTTTAAATTGAAAACATTCACTTTAAGTCATACTAGACACATTTTGTATCAGATTGAGGTTTGGTTTATTCATACATGTCACAAATGACTTATGGATCATCTTTCTAAAGTTTTAGATAAGAATAATAAGGAAATTAACTAAAAAGGTAGATAAAAACAATGAGCAAATCAACTAAATAAGTAGTATGAAGTTCCCTCTTCAAGGTGTCTGTATACATTATGACCCATGTATGCTACCCATTCATTTATTACCAAATTTATTTCCTATTTCAAATATGAGGAATGTCAGTGATTATCTTAGTACTATAAAAATATAAATAAATAGGGGATTGATAAAAAATTAAATGAAATTGTAATTATCTACCAAAATACCTCTTTGAGGATGCTAGTTTGTTGATAGTATACTATATATTTCATAAATTTTCAAACATAATAACCTCAATATTTTTAATTAGTCTATTTCAGACACTATTGAAACATTAAGAAAAATAATTTATTTTTTTGATATATGTTTTGATAGTGAAATATTATTATATAAACCCTAATAATTATCCACTTATAGAAGTCGATAGGCTTCTTCTGCACTTGGACTATCCTCATGCCATGATTTTTATGATATTTAAACATTGCTCTATCATAACATAATTTTCATTAAAACATGATATAAAATGTATAACTTGAATCTTCATTGTAAAAGTTTGCATGTGGTGTATTATATATTGATAAACTTCATCACGTGTGGTCAGTTTGTTGAATATCCATGCATTGAATCCAGAAAAAAAATAGAGTATCCAAATTAACAGTAATGAGTAACTAATACTTCCAAAAAACAAAAAGGAATCATTAATTGAAATAATGAAAATATAATTGATATGATTAAATTGCAGAGTTTACCCCATGCATCATGGTTATTAATAAGAGTATGTTTTCTGTAAATTTTCATTCCAACATTATGGCTAGTTTTTTCACTATTCCTTCATATTTCTTTAGTTCCAATGAAAATTATTTTATATAAGTGATGTGTGGACTAATGAGTCTAAATTTATGTTCATAGGGTTTTCCATTCAAATAGTATTGATAAATATGCCTCTAAAAATTATGGATAGTATTTAGTCATAAATAACATATTAAGTCAGCTATTGGAGAAAAAAATCATTAAAAAACACCTCATGTATAAATTTATAACTAAGAATACTAGACATTTATGTGTGAGGATTTAATTTACATACTCAATATCTATATAGTTTTTAATTTCCTCTCCATACATCTGTTCTTCAAAGTCAATTGCGGTCATATCACCACTTGCTAACATTGTATCCATAAGAAACTTTAATGTTAGTAAATAAGGAAGTTGAACAGGCAGGGTAAAGGTACTTTGTGAAGATAATTTTGATTGTTTGGTTGATCCTTTAGATCATTTTGATTCAAACTTATTTTTCACCCCTTAACTTTTTTTGTCTATAATAACATTCATCGATTCATGTATTTTTCATTAATTGTTAAAGGTTTTTCTGGATAAATAAATTGGTAATGAATACCTACTTGTCGACAGATATTTTTAAAACATATAATGGCCATGGTATGAAAGTTCCAATAGCTTTCTTGACTATATGAATATCTACATCATCAAGTGGAATAGGTAGCTCGGTGCTCGACACATGATCTGTGTGAATCCCCACTCTCACATAATCTATTGAAAGTTTTTTGTTGTGTAAAATATCCCCTTGGATATTGTACATGGTACTCATCATAACAAGGTGATGGGTGGATGTTGATAGATATAAATCACAATCATTTTCACCCAATAGAATATTAGTACAGGAAAGTATCAGTGTTTACCTGATTCACATTTCATGGAAACAGTTATGATAATATTTATTACCTCATCTAAGAAATCTCTTTGAGGGGAATGGCTCACCTTAAATATGGTGGGGGTGGGGAATAACTTCATGTATTGGTTGTTCTTATGTTGTTTCTTCTCTTTGATTCCTTAACATAACATTTTCTAACAACTCTGACTACCAATTAATTTTTTCTTCTAGATTAGCTAATCAGGACTCCAAGTATTCCATTTTATTATCTATATCTACCTATTTATGTTTTTTCAAAATATGTTTAGGGTGACACCCCAAAATCTTCCCCTTTGATATTGTCATACTATTCAGTCTACTTCAAGGCCACTGATAGTAGTTTTTCATTGGTTATAGAAGATTATGATTCTTGTGTCTATGTTGGATAAAAAAATGTAGGAAACTAACTAATTACTATTATTTAATAAAAATTTAAGTAAAAAAACTTTATTATGTCATACTTACACATGATTCTCAAAATTTTTGTGTGTTTTCATCTATTATAATCCTTTCATTATTTACACATGCTTCCTTATATAGAACGTGATGTGGGATGGAATTTTTTTTGGATTTTGATAGATCAGTCTATATAAAAACATAGGAACATAATTATGTTGTTGTTTCATGTCAAATAAAATTATTATGGTAGATTAAAAATATGTACTATTTTTTTCAAGTGAAGCATACCCTATCAGTGCTTTATGGTAGTGGTGCATTGGTTTTTCTACTTGTTTCTTATTTTAAGTACTCGGTTTCTCTTTTATAAATTAACAATTCTTAATCAAAGTGATTAATACATGTATTATCAAGAAATGTATTACTAGTAACAATGTAATTGAAAATATGTCTCATCACGAGGACTAACAAATGTATATCATGCTTGTTGGTTTATCAAGTGTCCATACATCTATGGTGGGTGCGGGTATTTTTTACTCCAACATCTTTTAGATAATACTTGATAAGAATTGTGCAAAAGACTCTATGAGCCTTTCCAATGAGAATTAATAAAAAATTTATTCATGAGTCATCAACTACAAATACACTCTATAAGGGATAATTAAGATTATGTTAATGTTTCTTTATTTTTTTAGTAAAATAAAGAAATTATATAATAATTTTACCCTAATATTTTTCCAAATCAATTTATTAATCATGGGAAAAAAATTATTCCATGAATATACATAAATTGGAACACACATGTGAGTAGTGATCACAATGAAACTACTGAACATGGACTTGTTGGGGTTAACAGGCTGGCCACATGCATTTTATCCAACCTCAAATTTGATGCCTTTATTTCTCTCTTTAATAATTCTTTCTAACACCATCAGGCTATGATGCTTTTTTTTCAAGGACATGGGTTTTTCACTATCTTCCATTTCCTCAGCTTCAACATCATCAATATGTTGTTCATCTATATTATTGGCATCATCATGTGCAGATGGTTATTGTTCTTATGCATTTAAAGCACCAACATGTTGAGAAATTTGTTGTTCCTTAATAATGAGAGCATTAGAATGTACATAAGTAGTTGAACATTCAATTTAGATTATGTAAATATAGTAATGATAGATAATAATATGTGGTAGAACAATGTATATTATAAAAAATATATAACCTGGTTATTAAACTCTCTTTTTTAAAAGGTTTAAGGGATTTCATCACTCTATAGAGTATCTAAATCCTTTCATTATGGTCTCTTATGACATATAGGACCCTGTCGATATTGATGTTTTTGTGAAATGATTATGACATCCTAAAGAAAGGGAAAACCTCATTTGAATTGACATCTGACCCTTCAATGGTTTTGGTCGATAATAGAATAATTTATCACTTTTGGTTTAAAAGATCTAGAATATAAAATACATACAATACATGTGATTCTATTATAACCAGTTCATATTTGTACCCTTCCTTATTGAAATCCACTTTTATGAGTCCTGATTCATCTATTTTAACAGCACTCATGTTATCAACCCACTTGTATTGAAAAATTAGCACTTGATATGTTGTATAATATAACTCCCATATTTTTTTGATGATGCCAAGTATGACATATTCACATAAATTGGAATTATATCATTTCTACCAGATTCATGAATCAATTCAACCACAAGTGTATATCCACTATTTTTTATGGTACTACATTTATCATGTTCATATGTACAAAACATAAAAACATTAATTACATAACCATTATGAGATAATTCAAGAACACATGGTCCTTTGGCTATCCATCAAATTCGTTATAATATTGAATCTATATTTCTAGTTTAATACTTAAAAATATGGTCTCAAAACCATCCTATAAACTATTTATTATGTGTATTTGATATCAATATTCCATCCCTTAATGGATTAAAATGATTAATAATTACTTTGTTGGTTTCAACATATGGGGAAACCTCTAAACTATTGTAAAAAACATAAAGTTAGGCCTAATCTTAATCAATAATAGTAATTGTAACAACATCTATTCTAGAAATTTCTTCACCCAAAAGACTCTTGGTGTGATGATATTTTATTAGAACAATATTTTTCACATAATAATGGTACTAAGTATATAATTCAATGGATTCCCCAAGAATATATCACTCTATAATACAACCTTCTGGACAACTTCAACTCTTTACATACCCTTTTAAAATCTTCATATATCATTCAATGGGTTACATCCATCTATAATTTATAGGACCACATAGTTGAATCGTTATTACCAAGTGAACCATCATATCAAAGAATGTAGATGGGAATAACATCTCCAATTCACATAATATGAAAATAATTTCCTTTTCCATAGTTGGAAATTTTTTAAGGTCTATAACTTTATTGTATATATATTTGAAAAATAAAAAGATCTTAGTTAATGTATAAAATAAATTCTCAAAAACAAATTCAATTTAAAGCTATAGGAATTAGATCTTACAACAAAACATGATAGTAATTTTATTTAAGAACCATTAACTTTAAATCAGTCATTGACATGGTATTATTGATATTTGATGAATACCCCTATGGAACCTTTACATCATTCAAGAAGTTACAAAACTGGTACCTTTCTTTCCTAGAAATAGTGTAAGTGATAGAGGAAGAAAATTCTATTTTTAACTCTTCACTAGTGACAACTCTTCACATATTCCCATGTCAATCATGTCTAACCTAACCTTAATTCCATCCTTTTTTTTCTAGGTGCATTTATTATCATTCCAATGAAATTATCATATACATTTTTTCAACATGAATATCAGCAAGAAAATTCATAACACACAATCAATTTCAGTATGATAATTCAAAAAATCTGATCGCTTTTTCCAAACTTGTTTTGTAATGTTTTTCAAAAATGGTCTACCAAAAGGAGTGTCTGTATCATTTACTTTCTCAAACAGTTGATCAATTTTTAGTAAAAATGGTGTTGTATGTTCTTCTGAACTCCCATAAAATGATTTCATTCAAGATTGGTACTTATGTCTTTAGGGTACAAATCTGTTATTTCGTAGAAACACAATATTCGATGAATGTTTCAAACTAATTTATTGTATACCTTGTTCACAAATGGGGCACCCTTGAGTTCCTTTAATGTTGTATCCTGAAAAATTTTCATAAGAAGAAAAGTAATTTATTATCATTTAAAACATGGATCTCAATGTGAAATATTCATTTATATAAGTATTATACAACATAACACTTGAATCCCACAATAACTTTAAATATTCAATCAATGGATCCAAATAAACATCAATATCATTACCCGATTGTTTTGGTCCTGATATAAGAAGAGATAACATAATGTATTTTAATTTTATACATAACCACAGTGGAAAGTTATAGTTTAACAATATAACTATCCATGTACTATGAGTTCTAATTTGAAAATAAAAATGATTCACTCCATCTTTATATAGTGCAAGATGAAGTTTCCTCATCTCATTTCTAAATTCAAGATATTCGTGATCAATTCTATTCCACCGAGGAGAGTTTTTTGTGTGAAAAATTTTACCATGTTTATTTTTTGTATCTATATTACATGTCAATTTTCTTATAGTATCCTCCCTTTTATATAGGAACCTAAACCTTGGAGTGATTGTAAATTACCATAAAACTTTCATAGTACCCGGTTCATCTTTCCTGTATTGATAAGAACCACACTTTGGTCATTTTTTAAGTTATTTATGCTCCTTGAAAAATAGTATACAGTTATTTGGATAGACATGTATTCCTTTAGATATCATACTCATTGAACATAGAATTTGTTTAGAATCATATGTTTGGTAAGTAATCACATTATCTTCTAGGATCATATCATTCAAGAGATCATGTAGTTTAGTAAGAATAGTTTCACTCCATATGTTACTAGATTTTAAATTATATAGCATTAGTATGGCTAACAATGCTATATATTTAGTACAACCAATATACAATTTCATCTTTTCACAACTCTTCAACTTCTCAAACAATTTCAGACAATCATGAAGTTAATATTAAACTTTTAGTAACATTTCCTCAATGTGATCTTTGTCATTGTTCACACCAGTAATCACATCCTCAGTATGATCTTCGTCATTGTCCACACTTATAATCATATCATATTATCCATAAAAAGTAGTATTATCTTATTCACTAGCTATATTAAGTTTTCTCCTATGATCATTCCAAAATTTAGAACTTCTCTCTATTCCGTGAAATATAAAGTGTTCTTACAAATTGTATAGAATAATTAGTCTTGAATAAAAATGGTGTAAAAAAGGAAAAAGGATTTGAGAAGGTTCATATGCATGATCTTTTTCGAAATTGATGAACTCTATTGCCCCAACCTCATACTATTTTTCCATATGATTGGAATCCATTCATTTTTTATTCATATAAATTCAATTTGTTTCATTAAAATTAATATTAAATAAAACAAATAAATACATAGAAAATATGAGCATGTAACTCATAAAAGGTTGTTCTTAAAGAATAATTTAAGATATATGAAGTCTTTGCTCTAATAAAATAATATCCAAATGATATGTATTGAGATATTTTTTTAGTGGTGAAAATAATTAAAGGAAAGGAATGTGTGATATCTCAAGATATAAAGAATCTAATTAAATTTTCATATATTGCAAAATATAGAGATCAAGGATGGTTTATGTAACTTTTTTAGGTGGGAGTACAACACGATGGAGGATTTGATGTCTATTAATATTTTCACTTGGTATGAGCTGGTTCTGGTATTGTTTTAGTGATAGGATTCTTAGGAGTAGAATTTTAACTGTCTTAACCTATTCGGTTATAAATCTTGATGATTTTATGTGGGGAAATCATTGAAATTTTCTAATTTTTGTTCTTACCATTTGAATAAGAAAATATATAATATCTTTCCCCTTTTTATTACTTATTTCATTTATTTATTTTTTATTTTCATGTATTATTATTATCACTAAGAAAATTCTTACATATAATAATTATATGTATTAATCATGTATACGAATTGGACATCAATCGAAAGCAAAAACAACTTCTTAAAACTTTTCCAAATTTATTTATAATACTCATATCATATATATATATACACACACACATATATATATATATACCTATATATATGTATTTATATATATAAAAATATATATATATACATATATTTATATGTACATACGTTAATTTACTAATAATTTACTTCTATTTAATTTAACTGTCTTATTATTGTTATTATAAATTTATTTGAAACATACTATAGATTTTATTTACATAAGTAAAAAATATTTTACTATTAAATTCTATAATTATTAGTATTTACTTTTTTTTATATTATTATTATCTTATCTACATTCATTAATACATTTTAGTTTCATTACTATTAGAATTTATATATCTATTTCAATTAATAATTTTATTTAACATGATATAATAAATAAACTATTATTCAACAATATTTGTTAAATAGTTTCATTTTATTAATAATGAAAATTTAACTGATATCTCATTAAAATACTTTCAAAGAAATAATTTTGATATGTGACAATATTAAATATGATTTTATGATTAATAATATCTTATAAAATTAATTATAGGTTAATATAACAATATATAAATTATATACACCTATCCAAAATAATGTAAGGAGATAAATTTTATATTATTAACAACTTATCTCATAAAGAAAAGTATTAAATTTTTAATATGTAAAACTAGTTTTAAATATAAATTTTATATTATTTATTCAATGATATAAAATTAAAAAATATATATAATTATATATTAAAAACCTAGGTAGCAACATATGTTCATAGAAATGATGTATAATGAGAGGGAAAGTTCAGGTGACCAACAATTTTCAGTGGTGAAAATTCATGTATGACAAGTATTAGTCACCCAAACTTTCACACTCCTTCTAAATGTGTGAGGGAGGTGACACAACATTAAAATAATTTGGGAAAATTAAAAACACCCAAATAAAAAGTAAAAATGTTAAAACCTTTAATAACGGATGTTAATTTTTTTCAAGAGAGAGCAAGGGAGAGTGCTCAGTGGTGAGGGAGAGTGGTAGCGCATGCAGCGGTAGTGAGGGAGAGCTGTAAAGCCCTGAACCCGCACTTCCGAATTCAGTACTAAAACATGATATGTATTTTTTTGTATAAAGGATAACAGAAAAAATACACATTACAGTATATAGTTGAATACCTTTTTTGTTCTAGGTTCTGGAGGATTAAAAACACCATACATAAACATTTTCAACAAAAAAACATTTACATTTATTTAATTCCTTCTTCTCTAACTTCTTATTTTCCCTTGTAAAGGCTTTAGTACACATAATCACCTGAGGATATACATAAAAAATGGGTGAGCTAAAATACTATTAAGAGGATAGATAAGAACAATATAACATGGGGTGAGCATAAACATAACATAGTAAAGGGGTCATGAACATAATAGGAAGCATTAATAAAATACTTGAAATGTGGAAATGCATAAAAAAAATGAAACATAGTGTCTTAGTGGTTAATTACCACACATACTTGTGAAAAATACTAGAATCATGTTCACACATCATTTCCCTTTTACTCATGAGATTCATCACTTTACCCAATGCATTGGAGCGCTGTATAATTCCAGGTGTGCCTATCAAATTGAAACATTCATATTGCGCTATATAATACCAGGCGCACCCGTCACATCATAACATTATCATTTATCATGCATGAAACAATGAACATATATCAAAAATGAACATAACTAACCCATGTAAAGGAATGGTTTTCATCTCATAATAACACATTCATAAACATTGGGTTCCCAGAATTAAGTGGGAATAACATACTTGATACGATAGCCATCAACCTTGAGTGTGAAGTAAAAGGTGTGTTTTTAAAAGAAGAGTTATTTTGGAAAACATTTGTTTGAAATAAAATTAAGAATAAAACATGTATATCCCAGCAATGGTAATATAATTATGAAAAAATTATTTTTAAGGAGTGACCATACCAAAAATTGAGTGAAAGAGGGAGAACCCGAAGAAAGAAAGTTGGGTTTGAGATTTTCCCCTTACCTTGTATCCGAACGCTTTCTTCACTTTAATGTCCAGTATAACCACATTAGATTCATAAATTAACAATTAAAAAACCTTGTGCGCATTAATATGGTTCATTATGGTTTCATTAAGTTATTTTATGGGCATTTGTATGAGTTATAGAGTTTAAAAAACATTTTCAAGAATGTTCATTTTTATGGTTTTCTTGAGCGGTTCACTTGTATTCATAAATGGAAGTTTGTGTAGAAAATGGATAAACATATAGAACTGATATTTCATGTTATTAATGATATTAATTAATTTTAAATGATCTTATAATGAATTATGTTATATACCATGTGAATTAATCATTAGATAATAATTAAATGATGATTGTTTGTGTTAATTTGGGAGGTTTTTCGACCACAACGAACTTGTTTTGTTTAATAATTTAGTAATATGTACAAAAGTTGGATCCAGAACATTAAATAGGATAAAATAAATATAAAATATTCTGTTTCAACCATAAAAATGGTTTCATGACCAGATATGAAGGTATAAATAGAAAAAAAATAAAACATGTTGTTCTTGAAGGTGATAAATTAACACCTCACGAACAACGTTTTCTTTTATAAAATAAAAGAAGAGGAGAAGGGGGTTGGATGATATAATATCACATTAGTATCATAAAATTATATTATATTTATAATACTAGAGTTAACATACCATGTGGATGAGGGTAGTTGGGTAGAAATTAATAAATGAACAAGAAATTGAAAGGTATTTAAAAGAAAAAGAGAGAGAGAGGAATCCTCCTCTTGAGATCCTCCTCTTGAGATCCTCCTTAAGGAAGATAGGTTGGGTCTTTTGATGAGACTAGAATATCTTGGACGTGGGGGAGGGGATAGGGAAGATTCTTAGGAAAAGTTTAGATAATGCATGAAGCTTGAGAGGTGTAAGGAAATGAGGGTGTGAAGGGTGGTATTTATAGTGCAGGGGAGAGGGGTTTTCTTAATATTTTTATCATTAGTTTATTAATTTCTACCAAGATAAGAAATAGTGATGATTCTAGGAACAATAATAGTAAATAGGGCATATGAGTTTGATATTTGGGTGCTTAAATCACTTTTTATGTCGGGAATAGTGGGTTTAAAATATAATGTATTTATACGGTAAATTAATTTATTTTACTATTCACCAAAAATTCAAGTATTTTAAAAAAATACCAAAAATTCACCCTAACCATTTTTCGATATGTAGAATTAAAAAATAAAATCCCTTTTTTAAAAATAATTTTCTAAATATGATTAATATAATATTTAATTAAAATCACAATTTACTCAAAAAATAACAATTTTAACACTTATTTTCTTATTCCAAGATATAAGTATATCGTACTTTTACTTGAATATTATTTATATACTATCATAGGTAAGGTTACTATTAATTAGGTTATATAACTATTAATAGGGGTATTTTAATATTCATAAGGGTGGGTTATTATTCACTAAAAATTAAGTTTTTTTTATCAGACTCCAAAAAACATACTAATCGCAACCGTGTATATCAGATTTTTGAAATTCAAAACATAGAAGTGACAAACTTAAGTTAAATAGCTTGGTTATAAATTTCACATAGTACATAGTAGTTCATTTAATCACATAGTGTTTCCTATTAAAATCTTGGGATGTTACAAGAGTAGTGGCGACAACATACGATGATAGGGAGGGAGAGTGGTGGTGAGGGCTCATAGCGAAGAGGGAGGGAGATCAGCGATGAGGGAGGGAGATCAGCGACAAGTTTTCACTTCCATGGGAACTTGGAATGAGAAACTGAATCGGTCGATTAGGCATAAATTTATATAGGAGTGAAGGGTTTTTATGAGCACTTTTAAAAAATCACATATAAATAGGTCTTTTATCATCACTAAAATAAAAAATACTGATAAAATACCTCATTATCAGTGCTAGAAAATCACTGATAAATATTTAATAAAATAATTAATATAATTAAAAAATAAATGTATATAAATATATATATATATATATAATTATAAATATATTTAAATAATTATAAATATGTATTTAGAAATATAATTATAAAAAAAAAATATTTATAAAAAAATAATTATTTATAAAAATATAAATATATTAAAGAATTGTAAATATGTATTTATAAATATAATTATAAATATATAGTTATAAATATAATTATAAATAAATATTTTTATAAAATTATACATATTTATATATTTATATAACTATATTTTTTTATTAATATATAAATATATATAATAATAAATATAATAAATATATTTATTATCATTTTATAATTATTTAAATATATAATTATTTATTTTTAATTATTGAAATATATAATTATTTATTTATATTTATTTAAATATGTAATTATTTATTTATAATTATATAAATGCTTTTTAAAACAAATATTATTTATTTATTTATAATTATAAATATATAATTTTATAAATATAGAAAATATACATTTATAAATATATTTATATATATAAATATTTTTATTTTTATTTTTAAATATTTTTTTATAAATATTTTTTTAACATTATTAATGAATATACGATAGTAAATGAAGAAAAATGAATAAATAAAATTAAATAAATTACAAGAATATTTTAAAAAAGTGAATTCTTAACATTTACGTTACTTAAAGACACATAAAAAATAAGGAAAATTTAACAAATTGATGATATTAATTATATAAATAATGAGATTATTAAAAATGAATTATATTGAATGTACAAAAATATTAATAATTAAATCAAATCAAATCAAATAAAATTAAACACACTCACATATATTCATGATGAATATATTAAAATAAATATATATTAAAAATGGATAAATATTAAAAATGAATAAATATAAAAAATACTAAAAATAGAGAGATATTGAAAAAAGAATGAATAATATTAAATTAATAAACATACCTACGCACACACATATATGTACACATGATAGACATATATATGTAAAAATACACATCCACACACACACATGTATAAGTACACACGTATACACACATACACATAAATACATATACATATATGTATATTTTAAATCATTTAATTTCAATATAAATATTTAAATAAATATATTCATTTATATATTATAAAATTTTTTAAATAAAATATTAATATATTATCTTTATTTTAATTATATACACATATTTTAATTAATGCATGTTAATATAAATATTTTGACTAATATAGATTTGATAATTTTATATATATATAATTATGAAAATAAGATTTATTTTTTAATAAATTCAATTTTTTTCTAGTTTAGAAAATAAGTGATGAATTTATTAAATTTATGTATTCATAATTTATTAATTGAATACAATAAAATATCTTATAAATGAATATTCATTATTCAAGTCCTGTTAAATATATTATGGGATAAATGAGTCGAGTTAATGACCCATATTTTATAACATAACAAAATATTGATGTTACAAGTAAGTGATAAAATATGTATGACATTTACAGAAATTTTTATATGTCGTTGGTGACATTTTTGGGTCTGTTTAAAATATTAATATCCATAGTGACCTAAGTGAAATTTATGGAAGTTATAACTGTAACACCCCGAGCTTCCACGATACGCTTCTCATTCAATAATGCAATAGCTTGCATTGTACGCAACTTCGAGTTCTAAAACACCGTGACTAATCAAAGTAGCCGTTATGAATAGTAATAACCACTTTTTAAAATTATAGAAATTTTATATTTCAAAATGGACTTAATTTTTGTATTCGTAATATCGAAATTATCCTAAGTTGAATTTTTTGTAACTTTCTGAGAACTTCCAATTTTTTTATGAATAGTGAAAAATTCTTAAAACAACTTTTTTAATAAAAATAATTTATTGTGATAAATTATACTATTTAGTGGTTTTAAAGTATAATTAGAATATATTTTTACCATTTTATCCAATGGTGGTCATTAGAATTAATTTAACATTGAAATTGGACATAAACAATGGCCAATCTTTTGATATAAATTGTTTCTTAAAAACACGCTATTTGTTGTGACAGCGGGAATTAATTATAAAATTAATTAATGCAACTTATATGTTTGGAATTTTTTAAAATAGACATCATTTTTGAATTCGGAATATCAATTATAGCATAGGGTGAAATTTTGGCATTGTTCTGAAAAACTTCAATTTTTGATGAATAGTGAAACCACTAAGTGGTAGTTAAATAACTGATTTTTCGTTTAAATGAAATATTACCACTTCTGTGATTTTATTTTCAAAAATACGACATACATGGTTGTCATTAAGAAGTAAAATGTGGTTCAATGAGATTAAAATAATTTTTTGGCGAATAGTAACTTTTAAGTTCTTAATCGCGATTAGAGGTAATTAGTGTAGTTTAAGGTAAAACCAATGTTTTAATAATATGATATGAGCTTGAAACTTGTCTTACTCCTATTGGATGACTCATGGCCGACCAAGACAACCCATGGGTCAACTTGGGGACCCCATGGAGCCACTTTGGTTGGAAAATGACATTAATATATATTTATTTAATGTTAAAATTAAATTGACACAAACATGAGTTGTTTTACTAAAACAGTTTTTAAGTGGGGTTACACAAGTCCAAATTTTGATTATAAATATTCATTAGAAATATAAAAAGATTTCCTACATCATAGTATTTTTTTTTATAATTTTTAGACATTAAATAAATTAAATTATTTATGACATGATGATGATGCAGCGATAACCTCATTATTTAACAATTTAAATAAAATGAGAAGATAATGTAAAATCCAAGGATTACACTTGTCCAAAGCCTATTGGATGAGGATATTTCGAACCCTTATCACCTTAGACTTCAATTATACAAGTTTGGGACCTTTAGAATCCGAAAACCATTGTATAATAGAATAACATTTCATTACTTTCCAAAAGTGCCGCTCCTCTCCACTTATAAAAGGCCCCCACCACTCCCACCTTATTCACATATTCAAGCCATTTTGCTCGGCCAAACTCTGCCCAAATACTCTCCGAACATCCCTCAATTACTCCTAGAAGCCTCACTTTGGGAAGAATTCTTCCCAAGGAAGCCTTTGTCTCAAATCAAAAAGAGTTACCCGATTTTGAGGTAATGTCTTCTCTAATGTTGTTTTGTTTTATTTTTCTTCTTCAACCCCCTAAACTCTTTTTATTCATTTATTTTGTAACAAAATAAGTATCCTCAATATACTAGGATGTTTTTATAAGAAGTATTCGAGCTACACTTACACACACCTACATCTAATGGTTAAAGAACATACGGTTTCTGTGGATGGTGAATTTCTGCCTCACAAAATGATGATTGTTCAACACTCATATAACACCTTCAAAGGTGGCCATTAAGATGTCACTATTTTTATATATGATATATAATATGTTTATGTTTTACTTATGCTTCTGTATTTCTCATTTATGGCATACTTTATGATTTCCATTATGGGTAAAATGCGATAATTTCATTTTAGGAAGTGCGGACTACCGCCCCCTCAAAGTGATTTGAATCGTTAATGCCATATGTGGGATGTATAAAGGATGGATTAAATGGTATTATACACTATGTTATACTGGAATTATATTATATATTTATATCATTATGATTTCATTCCATTAAATATGAAATTGAAATGAAAGTAGCGTTCATGCGTACGTATGGCTTACCGTCTCCATGAACGGTGCATTTCATTTATTACCTCTAAATGTTACGTAATATTATAAATGAATGTATATACTGGATATATAAGATATATATGACATCTAAATCATGAATATAATTCTGGAGATAATGGATATTCTACCACATAAACAACTTGTAATTATAAGAAGTTTATTGTTGACTCAAGTACCAAAGATCGAAAAAACGACCGTTATTAACTTAAATAATTACATAATGTTCATAACATTGTAATAAGTGATATAAAAAGGATAATGAAATTAAAAATGGTTCTTAATAAGGTATATATTAACTCTAGTTTATTATTCAGAAGGTTAAAGAATGGTTGAGTCAAGTCAGACACGAGGTAAGGGAATTTCTTAACCCAACTTCCATTCATTGGGTTAATCTCCTATTTTCAAATTATGTCATGATATTATTATGTACTATCTTGTAATTGTACTTTATTTATGTGTACTTATTGTAAATACACATAATAGATCTATTTTATTTAAAAAATGATCTTGGTAAGGGAACTTCATAACCCAACTTCCATTTTTTGGGTTAATCTCCTACTTTCAAATTATGTCATGATATTATTATGTCTTTTTTTGTATTCTTTATGTGTACCTATAGTGAATACACATAATATATCTATTTTATTTTAAAAATGATATTTTTAAGGACTTCGTCTCAATCTCCTTTCATTGAGGCATATTTGGTTTTATACACAAATTTCTTTTATAATGTGTATAAACCACTTTGACTATTACTATTATTCAAAAGGAATATTTTTTATAGGAAGCGTTTACTAAACGACAAAAGGGAATGTTTTTGTCATACGTATGCGGCGATAATGACTTCTCCACCGCCGTGACCACTATTTGAGTTTCGGCTTCCTCTACAAGCCATCCCCTTTTTTTGAAGAATAAATACCATGTTATACTTTTCTTTTATTTTGGTATTGAAAATGGTTTTGAAAGCATTTTTATTATATCAATGTGTTGTATTGATATCTTGTGATTGAAATGTGGAAATGTTATGTTTCCTTTATGCATGTTTTATGTGATACGATTATGTTATGGTTTATGAGATGTTTAAACCTGTTCATATGAGGAATGTATTGGACTTAATAAGTGACGGGTGGAGCCCGCTATAGCTCCTCGATGCATCGGTAGGTCTCATGAGACAACTAGACGTGGAATTGGCCGAGGCCCTTTCCCAATTTGATTTATGGTTTTGGCTGAGGCCTTAATCATTTTAGACGTCTTGGACGAGGCCATGAAAAAATGTTTAGAATGTCCGGCATTATACATTCCCTCATTATGAAAGTGGTTATTGATCTTTCATGAGATTATTCATCTAGTGGAATATCCATGTGAGTAAGTAAGTGGCATTATTTGATTTTACTTTTTCCATATTATGCTGAAGTTCAAGTTTAATAAGGCTTTTGTTTAGTTATACATTGCCTTAAATGTTTATGTTTATTTATGAAAGCTTCCACAATATTGTTATCCTTACTGAGCATCTGAGCTCACCCCTTTCAATGTTTTAATATTTTCCAGGATGTGAAGAAGTATTTTATGAATGACCTGCAGGGATAGTTAGAAGAGGATATGAGTGTAGATTATGAAGACTTTTTTATTAGTTTTTCACTTTATGATGTAGTGTAACACTTATGAATGTATCTAGTGTTTCCAAGGCTACTAAACTAATCGGTCTTTCGAGACTTGATCTTTTGTGATCATGCCAATGTTACGAAGTAATGCACCGACTCTGGGTAGCTGGGGTCGGGGAATTACAGTTGGTATCAGAGGAAGTTTAGTACAAACCTTGGAAGCTAGATTTAGATAAACTCTGATTAGAGCACGTAGACCTAAGATGAACTTTTAGGATTAGTATAGAAGAACTTCCTAGAATTTTGGTATTGTAGAGATTTTGTGAGTTTTCCGAGCAATACATCCCTGTCTGGATACGAGCAGGTAGAGGCGGCTCTGGCACAGATGTTCCTAGGGGTAAGACCCGAAAACACTGCTTTGAGCTAGACTCGAACGGGAACTGGTGCACGACAATAGGCCTTGCTGCACTCTTGGTTACGACACTCCCGGGGGATATGCTTAGGATAATTCCCATTTTCTTTACAAACCACTATGAACGGTTATGAGTATATACTTCCTCAAATAAAACCTTTTTATCATTATGGATTATATCCATAAATAGTTCAATTTATGTTAAGTATTTTACAAGTATGGAATTATGTATTTTGATTCATAAACTAATCTAGTTTATGCCATTGTTTAGAAATGGCTCCTAGTGGAAGGAATGGAAACCGTATCAATGCACGCACTCCGTGTAGGTATTGCCCTCCTGCTCAAGATAATTATTGTGGATCTGGAGATACAACTGGTGCTGATCAAATTATTACCATACTGGGACAACCCACTCAAGTTATGAATAATAACCTTACTCGTATGGATCACCCTGATCCACAACGTGGAGGATCAATGTTAGACCGCTTCATGAGGAAACAACCACCAACATTTAATGGGGGTACAAATCCGTTAGTAGCTGAGCAATGGATAAACTCCTTAGAGAAAATATTCCATGCCTTGGGGAGTAGCGAAAGGGAGAAAGTTTTCATGGAATTTTACCGCCTCACTGGAGATGCCGATCAGTGGTGGTCGCTGATTCAAAAAACAAAGGAAGATGATGAAATATCGAATAAGGAATGGAGGGATTTCAAAGAGATTTTCATAGAAAAATACTTTCCTCGTGACCATCGAGCAGATATGGAAAGGCAATTTCTGAGTTTGAGGCAGAAGGAGGATGAGAATGTCGCAAAGTATGAGGCTAACTTTACAAGGTTAGCGAGGCATACTGCCGATTATATAAGTAACCCAAGGAGTAAGATTGATCGTTTCTTTGATGGGTTAAAACCATTTCTCCGTCGAGATTTAGTATCACAATCCTTCTCATCATACGAAGATATTGTCTCGTGTGCTATCAAGACAGAAAAGGAATTCTCTAAGTCTCATGACTTTAAAGCAAAGCAAGAAAAGAAGAGAATGGTGGAACAAGAGACAGATAAAGGGAAAAAGGGAAAGAAGGATTTTCCATTATGTGATAATTGTGGGAAGAATCACCCTGGTACTTGCCTAAAAGGAATGGGAGTTTGTTACAAATGTGGAGAAAAAGGTCACCAGGCGCGTGATTGCAAGGGAACGAAAGAGGCTATCAATGTTGAATGCTACAATTGTAGGGAAATGGGGCATTATGCAAATGAATGTCCTAAGCGTCAGGGAAACTTACCTCAGAAAAGGCCAAGGGATCAAGGACAATCTTATGATGTTACTACAGTTGAAGCGGAATAATTAATGTATTGGTGCTTTTGGACTCATGGATTATATTCTGGTTATTAGAATAATGTGATATATATATAAGGATTGTACTGCAATACTTGTTGTTTCAGTAAGGTTTTAATATGATGAAGGTAATAATATTTTTAGTATGTGACAATAAGAGAAACTTTACTTTGTTTGGGGAATCTGATAAATTGATTTTGGAATTAAGAGACCTTTTAGAGAAATTCTGGACATAGGTATTTTGGATAACTATAAAGGTTGGAGTGGATTAAGTTAATCTTTGGATAGTATTGTTTAAGGTTAAAAAATTTATGAAGATTATTTTTGGAATATTATAATACTATAGTTTTAGGAAAAGGACAACCTGCAGGGTGGGGCATAACCCGTCGCGTCGGACAAAGCTGCAGGAATTGAACCCACAACCATAGTGTGACAAGCCTTTATTTCCTGCCACTAGCCTACAGGAAGTCCCTGGTTATTACAAAATAATTTTACTAATCTAAATAGTATGTGTTAACATTTGGAACCTTATACAATTAGGATAAGTATAATATTTTTGTGTTCTATTATATTTTTGAGTGAAAGATGAGTTGAAGGTTGAAACTCTAATTGTCAAGCATAAATATATATACACCTATCTCTTATTCAGTGAATAAATTAATTCTTAAACTTTAGTAAAGAGATATTAAAACAAAAAAAAATGTGTTATCCTAATACCTTATGTTTTGTTGAACTGATGATATTTTAAATCAACATAGATTGAAGGCTTTGAGGCCCTCAATTTGACAGTTGATTGTGATTGATGACCTCAATCACTCCCTACAAATATTTACATTTTTCCTCCAATTATATGTCTCTAATTGCCACCAATGTTCTCCTTATCGAGATCATAATTTGGTGGTGACTTTCTTATTTCCATTTCCCTCTTATTAAGGCTAAATTTTATTAATCATATTTCTGATGTGGGTTTTCCACAAAGGTATTTTCTATTTTCAACCATTTATTTACAAAGAAAAATTTCAAATTGCGAGGACGCAATTTATTGAAGGAGGGGAGAATGTAACACCCCGATCTTCCACGATACGCTTCTCATTCAATAATGCAATATCTTGCATTGTACGCAACTTCGAGTTCTAAAACACCACGACTAATCAAAGTAGCCGTTATGAATAGTAATAACCACTTTTTAAAATTATAGAAATTTTATATTTCAAAATTGACTTCATTTTTGTATTCATAATATCGAAATTATCCTAAGTTGAATTTTTTGTAACTTTCTGAGAACTTCCAATTTTTTATGAATAGTGAAAAATACTTAAAACAAATTTTTTAATAAAAATAATTTATTATGATAAATTATACTATTTAGTGGTTTTAAAGTATAATTAGAATATATTTTTACCATTTTATCTAATGGTGGTCATTAGAATTAATTTAACATTGAAATTGGACATAAACAATTTCCAATCTTTTGATATAAATTGTTTCTTAAAAACACGCTATTTGTTGTGACAGCAGGAATTAATTATAAAATTAATTAATGAAACTTATATGTTTGGAATTTTTTAAAATAGACATCATTTTTGAATTCGGAATATCAATTATAGCTTAGGGTGAAATTTTGGCATTGTTCTGAAAAACTTCAATTTTTGATGAATAGTGAAACCACTAAGTGGTAGTTAAATAACTGATTTTTCGTTTAAATGAAATATTACCACTTCTGTGATTTGATTTTCAAAAATCCGACATACATGGTTGTCATTAATAAGTAAAATGTGGTTCAATGAGATTAAAATAATTTTTTTGGTGAATAGTAACTTTTAAGTTCTTAATCGCGATTAGAGGTAATTAGTGTAGTTTAAGGTAAAAACAATGTTTTAATAATATGATATGAGCTTGAAACTTGTCCTACTCCTATTGGATGACTCATGGACGACCAATACAACCCATGGGTCAACTTGGGGACCCCATGGAGCCACTTTGGTTGGAAAATGACATTAATATATATTTATTTAATGTTAAAATTAAATTGACACAAACATGAGTTGTTTTACTAAAATAGTTTTTAAGTGGGGTTACACAAGTCAAAATTTTGATTATAAATATTCATTAGAAATCTAAAAAGATTTCATACATCATAGTATTTTTTTTATAATTTTTAGACATTAAATAAATTAAATTATTTATGACATCATGATGATGCAGCGATGACCTCATTATTTAACGATTTAAATAAAATGAGAAGATAATGTAAAATCCAAGGCTTACACTTGTCCAAAGCCTATTGGATGAGGATATTTCGAACCCTTATCACCTTATCCTCTAATTATACAAGTGTGGGACCTTTAGAATCCGAAAAGCATTGTATAAAAGAATAACATTTCATTACTTTCCAAAAGTGCCCATCCTCTCCACTTATAAAAGGCCCCCACCACTCCCACCTTATTCACATATTCAAGACATTTTTCTCGGCCAACCTCTGCCCAAATACTCTCCCAACATCCCTCACTTACTCCTAGAAGCCTCACTTTGGGCATAATTCTTCCCAAGGAAGCATTTGTCTCAAATCAAAAAGAGTTACCCGATTTTGAGGTAATGTCTTCTCTAATGTTGTTTTGTTTTATTTTTCTTCTTCAACCCCCTAAACACTTTTTATTCATTTATTTTGTAACAAAATCAGTATCCTAAATATACTAGTATGTTTTTATAAGAAGTATTCGAGCTACACTTACACACACCTACATCTAATGGTTAAAGAACATACGGTTTCTGTGGATGGCGAATTTCTGCCTCACGAAATGATGATTGTTCAACACTCATATAACACCTTCAAAGGTGGCCATTAAGATGTCACTATTTTTATATATGATATATAATATGTTTATGTTTTAATTATGCTTCTGTATTTCTCATTTATGGCATACTTTATGATTTCCATTTTGGGTAAAATGCGATAATTTCATTTTAGGAAGTGCGGACTACCGCCCTCTCAAAGTGATTTGAATCGTTAATGCCATATGTGGGATGTATAAAGGATGTATTAAATGGTATTATACACTATGTTATACTGTAATTATATTATACATTTATATCATTATGATTTTGTTCCATTAAATATGAAATTGAAATGAAAGTAGCGTTCATGCGTATGTACGGCTTACCGTCTCCATGAACGGTGCATTTCATTTCTTACCTCTAAATGTTACGTAATATTATAAATGAATGTATATACTGGATATATAAGATATATATGACATATAAATCTTGAATATAATTCTGGAGATAATGGATATTCTACCACATAAACAACTTGTAATTATAAGAAGTTTATTGTTGACTCAAGTACCAAAGATCGACAAAACGACCGTTATTAACTTAAATAATTACATAATGTTCATAACATTGTAATAAGTGACATAAAAAGGATAATGAAATTAAAAATGGCTCTTAATAAGGTATATATTAACTCTAGTTTATTATTCAGGAGGTTAAAGAACGGTTGAGTCAATTCAGACACGAGGTAAGGGAATTTCTTAACCCAACTTCCATTCTTTGGGTTAATCTCCTATTTTCAAATTATGTCATGATATTATTATGTACTATCTTGTAATTGTACTTTATTTATTTTTACTTATAGTAAATACACATAATAGATCTATTTTATTTAAAAAATTATCTTGGTAAGGGAACTTCTTAACCCAACTTCCATTCTTTGGGTTAATCTCCTACTTTCAAATTATGTCCTGATATTATTATGTCTTATTTTGTATTCTTTATGTGTACCTATAGTGAATACACATAATATATCTATTTTATTTTAAAAATGATCTTTGTAATGACTTCGACTCAATATCCTTTCATTGAGGAATATTTGTTTTTATACACAAATTTCTTTTATACGGTGTATAAACCACTTTGACTTTTACGTTTATTCAAAAGGAATCTTTTTTATAGGAAGCGTTTACTAAACGACAAAAGGGAATGTTTTTGTCGTACGTATGCGGCGACAATGACTTCTCTGCCGCCATGACCACTATTTGAGTTTCGGCTTCCTCTACAAGCCATCCCCTTTTTTTTTGAAGAATAAATACCATGTTATACTTTTCTTTTATTTTGGTATTGAAAATCGTTTTGAAAGTGTTTTTATTATATCAATGTGTTGTATTGATATCTTGTGATTGAAATGTGGAAATGTTATGTTTCCTTTATGCATGTTTTATGTGATACGATTATGTTATGGTTTATGAGATGTTTAAACCTGTTCATATGAGGAATGTATTGGACTTAATAAGTGACGGGTGGAGCCCGCTATAGCTCCTCGATGCATCGGTAGGTCTCATGAGACAACTAGACGTGGAATTGGCCGAGGCCCTTTCCCAATTTGATTTATGGTTTTGGCCGAGGCCTTAATCATTTTAGACATCTTGGCCGAGGTCTTGACAAAATGTTTCAGAATGTCCGGCATTATACATTCCCTCATTATGAAAGTGGTTATTGGTCTTTCATGAGATTATTCGTCTAGTGGAATATCCATGTGAGTAAGTAAGTGGCATTATTTGATTTTACTTTTTCCATATTATGATGAAGTTCAAGTTTTTAAGGATTTTGTTTAGTTATACATTTCCTTAAATGTTTATGTTTATTTATGAAAGCTTCCGCAATATTGTTATCCTTACTGAGCATCGGAGCTCACCCCTTTCAATGTTTTAATATTTTCCAGGATGTGAAGACGTATTTTATGAATGACTTGCAGGGATAGTCAGAAGAGGATATGAGTGTGGATTATGAATAATTTGTTATTAGTTTTTCACTTTATGATGTAATGTAACACTTATGAATGTATCTAGTTTTTCCAAGGCTACTAAACTAATCGGTCTTTCGAGACTTGATCTTTTGTGATCATGCCAATGTTACGTAGTAATGCACCGACTCTGGGTAGCTGGGGTTGGGGCGTTACAATAACCGACCTATTTAAACATTTAAAGAACCAAAAATAATTGATTCATCCACTTTCTCTAATTATCTCACCTCCCATGCTATCTCTTAAGTTATAGAAATAGAAAATGAAGGGAACATCAAGAATGGTTCATTACATGTTCTAGGATTGATCATTTGATCTCCCGTTAATGTGAGTATGTTGAAATTTACTTTGATTCTCCACACTAGAATTCAAAGTTTGAATATTGATGCACCAACATGTTTTTGAAGCATATGTGGGTGATCTAGAGGGTTTTGGCTTCGGTAACGATCTCCAGCAATGAGAGAAATGTTTCTATGTCTCTAAAAAACTAGTTATCATTTGGATTTTATTTTCATGTTTATTTACTTCACATGAGATCCTAGGTTAGATAACCAGGTTCTATCATGGTAGATTGGATATAATGACATCAAACCAATGTAAAAAAATTTAATTTTATTTGTTTCCACGCTACCATTACACACCTAGTACCAATAGGAAGTCTACCTCGTCAACTAATACTCCCATACTGCTAATCCATATAATACCCTAGAATAACTATTGGATACTATACCTCCTTATTTTTAAAAGTTGAGAGCTTTTGGTTGCACTTAATATACACATGTTTAAAAATACAAGCTTGAACCTAGGGTTGTTAAGTGCATTTTTATAGGCTATCTTGAGAGGGTGTAATGGTATAAATTGATGGTTAAAAAACCTAAATTTTGATAATGAATCATTAACAATTATATTTTGGTTCATGAGTCAGTTACTACCAAGTAAAATCCACATATTATGGATACTGATAAGACACCCCAAATGACGGATATTGAGGTTCAACAACTAGTTGAATTTGAGTCTCCTGTTTAGATTACTCCACATGAACTTCAACCCAAGGTTTATTCTGACTCTGATTCTAGAAGTGGGTTAGACAGTGAACCTCTTACTTCCATTAATGATTACCAGCTCATTATGGATAGAGTGAGGAGGGTTATTATACCTCCATATCAATTTTTTCTTGTGTATTTGACTGCTTTTTCTTTTCATATTACCAAGAACCATAGAACTAAGGATCCCCAAACCTATAAACTGAATATTAATGGGTGTGATTATATACACTTGATTATCTCAATTCATGATGATATGTATTCCTTAAAAAATATTCATACCTATTCCATTGTGAATAAGCCACCAATTTCTAATTTATAGGATATAAATAGATCCTTAATAGGGTATAACATAACACTAGAGAAAACAAAATCAAATTTAAGGCCATATTTGTATTAAAGGGTTTACTTTAAAGGGAATGGATAGATAATTTGGAACTATTCTCTCTCATGATTTAATATTCTCCTATTAAATTATTGTTATCTCTTTCTTCTTACCTTGATATTTATATTAAAAAACTATAAGTTAAAACTATATTCTTTCATTGTGATCTTGATTAAATTATTTACATGAAACCTCCTAATGTTTTTTACAAGAATTCAAATCAAACTAATTTTCATACTCAATAAGTATTCATATGGTTTAAATCATTCCACTAGACAATGGTATAAGAATTTTTATTTTTTCATATAATAAAATAAATTTATAGGAAGTGAGTTTGATGCATATATTTATTTCAAATGTGTTAAAAATGAATGCTCTACTTGATATTATATGTGTATTATATACTTCTTATTAGTAGTTATATGATATTGTTTACCAAAATAAAAATACAACTAAAAATGTTTTTTTAAATTAATGATTTTATTCATGCCAAAAAAATAGGTTTAGAAATTATATGTGATAGAGAACATACAGTTATTTACATATATTAGAGTGGTTATGTCTTTAAAATTAATAAAATATTCCTATTTGATTCTTTAGATACTATTAGTGTTCCCTTTTCTTAACAATTCAAATTATATCTATATTTTTATACTTTCAATACTTCTGATGTTGAGTTTCTGAGTAGAATTTTTAAGGACTTTTTATTTTTTCAAACTGGAAATTTGAGTAGGAATTTGAATTTTCTCTTTCAGATGCTTGTAAGGGGTAAAAAAGGTCATTTTTTCCTATAATATGATCTTTTATTGATATTCTAATCACTCTTTTGGTCATGGAATATGGTGTTTATCCTAGTATAGGAGTTTTGTGGAATTATGAACCGTTTGATTTTTGTGGAATAATTAATATTTAATATATACTTAAATAAATATTAATTTATTCTCAAATGTTTAGTTGGTGATATCTTTTGAATGAATAATTAGATTGAGATTTTTTATTTGTCTTAGATTTTAGAATGGGGGTTTTTCCTAGCTGAGGCATAAACATGGGTAGAGCACTAGGTCCAGGGTCGTGCCTCTTTTTCTTTTTATTTTTATTTCTTCCTTTTCGTTTTATCTTTTTTTTTCTTTCCCTCCCCTTTAAATTCTCACATATTCCCCCATATGGGATTTCACCTTCATGTGACCAATATAGAAAGTTGGAGGGGAATAGAGAGAAAGAGAGACACATAGAGAGAGATATGGAGAATAATGGAAGTACTGCCGCAGAGCTTGGGAGGAGTCGGATTGTAATACAGCAGCCATGGATCGTAGAAATGGGAAAAGCTTCAGCATATTCCACCCAAAGGTAGGCTATTTTTAATTTTTTCTATAAATATCTATATATTTACCAATTTATAGTTTTAAGGCACTATTATCACTACTTAGGACCCCTTTAGGGTCAATCTATAGATTTTGGGGAGAAATTTGGTGTTTTGGACCAATTTGAGGGGTTTCTCATTTGGAAATCCCAATAAAAACAACCTGTAGTTTCGGAACACATGTAATGTGTTCTTCTTATTTAGGGAAGATTATATTTTATAATTACACATTGTGTATATGTAATACACATCGTATACTAGTATTTGGCTGTGTAGCTGAGTACATGGCTAGATAGCTCGTGTATGGGTACTTGGTTGTGTATGTAAAGTACACAGCAAGACCCTGGATTGGTTGAACACCATGTATAAGGACATGACCATGAATAATACATGTTTAGGTACACCATATAGGTTACATGGCCAGACACCATGTGTTTCACACACCGTGTAGTGGTACACGGTCAGGCTATATACATGTCCAAGCCAAGTGAGGTACACGGGAAGGTACTCCATGTAGGGTATACACCATGTGCCTGACCTACATGCCATGTAATTGGGTTTTACATGACAAGTCTAGTTGAACTACATTCCTAGGTGGATCTTTGAGGGTATGCATTTTATACCATGGTATACACGCCGTGTACTCCTCCCTTGAAACCCTTTGAGGGTTTCTCATATCTTTACGCCTCAAAGTCATATTTGGATGCATGAATAGTCCATTTTGAACATTTTCCACATAGATCATGATATTACTACCCTTGAGGTGATTTGAGGGCTCCTAGGAGGTGTTTCAAGAATCTTACTAAACAGAGAGGTTCTTCCTCCAGTAATCAAATCTGGTTATCTCTTGTGAGTGAGACCCTTTGATTTAAGATGGGCCATGAGTTATCTCTCTTGATTTATTCTTTCATAGATCTTATTTTTAGGATCTATACCTTATAATATGTGTATGTATGGCCTATGAGTCCTTGATATTAGTCGTTTCTAAGGATCTCGTGTAGGACACCTCTACCTTATTACTATTACCAATGTGACCCTGTGGGATTCCTTCTCTTACATAATGACCAGGGGAATCCCTTGTAAGGTCCCTTTACATTTTTACTCTTTATGAGGATCCCTTATAGGATTCCTCTGCCTAATTACACTATTATTAAGGGTCTCGTGTAGGATGCGTCTTCCTATGTACTATTCTAATGATCCCATGTAGGATGACTCTATTTACTTACCATAAAGTATCTCAAGTATGATTCCTTCTTTTACCTTCATAGATTAGGATCCCAAGTAGGATGTATTATCTTTTATGTAGAACTTGAGGATACCAGGTAGTATGCCTCTCTAGTGTTATGACTTAGGGGACCCAGTGGGTTCCTAGATGTTTGACCAACCCTGATCTAGTGCAATGTGGGTTTGGGTAGTGATGGTAACGGGTGTCACCTTAGAACCTATACCGAACTTGTAAGTTATGAGGTTATGGAAGTAGTGGTGGGTTTAGGCATTCATCCACCCTCACCCTTTATTTATGAATTCGCCTATTTACTACTAATTAAGTGATGATTACCATAGGTTCTTCCTGGTTTTTAGCTGATGGACCTGACATGATGTGACTTTCTTTATTGGGATTCCCACACATATTTCCTAGTATCCATCTTATGATCCTTGTTATTTTTATTTTATTTTATTGGTATGTCCATATTTGTTTCCTAGGATACATATTATGAGCCTTTTTTTGTTTTTTATATTTTTATAGGGATTCTAATATGTGCTTCCTAATATCTAGATTATGAGTAATTCATGATAATGATTACACTCTCCCAGTCATTGAGGATGATTATGCTCTCCTTGATCAATTATTTGACCATAGTTTTATACATGGAACTTTTCATCATTGATTCATTATATTCTTGGGGATCGATTATGCTCTCCCCAATTTACTACTTGATTGGGATGTTGGACATTGTTTTCCACATCCATTTTGAATGTGATTGGACATGGTGTTCCTCATTAGTGTACATAGAATCTCATTGTTATGGTTAGCTTATTAGACATGTAACTCCACACCACCTAGATTGGGTTATTGAACATGATGCATCACACCCCCATGGTTAGGTTTTTTGAACATAATGATCTATGCCCATGTGGATCTGGTTATTGGACAAGGCATTCCATAAAGAGTTCTCCTTACACATCACCTAAGGTTCATCCCCCTTATAGATTATCTAAGTTGAAATGTCATGTTTTCCTACATATTGGGACCTAGGATTTAGAAAACACACTGGATTCACGTGGATTGAGTGGTATGGAATCCATATCAGTGACCATTTTCAGGATTATTTTTCATTATATGGAATCCTTCATTATAGTAATTGGAGGCTAGTATGGGTAAACCCGGGGCTAGTACATTTATACAATTGTGGTGATATAGCTTTCTTAGAGACATTATAACCTTGTATGAAGCATATATTTTCGATCTAGATTATGGAATCAAGGATAAACTTAATGATACATGTATTAAGTGGTATTATATAAAACTCATATCCCTAGTCAAAGGATGTTCGATCGATCAAAACTAAAATCCTAGGACTGATTTTGGATTTATTTTCTTATGATGTTGTTCATGGACACCTTAGTATAATGTCTTGGTCTAATGTCATTATCATGTACATAAATATACAATATTTTTATGAGATTATATATGTATATAGATATATGTGATGGAATGGGCCTAGGGAAATTCCAACTTACATAGAAGTAGATATGGTTGATAGTGATTATGGACCTAAGGATCAACTATGTTTATTTTTATGTTATTGTTGTTTTTATTATTCTAGTTGTGTCTCATCTAGGATAAGCATGTTGAATGAGCATGAAATTATGAAAACATATTTATAGGTTAATAATTGGGGTGGCCTACTGATATTATTCCTCAACCCAGTACATGAACCTCAGTGTGCATACAAAACTTATATATTCTTTAAAGGTTGTATAAGGCCCCAGCCTTAAACCTTACTTAATCTTGAGTTATTACAAGATTACACATTGAGGATATTTTCAGGTTTATAGTTTTAGAGAATTAGATCATGAAACTTTCATTACATTCCACATTTAAACAAATTGGTTACATAAAAGATAGTATTCATTCTTCCCATCAACGGAAACATATTTAAAATAAAACACGGATTCTTTCTTGACACATCCTTGACAGTATCATCACATCATGTACCTTTCCCTTGACCTGTGAAAAACATTGCAAAAACTTGGGATGAGCATAAAAATCTCAGTAAGAGTTATAAAAATATAGAAAGGAAACATGAGTTCATATATACATTAGAATGAAATCATGCTTTACCCATAAAACAAAGGCATATCAAATCATGAATAAATCATAGAAATCATAAGACATAAAAGGTATCTTGATTCATTCATTACATTCTTACGTAAATAGTAACCCTCTTGGTTACGTTTAGAATACCCACCATAGTATATTCCCTAAATCTCTTCAGATAAACCTTAACGTTTCACTCCTTCGCGTTACCCAATGCATTGGAGAGCTATATCGGGCTCACCCGCCCTTAGTTTATCACAGAACCACCCGTTTTCATAACAATTCCCAAGAACCATAACATAAACGTATCACACAAAACATGAATAAAGTAAAGATAACATTTCCACATTTCAATCACAATATAACATTTTAGGATATTGAAATAATTAATCCATTCAAAAAGAAACCATTTCAAAAACCATTTAAAACATTTAATAAAGATATTTTTGAATCAAAGTGTCCCATACCACCTTGAAGATTTTAAAATTTTAAACCATTAATATCCATATAAATAAATCCTTCAAACCACTTTGAAAACATGGATATTAATAAGAACAAATAATTAAAACATTTAAAGCGATATTTTGGTTAAAGGGGTTCTACCAAAATTAGAGACACTTGAATACAATAATTGAGGAATAACATTTAGTCAGAACTTTATAATATCATGAGAATAAATGGATTCATGATATAATATTCCAAAGGACAGTATATACACCATATAAGAGTTAATTGGTTCATAACAACAATGAAGTCTCAGTAGAAATGTCAAATGTGATGAATTCCCTTATAAAGATGGTATCCTTAAATTAAGGATAATTCAATCCCCAAATTATGTGTGACAAATATAAATACACCCAATATAAGTGGATATTAAGTTTAAAACAATAAAATTTCATTCACACATATTCAAAAGATGACATATTCAATAACTACATGTTGAACCCAAAGAAAACGAAATTGGGTTAAAAAGTTCCCTTGGTAAAATTCGACAGCCTAACGGCATCACTTCAAAATTAAGAAAATGAGTTGATGAGAGATAAAAAGGGCATATCATCACTTGGACATAAAATTTACATCAATAAGGATATAAAAGAACATATCCCAACATAATCGTATATGAATTAAAAGACATAACAGAAGAAGTCTTTTAAAAAGAGGAGGGTGAAAGGTCCCCTTACCGAGTTGGGTAACTTTCGAAACGTACACCCCATGGAAGAGGGGTCATAAAATGAAGATGTGAATACCCATAAATGAAATTATACTACAAAAAGTGTATAATAATGGGCATTACATACACCACTCAAAGGAAATTGTGGCAAATGTAGCATAAATCTCACGGGAATAAAAGTGAGATGAAAAATCCCTTACGAAAACTCGGCAGCCTAACAGCGCCACTTAAAACTTCCAAAATGGATTTATGAGAGGAAATAAGGTCTCTCATCATATAAAAATAAATTTTACAGAAAGATTAATACAAAAGAACATACCCCAATATAACAAAGAGGAGCTTAAAATAAGTGACATAAAGGATAGTACTTAAAAAGAAAGAGAGAGGTTGGATCTCTTACGAAAATTCGGCAGCCTAACGGCGCCACTCAAAACTTCCAAAATGGATTGATGAGAGAGAATAGGGTCTCTCATCATATGAACATAAAAATTACAGTAATATTAATATAAAATAAAATCCCAATCACAATAAATATGAGCTTAGAAGGAATGACATAAAAAATTGTACTTAAAAAGAAAGAGAGGAGTAGGATCCCTTACCTCGGGTCCGACTTGACTCGATCGTTCTTTAATCTCCTGAATAATAAACTTGATTTAATTTCTAATTCCTTAAGAACCTTTTTCAAGTTCATTATTCCTTTTATATCACTTATTACCATGTCATAAACATTATGTAATCATTTAAGTTAATAATATTTGTTTTGCCGATATTTGGTTCTTAAGTCGAAAGTGGACTTCTTACATTTACATGTTGTTCGTGTGGCCAAATGTTCATTATATCCAGAATTGTATTCATTATTTAGATATCATATATATAATATATATACAGTATATTCATTCATTTATAATATTACATAACATTTAGAGTTAAGAAATGAAATGCACCGTTCATGGAGACGGTAAGCCGTACGTACGCATGAACGCTACATCCATTTCTATTTCATATTTAATGTAATTAAAACATAATGATACATAATAGTATTTTAATTATAGTATGGTATCATATATAATATCATTAAATATATCCTTTATACGTACCACGTATGGTATTTACGAATCAGATCACTTTGAGGGGGCGATAGTCCGCACTTCCTTAAATAAAGATATCGCGTTTACCTATAATGGAAACCATAAAGGTATGACATAAATGAAAAATACATAAGCTTAAGTAAAACATAAACATATTATATATCATATATAAATATAGTTTCATCTTAATGGCCACCTTTGAAGGTGTTAGAAGAATGTTGAACAATCATCGTTTCGGGAGGCAGAAATTCTCCATCCACGGAAACAGTATGTTCTTTAACCATTAGATGTAGGTGTGTGTAAGTGTAGCTCTAATACTTCTTATAAAAACATCATAGTATATTTAAGATACTGTATTTGTTACAAAAGAAAAGAATAAAAAGAGTTTAGGGGGTTGGATAAGCAAAATAAAACAAAAGAACACAAGTGAAGACATTACCTTTAAATCGGGTAACTTCCTTTGATTTGAGCTCAAAGGCTCTCTTGGAAAGGATTCTGCCCAAAGTGAGGATTCAAGGAGTTATAGAGGGATGTGGAGAGATGAAATGTGCATAGGTTGTCTGAGACAAAGGCTTGAGAGGTGTGAGTAAGGAGGTAGAGGTGGGGGCCTTTTATAAGAGGAGAGGAGGGGCACTCTTGGAAAGTAAGCAAATGTTACATTATTTGAAAATGAGTTTCAGATTTAAAAGGTCCCACATTTATATAATTCGTGGATAAGGTAATAAGGGTTAGAAATCCACCCATCCAATAGGTTTTGGACATGTTTAGGTCTTATATATTACATTACCTTTCCATTTTATTTAAATCTTTAAATAATGAGGTCATCGCTGCATCATCATGATGTCATAAATAATTTAATTTATTTAATGTTTTAAAATTATAAAAAAAATACTATGATGTATGAAATCTTTTTATCTTTCCAATTACTATTTATAGTAAAAATTCTGACCTGTATTACCCCATGTAAAAATTGTTTTAGTAAAACATTTCATGTTTGTGTCATTTTTACTTTATCATTAAATAAAAAGGTATTTATGTCATTTTCCAACCAAAGTGGCTCCATGGGGTACCCAAGATGACCCATGGATTTTTTTGGTCGGTCATGACACATCCAATTAGGGTAGGACATGTTTCTAGGTCATTTCATTTTATTAAAACATTATTCTTACCTTAAACTACGCTAATTACCTCTAATCGCGATTAAAAACTTAATAAGTTACTATTCACCAAAAAATTATTTTAATCCCATTGAACCACATTTTACTTCTTAATGACAACCATGTATGTCGGATTTTTGAAATTCAAAACACAAAGGTGGAAAAATTTCATTTAAACAGAAAATCATTTTTTATAAGTACCACTTAGTGGTTTCACTATTCATCAAAAATTGATGTTTTTCAGCAAATTACCAAAAATTCACCCTAAGCTATATTTTATATTCTGAATTAAAAAATTATGTCTTTTTTACAAAATTAAAAACATATAAGTTTCATTAATTAATTTTATAATTAATTCCTGTTGTCAAAACAAATAGCGTGTTTTTATGAAACAAAAAGTATCAAAAGATTGATACTAGTTTAAGTCCGATTTCAAAGTGAAATTAATTCCATCGACCACTATTGGATTAAATGTTAAAAATATATTCTAATTTCACTTTAAAACCAATTAAAAATATAATATAACCATATAATTATATTATATTAAAAAGCAGTTTTGATGTAAAATGTAGTATTTTTCACTATTCATTGAAAAATGAACATTGTCAGAAAAATACCAAAAATTAACCCAAGATAAATTTCAATGTCCCAATCATAAATAATATGTTTATTTTTAAAAATAGAGCTTATAAAATTTTCCAAAAGTGGATTTAAAAGGGGTTCGCCATCAAAAGGCGGTTAATCGTCCTTTTAAAGATTATTAGAATGTTTTCGCTTAAAAATTGGATTCATTTGCATTTTTAATCCTCTAAAATTTTTTGTAAAGAGTAAAAATATTTGAAAAATATATATAATTATTTTGTAGTTAGTTCTGTTCATTCCCTCCATTACAACGGCTAGGCGTTAACTACCATTTAAAATAATATTATTTTATTATTAGAGTGCAGCGTAAGATTCCCAAGAACTCATTGTTGCGTGTTGGGTACACCATCGATCTTTGCATCCCATTTAAAGTAATATTAATATTTTATTCACAAATATAGATAAATATAAAGATGTCATATTCTTTATTTACCTGGGGTGTTACATCCTTCCCCCCTTTTTGGGAATTGCGTCCTCGCAATTTTAAAATTGGGCTTGGAAACATCCTTGAAAGTCCCACATCGGAACAAGAGTCGGTAAAACAATCACTTTAAAATAAAGAAAGATAAGTACAAAGGTCACCCGAGTTAACCCATATTAGGATTCCAAGTATGAAAATATGGACATGGAGGAAAAAACAAAGGGTCATGTTCTGATGGAGAGTGATAGAAAACATGTTTAGGAGAAAGTTAACCACAAGAAAATCACAAACTTGTGATGGGTTAAACGGTATTCGATTTCCCAGTAGGAAAATTTAATAGACAACATTTTTTTTATTTAGGAATTTATTCATAAGGAAACATAATTACTTATCATGTTGAATTTCAACTTTTATTAGATTTCTTACACAAACTCATATTTTCTCCAAAAGACGAGTATTTAGGAAGACTTGTTCACTATAATCAACTTCTAGAGAATCACCTAATCCACAAAAGAGAACTATATACTTCCCATGTCTTTAGACTTTATCCAAAACCAAAACCAAAATGGTTAGTACAAGATCAGATAATCCATAAAAGGATAACCCTTTATAAAAATAAAATCTATTCTTAATCTCCAAAATTTGTCCAACAAAACCCAAAGTTCAACGAAAACCATTTGATAAACAATTTGTCCATAAAATTCATCAAAGTAAACCAAACTAAGATTGAAACCCAATTATTTGAGGGATTTATTCACATATTCATCCAAGTTAAATCGTAACATTTATCTCCAAACAACATCAGTTGATCTTAAGTTCTCATATTGAAAAATAATTAACCTAATCACATATCCTCTATGATAGGTTAATCATTTCGATAGATAACCCAAAATTAACTTACTCTTGATTCCTAAAATCATATAACTAAAAAAATGGTCAAACTAACCAGGGACTTCACGTAGTACAGTGGTAGGCGATAAATATCATTCGCACTTTGGTTGTGGGTTCGATTCCCGCAGCTTTGTCCGACGCGACGGTTTGTCACAAGGTCTGCGTGTTTTCCTTTTTCCAAAACTATATAATTATTAAAACATTCCCCAAAATGAGATAAAATCTTCAAAAATGATCATAACATATTTTAACCTCAAGTTTATCTCATGCCTTTCATTTTCCATCATAACATATAATAACCCATAATTACCTCAAAAGTAAGGATCATATAAACTCTAATGGTTACCTTTATAATTATTACCTGGACTTCCACATCGATTGGTTATCTCGTACATGATGCATTAAAGAACATACCCAGGTTTAAGTGGTTGATCATGAATCCTTGATAGTTGGTTTAGAACAACCATGAGTTTCCCCATTGAATCCCCCATTTTATCTAGTATCTTAATCAGAGAACCACCACAGTTTCCTTCAAACCTGTTGTCTCTTTGGTGCCTGCTAGATCCATCCATTCACTAAAAACAGAAATGTCAGTGTGAGTATATCAACAAAACCATCATTTACTAATGATGAAGATAAACACTAAGATATACTTACTCATTCACTTTATCTAAAACTAGGACTCTTTCTGAAATCCTAACCATTATGGTAATGTCACTTATGCTTAAAGAATACCCTAACCTCTAAAGTTATCTAAACTGACCTTTGATACCAACTATAAGGACCCAGCCTTAAACCTTACTTAATATTGAGTTATTACAAGATTACACATTGAGGATCTTTTCAGGTTTAGAGTTTTAGAGAATTAGATCATGAAACTTTCATTACATTCAACATTTAAACAAAGTGGTTACATAAAAGACAGTATTCATTCTTCCCATCAACGGAAACATATTTAAAATAAAACATGGATTCTTTCTTGACACATCCTTGACACTATCATCACATCATGTACCTTTCCCTTGACCTGTGAAAAACATTTCAAAAACCTGGGATGAGCATAAAAAGCTCAGTAAGAGTTATAAAAATATGGAAAGGAAACATGAGTTCATATATACATTAGAATGAAATCATGCTTTACCCATAAAACAAAGGCATATCAAATCATGAATAAATCATAGAAATCATAAGACATAAAAGGTATCTTGATTCATTCATAAAATTCTTATGTAGGGAGTAACCCTCTTGGTTACGTTTGGAATACCCACCACAGTATATTCCCTAAATCTCTTCGGAGAAACCTTAACGTTTCACTCCTTCGCGTTACCCAATGCATTGGAGAGCTATATCGGGCTCACCCGCCCTTAGATTATCACAGAACCACCCATTTTCATAACAATGCCCAAGAACCATAACATAAACATATCACATAAAACATGCATAAAGTAAAGATAACATTTCCACATTTCAATCACAATATAACATTTTAGGATATTGAAATAATGAATCCATTCAAAAAGAAACCATTTCAAAAACCATTTAAAACATTTAATAAAGAGATTTTTGAATAAAAGTGTCCCATACCACCCTGAAGATTTTAAAATTTTAAACCATTAATATCCATATAAATAAATCCTTAAAACCACTTTGAAAACATGGATATTAATAAGAACAAATAATTAAAACATTTAAAGCGATATTTTGGTTAAAGGGGTTCTACCAAAATTAGAGACACTTGAATACAATAATTGAGGAATAACATTTAGTCAGAACTTTATAATATCATGAGAATAAATGGATTCATGATATAATATTCCAAAGGACAGTATATACACCATATAAGAGTGAATTGGTGCATAACAACAATGAAGTCTCAGTAGAAATGTCAAATGTGATGAATTCCCTTATAAAGATGGTATCCTTAAATTAAGGATAATTCAATCCCAAAATTATGTGTGAAAAATATAAATACACCCAATATAAGTGGATATTAAGTTTAAAACAATAAAATTTCATTCACACATATTAAGAATATGACATATTCAATAACTACATGTTGAACCCAAAGAAATCGAAATTGGGTTAAAAAGTTCCCTTGGTAAAATTCGACAACCTAACGGCATCACTTCAAAATTAAGAAAATGAGTTGATGAGAGATAAAAAGGGAATCTCATCACTTGGACATAAAATTTACATCAATAAGGATATAAAAGAACATATCCCAACATAATAGTATATGAATTAAAAGACATAACAGAAGAAGTCTTTTAAAAAGAGGAGGGTGAAAGGTCCCCTTACCGAGTTGGGTAACTTTCGAAACGTACACCCCATGGAATAAGGGTCATACAATGAAGATGTGAATACCCATAGATGAAATTATACTACACAAAGTTTATAATAATGGGCAGTACATACACCAATCAATGTAAATTGTGGCAAATGTAGCATAAATCTCACGAGAATAAAAGTGAGATGAAAAATCCCTTACGAAAACTCGGCAGCCTAACGGCGCCACTTAAAACTTCCAAAATGGATTGATGAGAGGAAATAGGGTATCTAATCATATCAAAATAAATTTTACAGAAAGATTAATACAAAATAACATCCCTCAACATAACAAATAGGAGCTTAAAAGAAGTGACATAAAGGAGAGTACTTAAAAAGAAAGAGAGAGGTTGGATCTCTTACGAAAATTCGGCAGCCTAACGGCACCACTCAAAACTTGCAAAATGGATTGATGAGAGAGAATAGGGTCTCTCATCATATGAACATAAAAATTACAGTAAGATTAATATAAAAGAACATCCCAATCATAATAAAGATCATCTTAGAAGGAATGACATAAAAGAGTGTACTTAAAAAGAAAGAGAGGAGTAGGATCCCTTACCTCGGGTCCGACTTGACTCGATCCTTCTTTAATATCCTGAATAATAAAATTGAGTTAATTTCTACTTCCTTAAGAACATTTTTCAAGTTCATTATTCCTTTTATATCACTTATTACCATGTCATAAACATTATGTAATCATTTAAGTTAATAATATTTGTTTTGCCGATATTTGGTTCTTAAGTCGAAAGTGGACTTCTTACATTTACATGTTGTTCGTGTGGCCAAATGTTCATTATATCCAGAATTTTATTCATGATGTAGATATAATATATATCATATATATCCAGTATATTCATTCATTTATAATATTACATAACATTTAGAGTTAAGAAATGAAATGCACCGTTCATGGAGACGGTAAGCCATACGTACGCATGAACGCTACTTCCATTTATATTTCATATTTAATGTAATTAAAACATAATGATACATAATAGTATTTTAATTCCAGTATGGTATCATATATAATATCATTAAATATATCCTTTATACGTACCACATATGGTATTTACGAATCAAATCACTTTGAGGGGGCGGTAGTCCGCACTTCCTTAAATGAAGATATCGCGTTTACCCATAATGGAAACCATAAAGGTATTCCATAAATGAAAAATACACAAGCTTAAGTAAAACCTAAACATATTAGATATCATATATAAATATAGTTTCATATTAATGGCCACCTTTAAAGGTGTTAGAAGAATGTTGAACAATTGTCGTTTCGGGAGGCAGAAATTCGCCATCCACAGAAACAGTATGTTCTTTAACCATTAGATGTAGGTGTGTGTAATTTTAGCTCGAATACTTCTTATAAAAACATCCTAGTATTTTTAAGATACTGTATTTGTTACAAAATAAAAGAATAAAAAGAGTTTATGGGGTTGGAGAAGCAAAATAAAACAAAAGAACACAAGTGAAGACATTACCTTTAAATCGGGCAACTTCCTTTGATTTCAGCTCAAAGGATTCCTTGGAAATGATTCTGCCCAAAGTGAGGATTCAATGAGTTATAGAGGGATGTGGAGAGATTAAATGGGTATAGTTTGGCCAAGCCAAAGGATTGAGAGGTGTGGGTAAGGAGGTAGAGGTGGGGGCCTTTTATAAGAGGAGATGAGGGGCACTCTTGGAAAGTATGCAAATGTTACTTTATTTGAAAATGAGTTTCGGATTTAAAAGGTCCCACATTGATATAATTCTTGGATAAGGTGATAATGGTTCTAAATCCACCCATTCAATAGGTTTTGGACATGTTTAGGTCTTATATATTACATTATCATTCCATTTTATTTAAATTGTTATATAATGAGGTCATCGCTGCATCATCATGATGTCATAAATAATTTAATTTATTTAATGTCTAAAAATTATAAAAAAAAATACTATGATGTAGGAAATCTTTTTATCTTTCCAATTACTATTTATAGTCAAAAATATGACCTGTATTACCCCATGTAAAAATTGTTTTAGTAAAACATTTCATGTTTGTGTCATTTTTACTTTATCATTAAATAAAAAGGTATTTATGTCATTTTCAAACCAAAGTGGCTCCATGGGGTCCCCAAGTTGACCCATGGATTTTCTTGGTCGTCCATGACACATCCAATGAGGGTAGGACATGTTTCTAGGTCATTTCATTTTTTTAAAACATTATTCTTACCTTAAACTACACTAATTACCTCTAATCGCGATTAAAAACTTAATAAGTTACTATTCACCAAAAAATTATTTTAATCCCATTGAACCACATTTTACTTCTTAATGACAACCATGTATATAGGATTTTTTAAATTCAAAACACAAAGGTGTCAAAATTTCATTTAAACGGAAAATCAGTTTTTATAAGTACCACTTTGTGGTTTCACTATTCATCAAAAATTGAAGTTTTTCAGAAAATTACCAAAAATTCACCCTAAGATATATTTGATATTCCGAATTCAAAAATGATTTCTTTTTTAAAAATTCAAAACATATAAGTTTAATTAATTAATTTTATAATTAATTCCCGCTGTCAAAACAAATAGCGTGTTTTTATGAAACAAAAAGTATCAAAAGATTGATACTAGTTTAAGTCTGATTTCAAAGTGAAATTAATTCCATATACCACTATTGGATTAAATGTTAAAAATATATTCTAATTTCACTTTAAAACCAATTAAAAAGATAATATAACCATATAATTAAATTATATTAAAAAGCAGTTTTGATGTAAAATGCGGTATTTTTCACTATTCATTGAAAAATGAACATTGTCATAAAAATACCAAAAATTAACCCAAGATAAATTTCAATGTCCCAATCATAAATAATATGTTTATTTTGAAAAATAGAGCTTATAAAATTTTCAAAAAGTGGATTTAAAAGGGGTTCACCATCAAAAGTCGGTTAATCGACCTTTTAAAGAATATTAGAATGTTTTCGCTTAAAAACTGGATTCATTTGCATTTTTAATCCTCTAAAATTTATTGTAAAGAGTAAAAATATTTTAAAAACATATATAATTATTTTGAAGTTAGTTCTGTTCATTCTCGCCATTACAACGGCTAGGCGTTAACTACCATTTAAAATAATATTATTTTATTATTAGAGTGCAACGTAAGATTCCCAGGAACTCATTGTTGCGTGTTGGGTACGCCATCGAGCATAGCATCCCATTTAAAGTAATATTAATATTTTATTCACAAATATGGATAAATATAAATATGTCATATTCTTTATTTACCTGGGGTGTTACAGGTTGAGTGCAAATTACATGATGGATAGGGTTCTGGCTCAGGGTTTCATGATCGAGTGATCTCGATCATGTGGATTCTTCTATTTGGGATGGAGCATCTCGACAGTGTCTTGGAGACCAGGTGTGTGATATAGCTTGGAGTTAGTAGGAGAGCCATGTACTTTTATTCTAGTTTTCTTTATATACTCATGCATGTATGGTTAGCCCAGTGGATGGTCAGTGTTATATGTATGACATGACTGTTAAGGATTTTATATAATTTCATTTATTATTATAGTATTCTTCTTTTTTAATTTATTTAATTTTTCTTCACTCTTTTCATTACTAGTGTGGATGATATCTGGTTATTTTCTATTTTTTTACTCTAAAATGAGGTAATAGTCTCCCCACCATACCTCCTTTAGAACCTTGCTGCTAGTCGAAAGCCTTTGGTGTATGGGGAGGTGCACTTGAGCCTTTAGGAATTTTTCAAAACCTATGATGGATATCATATTGGCGCATCAAGAACACTTATTCCATAATAATTCCTGGTTTCTAGGGTTATGGGATTGTTATTCTGATCTTAGATGTTACAGTTGTATTTGATTTTCACTTTGATCAATGCACATGTTGTGTCGATGTTATGATTTATTATGGATTTATAGATCTTCCCCCATCAGAAAGAGGCCAATTACTGATTTTGACTCTTGGCCGATAGGTGAAGAGGCATCTCATGCATCATATTTGGTAAGTGTAATTCACATGTTATAGGCCTGATAGTGTGTGATTTTACTGACAGTAGTGGATGATAATTTAAAGTTTCAATAAAAATCTAAATGGTGTTTTCCCATATAGGTTTTTAGTGGAATTCTACACAATTAGTCTGACTTTAATATATATTTCATTTTGATGGTAGGTGATTTGGATCTACGGTGAGACGTTTGGCAGTGAGATTGATGACTTGTCCCTTATGCATGGGAGTTGCAGTGACCCTAGTAGGTTGATAGGTTGCATGATTCCCAAATGTTGTACCCCTAATGGGGTGTTTTTACTTAGGTTTGGTTATTTAAAGTGTATGTAACAACCTATACGGTATTTTTTCTACAAATCTTGGAATAACATTGTACTTAACCAAACTTTTCTTTTGGTTATCTAGTCAAATTGTTGAATATGATACCAATAGGTGCCAGGACTTTTATAGTGAACTATACCTTTAGGGGGTATTTTCATATATGGATTCTCGATGATTGTTAGTTTAGTATCTCTTCTACATTGTTATCATGACCTCTAGGGAGCATTTCTTTATGAGGATTCTTAGAGATGATCAAGGCCCTTATAGGCCATGTTGATAGTTTTGAAACCCATAGGTTTTTTTGTTCCTTACCTAAATTAGATAGGGTTTATAGGTGGGTTATATTTCTTGTGTTGATATGTGTGCATGAATGATGCCCCATGAGATGTAACCTTGGAGAGGCTTAACTTTTTTGGGCTAGTTGGTTAGACCTAGTTACTCTGTTATGATGCTTGATAAGTAGGGCTAGGTGGGAGACCTGGAGGACCTTAGTTTTTACTCAAACCCTAGTAGTTTGATGTTTAATTTGATTGAGGGAAACCTGTGAGAATGGTCTATCTAGGTATATGGATTCCTTTTCAAGAAATGAGCTTGGTTGTACATTTTTTTAGGCTAATGCATGGTTAGTTCTCGGGTTTTGTGATGTAGGCATGTTGATGCCTAGTTTCTGAGAAAGCACCTAGGGTACTTATTTTTTGAGACTGTCTGTGGTAGGAAGGACTGTTTAGGTTTCTTGGCTCAGCTGATCAGTTTTTTTTATGTTTCTAATATAGTTAAAGAGTGGGTAAACACATATGACTAAAATTATTCCGTGTAACTGGCAGTCATGGGATAATTATGGAATAGGTGAGGAACCCAATTTTAAAGTGGAGTTCCAATGTATATTCTATATTATTTGGATTTAAATTACATATATCATGGTCATATTTGTTTTATTATTAGATGAATCATTGAAGTAATATTTGGGTGATAAAGGTACATGTCGGTTGTGCATTGTACTGTTTAAATCTTAGATCAATGAGTGGTCATGTGCGATCCGAGGAAAGATGGTCTCAAAGACTTATTGTAGGAATGGTTTACTAGGTTTTGTGGTAAAATGATAAATATCCCTCTATGGTAGAGGATAAATATGAAATGAATTGGTTGTTGTAATATGGTTGACTGTGGTTGGACCTAGACGCGCATTGTTGAGAGACATGCTGTCAGGTGTTGGATAAAGGTAAGTGCAACCTGTTTGATGAGAGTGTGGATCAGGAGAACTATACACACATTTTGATATTATATTAGTTTACTCTTATTTAGAGATAATCATGCTCTATATTAACATCATCCTAAGTATCCTAAGAGATAATCGTCTCTAAACCAAGATTTTTTTCTTTTTAAATATCTTTCCTAGTTTAATGAAGGAACCTGTTGAGGTTACTCTCGAAGAGTGATATAAGGTAATCCATTTGGTGGGGAGTTCACTACTGGCTATTTGAAGGTGGGGACCATCTTTTTCAATTTAATTAAATGATGGATAGATAATGGGCTATTGATCTTGATTCCTGGAGACGCACTCATAATTCCATGAAATTATTTAAATAGTTTATTGTAATATTAAATGTTTTTCAATGAAAATACTCATGTATTACATTGTTTTATTCAAAATTAAGAATTTATAAATAAATAATTAAAAAATATATGGATAAATAATTTTGAATTTTGAATATTGATTTTATTTTATGAATTTTTGATTAATATTATGAAATTATGCTAAGTATTTTAATATATTTCAGGTAAAAATTTAGCCAAGTTGCTTGCTCTCAACTAGTGGACAGCCAACCACCTAGCCATCCTACAAAGGGGCCAACTAGCCAATCTAACCACTAAGAGAGCCTACCGAGTTGGTGAGGGGTCATGTGGAATATGGGGAGAAACATTTGGGGAGTAAGGGTGGGCCTAAGCTTGCACGGGCCGCACGATGCGGCATTGACCATTTTTTGTATGTGATGTGTTACGGGAGCTCATACCCATTGTGAGATTTTGACTAAATGATTGGGTGAATTTCAATTTAAATAAATGAGGATTCACTTCTCTCTTCTAATGTGGGATGATTTCTATGTGGTTAATGTTCAACTTATAAAAACATTAGTGTTTCATCCAGCCATGCGACACCCTCAGCCTTGGACATTTACAGAACGCCTTCTCCATCACTGCTTCACTGCTCAACATCATCGGTCACCTATGAATCGAATAGATACTTCCATGTATGACTACCTGGAATCTCGATCTTGAACTCTTTCTCCATGAAGAATCCTTGGAACACATTTGAGAATCTATAAGACCCCATCTGACCACCATGAATTGAAGCTCAACTTCATCTATCCATATCAAGGATGAATGACTTGGACGAGCCTTCCTTCACCACTAGAGATCACCACTAAATAAATTCCATGTTTCCATGTTTCCATTCCATTCCATTGTAATCCATGAACAGTATATGAGGCCACCCCACTTGTTCGTTTTCCACTGTAAAAATGGGAGCACCCGATATCCATGGGAAAACTTCCAAAAAACCCTATTCAAATGTGGTGAATTTAAAAATATTAAAATTTTGAAATGAAAATCTTAATTATAAAGGGTAATAATTTTACTTATTTAATCCTATGAAAGGAGGTCCATTCCCACTTTCAAAGTAATTTAATCAACCATGAGAGGGATGTGTGATGGTTGGCTGAATTCTCTTCTTATTTATTTTTATTTTTATTCTTATTTGTTTTATTCTTGATGAAATTTTATACTTAGTTTATTCATAAATATATTTCATGCATTTTTATCACCAAGTGTTATCACCAATCATCATCATCATCTTCTTCTTCTTCTTCTTATCTCCAATCTATCCATTTTATTTTATTAAATTATTTCTATTTTTTATTTTAGTTTATTTTATTTCTATATATCTCTCTTTCAGTATCTTTCATCATTATTCTTTTCATTTTATTTTCTATTATTCTCTTATTCTCACCATTATAAACTCTTACCCTCAATTATATGGGGCTAACCTGAGGCTTTTCCTCAGTAGAGGTTAGGTGTTCTTGAAATCTAAGCTTAATTTTCTAATGTTTTATTTTATGTTTATGGTAGATGCCAGTGAAATTCATGGGTGTGGTGATTTTCCACCATGAAATGAAACTCGATTATATTTCTATTATTTTATTTTAATCATTTTTATCCCTTATTTTGGAAACAATATCTTCGCATGGTGGAGTTAATTCATTAAATGGATGAAATGGAATATAATGGATCTAGGTCATGGAAGGTTTCACACTCTCGATTGAGGTGTTTCTTCAACCTTGATTATAGGAGGTGGTTGAATTTAGATTGCTTAAGCATTTTAGATTCCACAACCAATAAATAAAATATTAGTAGTTCATTAATGATATCTCATGAATGAGCTATCAAACTAAAATTTAAAAAAATAAATAAGAATAGTGATAGAACCTAAAAATGAACCTAAAGTCCAAGTACTTTATTTATAATCTCATTCGGTATGTATTTCATAGTAATTTAAAATTTAAGGTCTTTTAATTATTTTAGAAAATAATAAAAAAAAATATCATTACCTTAAGAAAATAATAAAAACAAAAAAAAATAGTTCTTAGATGAATTTGAATTAGTAAGTAGACAATTGTAAATCCCCTCAAGTGTGATGACCCTGGCTAGTCATAGTGCTACACTAAGAAAAAAATATAAATTTTCTTTTTCAACACCCCATGATAGTTGTGCATCAAAACTATTCCTATTTTTAGGGATATAAGAAGATTTTATTTACTTTTTATTTTTCACACAGTAGATAGTTTTCATTTCTTTTATAAAAAAACTAAAAAAATCTATTTCTATTATGTTTTTAAGAAATTATTTCTTCAATTCATGGAATAATTAATTAGGTTGTGGGATCAAAATAAATTGTTACACAATAATGATAATTCCATTCTACAATGTCTTGATGAACTCACTAACCTATAAAAGCATATATTTAATGGGACTGACACAAGACTTTCATTTCAAGAGATTACATATATGGTTGATGAATTCAAATATGATTATTAAAGACTGATGGATAAAGAGAAACTTCCATTAGAGCTTCCCAATTTCACTAAAGAGATCCATGAAGTTGAGTCCTAACTCGAGTAACATCAACATCCCATCCATTTGAAGAGACAAATCCAAGATGGCCATGATTATCTTGAGAGGATTCATGATGAGGAAGACTAGCCTATTGAGATTTATGTGGGTGATCAATAATATCTAGACAACTTCTGGAATGAGTATGAGGTACAACATGATCTCCATATTCCTTACAAAGTAAAATAGAAAGCAGTATTTCATATCTCTATACCCATGGAAGAATAAACCGCTCATATGGTGGAATTTGAAGAGAAGATGGAGGAGCCCAACTGCCTACCTCCACCTACTACCATCCAACTTCAAGAGGTACTCACCACTAAGGAAGAGATTAAATTTTAACCAACTCTAGGAGTTGATATTATCTAAAAATATCTCTCATTTTATTTTATTCAATCTTAATTGAGTATTAAATTCAATTATTTTGAATTTTTAGATTCATCTAATCCATATTTTTCCTTAGAGGAAGATAAAGAAACCACACATGAACCTACTGAGGAACACATGGAACTTCCAGCACTAATTAAACATAAATTAAATGAAATCCTTTAGGAAATTTAAGTGTTTGAACCTATGTAGAATAAGGTAGAGGCTTCTCATATTTAAAGGGAGAATTCTAATTTTCATTTTGAATGTTTAAATTCTGTCCAATTTAAAATATATTCTAAAATATAATTTGAAAATTAAATTCATGCCACCCATATTGAGAAATTACTGGATAAGAAAAAGGAATTTGAATAAGTAGAAACCAAGGAGGATGATCCATACTTCATCCTACCCCCACCATACAAGTCATACCTAATTTTGAAGGGGATGGATTTTGTGTACTCTATCCAAGTATTATTTCTAAAAAACAAATAAGGAGTGGATGCTGGGAAAATCTACTTGTGGTGCTTCAAATCCAAGAAGATACACCCACAGTCATACTATGGATAAAATTCAGTACTATCCTTCTAGAGGCAATCAAAAACCAATGACCCACTTAGGGTTCATTCTAAGATTTATCATAACCTTATTTCTAGAATTTTTAATTTTAGGATTTAGATGCATCCCACTCCCTTTATCATTTTGATATTTAATGATATATTCCTTGAGTTTTAATGATTGATTATATTTTTTAGGCCCATAATGGTAAATTAAGTCCACAAATAGTAGATAAAGAGGACTGAATCTTCATGGGAAAATGGAGTTAACTTTTAATGTTTATTTTTTAAACATACTACATTTTTATCTCAACAAACCTATATTGAACTTTAAAATGGAAATTGCATGCCCATACAAAAAATATTTTCTTTACTTGAATTATATAGGAGACATGAGATTCTTAGAAACCTTGTGATTCAATGATTTATATTTCAATGATAATGATATTTAATGATTAAAATAGAGAATTTAATGATTAGAGTGAAGCATGGATATTAAAATTAGGACTCATGATTTGATATAATTAGTTGATTCATGTAAATTAAATTTCCCTATAATTTTTCATGATTTGAATGTTTGAAATTTATGTGAATTATTTATCTATTATTAGTCATTCCATGATTTATTTTCCAATATAATATTTCCCATTCCTGAGAGTACTTCTAGACCAAAAATTTCTATATATCTTGAGAATATTTCTTGAGTGATATTATGATGTATCACCTACTAGAACTTGCATTGAAATTTTTCAAAGCTATGACTGTACAAAAGCACATTTAAAATGATTGATTCGTCTTTTGATAAGACTTTATCCTTGATATCAGCTATTACATTTATCCTTGTTTATACCATAGAGTCCATGAATGAACTTTTTAAGGATTATCTATATTTTAATTCATTTTTATCCATTCCTGCCGTGATCTTAGTATTTTCATGATATTTTAAAGTTGAAGTGTGGGGGTGGGGTAATTCATGGTGAAAGGGATGAAATAAATTGTAAGGAAAAAAGTGTGGGGGTACTAATTTTGGTTATTGAGAAAGTTTTTTGATTCATACATTAAACTTTTATTTTTTTATTATTAAAAAAATTAAAAACAAAAGGAATAAAAAATAAAATATATGAATGGGTTGTGACTTGGAAGAATAAAAAATCACCATTACTAGATCAATGATTTTTATTATGTTTGGTTAGGTGGTGGGTGTGAGGTTCAATCCAAGAATATATTTTAAAAAAGTAAAGAAAAATATAAAAAGTATTTTGAAAAAAATATATAAAATTAAAGAAAACTTCAAGAAGGATCAAATCATTCATTATGATTTTATTGTTCATAATCTTTAATTTGAGCTTAGTAAGTGGGTGTTGACATAATTAGAAGGGGATAATTTCATTGATCTCTTAATTTTTCATATCATGCTTTATACTTTAAAGATAAACCTCCACCTTGAGCCTTAATTTTTAAACATCAATTCCTAACAACCTTTAACCTTATACTCATATGAACCTTTATTTCAAGTCCTTATGATTTCATATGTATTTTGTAGTTATAAAGTGGAAAAAGTAGTTCTTTTACAATACTATGGATAAGAAGCATGTTCTCATGATATATGAATAATTCTACCTGAATTTTTAACATGAGTGATGAGATAAAAGATTCAATAAAGGTATAAAATGATTTGAAATATTTAATAATAATAAATTAAGGAGCTTGAATGGATGAAAGGATAAGTTCCATAAATTTCAATGTGAAAAATTAAAATACTTCTGTTCATTATTTCAATGAAAATTGAGAAATTAAATTGATATTTTATGTAGATTTTTGAAATTTTTATTTAACATTAATAATTATTTTATTATATTTATTTGAATTTTAAATAATGGTAACATTACTAAACTCTTAAATTCAATGTGGATATTTTATGCTTGAGGAAAATCATAGTTTAAGTATGGGGTTATTTGACACACTCATAATTTTATGAAATTATTTAAACAATTTATGATAATATTGAATGTTTTTAAATGAAAATACCCATGTATTTCAATGTTTTATTCAAAAGTGTGGATTTAAAAATAAATAATTAAAAAATATTTATATGAATAAATAATTTTTTATATTGAATATTGATTTTATTTTATGAAATTTTGATTTATATTTTGAAATTATTCGAAGTATTTTAATATATTTCAGGTAAAAATGTAGATATGTTGACTATCCCTCAACTAGTGGCTAGCCATTCATCTAGCTAGCCCACAAAGGGGTTGGATGACCAAGATAGACACCTGGAGAGCCTTTCATGCTGGCAATGGAGCGTGTGGCCTATGAGGAGGAATGCACGGGGAGTAAGGGTGGGCCTAAGCCTTGAAAGGCCATGTGGTGCGGCACAACCCATTTTTGTGAGTGATGTGTTGTGGGATTCCATCCCTGTTGCAAGGTTCTAATCGACTGATAGGGAGAATTTCAATTTAAAAGATCATGGATCCATATATCTCTTTTTATGTGGTATGATTTCTATGCAGTTACTGTTCAACTTACATAAACATCGGTGTTTTTCCTATCCGTGTGACACTTTTGGCCACAAACATTTCTACATCATCATCTTTTCTACTTCTCTACCAATCGATGTCGTCGACTACCTCTACATTAACCAGATACTGCCATGGTCGACCACCCGGTAGATCAAGCTCATGCTCTTTCTCCATACTGAATCCCGAGAACACCCTTGATCATCTCGAGGACCCTATATGACCATCATGAAGTAAATATCAACATTATCCATCCATGTAAAGGTTAGATGGCTTAGAGGATACTTCCTTCACCACTTTTTATCACCACTAAAGTAATTCCATGATGCCATGTCACTAATTTGTGCCTCATGAAATTCATGAACATGGGAATAAGTTTCCCCACATGTTCATTTTCCACTGTAAAATTGGGAGAACTGGATGTCCATGAGAAATATTCTAAACAACCCTATTCAATCATGGAGAATTTAAAAATATTCAAAATTATAAATGAAAGTTGAATTACTAGGGATACCAATTTCACTTCTATGAGATAATAAAAGGATAGTCATTCCTACTGCCAAAGTAGTTAGATTAACTGTCAGAGGGAGGCACGTTGGAAGGCCGAAGCATGTTCTTCTTTCTTTTTATTTTTATCTTTATTTTTTATTTTGGATTTAATTTTAATATTAGTTTATTAATAAATATTTTTAATTCATTTTTCTCATTAAGTGTTATCACCCATCATCATCTTCTTATTCTTCTTCTTCTTTTTCTTTTCTCCATTCTGTCCATTTTATTTTCTTAAATTCTTTCTCTTTATTTTATTTTATTTTATTTATCTCTCTCTTTCTCGCTTACATTCTCTATTATCATTATTCTTTTTATTTTATATTATCTTCTTCTCTTCTTCTCTTCTTCTCACCATTGTGACCTCTTACCCTCAATTATGAGGGGCTGACCCAAGGCTTGGCCTAGGGGAAGGTAAGGTGTTCTTGGATTCTAATCTTAACTTCATAATTCTTTATTTTATATTTTTTGTATATACAAGTGACATGAACAGGTGTGGTGACTTCCCACCATGACATGAAACTCAAGTATACCCATATTCTTTTATTTTAATAGTTTCCCTCCCTTCTTTAAGACATAATCTCTTCACACGGTGGAGTTGAGTCACTTAATGGATTAAATGACATATAATGGAGTTTGGTCCTCTAAGGTATCATACTATTAATCGAGGTGTTCCATCAACCTTTATTATATGATTATTGGAATTTTTATTTCTTATGTAATACCCAGATATTCTAAAATGAGGACATTATATTTTATAGTGCATATGACATGCAAAACCAAGAGTAGAAGGGAGAATATAACACCTCGGTACCTTATGATAAATTTATTTTTAAATAAATTCAACTTTTTAAATATTTTTCATTACAAGAAACACTAAATTTATCTTCCATTACATAAAATCAAAGAGTTTTTTTATAGCTTTCATTACACACAAGACCAAATTTTACCGAACAAAAATATATTATTAATATATTATTATTATTTAATATAATAGTTATAACCTAGCCATTAAATTGGAGGTTATGAATAGTATTAAATAACTTGTGAAAATATATAGTTTATATGAAATTATTAGTTATATATTTATTATTAATAAAATGAGTATCATTAAAAAGAAGAAAGAAATATGTTCTGAAAAATAATATTTTTTCTAAAAGACAGTTTAGTTGCGCTTTGTGCACATAATTTAAAAATTATTTTTTACCCCTTTAGCTAAATTTATTTTAAAAAATAAACATAATTTTTTAAATTGTAAAATAAAAATTATCTTAGGATTAATTTTAGGTATTTTTCTAAAAAGTTTCATTTTTTGATGATTAGTGAAAAATACTGAATTTTAATTGAAAAATACATTTTAGTTTAAATAATTTATAATAATAAATTATATTTTGAATTGGTTTAAAATTAGTTAAATTTTATATCAATTAATCCAATTTATTCCATTGTAATCATTTTTATATTGAATTTTGAAATAAAAACATTAAAAACTTTTGAACATTTTCACTTCAAAAACCTCTTTTCTCATCGCCTCTATAGGGTTAAATTTAAATTAAATTTTGCCACTTTTGTGAGTAGAATTTGGAAAAATTATTTCCATAATTTAAATAATAATAATTTATATTATCTAATAATGTTAAATTAATTTTTTACCATGATGACTGGTGAAAATAGTTAAAATTAATTATTGTATTTAACGTTAAAATAAGGTTTTACGCATTACATGTGTTTGTGTTAAAATTAATTTTAAAAACTCATAGGATTTTTATATAATAAATTGGATTAAATATTTAGAATAATTAGGTATAAATTATATAATAAATATCATTTTAATTTTAATTTTCAAGGATAAATTATGTAGGTAAATAAAAAGATACAAGTTACCGTGGTAAAAATTAAAAGGGTGAAATTGAGTAAACTTAAATACTAAGGAAAAACATGATAATAATGTGTTTATTTTTTTGTTTTGTGGAGGTTTTTATCATACACATAAACAATAAACTCCATTATTTATCTATTTTTGAGGCACATGAGGTAAGGGAGACCTCCCAATAGTTAATACATTTGAGTATTTACAAGAATGTCACTCCTCCTTAACTATAAAAGGGAACTCACTCTCTCCCATTCTTCACACCTTAAAGACACTTTGGATTCAAAAATACCACAAAAAATTACTTCCCAACATACCTAACCTCATTATATAAGCCTTATTTTCTTAATAAATATAACCTAGGAAGGCTTTAGTGAAAACCTAAGGAGGATACCCGAAAAAGAGGTAACACTCTTCAATAAGCGTTTTTATTTTATTTATTTCTCCACCTCCTTAAATTTTTATTAAAATGTGTTGATATGATAACCTAATTATATTAAATATAATTATATTGTTTATAATAATTACATTACCTATAACCATATCAACTTCCATCAAATGTTTTATGAATCATTCATGTATACGGTGGACTACCGCCACGTGAACCGATGTCGTTTATTTTTTCATTTCCACCTCTCAAGGTTGGGTATGATGATGGATATTAAATAAATATATATATATATTATATTTATAACATATTTATACCTATTGAGTCATTATATCATATATATCTTGTTAACTTCCATTATGTAGGAGATACTATAATGTCGCTCGTGTGTACGGTGGACTACCGCCCTGCGAAGCGATGTGATTAGTCTTTGACTAACGCTTTACATAGAAGGTTATAAGGAATAATGTTAATGGTTTTATGTGATATAAATTAAATAATTATGATATTAAGTACATATTCATAATTATTAAAATATAATATATCATTTTATTTTTTTACACTTAAAGATGATAACATCATTTGTGTACGTGTGGATTGTCGTCTTCACGAAATGATGTAACTCTCTTTTCATCACCATGCCACATGAATGATATATATAAGAATATTTGGATAAATAAAATTCTATTTATGATATTATGATAATTATTTAAATATAAAATATTACTTACCTAATTTCCAAAATGATCATTAAAAAATGGAAATGTTATTCTTGTTTGCGTACAGCCTACCGTCTCCATGATCGTAACATACTTCATTTTTCATAACCATAATTCATTATTGGTTTTAAAATAATAATCGATGTGTAAATATTATAATTATTTCATTATTATTATTATAGATATGATATAACTATATAATATTTATAATAATCAGAACATTCATGACAAAGAATGAATGAGAAAACAAGGCAATTAACACCCAAAATAATAAAAATAAAGAAATATTATCAACAAATGGGTGATAATATGTTATAAGAGGATAATATATGATATTATAAATATTAATATGGTTATATTGTAAGTTAATAACATGTTTAAAACCACTATAAAGAATTTTAAATCATAGTATCTCAAAATAAAGTGTGAGGTAAGGGATTTCATCTCAATTTCATTTCATTGAGGCATATTGTAATGTTATGAACCTAGTTTCTTTCATATGGTGTATATATTTTCCCTTTTATATGTAATATCATGAATAATTAATTATTAATTGTATTTTAAGTTTAAATTTTAATTATTTCATCTAAGGGTATTTGACTTAAAGGTTACCAAGTGGTAATGGATTTCTTAACTCAATTTATGGTCTTTAGGTTCAACTTATACTTAATTGATTATGTCCTAAGATTATGTGAATAATGAATTTTAGTTACCATATATTGTATTTAAATTTTTTTTATTTGTATCTATAGTTTAAACACATAATTTATTCATTGATTAATTATCACTTCAGTGTTATGATCATTGTAAAGGTTTATTTCTCAATCTCACTCTAATCGAGGTTGTTTACTCTTAAATTTCAGATAAAAGAAATTATTTTACCATTTCCTAATAAACCAATTTTTTTATTCCCCTGTAGTTAATCATGATATTTTCAAGTAATAGTACCATTTTTTCACTCTTTGGTACTTAAATTAATTGAGAAACTGTTTATAATAAAATCTAACTCCATTTCTCTCTTCGGCCAGAAATCTGTTTTCTTCCAAAACCATGTTTTATAAAAATGATTTCAAATAAAAATTTAACCATTCCAAAATTATTTATTAAATTAATGTTCACACATTTTTACTCTTTAAAAATATCAAAGTAATCTTATTTCATTTTCAAAACAATTACCATTTGTATTTTTCTGAAAATGTGAAAGGAATCTTCTTTTAATTTTCTAAACAATGCACTTTCCTAGCCTTTTATAGTTCAAAGGGAATGTTATTATTAACTTTTACGACATGTATATAATTTCCCAACATCATGATCGTAGTTTATTTGATTATTCCTATTTAAATTTACAAAGAAGTTTTTAAATAAAATTTTTATAAAAGTGATTTTCAAATAAATGGTTTTTCAAAATATTTTTCAAGATGAAAAGGATATTTTCCTCAAGAATGTTTTTAAAGATATTTTGTGGTATTTCTATTCATATATAGGAAAAAACCCTTTACTCTTACTCCAATGGGTATATTTTTTAATAATATCATCCTTATTATTTCTCTTGGTACTTTATGATCAGTTTGACTAGGGACGTACTATTTTTATACCATTCACTTTACTCAGAATGGTTTCTGGTTATATTTATTGATGGTATTAGATGTCTTATAAAAAACATCGATGGTATGTTTAAGATTTCCAAAATTATTAATTCCATCATTATGAATTTAGTTATTAATATTCCATGTAATTATTCAATTAGTTAGAATATCCATGGTCATGTTTCAAGCTCATGTGATTATTTATGTGGAATTATTTGATCATATTTTATTCCTACCATATTATAATCAAGATATTGATTAAATGGCGTGTGTTTCAATTATTTACCTTGTCATATTTATTATTACTTATTTATTCATAGTTTCCACTATAAGTTTACCCTTACTGGGCATTTGAGATCATTCGTATATTATGTTTTATTTTCCCCAGGATACCAGGAAGTATTTTCCGATTGATATGCAAGGATACTCTAATGGGGATAATGGAATTCACAAAGAAAATTATTTGTGTATTTTATATTTTAAAATGTAATTTTAATTTCAATTATGTATCTATTTTACTAATAATACTAAATTATTCAGCCCTTTGGGATGAGATTCCTTGTATCTTATGTCAATGTAATAAAGTAGACACTAGCTTCAAGCTACTAGGGTCAGGTCGCTATAGTTGGTATCAAAGTAAGTTTAATCAAAACCTTGGGAACTAGATTTAGGAAAACATAGAGTACGGATCATAACCCTATGATTGAATTTGAGGATAAGTATAGAAGAACAGCCTAAAATTTTGATAAGGAATAGATTATATAGTTTTTAAAGCTATGCATCTATGTCTGGATACTAAAAGTGGACTTGGTTCTAGAATAGAAGAACCTAGGGGTAATAACTCTAAAAAGGGCATATTAGGCTGGACCCAATCGTCACATGGGGCATGACAATAGGCCTTACTGTGCACCTGGTTTGACACTCTTGAGAGATATTCTTAGGATAATTCACATTTTCTTTACAAACCATTATGAATTATTTTATAATAATATATCCTCAATGAAACCAAGTTTATGATTATAATATTAGATATGCATAAGTTTTTCAATTTATGTGTTTCTATAGTTTTGGGATTATACATTATGTTTCATAATTTTATGATCTAAACTAGTGTATGTCATTGTTTAGAAATGGTGCCTAATGGAAGGAATGGGAACTATATCAATGTGCATACACCATGTAGATATTTCCCTCCTGGGAAATATAATGAAGCTAGAAATGGAGATATAGCTAGAACTAATCAAATTATAACCATATTAGGTCATTTGACTCAGATTATGAGTGATAACCTTTCTCGAATGGACTAACCTTATGATCCACCACATGGTGTAACAATGTTATAACGCTTCATGTGTCAGCAACCTCCATCATTCAATGGTACTAAAAGTATATTTTTAGTTAATAAATGGATAAGTTACTTAGAGAAGATATTTTTATCTCTAGAAATTGGTGAAAGGGAGAAATTTTTCATGGCAGTTTATCATCTCTCATGAGATTTAGATCAATGGTGGTCATTGATTCAAAACACTAAGGATGAGGAGGAAACAGAAACCATGGAGTGTAAGAATTTCAAGGTAATATTCTTGGAAATTTATTTTCCTCATGATAAATGATCAGATATAGAAAGGTAGTTCTTGATTTTAAGACAAAAATAAGAGGAAAATGTTTCTAATTATGCATCTAGCTTTACAAGGTTAGAAATGCACGCTACAAACTACGTATATAATCCAAAGAGATATATTAACCATTTATTTGATGACTAAACCCAATTCTCTAAGGGATCTAGTCTCCCAAACATTATAATCATACATGTACATTGTGTCATGTGATATTAAGATAGAGAAAGAATATCCAAAACGTATGGATTCGAAGGGAAGCAATAGAAAAAGAGGAAAGTGGAGAAAAATATTGTTAAATTGAAGAAGGAAAATAATGATTTTACAATATGTGATACTTGTGAAAGGAAACACCTTGGTACAAGATTAAAATGAAAAGGATTTTTCTTCAATTTTGGATAAAAATGTCACCATGCACATGATTTAATGGGAAAGAAAGAATCTTTAATGTGAAATACTTCCACTATAAGAATATGGGGCACTATGAAATGAATTATCCAAGAATCAATGGAAATACCTCAAATGGAACTAAGGGGTAAAGGTCGGGCTTATGCTATTGCTACAAAAAAAAAGTGAAGTGATTATTGAGATTGTGTATTTGGATATAATAAATATGTTGTAAAGGTATTTTATTAATGAAATTCTCATTATAAGAATCATGAAACTTATAAGGATTGTACTGTAGTACCATTTCTTAAAGTATTTGAGATAATATGTCGAATAGTACCAATAACCAAGAAATTTGATTCAATGGTGAGATGAATTTATTATAAAACACATGATTGAGGGAAAGATAACCCATGATATGTTCCTGATGTTGACATAATGATATTTCAATGAATAGAAAATTGATATGGATTTAGTAAGTTGGATAGTACGGACTACCTTGGGGTTGATTAATGGTAAGTTTTTTTTTGGAAATTCAGTGACTTTATTTCTAAAGTTTTGGATCTTGATATTTTGGAAGGGTCATAAGGTTAACCATTTATGAAATGGTCTGAGTTGAACTTTTTTAGAGATTTTAGAGATTAATGTATTACTTCATCATATAGATATTTATGCATATTGGATAACTTGTGAAAACCATATTAATTTTTTTAAAATAGTTGGAGACAGATAGATATAATTTTTACTATTTTATAGACCTTATGATATGTTAAAATTTATTTTTAGTGATTCAGGAATTAAAAATTCACTTTTGGATATTCATTTCATAGAGTAAGTGATGAATTGGAAATTGATCTAAGAACAACCAAAGGATGAAATTTTTATTAAGAAATAGAAACATATAAAGTAATTATATTTCATTACATTCATAGATAGTAAAATAATTCCTCAAATTTAGAGAAAGGATATTGAAATAAAAATTATATCCTAATACCTTCATTTATGTTGAACTGATTCCCTTTTAAATCATCAAAAATTTATATCATTAAGGCCCTAAAATTTTCATTGATCATCCACTTTCATGTGATAAATGGCCTCTATCACTCACTATAATTATTTACACTTTTCTTCCACATCCATATCTTCACTTTCCTATAATGTTCTATTACTTAGAAAACTAGTTACGTGTTAGTCTATATGACCTTGGAACTTCCCTTTCTCTCTTATTAAGAGGATGTTTTATTAACCCTTTTACGATGTGGGTTTTTCAAAAATGGTATTTTCAAATTTTAAACCATTTATTTACAATAAAAGTTTTAAATTGGGAGAATAAAAATTATTTAATGTGGGTAAAATGTAACACCCTAAAATTCTAAAATAAGGACATGTTATTTGATAGAGTGTATGACACACAACACTAAATAGAGAAGGGAATATAACACCCTGAGACGTTATGATATATTTATTTTTAAATAAATTAAATCTCTTAAATATATTTCATTACACAAAAAACTAATTTTATCTTATGTTACACGCAATAAATGAGTTTTTTCGATAGATTTCATTACACGCAAGACTGAGTTTTATCGAAAAAAATATATTATTAAAATATTATTATTTAATATAATATTTAAAACCTAACCATTAAATTGGACGATATAAATAAGATTAACTAAAATTTTAAAATATATATTTTACACATATTTATTAGTTATCTATTGAGTAGTAATAAAATGAGTATCATTTAAAAGAAAAAGAAATGTTTTCTGAAAACAAGTATTTTTTCTAAAGGATGGCTTAGTCACGCTTTACACACATAATTTTAAATTAATTTTTACCCATTTTTGAAAATTTATTTGAAAAAAAGCATAATTTTTAAAGAAGAATATCAAAATTATCTTAGGGTGAATTTTCAGTAATTTTCTGAAAAGTTTCATTTTGTGATGAATAGTGAAAAATACTGAATTTTAATTGAAAACTGACTTTTCATTTAAATAATTTATAATATTAAATTATATTTTCAATTGGATTTAATGTAAAATTATTTCAATTTTATATCAATTAATCTAATTTAGTTCATTGGAATCATTTTCATATTGAATTTAGATATATAAACTGTTGGATCGTAATATCACTATTAGAAATTGGACCATTAGCGACTGCCATTGGTGGTTGATAATGGTATTTAGAGACAGCCTTATAGCCACCAATGGTGGTCTCATTAGGACCATCACTATATGTTACCTAATTCTTGGCCTAATGGCGGCCGCTATTAGGTTGAGCAATAGTGACCACCATTGGCAGTCGCTATAGATAACTTAAAAACCGGCCTATAGTGACTACCATTAGCGATCGTTGGGCTCTAGAAAAAACCAACCATTAGAGACCGCCATAGACGGCCGCTAACCTGGGAATTTTTTTAAAAAACAATTACAGTGATACTTCTCAAAGAGCAGAAATAGATCTAAAATCAGAAGAAGAAAAAATCAATTCCAAACAGGATAAACACCAGCATCCTCAAAAATAATAAATGAAAGACATACTTCTTCACATATCCAGTGATCCAAATAGCTCCAATTAATTCCAATATTCTCCTCCAATAAACCTTCAATAATATACAAAAGAAACAACTAAACAAAGAAAATGTAAATTGGACATATTTATGCAGTTAGTATATATATATATAATAATCAAATTAGGTCATTAGGCCGTTAGGGAATTTAGCCATTTGAGAATTTGGGAATTTGGCCAATTTTCCATTAGGACAATAGGTTAATATGCCATTAGGATAATAGGACATTATGTAATTAGGATAGCAGTTCATTTGGAAAAAAATTCATTAGGCCTTTGGGTCGTTAGGTCGTTGGGCCATTAGGCCATTGGGCCATTAGGTCGTTCGGCCATTAAGTTGTTAGGGCTTTTGACCACTGGGTTTTTTTTCCATTTGGGTGTTTGGCCATTAGGGTGTTAGGGCAATAGGTTGTTAGGTCTTTATGATGTTAGGGCGTTAGGCTGTTAGGGCATTAGGCCATTAGGGCATTAGGTTGTTTGGGAATTAGGGAATTAGGGTGTTAGGGTGTTAGGGTGTTACGACATTTGGCCATTTGGTCATTTATGAATTTGGACAATTGGCCAAGTCTCTATTTATCCAATTGTCCATTAGGCCAATAATCTTATATGTCATTAGGTCATTTAGTCATTAGGACAATATGCTAATATTCCATTAGGCTAATAAGACATTAGGTAATTAGGAAATTAGGTAATTAAGACAATAATCCATTTAGCCAATTTTCCCTTCAGTCATTAGGCTATTAGGTTGTTAGGTCATTAGAGCATTAGGATGTTAGGGTGTTAGGCCATAAGGCCATTAGGGAATTTGTCCATTTGGGTGTTTGGGAATTTTTCCAAGTCTCCATTTATCCAATTGGCCATTAGGACAATTTTAACATTAGTCCATTAGGCCATTAGGCTCACTACTCCACTCTAGTAGTGACCTACTATGCTTCTCGTACGTGATGAGGTGGTTTGGAAAGAGTTTTGGACAACCATTCGGTTGCGTTCACTCGAAATTGAACTATATAGAGTAAAGTTCAGTACTAAATATCCCCCCCCACCCAACCCTTCCCCTTGGACATCCCCCCTCCCAACCCCCTATAGCCCCCATACTCCCTCCCCCCAAAACTCCCACTAGACAGCCCCCACCCCCGGACAGCCCCCACCCTGAACAACCCCCCCCCCACTAGACAACACCCCCCCAGCCCCAACTCCCAACCCCCCCTTGGACATTTCCCCCCACCCAAAAAAACTCCACCAGATACCCCCCCCCCCCACCCCACACTCAACCCAAATAGCCCCCCCACCCCCCTGGACATCCCCACTCCCAACCCCCACCCCCCACCCCCCAGACATCCCCCCCCCCCCAAATCCCCCCAGACAACCCCCCCCCTTACACACACACACTCACCTTGGATATCCCCCCACCCCCAGACATCCCCCACTCCCCCCATAAACACACACTCCCTCCCACACACACACACCCCCCCTGGACATCCCCCCTGGATATCCCCCCTACCCTCGGAGAGCCCCCCCAGCCCCGAACAGCCCCCCCCCCCCCCAAAAAAAAAACTCCCCCCAGACAGCCCCCACCCCCACCCTCGGACAGCCTCCACTCCCAACCCACCCCCTGGACAGCCCCCCCCGTACATCCCCCCTATATTCTTCTAGCCCCAGACAGCCCCCCCCCACTCACCCCGGACAACCCCCCCCCCCCCCCCACACACACACACTCACTCACCCCAAACACCCCCACCCCGAGACACCCCCACTCCCAACCCCCCCCCCCCCACCTACACAGCCCCTCCCCCTCCACCCTGCAGCCCCCAACAGTAGATTCATTTTCAATTACACATGAATAATGTGTCAATTTGATTATTATCAAATTATAACCAATGCTAGATTCAGTAAACATGACTCTTAATTCTCTATCCAATTAATTATCAATCAATTTAGGCTTTACATTCTTTACCAATTTCTATCAAGAACAACATGTTAATCCACTACATACCAAATCATACTAACAAGAATAGTATATATAGTACACTATCTAGCAACACAGTAGGAAAACTCTTATCATGGTATAAAGCAACAATATTGGCCATTAGGTGATTATGTCATTTTTTCATTTGGGAAAAATACCATTATTCCATTTGGTCATTAGGCCAATAGGATAATATTCTATTAGTCTAATAGGCCAGTAGTTAAATAGGACATTATTCCATTTGTCCAATTGTTCCATTGGGTTGTTAGGCCATTCGGCCATTCATTCGTTGGGTTGTTAGGTCATTGGGTTGTTAGGCCATTGGGTCGTTAGGTTGTTGGGCTGTTAGGCCTTTGGGGTGTTAGGCCATTAGGGCATTAGGTCGTTGGAGCATTAGGTCATTGTGGAATTAGTCCATTTAGGCCATTAGGGCATTTGCCCATTTGGGCCATTGGGCCTTTCATACATTTGGTCATTAGGCCAATAGGCCAGTAGGCCATTCGGCCCTTAGTCCAATAGTACATTGGGCCATTGGGCCATAAGGCCATTTGGACATTAGGTCATTGGGCCACCTATCCTAATTCCTATCCTTCAATGGGGATTCTAAGAAATTATATATCACAATAAAGTATCCAATTACTGATCATACTCATAAAATTAAAAAACTTTGGAGTTTTAAAAAAAATAAATTGTTCTAATCTCAAACAATTCTACATTTATAGCCTAAATCAATATATTACATTAATTAAATAATAAATATAAACCAAACACACCCCATGAATATAATGTGTCATGCATGGTAATGGATGCTACCTCCATCCGATGTTCTAAGGGCCTACAACAAATAAAAATTATAAATATTTTAATAATGAAAATATTAGAAAGTAAATAAAAAAATTCAGTATAAAACTGTGTCGTATGATCCACTGCACCATCACTCGGATTCACATATTCCCGCAATGTTCTAACCTCAATGATCAATTGTGCATTTACCTCCTCAGAAGCGTGCAACCGTGCATCAAAATATGACAGCTGTTGTGTCATCTGAATGATAGTAGGACCAACAACCTCAGCGTGTGATACTAAAGAATGAGGAATCCTCATTCCATATGTCAAACTATATCCATGACTGTCACAACTAATAATGCGATGGAATATCTCATCCCTTCACATGGGAAGTTGTCGCTAGTCCTCTGGAAGTTGTTCTAAATCAGCTTCAAAGTGATCATGTGCAATATTTAAATATATATACATATATATATGTTAATATAATCATGTGGATGTAAGTATTGGTAATGATTACAATCACTTACTATAAGATTTGCAGCCTCTGGATCATTTTGATCATGAGTTCTCATCCACACCGACATTTTATTAGTTGATGCACCTTGATCCCATAATTGTATACTAATAAAATATAAAAATATAACCCAAAACCATATTAAATAATAAATTAAAAAATTAATAATAAATATATCATGTCATATTTGAGACACGTGACAAGTCCTGAGCCTAAGAGGTGGTCCATGTAATGCTCAATTCTCAGAATGGCGTGCTGAAACATTCTACATTCAATTAATTCAAATTTCAAACAAATATAATGTCACAAATTCTTGAAAATATATATACCAAAATAAATATACTAACCAAAATGGCCTCGGTAGACCAATATGAAACTAAGTCATGCCACTGAGACGGGAGAACACCTCTCGGGACTTTTTCCAGAATGTCTGGGGCACCCACATTTGGTACTGAGTGCTCCCTCTTGACTTTGCCTTTATAATATTTCCACATATTAAAAAATTTGACCATACACACAATCCAAAACTCATTGGGGTACACTTTCATATTATTCTATTTAAGAAAAAAATCACACATGTTAGTATTTTTTAAACATAGGGAAGAAACTAAATTGGTCTTCTTACCTAAACTTCCCTCCAAAGCCGATCTAATGTATCCAGAGGGATATAAGCCCAGTCATGTGTGGTCAATGGAAATCGATGTGGGTCACATATGATATTACCCAAATGATGAATAAATTTAGGGGCAGTCAGTCCCATAGGATTAAATCTCTTTTCAAATGAAACATCAAAGGTTGTGTCAGAATTCTCTGATGAAATTCCATGACCAGGGCCTCTCTTGTGAGAGGAAGAAACATTCGAGTCTGATCCTGTTGAAAATAATGTTATACATAATTTGAAATATGTTAATATATATGTATTTGTGTGTGTGTGTTTATAAATTACATAAAAAAAATAAACACGGTTACATTAAAACACACCTCGAACCTGAGACGTAGATAGCTCATATGGATGGTGTGGATCTGCTGTTTGTTCCCCTAACATGCCTGCAGTCATAGAAAACATTAGTAAGGGGACCATCCAAAGTTTCAAAAATATAAATTGGATAGATTTTAAAAAAAATAAAACTTGTACAGTTGTTAATAAAACAAAAAGGGATAGAATAATTAGTTGTAAATGGATTTTAAAAAATCAGAAACTTAACAAAACAGAAATAAAATTATGTATAGCAAAAGGCTTGTATTTAGAGGGTTATGTCTGGGGGGAACTTTGGGGGGGTTGTATAGGGGGTATGTCCAAGGGGGTTTGGGAGTGGAGGATTTTCAGGGTTGGGGTGGGGGATGTCTAGGTGGAGGGGGAGGGGTTGTGCAGGTGAGGGTGGGGGGCTTTCCGGGGGGAGTTTTGGGGGGTGGGTTGTCTAAGAGGGGGGATGTCCAAGGGGGTTGGGAGTGGGGGATGTTCGGGATGGGGGTGGGAGGGGCTGTCCAGGTGGAGGGGGAGGGGCTGGGGGTGGGGGGTTGTCCAAGGGTTTTCTAGGGGATGGGGTGGAAGGAGAGGGGGTGGGGGTTTTACAGGGACTGGGGGATGGGGGGTTGTCCAAGGGCTGGGGGATGTCCAGGTCTAGGGGGAGGGGGTGGGGGTGTCCAAGGGCTGGGGGTGGGGGATATCTAGGTGGAGAGGGAATGTTTGGGGGGTTTTCTAGGGGATGGGGGTTGTCCAGGTGGAGGGGGAGGGGTGGGGGTGGGGGTTGTCCAGTGGCTGGGTGGAGGGGAGGTGATGGGGGTGGGGGTTGTCCAGGTGGAGGAGGAGGGGATGTGCAGGTGGGAGGATCGTTGGACTATTTCATGGATTATCATACAAGAAGGTAATTGGAAGATTCTTTTTATTTTTTGCACTGATGACATTCAAAGAAACTATATCTTTGTATAAATAATGTCTCACTGCCTCTTGGATTCACACTACCTTTGTGCCATCAGAGGAAGTAAAGATTAACCATCAAAGATAGTAATTAATCTCTGATTTATGGAAAAATAAATAATCTATATCAAGGATGTCATCAAATATATACAATTCCAGAACAAAAAAAATACCAATCTATCTTGACTTATGTTATCAATAGAGAATATGTGGGACAATAAATGTGATTCCCCATGCTGAATCACGGGGTCCAAGATAGTGTTTCTCATGGCCTCAAGCAGGTATCCTTTTATGTAAGATGTTTGTTACTAGAAGTAAGGTTCTAAATTTCATCAATGCATAAAATATACCCTTGCTATCAATAAATAAAAGGATAAACAATAACATAATAGAGTCAATAAACAATTAAAAATCATAATCCATGGTAGGTATCTCAAGTCATATAGTAAAAACCCAAATACCCCCAAAGTGTTAGGTTAATAAAAGTGTTGGAAATAATAATAATGTGAAAAAATATTGATACATTACACTAAATTTCATTCCAATTCTACCTCTAAACACCATTCTCCATATCCTAACCCCTATCATCAGGGCCTTTCCCTTTCTTGTATCCCAAACTATGATGTATTCACATGGATCGAGATGCCCATGCATGGTGGGAATATGATAGTGGTAGGAAACAACCAATTTGTCCTTAACACATGTGCAATGGTATAAGATTTTATGTTGTGATAACAAATAAATGTGCATTAAATAAAACACACAACTATGTTTGGAGTGGTCATGTGCTAAACAAACTTTGGATCTGTGATGGAAATATAGTTATAACAAAATTCATGAACTTAGTCAACTACAATGTCACATCATGTATTCAAAAACATAAAAAGGTAAGAGTATCAAGTCAAACCATAGAAGGAAATAAAGCCCCATCTCTCTCTCAGTTAATCCATAAGGCCAACACGTTTGTACACTCCCTTGGGCCTCTGTATCCCAAAACTATGTTTCAAGTCATGTCCTTAAATACCATCATGTCTCATTGTCACTTTAAGGTTAAGATCACATAAGTATACCATGACTCTATGCGAGGATAAAAAAATACAATATACTCCATCATCTATCTCAATCCAATCTTCATGGAACATAAATCATCTTATCACGCTCCCCCTTAAGGGCTACTGAGCCACGATGAGTACACTAGTAACATTGGTACCATTCATAGAAAAACAAAATATAAAATATATAAACTACATCACATTGAAACATGGAATATCATATAGAGGAACAATATATAAAATTAATAATAACATATAGTATCAAAACACACACAAGTGATCAAAATCAAACATGAGTCTCATGGGATATGAAATCACACACATGTGGTCAAACCTCAAACATTTTCTCATGCGACACACACACATAGAGACATGTGATAAACTCAAGATTGGTATAAATCAAAAAAAAACACAACTTAATATCAATCCATTCAACATATACATGGAATCTACATTGTATGTAACTTCCAACCTCAAGTAAAGTGTGAAGTCTTCTCAAACACACATTGTTTCATAATTCTTAATGCGCACAAGCTTGTATACACATGAACTTACATTTCCAAACTTCTTATTCACATGCAATATTTATATAATCTTCATGCATGCCAAATTTGTGATTTAAATTTCCCAAAATCAAAACCCTTAAATGTAAATTAGTTCATACATGATAGCGCGATAAATCCAAATGGGAGGGGGGCTAAAGGTGGTGTTGTGAGGAAGAGGAGGGACAGTGGAGGGGATCTAGAGTCGGAGGTGGTGCGGAGAGGGATGGGATGGGTAGAGGAAATGGTGGGGATCTGGAGGAGGAGGTGGTGAGGTGGCTGAGGTGAAACGAGGTAGGGGATGGGCGGTGCAGCGAGGGAGGGGACGGGCGATGGTGTCGGTTGGGAGCTAGAGGCGGAGGCAGTGCAATGTTGGTGGTGCAGTGAGGGAGGGGACATGTGGCAGCGATGGTGTGGAAATGGAGGAGATGGGAGGCTACAGAGGGTAGGCTTCTCAGGAAAAAAATCATCGGCACCCCCCCCGGCGGTCGCTATAGGGTACCAATAGCGACTGCCAATGGTGATCACCCATGTAAGGGGTCTCTAAAGATTCATTTTCTAGTAGTGTATAGATGTAAATGTATATGAGATGGCACAATATAAGAGGGGTGAATTATAGATTTAAAAATATTGTATTTAAACTCTTAATAATGAATTTAGTTTATGAGGTCTTAAACTAATACAATTCAAAACCAATACAAATGACAATACGGGTCTTAGATCTGATGAATATGATATGATGTAATACCACAAGTAATGAAATAAAGATGTATTTGAATTGAATACAATGATCAGAGTAATAAAAATGTAAATGATTCTACCATATAGCATATAGAATCTCTTAATACAAAATATAATTAATGAATCATAATTGAGATAATTACAATAGTAAGAGAATATGAATATAAAGAAGAAATAAAAAGATTCCCTTTCTATTACAAGTGAATCGTAAATATAAAGGTATTACAATTTTTTTATCACAAAGAGTAAGTTATCCTTTCACCTAGGATAAAAGTTATGTCTTACCACTAACTTGGTAAGCCCTCGATATGAATATCAACATGACTGTCTTCCTATCCCCGGAAGCCCTCGATTAAGAAGGTAATCAGCACCTCTATCTTTTAAACACTTGAAATCCCTCGATACCATGATTGGAAGCGCATCTTCCAATCCCTAGAATCCCTCGATCAATATCACAATGATCGGATGCATAAATCAAAAAAAATTACTTATAGAAATACAAGAACTTGGAACAAGTCATTCAGTTCTTGTATCTTCAAGGATTTCACACGAAGTAAGAGAGAAGTCACTCTATCTCTATCTAGAACTTAATAGAAGAAAAAATTGTTCTATTTGGTTCGAATGACCTTTTATTTATAGGCGTCGGGTTCTAAAAAAATCGGAGGTAATTGGACACCTATCATTACAACGGTCGAAACAAATAGAATACACGACATAATTTTGTTTAATGTATTACTAACTCAACAAAATCGTTTTATTTAGAAAATAGTAAGTAAAAAAGTATGAATCAATGAGTATGAGAAACATGTAATTGCTATTGAAGTAAGACATGAATTCAAATAATTACATGAGTACAATTCATATCTTGGTTGTGATTCTTAACATGGATAATATGCATATCATGGTTACAATTCATGTCGTGGTTACGATTTATATCATAATTACAATACATAACATGGTTATAATGCACAATGTGATTATGATGTATATCCTAGTTACGATACATGGTTACAATGAATAATATGATTATGATACATATCCTAGTTACGATACATGACTTGGTTCCAATACATGACATGGTTACGATACATGACCTGATTACGATACATGACATGGTTATGATGCATGTCCTGGTTACGATACATGACCTGGTTAGGTTGCATGACCTGGTTATGATCTATAACCTGGTTACGATACATGTGGTTATGATGCATGATTACGATAAAATACTTAACCTGGTTATGATTCATGTGGTTACGATGCATTATTACGATGCATATGGTTACGATACACAGTATGAATATAATACATAACCTAGTTACAATTGAAAAACATTATATGTGATTACTATTGTAAAACAACATATCTGGTTATGTTGTAAAACAACATACATGATAAAAAAGAAATAATATGTGCTTTCCAAAACAAAAATATCAATTAGATAGTCGAAACATATTTTTACTCAACATAAACATTGTAAACTTTTGAATATTTTCACTTTAAAACCCCTGTTTCTCATCGTGTTTGTGGGGTTAATTTTAAATTAAATTACACCACTTATGTGAGTTGAATTTGGTAAAATTAATTCCATGTTTGGAATTATAATAATTCATATTAATTAATAAGGTAAAATTAATTTTTCACGATAATTATTAGTGAAAATAGTTGAAATTAATTACTATGATTAAGTTTAAAATAGGGTTTTACGCATTACATTCATTTGTGTTAAAATAAATTTTACACACATATAGGATTTTTAATTAATAAATTGGATTTAATATTTAGAATCAGTAGGTATAAATTATATAATAAATCTCATTTTTATTATAGTATTAAATGATAATTTAACTAAGTAAATAAAAATATATAAATTACCATGGTAAAAACTAAAAGGGTAAAAATGAGAAAACGTAAAGACTAAGAAACAACATGATAATAATGTGTTTATTTTTTTGTGTTGAAGGTTTTTATCAACAAAATAAACCTTAACCTCCATTATTTATCTATTTATTAGGAACATTGGGAAAGGAATACATCCCAATAGTGAATACCTTTGAGTATTTACAAGAATTTCACTCCTCCTTAACTATAAAAGGGAACTCACTCTCCCCCCTTCTTCACGCCTTAAAACCACTTTGGTTAGGCCAATACCTGCCCAAATCACTCCCAAATTACCTCTTATAATCCTAAAATCCTTATTTTTGGAATAAATTCAATTTATTAATTCATTATTTCAAACCTAAGGAGGATACCTGAAGATGAGGTAATGTTCTTCAATAAGCATTTTTATTTTACTTATTTCTCCACTTAATTAAATTTTTATTAAAATGTGATGATATAATAACATATTTATATTCCATATAATATGATTTTATTACAATAATATAATTACCTAAAACCATCTCCACTTCCATAAAATTGGTTATGAAATCATCATTCATGTGTACGGAGGACTACCGCCACGCGAACTGATGTCGTTCATTTTTTCATTTACACCACTCAAAGTTGGGTATGATGATATATTTAAATTATATATATGATATTTATAAAATATTTATACCTATTGATTCATTATATCATATATATATATCTTTTTACCTTACATTTCTTAGGAGATATGATAACGTTGCTCGGGTGTATGGTGGACTACCGGCTCGCGAAGCAGTGTGATTTATCATTCACTAACTCTTAACATGTAAGGTGATAAAGAATAATTTTAATGATTATATGTGATATAAATGAAATAATTATTAAATTAATGACATATTAATCATTATAAAAATATAATATTTTATTTTATTTTTTTACACTTAAATATGATAACATCGTTCATGTACGTGTGGGCTACCTCCTTCACGAAGTGATGTGACTCTCTTTTCATCACCACACCACATCAATGATATATATATATAAGTATATTTAAGGAAATAAAATTATATTTATGTTATTATGGTAATTATGTAAAGATAAAATATTACTTACCTCCTTTAAACAATGATCATTGGAAAATGGAAACGTTACTCATGTGTACATACGGCCTAGTGTCTTTATGATTGTAATGTACTTTTTTTGTCATAACTGTCATTCATGATTTATTTGAAAAGTATAATTGATGTGTAAATATGAAAATTATTTCATGATTATTATTTTTTATATGATATAACTATATAATATTTGCAAGAAATAGAACTTTCATGATAAAGAATGAATAAGAAAACAAGGAAATTAACACCCAAAATAATGAAAATAATGAAGTATTAGTAACAAACTGGTGATAATATTTTATAAAATTATCATATATGATATTATAAATATTAATATGGTTATTGGGTTAGTTGATAACATGGTTAAAATGACTATACATGAGTTTAAATCATGTTCAACCAAAAAAATCATGAAGTAAGGGATTTCGTCTCAATTTAATTTCATTAAGGCATATTGTAATGTTATGCACCTAGATTTTTTATATGGTGTATATACTATCACTTTGAAATGTAAAATAATGAATACTTCATTATTAATGGTATTTTAAGTTCCAATTTTAATTATTTCATCTATTATAATTTGAATTAGATTTTACCAAGTGATAAAGGATTTCTTAACTTAAATTTTTTTTCATTGGGTTAAACTTATACTTCATTGATTATGTCATTCTAAGATTATGTGAAAAAATACTTTTGACTGTTTTATATTTTATTTCCACTTGTTTTATGTGGATTTAAATTCGAAACAAATTATTGATATAATTATAGATTCTCACTTCAATGTTATGATCATTGTAAAGGTTTATTTCACAATCTCATTCTAATCGAGATTGTTTACTCATGAATTACAGTTGAAGGAAATTATTTGAATATTTCATAATAAAACCATTTAATTTTATTGTCCTATGGTTATTCATGATATTTCCAAGTAATAGTATCATTTTTACACTCTTACATACTTTAATTAATTTAGAAACTATTTATAATAAAATATGACTCTATTTTTCTCTTTGGTTGGAAATTAGTTTTCTTCCAAAACCATGTTTTCTAAAAATAATTTCAAAATTGATATATTAAAGAAATTTTCACCCATTTTTACTATTTAAAAAAATAAAATTAATCTTATGTTTTTTTAAAACAATTTCCATTTTGATTTTTACCAAAATTTTGAAAGGAACCTTATTCTTGTTTTCAAAACAAGAAACTTTCCTAACCTTTTTATAGTAAAAAAGGAATGTTCTTTTTAACTTTTAAATCATGTATGAAATTACTCTCCATTATAAACATCATTTATTTGAAGCTTCCTTTTCGATTTTACAATGATATTTTTAAAGAAACTTTTTTTAAAATTTATTTTCAAAGAAAATTATTTTCAAAGAATAGGATTTTCAAAGAAAAGGATTTCCAAAGAGAAGGATTTTCAAAAAAAAATAAGGATATTTTTATCAAGAATGTTTTTAAAGATATTTTTATGTTATTTATATTAATAAATTAAAAAAACTATTTAATCTTACTACAATGTGTATATTTTGGAATGATATTATCCTTATTATTTCTTTGGATATTTTATGATCATCTTAACTGGGGGTGTACTATTTTGAAACCATTCACTTTACTCTGGATATTATATGATTATGTTTATTGATTAGTGAAAGTATTTACATTTATTAAGATAGTTTTTAATATGAATGTTTATTTCAATTATGTTTCACCCATTTCATATTATTAATTCATTGAACCTTGTATGTGACAGGTGGGACTTGTTATAGCCCCTCGATGCATCGGTAGGTTTCCTAAGACAAACTAGATATACTTTTGGTTGAGGCCTTACCCATTTTTATTATATTTCTTGGTACAATACTCTACATTATTATATGTATTGGTACAATACTTGATGGTTTGTTTATATTTACATCATTATGCATTCCATCATTATGAATTCAGTTATTGATATTCCATGTGATTATTTGATTAGTTGGAATATTCATGGTCATGTTTCAAGATCATGTGACTATTTATATGGAATTATTTTATCATCTTTTATTAATTCCATATTATTCTCAAGATATTGATTAAATTACATGTGTTTTAGTTTTTTACCTTTCCATATTTATTTTTCCTTATTTATTCATAGCTTTCATTGTATGCTTACCTTTACTAAGCATTTGAGATCACCCATTTCTTATGTTTTATTTTCCCAAAGATACCAGGAAGTGTTTTATGATTGATATTCAAGGATAATATAAGTGGGATAATGGTATTCACAAATAAAATCCTTTGTTTATTTTATGTTTTAAAATTCAATGTGAATTTCAAGTGTGTATCTAGTTTACCAAGACTACTAAACTATTCAATCCTTCAAGATGTGATTCCTTGTATCTTATGACAATTTTATAAAGTAGAAATCGACATTGAGATACTAGGATCGGGTCTCTGTAGCTTAGTAATTTTATATTCCATGACCAATAAATAAAATATTATTAGTTCATGAATGATTTCTCATGATTGATATATCAAACTAAAATTAAAAAAATAAATAAGAATTATGGTGGAACTTGAAATCAAACCTTAAGGTCAAGTACTTTATTTTTAATCTCATTCCTTTTTTATTTCATTGTAATTTATAAATTCATGTCTTTTCATTATTTTAGAAAATAATCAATGCCCAAAAATATTATTACTTTGATAAAATAATGATAATAAAAAAATAAGTAGTTCTTAGGTGAATTTGAATAAGTAAGTAGACAACTATGAAGATCCCAAAGTGAGACGAGCCTCATCAGCCACTGTTTTGAACTAGGAAAAAATTAGAAATTTTCTTTTTCCACACCCTGTGATAGGCATACATAACCCAATTATTGAGGCGATGATAAGGATGATCCTATGATGGGGAGTATCAGATCATATGTAGTTAAACATCTCACATGTAGGAGATAGTTGTTTATGTTGTGAGATTGGTTGTTGGACAGTTGAGATAGCTTAGTTGAGTAGATGATTGGGATAAGAGCACGGTTTCTAGTTTTATCTCCAAGTATTCTCAAGGATGAGAAGGTTTATTGTGGGGAGACTATAAGGACGCCTATTTTCTGAACTAGAAATTTGAGCATGAATTTGAATTTTTGCTTTTAGATGCTTATAAGGGGTAAAATGGTAATTTTACCCTTTTATATGATCTCAGATAATAATTTTGACCACTCCTTTTTTCCCAAAATAGTGTTTCTCCCTATAAAAGAAGTTTGATGGAATTACGAACTGTTTGAATTTATGTGGAATAATTAATATTTAATATATATTTAATTAAATGTTAATTTATTTGCACATGTTCATTTGGAAATATATTTTTAATAGAGAATCATTAGGTGAGGCATAAACTCAGGTCAGGCATCGAGGCCAAACTCGGGCCCCTTTTTTCTTTTCTTTTCTTCCTTTTCTTTTTATTTTTTATTTTCTTCTCCTCCACTTTGGCTTATCAGGTATTCCTCCCTGTGGGATTCTTCATTAACATGACCAAGAGATAAATTTATAGGTATATAGATAGTTTAGAACAACGGAGGTGCCATCACGAATCTTGGGAGGAGCTGGATCGTTGTACGGTAGCCGTGGATTGTGAAAATGGGTGAATATTTGATGGATTTTTTTCCAAAGGTATACTATTTTATGTTTTCTATAAATCCCTTTATATTTTTAGTTTTCTAGTTTTAAGGCCCTATTATCACTACTTAGGTACCCTTTAGGGTCAATCTTTAGATTTTGGGAGAAAACTAGAGTTTTGGGGTGATTTGAGGGGTTTTCCATTTGGAAATACCCATCACATGGTGTGTAGTTCAGGAACCCACATTGTGTGTTCTTCATGTTCATGAAATATAATCTTTTGTAATTACACTTCATGTACGGGTAATCGTCTGTGTAGTCGAGAACATGTCCAGATATCCCGTGTATGGGTACTTGGCCATATAAATTGAACGGCAGACACCTGGTTGGTCGCACATCATGTAGAAGTACACGATTGGGAAGAATACATGGCCAGGTACCTCGTGTAGGGTACACAGCCAGACCCCATGTTGGTCGCACACCGTGTAGAGGTATATGACCAGTCTATATACATGGTCAGTCCATGTGAGGTACACGGGAAGGTTCCCCGTGTAGGGTACACACTATGTATCTGACTTACATGTCATGTACTTGGGTTTTACATTCCATGTTTGTCTAAAGTACATGCCCAGGTGGAGCTTTGAGGGTGCACACCGTGTACTAGGGTATACACATCGTGTACTCCTCCCTTTATACCCTTTGAGGGGTTTTCAAATCTTTAAGACCCTAAGACATATTTGGATGCATGAATAGTTCATTTTAATAATTTTTTTATGTAGATCATGATGGTACTACCCTTTAGGTGATTTGAGGACTCTTGGTAGGTTTTTTGGGATTCTTACTAAAGGGATAGGTTCTTCCTCCGGTAATCGAATCTAGTTATATCTTGAGAGTGAGACCTTTTGATCTGAGATGGTCCATGAGTTATCTCTCTTGATCTATTCTTTTATAGATCTTCCTTTGAGGGTTTAACTCTTATGATATGTGCCCATTGGGACTAGGAGGCCGTGAGATTAGTTGTTTCTGAGGATCCCATTTAGGATGCCTCTACCTTATTACTGTTATCGAGGGTCCAATATGGGATTCCTTCACTTACATACTAACAAAATAAATCCCTTGTAGTATCCCTTTACTTGTTTAATCTTTATGAGGATCCCTTGTATTATGTCTCTCCCTACTTACACTATTATTGAGGGTCCCATGTAGGACCCCTCTTCCTATGTACCATTTTGAGGATCTCGTATTAGATGCCTCAGTTTACTTATCATCAAGGATACCATCTAGGATTCCTCCTTTTACCTTAATAGTTGAGGATCTCAAGTAGGATGACTTTTCTTATGTGTAGACCTCGAGGATACCAAGTAAGATTCATCTCCAGTGTTATAACTTAGGGGACATAGTGGGTGCACCTATGTTTGACTAATCCTAATCTAGTGCGATGTGGTTTTGGGTAGTGATGGTAGCGGGTGTCACTTTATAACCCATACCGAACATTTAAGTAGTGAGGTTGTGGAAGTAGTGGTGGGTTTAGGCATTCATCTACCCTTACTCTTTATTTATGCATTCACCTATTTACTACTGATACAACGATGATTACCATAGGTTCTTTCTATTTCTTGGTCGATGAGTCTAACATGATGCGACTTTCTTTATTGGGATTCCCATATGTGTTTCCTAGAACTACGAAAAATTGGGCCTTTAATAGCTCTAGTAAAAGGGATTTATCAGCTCTATAGAAGTGTTGATAATGTGAGTGATGTTAAAGGGTTGGTTTTAACAGTGCTAGTAAAAAATCATTGTTAAAGGCCCTGATAATAAAGGGGATAATTGTTTTTTGTTCCCAGTCACCTTTATTGGTGCTTCCCACCCCCATCCCCTTTATCAGTGATCCCCCTATTTATCATTGATTTAGATAATCCCACCCTCTCACGTGCACCCCTTCTTCCAGCGAGTTTCAAACCTAAGACCTCCAACTTATAAGTCAGTGCCTTTTCCAGTCCCCTATATTGTTTTGTTTTACATTTTATGATCTATCTATATATTTATATATACTTTGTTACATTGTTTTATCCATATATTTATATATATTTTTATATATATATTTATATTAATTTTTTAAATTACATATATAAAATATTTTTTTTTCTGTATGTGTGTGTTTATAAATACATACATACATGCATACATATATATATATTTATTTATTTATGTGTGTGTGTGTGTTTGCATCAATAAATATAATTATACATGCTTATATTTATTTATATATATTATATATTAATATTTATATACATATATTATAATATATAGATAAATATATATTTGTTTGTCAATACACACATAAATATATATTTATATAAACATTATATGTACATTAATTGAATAGGTATATAAATATTCAAACATTTTTATTTTAAATAAAATAGATATTAGTTTTTATTTAGATAAGGTATATATATTGAGAAATATATTTTATATTTCAATATGTTTAAATATTTATTTATAAAATTAAATTTTTATGTGTGAATATATAAAAAATATGTATATTTTTTTATATATTTGATTATAAATAATAGTAAAATATGAAAAATGGTAAAAATTAAAAATCATAATATCAACATGAATGCAATCCCCAGAAATAAATTCAATCCCCGTCAAAAAAAGAAAATAAGACCTCCTTAAATGAGGTGGTAATTCCATCAAATGTTCAAAAATTGGGGTACCCCAACTAAAAACTCAGTTTTGGAGGCCTTTGGGACCTCTTTTGGCCTTTAAAAAACATTAATTGGGGTCCCCCAAGTTATCCTAGCGTATATCTCAACGTAGGATTTGATTTGATATGTTGTAGAGCTCAAACAGACTCTCCGATCAAAAGTTATAGTTATTTGATGTTCGAGTTATGTTTTCAACTTATTTTAAATATTTAATTAATTTTTTGTTTTTTTATCTTCAATTTGTTATTAAATGGATATTAATTGATGATAATTAGAAAATTATTAATTAATAATATTTTTTAAATTATTTTATAATCCATTTTCACTAAATATCTTATATATTATGTGTAAGTGCCTATTTAGCCTTATCTAAAACATATTTAAAATAATATAAATTATATTTATATCAATAAAAATATATTGATATATTAATATATATTTTTAAATGGAATAAGTTTTTTTGAAATATACCATTTATCAGTGCTAGTAAAAAAGCACTGATAAAGGTTGTCCCTTTATCAGTTTTTTTTACTAGTACTGATAAAGGCCCCCCCTTTATCAGTAATTTTTCAATTTCACTAATAAAGGGCCCCATTTAACAACACTTTTTAGTGATGTGAAATAACCCTTTTAATAGTGATAAAAAGTATTATTAAAGAACCTCTTTAAGAACTCTTTTCCTAGGACTAACAAAGGGTGTTTTTAACAGAACTTTTAGCTATCATTGTTAAAGACCTAGCACTGGATACACCCGGTTTTGTACGATTTTAGGATCTAGCTTCTGAGCCTTGTTATTTTTTGTTATTTTGGGATGCCCATATGTGTTTCCTAGAATCCAGAATCTGAGAATTTTATTTTTTTTCTATATTATTATTAGGATGATTATATGTACTTCATGTGATTTAGCTTATGTGTAGTACTCGAGGATGATTTCGCTTCCCAAGTGATGGGGATGATTATGCTCTCCCTGATTGATTAGTTGACTATGGTGTTGGACATGGAACTCCTCATCATTGATTTTTTATATTCTCAATGATCAATTATGATCTCCCTGATTGACTACTTGACTTAGATATTAGACATGGTGTTCCTCATCCCTTTTGAATGCAATTGGATATGGTGTACCTCAATAATGTACATGGTGTTCTACATCTATGATTGGGTTATTAGACATGGTTCTCCACGCCCCTTGGATTGGGTTGTTGAATATAACGCTTCACACTCCCATATTTAGGGTTGTTGGACATGAAGCTCCACGCCCCCGTGGCTCTGGTTATTGGACACAAAATTCCATGGAGAGTTCTATTTACACATCGCCTAAGGTTCATCCCCCTTAGGGATAATCCAAGTTGCAATGTTGTGATTTCCAATGGACCGGGACCTAGGATTCAGACATCATATTGGATTCACATGAATTTAGTGGTATGGAATCCTTCTTAGTGGCCATTTTTAGGATTTTTTTTCAGTATATGACATCCTTTATTATAGTAATTGGAGGTTAATATAGGCTAATCCAGGTCTATTAAATGTGTCACTTTGTGGTGATGTAGCTTTCTTAGATACATTTTATTGTTGGACAAAGTAGGTATTATCGATTGGAATTACAAACTTGGGGATCAAATTAATGATACATGGCTTGAGTGGTACGGCATCCAAATCAGAGGCCTAGTCACAGGATGTCCAATCAATTGTATCTAGGATACTTGGATCAAATGTGGATTGAGTTTATTATGTTTTTGTTTATGGATTCTTTAGTCTGATGGCTTGGGTCAATGTCATTGTCATATATATACATATACATATATATGTATGTATGTATGTATGGGCGTATATATGTATATAGATATACGTGATGACATGGTCCGAGGGACATTCCGACTTAGGTAGAAGAAGATATGGTCGATAGGGATTATGGACCCAAGGATTGATTATGTTTCTTTTTATGTTATTATTGTATTTATTATTCTAGTTGTGTCTCAACTAGGCTAAGAATATTACTTGATCATGCACATATGATAGTATATTTATAGGTTCTTAATTGGGGTGGCCTATTGAGATTATTTCTCACCCATGTATGGAACCTCGGTGTGCGTGTAGACCTTATGTTTGATTTTTAGGTTGAGAAAAGATTACATGAGGATAGGGCTGAGGCCTAGGGTTGTATGATTGAATAGAGCCGCTTGTGTGGATTATTTTGATCAGGATAGAGCAGCTCAAAAATGTATTGGAGACTGAGTATGTGGTCTAGCTTAGAGTTAGTAGGAGATCCCTATACTTTTATTTCAGTTTACTTTATGTACTTCTACCAGTATAGTCAGCCCATTTGGTGATCAGTTTTGTGTGTATAACATGGCTATTTGATCTTTTATAGAATTTAATTTATTATTATAGCATGCTTCTCTTTAAGTTTATTTAATTTTTCTACACTCTATTTATTACTACTATGGATGAATGTTGTTATTTATACTATAGTTACTCTGATATGAGGGTATAGTATCCCCATTGTACCACCTTTAGATCATCCCTACTAGTTGGTAGCCTCTGGCATAGGGGGAGGCGCAATTGAGGCCTTATGGTGAACTGGATCAAGGCACCAGTTTGGTGGAATCTGAGTCGGGACATTATAGAATTCCTGATTCTAATATTGTTGGTAGCATAATGTATGTTATTATATACACTAGAAAAATGGTTGATTTTATTTTTTAACATTGAAATAGTTCATGGGAAATCTGGTTAGTCCAAATTAGCATGACCTTAAGTGGATAATGAGATATTTTTATTCTACACCTTTACTATCAATATGTTATTATAGAGATGTTAAGCATAATTTGATTATAACTAGATATGTTGACTCTAATAATGTTGTAAATATAGATAGTAGAAAATCGGTAACTGGCTATGTTTTCACTGCTTGTAGAGGTATCATTTCCTGTAAATGTAATATTCAATCATTTTTTTCCTTTTATCTAGTGAATTCAATTATATAGCGTTAACAGATTCTATCACGGAATCCATATTACTCAAAGTTTTGGTTTCTAAAATAAATTTATGTAATTATTGTATTATTGAATATTTTGATTTGTGATATTCTTTACACCTATCTAAAAACTTATTTTTCCGATAAAGGTTTAATCATATAGATATTAGGTTTCATTTAATTAAATAAGTTATTGAAATTAGAATAGTACGTGTCAATAAGATACATGTTGATGATAGTCCATCTGATATTTTGACCAAGGCTATTTCTTGGTCCATATTTAGGCATTGTTTATGTATTCTAAATATGTTTTCACTTCAATAATATTAGATGTAAGGACATATCCCTTAGTTTATTTTTTAAATAGTGGATATTTTTTGTTTTTCATGCTTTAATTTCTCATTTAAAAATGAAACTAATTAATTATTAGTTTTTATTTTGTATTTTTATACTTTTATGTTTCATTAATATACCCCCATTATGTTGTTTATTTATAGTTTATCTTTCTCATTATTTATTGGTTATGTTTGCCTTTGGTTAATCCTACATGAGTTCTATTTGTTCTTTTTTGTGGATTTAAATGTTTGTTTTAATCTTATATGAGAATAATTTAATCTGACATGAGCCAATTTTTGTAAATTTAATCTTTTATGGATGTGTTTTCATTCTTTGGTGAGAGATTTTTGAATCTTATGTAGCATTAGAATGTGCCTTTTTAATCTTCCAGAAGAATTTTTTCATCCTGATGTGAGTTGTATTTCATAGTATTTATTCCTGCATGCCTTTTGTGTTTTGTGATTTATTCTTATGACACTGTATGAGTTAACCACAAACGACATGTACTTCTATCCTAGTTATTTAGACATAGTTCATGGTATTCAACTCATATATCTTTTATGTGGATCCTTCCTTTTCATTTGAAGCTGTATTGTGTCCCTTCATAGCTATCATTGATTATGGGTTGTTACAGTCGAATTAATCATAACTGTCCACCAATGCTCAGTTGTTACATCATAGCCTTGACCACTAGGTCTTTAGGATTACCCTTGAAGTTTTGTTTCCCTGAGGATTCACCATTCACTTCATTCAGTTCATCCTAGAGAAAAGAGAGTGCTCAAGAGAGATAGTTGGAATAGTAGCTATATCTTTCCATCCTATTGGAGAGTGCATGTAGCCTCGCCATTCCAATATGCAGCTGATCTCCAATTTGGTGTTCAGTGGATATTTTTGGTTGGCACCTACTAGGGGGTCCATGCTCACCTGTTATTTTATATTCCGAAAATCCTATCCAAGAGCCTCTTCAAATTTGGTTATCAGTGCTCCTAGAGATATTGCATGAGTGTGTATGAGAAGCATTTTCCTCAACAGGTATCTATGAGAATCATCAAACATTCTTTCTTTCAGGTATTACTTATAAATCCAATAGTTATGATTATAAAAATATTCTCACTTTTTTAGATTACTTTCTTTGAATAAAATAAAAAATAGTAATTTTATAATCCAAGAAAAAGCTAAACACCCCTTAATCGTAAAAATGAGAAATTTATTTTTCATATCCAATATTGATTCTTTCCTAAATCAAGAAATAAAAGCTATTTCAAGGATGGATCAGTGGTTAGGATCATTAATTTTATGTGTCACTATGGGGTTTTATTATGACTAGTTTTCTATGTGGATTGTAATTTCATAATTTTTAATTTTACTGCCCTTAGGGGTGTAGCTTGGTGGTTACACCTTTGAGGGGTATCGTGATAAGTCTTAGGTTTGAGTCTCCCAGAGTACTTGTAGGTGTGGTATATTTCATTGTTTCTTTGTAATATGCCTCCCCGAATTATTATAATACATAATTGGTGATCTAACATAGCATGATAGGATGGGGTGCTTAGTTTTTACATGGTGATTGGTTCTGGTACCACATTCAAGGGGTTATTCCAAGTAAGTATCACTACTCCAAATTCAGCCTTTAATGGTGCTAAAAATAGGCTATATCAGTGCTAAGAAAGCACTGACTACCAGAGTGATGTTATATGTTGGCCTTTATTAATGTTAGAAAAAACACTAATAAATACACCTTTTATCAGTGCTAAAAAAACACTGATAAAGGGGACCTTTATCGGCACTTTTTTTAGTGTTGATAAAGGCTTCTTTTATCAGCGCTTTTTTTAGTGATGATAAAAAAGTTTAAAAATTGTGATTTTTTTCATGCACCACAACACCCCCCTTTCTGGGCACTCATGGAACCCTTTCTCAGTGCTTTCCACTCCCCAACCCGCCATCATGCACCCCAACCCCTTCTCATCACTCATGAACACCCACCCACCCTTCCTCAATGCTAGAATGGCTCCCCCAAATACCAGTTCATGCTAGGAATTGATCCTATGACCACTATTCTGCATTTCAATGACCTTTTCCATTATCAGTCATGTTTTGTTTTATATTTTACAATATTTCTATTTATTCTTATATATTTAGAACTGTGTGATATATATACAGACTTATATTTATTTAAATATATTATATATTAATATTCATTTATATATATTAGAATATAAACATATATTTGTGTGTGTGTGTGTTTATTAATACACACACATGTATATATATATAAACATTATATATACATTTTTATAAGTATATATATATATATATATATTTGTATATTTTTACAATATAATAATTAATTTCATATGACTTATATAATAATTTTTAAATGAATTTTTAAAATATGAAAATATATTGAAATATAAATTTTATACATGAAATATATATTATTTTTAATCCTTTATACAATTGTTATAATCAATTAAATAGTAGCATTAATAATTAACATTTATTTATTAAAAATTGGTTTCAAGTTATCAAGATTAAAGACAGTCTACTCTAAAGAAAATGACGAAATAATATGAAGAACATTATTGAAAATCAATTATATATTGGCATGTCTAGCATGTTATTGGTCAAGTATCATTGTACAACCCCTTTAAAAACCCTAAAACTATATTTTAATATTAATTGAGTTTGGAATTTAATGTAAAGTTATAAAAACTAACTAAATCACTATTCAAAATATATTTATAGGTTTGTTGTTGGGGTATCCTACTGAGATTATTTATCACCCATGTACATGCACCTTGGTGTGAATGCAGATCTTATGTATGCTTTTCAGGTTGAGCATGGATTGCATTATGGATAGGGTTGAGGCCTAAGGTTTCATTATCGAGTGGAGACACTTGTGTGGATTCTTTTGATTGGGCTAGAGCAACTCAACAATGTCTTGGAGACCGGGTATGTGGTCTGGATCATAGTCAGTAAGAGAGCCTTGTACTTTTATTTGAGTTTCCTTTATGTACTCCTGCTTGTATGGTCAGCCCAGTGGGTGATCAGTGTTGTATGTATGACATGGTTGTTTGGGATTTTATAGCATTTCATTTATTATTATATCATGCTTTGATTTCAGTTTATTTACTACTTTCACACGCTATTTATTACTTCTATGGATGATATCTTTTTATTTTCGTTGTAGTTACTCCGATATAAGGATATAGTCCCCCCCATTGTACCACCTTTATACCTTTGCTGCTAGTCGATAGCCTCTGATGTACGAGGAGGCGTGTTTGAGGCCTTGTGGTGAAATAGCTCAGGGCAATAGTTTAGTTTCATCCATTTTGGGATGTTATAGAATTCCTTATTCCAATATTATTGGTAGCATAATGTATGTTATGATATTCACTAGACCAGTTGATTGCTTTTATGTTTAAACTTTGAACTAGTTCATGGGAAACCTGGGAAATCCACATTAGCATGACCTTAAGTAGATGTTGATATGTATTTATTCTACACATTTACTATCATTATTTTTTTGTAGAGATGTTAACCATAATGAGATTATGACTAGATATTTTGACTCTAACAATGTTGGAAATATAGACACTCAAAAATCATTAAATGTCTATGTTTTCACTGCCTATGGAGGTCTCATTTCCTGTAAATGTAATATGCAATCAGTTGTGGCACTTTTAGCCAATGAATTCAAGTATATAGTGTTAATAGAGTCTATCGTGGAATCCCTGCAACTCAAAGGTTTGGTTTCTGAACTAAATTTATGTAATTCTTGTATTGTTGAATATTCGGATTCGTGATATTCTTTACACCTGTCTAAAAACTTATTTTGCAAATTAAGGATTAAACATATAGATATTATTTCACATTTCATTAAATAAGTTATTGAAATTAGAATAGTATGTGTCAATAAGATACATGTTGATGACAATCCAGCCGATATTTTGACTAAGGATATGTCTTTGTCCACATTTATGCATTGTTATGTATTCTAAATATGTTTTCACTTAAATAATATTATATTCAAAGACATAACCCTTAGTTTCTTTGGTAAATAGTGGAGATTTTTTGTTTTTCATGCTTTAATTTATAAATTACAAATGAAACTAATTAATTATTAGTTTTTAGTTTGTATTAGTATGATTTTATGTTTCATTAATCTACCCCATTATGTTGTTTATTTATAGTTTATCTTACTCATTCTTTATTGGTTGTTATTTCCTTTGGTTAATCCTACATGAGTTCTATTTGTTCTTTTGTGGTGATTTAAATGTTTTTTTAATCTTATATGAGATTGATTTGGTCTGAAATGAGTTAGTTTTATAGAAATTTAATCTTATGTGGATGTGTTTTTATTCTTCTATGAGAATTTTTTGAATCTTATATAGCATTAGCATGCACCTATTTAATCTTCTGGAATAATTTTTTGCATCCTGATGTGAGTTGTATTTTGTAGCATTTATTCCTGTATGCTTTGTGTGTTTTGTGATTTATTCTTATGCCACTGTTTGATTTAACCACACAGAGCATGTACCATTAGCCAAGTTATTCAGACATAGTTCATGATCTTCAACTTATATAGCTTTTATGTGTCTATTATCTTTTCATTTGGAGTTGTATTGTGTCCCTTCACAACTATCATTGGTTTCAGGTTGTTGGAGATTTAATCATAATTGTCCACCAGTGCTCAGCTATTACATCACAGCCTTGACCACTTGTCCTTGATGATTACCCTTGAAGCTATGTTTACCCAACGATTCACCATTCACTTCCTTTGGTTCATCCTAGAGAAATGTGAGTGCTCAAGAAAGAGAGAGTTGATGTAGTATTTGGACCATTCCATCCTGCTGGAGAGTGCATGTAGCCTCACAATTCCAGTATGAAACTAATCTCAAAGTTGGTGTTCAATGGAGATTTTTGGATGATACTTTCTATGGGCTCCATACTGACCTGTTATTTGACATTCTCAAAATCCTAGACAATAGCCTCTTGAAAGATTAGAAATAAGAGTCAGTAAATTAGTAAATATGACTGGTGTGTAAGTGTTTCTTTTTTACTTTTGATTCTTTCATGCTTTTCTACTTTGGGCTTGTAAATCTCTATATTATGCTTGTTGTTTCTTATTTTGTACTTTTTTCTTTGAACATTAATAAATGATAGGATATGGGTGGTGTTCATGTTGTAGATGTAGGATTAAATCGGTCTGAACCATGTTATTTCATGAATCCCTTCTATACATCATTCTTTCTTTTCTTCACGCACTTCTAGAATTGTCAAATGCTTCTGCTTTCTTTTATTATTTTTTGTTTTCGATCTACGATTTTTCAACATAAAAGAAACCAAACGCATATTCAATGCTCCTTGAGTAGTCACTTTAGTGTGTATGAGAATCATTGTCCTCGACAGATATCCATGATAATCATCGAACATTCTTTCTTTTTGGGATTACTTGTAAATCCAACAATTATGAATATAAAAATACTCTCACTTTTTCCTATTGCTTACTAATGTATACACTTGTTTGAATGAATTAAAAAATGGTAATTTTTGTCTTCCAAACAGAATCTAAATACCCCTTAATCCAAAAAGTGAGTAATTTATTTTGCATATCCAAGAATGATTCTTCCCTAAATTAAGAAATAAAGGATATTTCAAGGATGGCTTAGTGGTTAGGATCGTTCATTTGATGTGGCATTGTTGTTGGAGAGAATCCCAATTTTGGGCCAAAAAATGCTTGCAAAATACGTGAGAAACCCGACGAAATATGGAAGTGATATAAAGCGGGATAAATAAATCAGCACACATGATTTTTTAACGTGGAAAAACCCTCTCATACAGAAGATTAAAAAACCATGGGTCAATTCTGATAATATCCACTATGAATCAGAGAATACAATGAATTAAAGTAATGCCCAAACTTGAATTACAAATGAGAGAGCATAGAAAATATTTGTGAAAACCACACCCCGGTACTCTTTTTCCTTCTCTCTAAAAAACATCTTGTTGACACCATGTATCGAAAGATCCATCTATTACAAAATGTCACCCTTCTATCGACGAAACATTACTACCTCGAAGATCTTTGTTCGAATATATGTCAACCTCGCACCATCTTGCGACACCCGAAGGATTTCTCTCTATCATGAACTCATCATCATGATGTACCGTCAATCATTAATCGGGACACATCACCTAATTTCCACTATCAGAAAGACTTTCAATACATGGTCCCGATCATCGATTGTGTCGTTGTTGCTCTGCACCTGTTAAACACTGATGCACCGCACATGCTACCATCGACGTAGTATCCCCCTTCTTTCTCTTGGTGTATGAAATCTTGAGCATCTTTCCAAGAACCTCTCCACATGTACAAGATAATTGTGTCGCTGTCGTCGTGTCACACGGGCCACTGCAAAGGCGGCAACCCCTTCTCAGTTCTCTCTTGTCGGTTACATCGTGATGACACACCGTTTTCAAATATGTTAATGCATCCTCTTATATAGACACCAAATCCATATATCCAATAAATGCAGTCAACATCCCTTATTTCATCAATTAATATTGAGAATAACTCTCCATTGATGTTGGGAGAAAATCCCCAATTAATGTTGAGATAAATCTCTCCATTAATAATTTTCTCTCATCAATAAATGTGATTAATCTCAACAACTGTGGGGGTTTGATTACCACTAGTTGTCCATGAGGATTGTAATTTCATAATTATTGATTTAGCTTCCCCCATGGACATAGCCTGGTGGTTATGTCTTTGAGGGGTATCGGAGGAAGTCTTGGATTCGAGTCTTCCCGAGTACTTGTAGGTGTTTTAGATTTCATTGTTTCTTTTTATGTTGCCTCCCCAAGCTATTGTAATACATAATTGGTGATTTAACATAACATGATATGATGGGGTGCTTGGGTTTTACCCGACGATTGTGTCGGCAGCATCTTATTTCTTGGATGGCACCACCCCCCATTTTGTCAAAGGGGGCTGGCAGCGGGGTGGGTGGTGGGTGGCCAAACCTCCACCAAACCTTCAGAGGGAGAAGGAAAGGGGAAGGGGTGAGGAGGCCTATAAAATGAGGTTCTCCCCTCTTCTAAATGGCATCTCATCTATCACTTGTATCTGGTTTCTCATCACCGATAGTCATCCTATTTGAGCAGTTTTTTTGAGGTTTATTTCCCCACTTATTCTAGAGAGAATTTTATGAGGGTTTTCTCCTTGTAATAATTGAGGGAGTTTGTACCCACTTTTACCCCATAGTGATCCTTTTATTTGCTCGTGGTTTTTTACCCCTTCCATTTGGGGGTTTTTCCATGTTACATCTGGTGTCATTTATTTTTCTGCATTTTTCACTTTATTTTGTCTCGTGATTATCGTTGCACTGGTGGGCCAATCATTTACGGTCCCAACAAGTGGTATTAGAGGCAATGTTATGGCCCAGTGTTGTTCATGTTTTCAGGTATTAATAATTCTCGTAAAATTTTAGTATTCTCTATGATTGCAACTCTGGTTGATCTTTCACATCAGAAAAATTTTATTGAGATTAATACACCGTTGTGAAACGGAGGAGATTCTGTACTGACGGCGTGTCCAGATGGCGGCGAAATTTGAGATCGAAAAATTCAATGGGAATAATTTTTCGTTGTGGAAAATGAAGATGCATGCAATGCTGCGGAAGGATAATTGCCTACTAGCAATTGGTGAAAATCCGGCGAGTGTGATGGAGGAGAAATGGAACAATATGGATGGGAATTCTATTGTCAACATCCATTTGACTTTGGCAGACGGGGTCCTATCGAGCATTGCGGAGAAAAATACGGCAAAGGAAATATGGGATACTCTGACGAAGCTATACAAATCCAAGTCACTGCACAACAAAATTTTCCTGAAGAGAAAAGTTTACACTCTTCGGATGGCGGAGTCATCATCGGTGACCGACCACATCGAAAACCTTAATACCTTGTTCGCTCAACTCACGGCGTTGGGCTATAAAATTGTGGATACTGAACGTGCAGAGATTTTACTCCAGAGTTTTCCAGATTCATATGACCAACTCATCATCAACATCACCAACAATATCCTAACAGATATGATGCTCTTCAATGATGTTGCAGTCGCGGTTCTTGAAGAAGAAAGTCGGCGCAAGAACAAGGAGGACAGACAGACAACTTCACACCAAGCAGATATTCTGTCAATGGAGAGAGGAAGGATGATGGAGCGTGGTTCCAATGGGATCCAAAATCATGGCAGGTCCAAATCAAGGAGTAAGAAGAAGAACATCACATGTTTCAATTGTGGCAAGAAGGGGCACATCAAGAAGGATTGTTGGAATAGGAAGAGTAGTGAAATGATATCTCAGGTAAATGTGGTGATTACTTCTGGAAGTGGATATATACTAGTCAATGAAGGGGCAACGACTACTGGAAGCAGGCAGCATCTCGACGATGCATGGATTATCGACTCAGGAGCACCATGGCACATGAAGTCTTGACGGGAATGGTTTGACCAATATGAAACCATCCCGGAAGGACTTGTGTACATGGGGAACGATCACACTCTGAAGATCGTTGGATTCGGTACCATCAAACTGAAGATGCAAGATGGCATAGTACGGATTGTCCAAGGAGTACGTCATGTGAAGGGCCTGAAGAAGAACATATTGTCTTTGGGACAATTTGATGACATCGGATGCAAGACTCACACCAAGAATGGAGTGATGAGAATCGTGAAGGGCGCGCTTGTGGTAATGAAGGTGGAAAAGATCTCAAAGAACCTGTACGTACTTATGGGTGAAATGTACAAGGAGGCAGAGATAGTTATTGCATCAACTACCTCGAAAGAAGCATTGACGGTGTTATGGCATCGAAAGCTTGGCCATATGTCAGAACGAGGCCTGAAGATTCTTGCGGATCAAGAGTTGCTGCCTGGGATGACAAAGGTATCCTTACCATTTTGTGAGCATTGTGTTTTGAGCAAGCAACACAGGTTAAAGTTCAGGACATCAACAGCAAGAAGTCAGGAGATCTTAGAGTTGATCCATTCCGATGTTTGGCAAGCACCAGTTATATCCCTGGGAGGAGCAAGGTACTTTGTATCATTCATTGATGATTATTCCAAGAGATGTTGGGTGTACCCAATCAAAATGAAGGTGGATGTTTTTTAAATCTTTAAAACATTCAAAGCACGGAAGGAGCTTGACTCTGGAAAGAAGATCAAGTGTCTGAGGATAGACAATAGTGGAGAATATACAAGCGAGGAGTTTGATACTTTTTGTCAACAAGAAGGGATCAAGAGACAGTTCACGGTGGCATACACTCCTCAGCAGAATGGAGTGGAAGAGCGGATGAATAGAACCATGTTGGATAGAACAAGAGCAATGTTGAAGACTGCAGGAATTGCAAAAACTTTCTGGGTAGAAGCAGTTAATACCGCATGTTATGTGATCAATCGATCTCCTTCAATGGCAATTGATCTGAAGACACCAATAGAGATGTGGCCTGGTAAACCTGATGACTATTCTCGGTTACATACTTTTGAAAGTCCTGTATATGCAATGTTTAATGACCAGGAAAGATCGAAGTTGGATTCAAGATCTAGGAAATGTATCTTCTTGGGGTACGCTGATGGTGTGAAGGGGTATCGTTTGTGGGATCCCACTGCCCACAAATTTATCATCAGCAGAGATGTCATTTTTGCAGAAGACAAGGTACAAATGACAACTGATCTAGACATTGAGAAGGGGAATACATAAACTTCAACAGTCGAAGTAGAGGAAAAATCCAAGGAAGAACCAGTTTCCTCTAAGGCATTACCAGAGCACGATGATCAAGTACCGGTTGAGTCTGGACCACGACGGTCAACTCGAGAGAAAAGAGCACCAATATGGCACTCAGACTATGTCACTGAGAGCAATATTGCGTACTGCTTATTGACAGGGGATAGAGAGTCATCTTCTTTTGTGGAGGCGACCCAGAGTCCAGATGTATCCTCATGGATGGCGGCGATGCGTGAGGAACTTGAAGCCCTGCACAGGAACAAGACTTGGGATCTTGTTCCATTACCTTGTGGAAGGAAGGATACCAGAAACAAATGGATCTTTAAGATCGAGCGGGATGGAAAGGACCAGGTGGAAAGATATCGTGTAAGATTAGTGGTCAAAGGATTTGCTCAGAAGGAAGGTATTGATTTCAATGAAATATTTTCTCCTGTTGTTAGACTGGCGACTGTTCGATTAGTTCTAGCGATGTGTGCTACATACAACTTACATTTAGAGCAGTTGGATGTGAAGACATCGTTTCTCCATGGTGATCTTGATGAAGAGATCTATATGCTCCAACCGGAAGGTTTTGCAGAATAAGGCAAAGCGAACTTGGTTTGCAGGTTGAACAAATCTCTGTACGGTCTCAAACAGGCGTCGAGGTGTTGGTACAAGAGATTTGATTCCTATATCATGAGCCTTGGATACGACAGACTTCATTCAGATCCTTGTGCATATTTCAAGGGTTCGGATGGTAATGATTTCATCATTCTTCTGTTGTATGTGGATGACATGTTGGTTGCAGGCCCCAACAATGATCAGATCCAGGAGACGAAGGCACAGTTGGCTAGGGAGTTTGATATGAAGGACTTGGGACCAGCAAACAAGATTCTTGGGATGAAGATTTATCGAGACAAAAATAATGGGAAGATTTGGTTATCACAGAAGAGTTACTTACAGAGAGTCTTAAAACGCTTCAACATGCAAGAATGTAAGCCAATCTCTACCCATATTCCCGTTAATTTCAAGTTATCCTCCACGATGAGTCCTAGCAGTGAAGCAGAGAGGATGGAAATGTCTCGAGTACCGTATGCATTGGCAGTGGGTAGTATAATGTTCGCTATGGTTTGTACTAGACCAAATATTGCACATGCAGTGGGAGCAGTTAGTCGGTACATGGAGAATCCAGGACAGGAGCATTGGAGCACAGTGAAGAGGATCCTGAGATACATCAAAGAGACCTCAGATGTTGCATTATGTTATGGAGGATCAGATTTTATTATCAGAGGATATGTTGATTCAGATTTTGCAGGTGATTCTGACCGGAGGAAATCCACTACTGTTTATGTGTTTACTCTTGCAGGAGGAGCTGTGAGCTGGATTTCAAAGTTACAGTCAGTTATGGATTTATCCATGACAGAGGCAGAGTATATGGCAACTACACAGGCTTGCAAAGAGGCGATTTGGATGAGAAGGTTATTGGAGGAGCTCGGGCACAGACAGAAGCAGATTCCATTGTTTTGTGACAGTCAGAGCGCTTTGCACAGTGCAAGGAATCCATCTTTTCATTCCAGAACGAAGTACATTGGGGAGCAGTATCACTTTGTCCGAGATTTGATGGAGGAAGGAAGTGTGGATATGTCAAAGATTCATACTAAAGAAAATCTGACAGATTTCCTAACGAAGGCGATTAACTCTGATAAGTTCAGATGGTGCAGATCCTCGAGTGGCCTTGCAGAGACTTGAGCATCATGTTTGGCAGATAGAAAGGATTTGGATATGTGATTGGTTCTCAATCAAATCTCCAAGTGGGAGATGTGTCAGCAGCATCTTATTTCTTGGACGGCACCGCCCCCCATTTTGTCAAAGGGGGCTGGCAGCGGGGTAGGTGGTGGGTGGCCAAACCCCCACCAAACCTTCAGCGGGAGAAGGCAAGGGGAAGGGGTGAGGAGGCCTATAAAATGAGGCTCTCCCCTCTTCCAAATGGCATCTCATCTATCACTTGTATTCGGTTTCTCATCACCGGTAGTCATCCTATTTGAGCGGTTTTTGTGAGGTTTATTTCCCCACTTATTCTAGAGAGAATTTTACGAGGGTTTTCTCCTTGTAATAAGTGAGAGAGTGTGTACCCATTTTTACCCCATAGTGATCCTTCTATTTGCTCGTGATTTTTTACCCCTTCCATTTGGGGGGTTTTCCACGTTACATCTGGTGTCATTTATTTTTCCGCATTTTGCACTTTATTTTATCTCGCGATTATCGTTGCACCGGTGGGGCAATCATTTATGGTCCCAACAGATTGGGTCCGACACCACATTCGAGGGCCTATGCCAAGTAATTGTTTCGGTGTGTTTTCTTATACAAAATAATAATAATAATAATGATAATAATAATAATAATAATAATAATAATAATAATAATAATAATAATAATTTGTTTGAATATAAAACACTTAATTAACAGTAAATTTATTTTTACAAATGTGTTTATCATTATTTAAAATTTTCAATTTTCGTGAGAATACATCTGAATTATCTTATCCTTAATATAGAGGATGCAGTATAGTTTTTAGGAAAAATTCCAATGAAAAAAGGTTTTCAGTTACTTTTCCCATGGAAGTTGATTTTAAAAAGGTGTATGCGATCATCTCATTAAATAACATTAGTAAATAAATGAGTGTCATATATATTAGTGAATTTATGAGTGCTATATATATTATTAAAAAAACGAGTGCTATAAAAAAAATTGAGTGCTATATATAAATAAATAAATAAACGAGTGTTATATATAAAGGAATGCTATAAATAAATAAATAAATAAATTAGTGCTATATATATAAATGAGTGCTATAAATAAATAAAGAAATAAATGAGAGCTACAAATAAATAAATGAGTGCCCCCGGGCGGGTGGGGTGGCACGGGGTTGAGGTGTGGGTTCCGGTCGTGAGGTCAAGTCCCCTGTCCGTCTTATTCTGTAGCATGCGTTGTTAATGAAACCACGTTTAAATGAGTGCTATATATAAATAACATTATTAAATAAATAAGTGCTATATAAATAACATTAGTAAATAAATTAGTCCTATATATATTAGTAAATGAAGGAGTGATATATAAATAACATTAGTAAACAAACGAGTGCTATATATTTTAGTAAATAAATCTTACATCGATCCTGATAATTATTAAAAAAAGTGAGTGCTATATATTTATTTTTTCTTTCGACCCTATTAAGCCAACTCGATAATAATAATTAAAAAATTATTTAAAATATAATTACAATTAAAATTTTATTATAATTAAATTTAATTGTAGCCATCGCTATATTTAGTACTAAAACTTTTGAGAATCCCAATAATATTTTATAATTTTTGTATATTTTTTAATCCTTTATACAATTGTTATGATCAATTGAATAGTATTATTACCCGTAAATCAGTAAATAAAATTGTATAAATAGAAAATTTACCAAAAAGAATTAACGCTATTCATCCTGTCGAACGAATCAATATTATTATTTTACTTGGAATGATTTTTTTCCTTGGTTTTTTTAGACAAGTTGATGAAAGATTCAGTAAATAACATTATTAAATAAATCTTACATCGATCCTAATAATTATTAAAAAAACGAGTGCTATATATTTATTTTTTCTTTCGACTAAGTTAATCTAATCGATAACACGTAAATTGGAAGGTTCTGTTTATTTTTTCCCATAGGCATGATAACTTTTCTATATAAAAATCAATTGAAATGTCTTTTTTTATGCAAATTGTATTTATAATAATTTAAAAATTATTTAAAATATAATTACAGTTAAAATTTTAATATAATTAAATTTAATTTTAGTCATCGCTATATTTAGTACTAAATTTTTTGAGAATCCCAATAATATCTTATATTTTTTTGAGTCAAGTCGATAAAACGCATGGATCGTTTATACTCATTATGAAGCCATGTAAAAATGGACTTGCCCGCTCATCAACGAATGAATTAGGCAGCACTATTCTGTAAGGGTCGGGAGGGGCCGGCCGATTAAGTTGGGTCGGGTCACTGATCGGGGATCATAGGGTCCAATTCTTTTATTAAAATTATATATATAATTAAATTGTGAGTTTTTTTTTGTTTTTTTTTATAAAAAAATAGGAAGTTGGTTTGAAATATTTCTCAGAATGCATTCCATGAATTATCAATCTCATTCATGCTTCGGTCAATTAGCGTTCACAAGGTTCACATATCCTCTACCATCCAAATAGGTGGCATAACAATGTTCACCCCTATTATTTGAATATTATACAAATGGCATGAATGGGTTCAGGGCTCTTAGTTTTTTTATATTTTTTTAATTTTTGTTTTAATTTTCTTTATGTTTTGTTATGTGTGTGTATATATATAGTTGATAAAATAATTAATAATGCAATTAAAATAATTAGAAATAATACATATTTAATTAATCAAAATAATCAATAAAAAAATAACATCAAAAAATTAATATTATTTAATTAATAACATGATTTAAATAAACATCAATTAATAATAAAATTAATAATATTCAATCAAAATAATAATAATTATGCTATTAATATGCACCACTACAAAAATGGATTTTAAAAGTGATAGATAAAGACTTTAACATCGCTAAAAAAGCATTGCTAGTCTAACCGCAGTTAAAAGTAGAAAGCTTTTATCGGCACTTTTTTTAGCACCGATAACAAACCCTCTTTATCAATGTTTTTATAGTGATGATAAATGATGTCCTTTATCAGTGCTAAAAGTAGCGCTGATAAAAGTTGACCGGTTGCAGTGTGCTGTTAAAATTACAACATACTACAGGTGGTCAAACATTGTACACACGTCAAACATTGTACACGTCCAACATTGTTTTGTACAAATTCATAATTTAATTGAAATAAAAATTACATCACAAATACAAGACAAAAACCACTATATTATACACATGTCAAATATTGTTTTGTACAATTATATTAGCAAGTACCATCACAAACATTCAAAGACATCAATGGTTTTATTGTCTTTAGCACACGACCACCTCTCAAAAAAGTCTGATCATGGTATCAGTTGCTAAACAAACCACCCCAACCCGAGCAAAAGAACCCACATGTATAATAAAACAACTCTTATGTTAGTAATACCATAACGAATTAAATTAAACATAAATATGAAACAATACATTAATAAAATCTCAATTTTAAATAAAATGATACGCTTGGAATCATACCGGCCACACCGTGTATCAGATTGATGTGTGGTTGATTCATGAATGTCACAAATGAATTAAGGATCGTTTTTCTAAAGTATCAAAACAATTCGAATGCGTTTGCCCAGTTTTGAGTATGTCACATGCCTTTTTTAATAAAATGTCAATTTAAACTGAAAACACGCACTTTGAGTCATACATGTCACATTGTGTGTTGGTTTGATGTGAGACTGATTCCTACATGCCACATATGATTTATGAATTGTTTTCCTGAAGTATCAAGACAATCAGAGCACGTTTTCTTGATTTTCAAAGAGCGACACATGTTTTCAACTAAATTGTCAATTTTAAACTGATATCAGACACTTTGAGTCATAACGTACATACCATGTATCATATTGTTGTGTAGATGATTCCTACATGTTAAAAATGACTTATGGATCATTGTCCTAATGTATCAAAATAATCTGAATTCGTTTACTTGGTTTTGAGTATGTGACGTGTGTTTTGAACTAAAATGTAAATTTTAAATAAAAAGACACACTTGGAGTCATACAGGTTACACTGTGTGTTGGATTGATGTGCGGTTGATTCCTAAATGTCACAAATGACTGAAGGATCGTTTTCCTAAAGTATCAAAACAATCTAAATGTGTTTGCTTGGTTTTGAGCATGTCACGTGTCTTTTTTACTAAAATATCAATTTAAACTAAAAACACACATTTTGAGTCATACCAGTCGTATAATATGCCGTTTTGATGTGAGACTGATTCATACACATCAAAAATGACATATGAATCATTTTACTAAAGTATCAAGACAATCCGAGCGCATTTTCTCGGTTTTCTGTGAGTGACACGTTTTTAACTAATTTGTCAATTTTAAATTGATAACGGACACTTTGAGTCATACCGGACACACCGTGTATCAGATTAATCAGCAGCTGATTCCTACATATCAAAAATTACTTATGGATGATTTTCCTAAAGTATCAAAACAATCAGAATGTGTTTTCTTGGTTTTGAGTATGTGACATGTGCTTTGAACAAAAATGTTAATTTTAAATAAAAGGAGATACTTGGAGTCATATCGGTCACACCGTGCACCGGATTGACGTGCAATTGATTCTTACATGTTAGAAATGACTTAAGGATCATTTTTTAAAGTATCAAAATAATATGAATGTATTTTCTCAGTTTTGAGTATGTCATGCATCTGTTTTATTAAAATGTCAATTTAAACTGAAAACACACACTTTGAGTCATATCGGCCACATCGTATGTCAGTTTGATATGGGAATGATTCATACATGTCACAAATGACTTATGAATCATTTTTCTGAAGTATCAAGACAATTTGAGCACATTTTCTCTGTTTTCAGTGAGTGACACCCGTTTTTAACTAAATTGTCAATTTTAAACTGATAACAGACACTTTGAGTCATACCGGACACACCGTGTATCGGATTGAGGTGCAGATGATTCATACACGTCCCAAATGACTTATGTATCATTGTATTAAAGTATCAAAACTATCAGAATTAATTTTTTTAGTTTTAAGTACGTGATACGTGTTTTGAACTAAAATGTCAATTATAAATAAAATGACACACTTGGAGTCATACCAGTCACACCATGTGTCGGATTGATATACGGTTGAATCCTACATGTCACAAATGATTTAAGGATCATTTACCTGAAGTATCAAAATAATCTGAATGTATTTTCATGCTTTTGAGTATGTCACATGTATTTTTTTACTAAAATGTAAATTTAAACTAAAAACACACACTTTGAGTCATACCGGCCAGATCGTGTGTCAATTTAATGTGAGACTGATTTCTACACATAAAAAATGACTCATGAATCGTTTCCCTAAATTATCAAGACAATCTAAATGCATTTTTTTTGGTTTTCAGTGAGTGACACATGTTTTTAACTAAATTGTCAATTTTAAACTCAGAACAGACACTTTGAGTCATGCGAGGCACACCGTGTATCGTATTGAGGTGTGAATAATTCTTACACATCAAAAATGACTTATGGATCATTTTCTTAAATTATCAAAGTAGTCAAAGTGAATTTTCTTGATTTTGAGCATGTGACGAGTGCTTTGAACAAAAATGTCATTTTTAAATAAAAGGGAACACTTGGAGTCATACCGGTCACACCGTGTGTCGGATTGACATGTAGTTGATTCCTACAGGTCAAAAATGACTTAAAGATCATTTTTCTAAAGTATCAAAACAATACAAATGTGTTTGCCCAGTTTTGAGTATGTCACATGTCTTTTTTACTAAAATGTGAATTTAAACTGAAAACATGCACTTTGAGTCATACTGGTCACATCGTGTGTCGGTTTGACATGATACCGATTCCTAAATATAAAAAATGACTTATGTATCATTTTCCTAAGGTATCAATACAATCCGAGTGTATTTTCTTAGTTTTCGGTGAGTGATACACACTTTTAATTAAATTGTCAATTTCAAACTGATAATAGACACTTTGAATTATACCGGGCACGCCGTGTATTAGATGGAGGTGTGGATAATTCCTACACATCAAAAATGAATTATGGATCATTTTCCTAATGTATCAAAATAATTGGAATGTATTTTCTCAGTTTTGATTACGTGACATGTGTTTTGATCTAAAATTTCAATTTTAAATAAAAGGACACACTTGGTATCATACCTATCACACCATGCATCACATTGATGTGCAGTTGATTCCTATATGTCCAAAATGACTTAAGGATCATTTTCTTGAAGTATAAAAACAATTTGAATGCATTTTCTTAGTTTTGAGTCTGTCACGTGTCTTTTTTACTAAAATGTCAATTTAAAATGAGAACATACACTTTGAGTCATACTGGTCACATCGTGTGTCATTTTGACGTGATACTAATTCCTACATGTCACAAATGAATTATGAATTTCCATCATAAAGTATCAAGAAAATCCGAGCATGTTATCTCGGGTTTTAGAGAGTAACATGTGTTTTTAACTAAATTTTCAATTTTAAACTAATAACAGACATTTTGAGTCATACCGGGCACACCGTGTATCAGATTAAGGTGATACTAATTTCTACACGTCAAAAATGACTTATAGATAATTTTCATAAAGTATCATAAAAATTAGAATTTGTTTTCTCAGTTTTGAGTATGTGACATGTGTTTTGAACTAAAATATTAATTTTAAATAAAAGGACACACTTAGAGTCATATCGGCCACACCATGCATTGAATTGATGCGTAATTGATTCCTAAATATGAAAAATTACTTAATAATCATTTTCCTAAAGTATGAAAACAATCTGAATTTGTTTTCTCATCTTTGAGTATGTCATGTGTTTTTTTACTAAAATGTCAATTTAAACTGAAAACACACACTTTGAGTCATACTGGTCACATCATGCGTCAGTTTGATATGAGACTGATTCCTACATGTCACAAATGATTTATGACTAATTTTCCTGAAGTATCAAGACAATATAAGTGTGTTTTCATTGTTTTCAATGAGTGGAACATGTTTTTAACTAAATTGTCAATTTGAAACTGATAATAAACACTTTGAGTTATACCAGACACATCGTGTATCTGATTGAGATGCAACTGATTCATACACATCACAAATGACTTGTGGATCATTTTAATAAAGTATCAAAACAATTGGAATTCATTTTCTTGGTTTTGAGTATGTGATGTGTGTTTTGAACTAAAATGTCAGTTTTAAATAAAAGGACACACTTTGAGTCATACCAGTCACACCATACATCAGATTGACAAGCGATTGATTCCTACATTTCACAAAGGACTTAAAGATCATTTTATTAAAGTATTAACATAATATGAATGTGTTTTCTCAGTTTTGAGTATGTCATGTTCCTTTTTTACTAAAATGTCAATTTAAACTGTAAACAAGTACTTTGAGTCATATCGGTCACATCGTGTGTCGATTTAATGTGAGATTAATTCCTACACGTAAAAAATGACTTATGAATTGTTGTCCTAATGTATTAAGAAAATATGAGCATATTTTCTCAGTTTTCAGTGATTGACACATATTTTTAACTAAATTTTCAATTTTAAACTGATGACATACACTTTGAGTCATACCGGGCACACCATGTATCAGATTGAGGTGTGACTAATTCCTACACATCAAAAATGACATATGGATCATTTTAATATAGTGTCAAAACAATCAGAATGTGTGTTTGGTTTTGAGTATGTGATGACTAAAACTTCAATTTTAAATAAAAGGACACACTTGGAGTCATACCAGTCACACCGTGCGTCAGATTGGTGTGTGATTGATTCTTACATGTCACAAATGAAGTAAGGATTATTTTACCATAATATCAACACATTATGAATGTTTTTTCTCAATTTTGAGTATTTCATGTTTCTTTTTTACTAAAATGTAAATTTAAACTTAAAACATGAACTTTGAGTCATATCGGTCACATCTTGTGTCGGTTTGATGTGAGACCTATTACTACATGTCGAAAATGACTTATGAATTTTTTTCCTAAAGTATCAAGACAATATGAGCGTGTTTGCTCAGTTTTTAGTGAGTGAAACACCTTTTTAACTAAATTGTCAATTTTAAAATGATAACAGACACTTTGAGTCATATCAGGAACACCGTGTATTAGATTGAGGTACAATTGATTCTTACACGTCACAGATGACTTATCACACTTGGAAATTGAAGTATTTGCAATGGGATCCTATTACAAAAGGGCATTTGCGACTGGGACCCGTCACAAATGGCCTATTTCAGAAAAAGTATAGAGACCCTAGCCTTTAAATATAACATTACATGACTTTAAGCATAATTATACATCAGAGTACAAGATAAGGATCGTAAAGTCTAGTGTCTTGGAAGACTAGGTACAAAAAACTGAAAACATGGAACTAAATAAAACATTTATTTATTTAATCTTCAAATTGAGACCCTAACTTCCATTGTGCTCAAACATCTGTATAGGGTACCTTGGGAACACATGAACAAACGGATGAGCTAAATAGACCAGTAAGGGAATAACCATAAGAACAAAGCATTAACACAAGGGATAAAAGACATGACATGATGATATAAAGAGGCATGTAACATATGAATCATAACATATAAACATGGAATCATATAAACATGGAGTCATAGTAATGTAGAAGAAACATAAAACATGACTTTGGCATGAGTCAAAGCTATCCGTCAAGACCTTTTCACATGGTAGCACAATCTAAGACTAACTGCCAAGACTGTCACACATGGTAGCACAAGCCAAGGCTAAACGCTAAGATAGTCGCACATAACATCTCATGAGAATCACATTTAACCAATGCATTGGAGTGCTATCTGGGAACACCCATATTAACATGTTCATGAATATTTTTTCTACATTAAGAATCATACATAAACTTAAGGGTACCCATGGAAAGAAAAGGGTATCATAATCACGTCATAAAGCATAATGAATGGGCGTATCATACAAGTGTCCATGAAAGAAAAGAGTTAAAAAAATACATGGAAATTAATAAGTTAAAATAATCATATATAATGGTAAGTGATTTCAAATAGAATTGACAACATGAAAGAATAGTATTTAAGTAATTTTAGCATTAAAACATTTTAGTGCGGTTTTAAGGAAAATACTAATGAGAATTTAAAATAGAAAAGGGAATACTATTTTATATAAAACCAAAAGTGATATAATAAGGTTTCCCTAATAAAAAAATTGGTTTTATAAAAACAAAGGTGGTTTAAAACATATGGTAGAGTGAACTTGAAATTGGGTATGAGTTCGAGAAGTTCCCTTAAAACGGGTTTGCTTATCGAGAAGTAATGATGTGGAAATCACTTAAAAGCATGTATATCCATGAAATGGAATGATTGATGGATCTTGATACATGAGTTTGTAAATATAAACATAAATTATAATATGTACATAAACATAATATAGTATTTCATTTGGGTAAAAAGAGAGCAATAATAACCCGAAGGAATATTAGAGGTTTGGGTAGAATCCCTTATGGAATATCAACATCGTATCGGGTGTACTTAGGAGGGATTAATGAGAGATAAAGTGATTTATCATATTTTATACATCATTAGGTAAGTATGGGAAATGTGATAAATCATATCCCATCATTAGTAATTACACATAAAATGGCATAACATATATGAGATTCTTGAATAAGTGTGAGAAATAGAGGATCCCTTACCTTAAGTCTGATGGTGTTATCCACTTGATATTAATGACCTAAATAATCAAATTAGGTTCATTAATTAATAATTCCAAAACCTTTTATATATTTAAAAGATTTATTATAACCTTTTTAAGTTCATTCATGACCTTTTTGATGAGTTAAGTGGTTCAATTTCATTGTTCGGGTCCGTTTTTTTTCTTGATTTTTACAACCGGTTTACTTATTTTCATGAACAGAGAATAATGTAAAATGGGGATGGTTGTCCAGAATTGGAGTTATATTTTATTATTGAACATCCATAAGGTTATATTGTTTTAAAATTAATTTGGTTACTTGGATTTAAGTTGAATCAATATATAAAATTTTAGTGAAACCCTTTTGGGTTTATTGGTGGTTTTTGATCACTATGAACGCATTTTGAATTATAATTTAATATCACATGTACAAAGAGATTATAGAACTTTACATAGAATATATAACATAACAATATTGTTTAACTATAAAAAAATGGTTTCATGACCAGAATTAAAGATGGTAAAATAAATTGAAAATCGATCTTCCTGGAATGTGGTAAATTAACACATCTCGGATGGTGTCTTTACTATTAGTATAAAAGAAGAGTAAAGGAGAGATGATAATAAATAATTACATTATCATAACAAAATTACAGTACATTTAAGATAATGGAGTTGTCATAACATTTGGATGAGGATAGGTAAGGATAGAAAAGAAAACAATGGAACTTGAAAAGAAAGTAAAAGAATTGAAAAGAGGAATTTACCTCTTGAATCAATCTTCCTTGAGAGCCTCTTAAGGGGATAGGATTTGGTATTTTGAAGATAATAAGGGATGTTGGACATGGGATATGATCTTGGGGAGATATTTGGGTAGAATTTAGGCAAGACACAAGGTTTTACAGGAGTGAAGAGAAGAGGTAAGGAGGGGTAGTATTTATAGTGGAGGAGAGGAGGGTTTTCATAATATTTAATTCCTTAGTTTATTAATTTCCCTCAAGACCAGAAATAGTGATGATTCCATGAAAAAAGTAGTAATAAGTGCATGTGAGTTTGAACCAATTGTTCTTACATCAGCATAACATCATCCATGACTCTATAAATCATGTATTTAGCTTAATTTTCAAATTATTGTATTTTACTATTCATAAAAATTCAAGTATTTTAGAAAAATCCCAAAAATTATCCATAATCGTTTTTCAATGTGTAGAATTCAAAAATGAACTACATTTTTCAAAAATAATTTTCTAAATATGATTAATTTAATTTTTAATTAAAATCATAATTTACTTGAAAAATACAGATTTTAAAACTATATAGGTGATTTTATAATGTTTTCAAAAATTACATAAGGTCTTATAAAATTATCTTAAAAGAAGAAGAAATAAAATTGTTAATTTATGAACAAATTTTAGGAAAATATTTTTTTTAAATTAATTAATTAATTTTAATTAATTATTTATGAATTATAAAAATACCAATACTTTTACTATGATCATATTATCACTTATAAGATTCCTAAATGTTATTTATACATTCATGGGTGAGATTTCTATTCTTTTGGATGATTTAATATTCATAAGGGTCATATTACTATTCATAAGGGCATGTTACTATTCATAAGGGTAAGATACTATTCACCAAAATTAATCTTGTTCCATCAAACTCCAAAAAATACCCTAAACGCAACCGTGTATGTCATATTTTCAAAATTCAAGACACAAAAATGGAAAAATTATGTTTAATGGTCACATAGTATTTAGTATCATGATATGTCATTTCTAATGTGATTATACTATAAGGCATAAATATAAGAAGGAAATTCCATTAATAAAACATTTGGTCATTACATTATTCCCCCATTCTGGAATTTCACCCTCAAAATTTTGTTTTACATTCTAATCCATAAACAGGATCGAGTACTTTTCCATTATTGCCTTCTCTAGTTCCCATGTTTCCTCTTCGTACTTGTGGTTTTTCCACAATACTTTGACCAGGTGAGTAGTCTTATTATGTAGAACTTTATCTCTATGATCCAATATCTTCACTGGATGTTCCTCATAAGAAATATCATTCTCCAATTGTACCACCTATGAAGAGATTATATGTGAAGGGTATGGTGTGTACTTCCTTAAGAGGGATACTTGAAAGACATTGTGTACTTTGGACATCGTATGTGGAAGTGATAGTTGATAGGCCACAACCCCAACCTGATCAATAATCTCGAAGGGTCCGATGTACCTGGGAATTAACTTTCCTGTCTTCCCAAACTTCATGACCTTCTTCTATGGATATAAGTGTAGAAATACCATGTCTCCAACTTTGAACTCAAGGTCTCATCGACGATTGTCTGCATAACTCTTTTGTCGAATTTGGGCTACCTTGATATGCTGCTGAATGGTTTTCACCTTCTCCACCATTTCTTTGACCATTTCAGGTCCTAGTAGCTTACGATCAATGACTTCATCCCAACACGCTGGTGTTCTACACTTTTCCCATAAAGGTCTTCGTATGGTTCCATTTGGATTCTCGAGTGGAAACTATTGTTGTAGGAGAATTCGACTAGTGGAAGATGTTGGTCCCATACTCCTTTTAAGTACATAGAACATGCTCTCAACATATCTTATAGTGCCTGAATAGTTTTCTCAGATTGGCCATCAATTTGAGGATGTTAGGACGTAATGAAGTTCAGTTTAGTTCTTAGAGCATGTTTGAGACTTTTCCAGAACTTTGAGGTGAATATTGGTTCTCTATCGGATACAATAGATAGCGGTACTTCATGCAAACTTACCACCTCTTTGATATATATCCGTGAAAGTTGATCTAATGAAAATTCCACTCAAATTGTGATAAAGTGATATATCTTTTTAAGACGGTCTACAATGACCCATATAGCATTGTTTCCTCTGGTTGTCCTTGGAATTCTAGTGACAAAGTCCATGTTGATGTTATCCCACTTCCATGTTGGTATGGGTAGTGGTTGCATCATCTCCTTATACTTATGTCTTTCAGCCTTCACTTGTTGACATACCAGACACTTTGATGTATACTCAATAATCTACTTCTTCATATTGTCCCATCAAAAGTTCTCTCGGAGATCTCGATACATATTTGTGCTCCTTAGGTGAATAGATAAGGTTGAGCTATGTGCGTCATTAAAAATATCCTTCTTTATTTATGGATCGGATGGTACACATAATCATGACCTAAATCTTACAACTCCTTCCTCATTAATCATGAGCTTAGAGGATTTACCATTTCTAATGGCTTACACCCTTTTCTGAATTTCCACATCTTTTCTTTGAGCATCCTTTATTTTATCCATGAGGGATGGTTGATCAATAATTTGAGAAAGGATTGATGATGTTCTTCCCTGAATGATTCCCATTTCCATCCTCTATAAATCTATGAAGATTGGATCCTTTTCAATTATCATTAATGATAAATATGCACAATCCTTTCTACTTAGATCATCCGTCACCTAATTTGCCTTACCGGGATGGTAGTGGATCGAGCAGTCATAATCCTCAATGAGCTATATTCATATTTACTGGTGCATATTAAGCTCCTTTTGTGTGAATATATATTTGAGAATTTTGTGATCAGTATTTTTCTCACACTTCTCCCCATAGAGATAATGCTGCCATAGTTTTTATAAAAAATATGCCACTAGTGACAACACTAACACCCCGCCTTTAACATGGCCGTCAGGTCCCGACCTGCCAGGTACCACCAGTTTCCCTGCAGACACATGGTCCCCACCCCGGAGCCCACCCACATGCCCGAACGGGTCATCTGACTAACGTCTATCCCCATAGGCCAACACATTTCCTTTCTAGTGTGCTTTGTCCTCACTCATACACCCTAGGAAACTTTCCAGAAGGTCACCCATCCTGATCACTACTCCAGGCCAAGCACATTTAACTATTGAGTTCTAATCAGACAGGCTTCCAAAAAAGAAGGTGCATCTTGTTGACATGAGTCATATCATTTAGTCATTTAACCCTTTATCATTCCGGGGTGTTACATTAACCCCCCCTTTAGAGCACAACATACTCGTTTTGGGCCCTACATCTCAACCCAGACAGTGCACCACAGTTAAGCCTGGGTTCCACCTCTGATACCAAATGTTACAATCAGGTCCTGATGATAGCATAGACACCCCGTCTTTAACATGACCGTCGGGTCCCGGCCCTCCAGGTACCACCAGTTTCCCTGAAGACAGGTGGCCCACCCACGTGCCTGAATGAGTCATCTGACTAATGACTATCCCTATAGGCCAACACATGTCCTTTGCAGTGTGTTTTGTCCTCACTCACACACACCATGAGAAACTTCCCAGAAGGTCACCCATCCTGGTCACTACTCCAGACCAATCACGTTTAACTGTGGAGTTCTAATCAAGAAGGATTCCATAAAGAATGGTTCATCTTGTTGACATGAGTCATATCATTTATTCATTTAACCTTTTATCATTCTGGGGTGTTACATTTTTAATACAAAGATCACAATCGCAAACTCCAGATCATGCGTAGGATAGTTTTGCTCATGGATTTTCAACTGCCTTGAGGCATAGACTATCACTTTATCATTTTTCATTAGTACACAACTTGAGCATTTCTTTGAAGCATCACTATACACCATAAAGAGTTCTCCACTTGATGAGAGTGTGAGTACTGGCGTAGTGATAAGCCTCCTTTTTAGCTCCTTAAAGCATTCCTCACATTCTTGAGTCCAAAAAAACTTTACTCCCTTCCGTGCCAGCTTGGTCACTGGCTTTGAAAATCATGAGAAGTTCTTCACAAATCGTCGATAATACCCGGATAAACCCAGAAAGTTGTGGATCTCCGTTATAGATATTGTCCTGGGCCACTCTTCTATTTCCTTTGTCTAGGAAGGTTCCACAGATATCCCTTTGTTGGTGATAACATACCCCAAGAATGATACTTCCTCTATTCAGAACTCACATTTACTATACTTTGCATACAACTTATCCTTTCACAAAGTCTTTAACACAATATTCAAATGCTCCTCGTGTTCCTCCTTACTCTTGGAGTATATCAGAATATCATCGATATAAACTACCGCAAATTTGTCAAGGTAATCCCTAAAGAGTATATTCATTAAATCCATGAAAATTTCTAGATAATTAGTGAGTTTGAAGGGAATCACTATGAAATCATTGTGTCCATACCTTGTTCTAAATGCAGTCTTGGGAATATCTTCCTTCCTCACCATTAATTGGTGATATCCCGACCAAAGTTCCACCTTAGAGAAATAACTGGTCTCACAAAGATGATTGAACAAGTCATCTATCTGTGGCAGGGGATACTTGTCTTTTTCGTGATTTTATTGAGATCACGATAATCAATGCAGATGTGAATTGAACCATCCTTATTCTTGATAAAGAGGATTGATGTACCCCATGGTGAAGCACTCAGGCATATAAAACTCTTATCTAGATTCTCTTGTAACTGCTTCTTCAGCTCCTCTATCTCTATAGTGTCCATTCTATAAGGTGTCTTTGATATAAGTAGATATCCAAGAATATGTTCAATTGAGAACTCAACCTCTTGATCAGGAGGAAGACCAAACAAATCTTCATGGAATACATTAGTGTAATCCCTCACGATGAGAATGTCTTCAAGAATGATTCTATCCTTTGTCTAAATCATTTGAGATAGTCATGATTACTTATAAGGAATTAATATCCACACTTGAAACAATGATTATAAAGAAGATTCACCTTCCTCCTTATAATTGTATAGAATTGGAGCATGCTTCAGGAAGTGAAGAGTGATCTCCCTTTCTCGATAGTTGATGTTTGATTTGTATAAAGATAGCCAATCCATGCCCAAGATTACATCAAAATCCACTAAAAGAAGTATAACAAGATTTTCTGGGAGGTTCAGTCCAAAAACATTTACTGGGGAGGTTTTAAAAACCTTGGATGCAACAATTTCCCCATTTTCTATTCTCACAGATAACATATCCTCCAAATTTTGAGGTTGTGTTTGAATAGTTCTACTAAACTTATAAGATATGAAAGAATTCATAGAAACATAATAAAATAGTATGTTTTCTATTCTTGAATGAATAACCAGCATACCTGTCACCACATTGTTTTCCGGCTCCACCTCAATAGCAGTGATAACTTAATCCCTTACTTGTTTCCTTGGAGGTTGTTGTTGATTACCTCTGACAACCCTCAACTTATAGAAATTGTTCTCATAATTCCGATGCTCCTTGAAGTTGTAAAACTGCACTACAGGATGAGTGTTGATATGAACCTTCCTTTCTTCTTCCACATTAGTGGGACTATTCACATCCCGTCAGCATTTTTTATCCAGATGTCCCAACTTTCCACATTTGAAGCAATTCCTAATTCCCTTTAGACAGTTCCCAGGATGCTTCTTCTCACAATTTTTACACGTGGGATGATCGAGCTTCTTTCCATAATGGAATTTATATTTGGAACCAACCATATTAGATTCCATTTTCCTGTTTTTGTCACTGGTCCCACAATACCATTGAGAGTCTCTGATCTCCATTTCAACCTTAAGGGAACAACAAACAATCTTCTCATAGATGTCTAAGTATCAAATCACCAACGCTTTTTGTAGACTATACTTTAGTCCACTAAAGAAGTGATCAAACTTTCTTTCAGTGTTCATGACAAATCCAAAGGCGTACCTTACAAGCCTAGTAAATTTTGCTTGATATGCCCCGATTGACTCATCTTATTTATTCTTGAGTCTGAGGAACTCTCTTTATATATTGAGACAGAGGGTTCGGGGAAAGTATTTACTGAAAAACATTCTCTTAAATTCCTACCAATCCATGGAATCAATTTCATCCTGAGGCTTCATATTCTTGATCAGTGTCTACCACTGATTAGCTTCCCCATCAAAATGATAGACCTCCAGTATGACTTTCTCTTCTTCTGAGCGCTAGAGGATAGAGGATATCTTTTCAATGGAGTTAATCCACTGTTCTGCGAGGAGGGGATCAAAAGATCCACTAAACATGGGAGGCCTTTTCCGCATAAAGGATTCAAAGACAACTTTATATTTCCTTGGAGGAGGAGGGTGTTCCACATGATTCAAGTTATTAATCATAACTTGAGCTAGCTGAGCAAGTACTTCCATGAAGTTTTGAGAACCTGTTCCCATCGTATTAGACATATCATCAAGGTAGTATTTACATTCCCTATCACATTGATTATTGTCATGTGTTCTTATATTTCTCTCCATTAACTAATAAAAAGAACATACAATTAGAGGGCTTTAATACATAGTTATTGATCATAAAAATGAAACTTTCAACATAAAAGGATAAACTTGTAAAGAAGAAGTATATCCTAACTTGTGATTCCTTAGGTATAAATCTAGGTAATCCTTGATCTATTTCTTAGCTTATATTATTATGGGATCTTTTTTTATTCTTTTAATAAATTTTTGTACTAAGCTCATGAATTTACCAAAGCATATCCCCCGGAAGTGTCAAACGAAGAGTGCAGCAAGGCCCATTGTCGTGCACCAGTTATCATTTGAGTCTAGATCAAAGCGGTGTTTTTGGGTTTTACCCCTAGATACATCTATTCTATAGACAACTCTATCTATTTGTATCTAGACAAGGATGCATTTTCTTGATAAACCACTTACTCTATACTTACCAAAATTTAGGGATGTTTTCTTATACTTAGTATCATCCTTAAGGTTCTTACTAAAGTGCTCTAATCCTAGTCTCCAAAAATAACTAGACCATCCTATGATACCAACTATAGATACCCTAGCCTTTTACATATGACATTACATGATTTTAAGCATAATTATACATTATAGTACAAGACAAGGATCATAAAGTCTAGTGTCTTAGAGGATGAGGTACATAAAACTGAAAACATGGAACTAAATAAAACATTTCTTTATTTAATCTTCAAATTGAGCTCCTAACTTCCATTGTGCTCAAAAATATGCATAGGGTACCCTGAGGAACACATGAACAAAGGGATTATCTAAATATCCCAATAAGGGAATAACCATAAGAAAAAAGCATCAACACAAGGGATAGAAGGCATGACATGATGATATAAAGAGGCATGTATCATATGGAATCACAATATATAAAAATGGAATAATATAAAAATGGATTCATAGTAATGTGGAAGAAACATAAAACATGAATTTAACATAATTCAAGTCTAACCACCAATAACGTTTCACATGGTAGAACAAGCCAAGGCTAACCACTAAGACCGTCGCACATGGTAGCACAAACTAAGGCTAACCTTCAAGACCGCCCCACAAAACGTCTCAGGAGACTCAAATTTACCCAATGCATTGGAGATCTATTTAGGAACACCCATATTAACATGTTCATGAATATTTTTTCCACATTAAGAATCATACATAATCAATCATACATAAACATAAGGGTACCCATGGAAAGAAAAGGGTATCATAATAATTTCATAAAGCATAATGAATGGGCATATCATACAAGTGTCCATGAAAGAAAGGAATTAAAAAAATACATGTACATTCATAAGTTAAAATAATAATATATCATGGTAAGTGATGTCAAATAGAATTTACAACATAAAAGAAGAGTATTTATGGAATTTTAGCATTAAAACGTTTTAGTGCAGTTTTAAGGAAAATACCAACGAGCATTTAAAATAGAAAAGGGAATAATATTTTATATAAATCCAGAAGTGATACAAGAAGGTTTTAATAATAAAAAAATTGGGTTTATAAAAAAATGTGTATTAAAACATATGGTAGAGTTCAGTTGAAATTGGGTATGAATTCGGGAAGTTCCCTTAAAATGGGTTTGCTTATCCGGAAGTATTGATGAGGGAATCACATAAAAACATGTATATCCCTGAAAGGGAATGATTAATGGATCTTGATACATGATTTTTTACATATAAAAATAAATTATAAGATGTACATAAACATAATATAGGATTTCATTTGGGTAAAATGAGAGTAAGAATAACCTGAAGGAATATTGGAGGTTCAGGTAGAATCCCTTACGGAATATCGGTATGGTATCAGGTGTACTTAGGTGTGATTAATGAGAGAGAAATAGGTTTATAATATTTTATAAATCATTAGGGAAGTATGGGGAAGGTGAAAAATGATACCCCATCATTAGGAATTACACATGAAAGGGTATAACATAGAGGAGATTCTTGAATAAGTGTGAGAAAAAGAGGATCCCTTACCTTAAGTCCGATGGTGTTCTCCACTTGATATTAATGACCTAAATAATCAAATTAGGTTCATTAATTAATAATTCCATAAAATTTTATATATGTAAAATATTTAGTATAACCTTTTTAAGTTCATTCTCAACCTTTTTTATGGGTTAAGTAGTTCAATTTCATTGTTCAGGTCTGTTTGTTTTCTTGGTTTTTACGACTGATTTACTTATTTTCATGAATGTAGAATCATGTAAAATGGGGATGGATGTACATAATTAGAGTTATATTTTATTATTTAAAATACATAAGGTTACATGGTTTTAAATTTAATTTGGTTACTTGGAGTGAAGTTGAATCATTATATAAAACTTTAGTGATAACCTTTTGGGTTTATTGGTGGTTTTTGATCACTACGAACTCATTTTGAATTATAATTTAATATCATGTGTACAAAGATATTTTAGAACCTTAAATAGAATATATTACATAATAATCTGGTTCAAACATAATAAAAATGGTTTCATGAACAGAATTGAAGATGGTAAAATAAATTGAAAACCCATCATCCATGAATGTGGTAAATTAACACATCTCAGATGGTGTCTTTATTACTAGTATAAAATAAGAGTAAAGGATAGATGATAATAACTTATTACATTATCATAAAAAAATCTTGTAAATGTAAGGTACTAGAGTTTTCATAAAATTTGGATGAGGATAGGTAAGGATAAAAAAGAAAACAAATGAACTTGAAAAGAAAGTAAAATAATTGAAAAAAGGAATTTACCTCTTGAATCAATCTTCCTTGAGAGCCTCTTAAGGAGAGTGGATTTGGTATTTTGAAGAGAATAAGAGATTTTGGACATGAGGGAGGATATTGGGGAGAGATTTTGTTAGAATTTTGGCAAGGAACAATGTTTGAGAGGAGTGAAAAGAAGAGGTAAGGAGGGGTGGTATTTATAGTGGAGGAGAGAAGAGTTTTCATAATATTTAATTCTTTAGTTTATTAATTTACTTCAAGACCAACAATAGTGATGATTCCATGACCAAAAAATAGTAATAAGTGAATGTGAGTTCAAAAAAATTGGGCTTACATCAGCAGAACATCATCCATGACTTTATAAATCATGTATTTAGCTTAATTTACAAATTATAGTATTTTACTATTCATAAAAATTCAAGTATTTTAGAAAAATCCCAAAAAATAACCAGAACCATTTTTCAACACGTAAAATCCAAAAATAAAATCCATTTTTCAAAAATAATTTTCCAAATATGATTAACTTAATTTTTAATTAAAATCATAATTTACTTGAAAAATACCGATTTTAAAACTGTATGTGATTTTACAATATTTTCAAAAATTACATAAGGTCTTATAAAATTATCTTAAAACCAGAAGACATAAAATTTTTAATTTATGAACACCTTTTAGGAAAATAATTTTTATTTTAAATTAATAAATTAATGGTAATTAATTATTTATGACTTACAAAAAATACCAATACAATTACTATGATCATATTATCACTTATAAGATGCCTAAATTTTATTTATACATTCATGGGTGAGGTTACTATTATTTTGGACGATTTAGTATTCATAAGGGTCATATTAATATTCATAATGGTAGGTTACTATTCATAAGGGTAGGTTAGTATTCATCAAAATTAAGTTTGTTCCATCAGACCCAAAAAAACACCTTGAACGCAATCATGTATGTCATATTTTTTAAATTCAAGACATAGAAGTGGAATTTTTTTGTTTAATGGTCACATAGTATTTAGTATCATGATATGTCATTTCTAATGTGATTATACTATAAGGCATAAATATAAGAAGAGAATTCCATTGATAAAACACTGGGTCTTTACAAAAAGGCGCCGCAAATAATCTTTTTTGTGATAGCCCGTCGCAAAAAAGACTATTTGTGACGAGAGCAGTACCCATCGCAAATAGTCTATCCCGGTTTTTTTTAAAACGTCTTTTGCGACGGGATGATTTACTCATCGCAAAAAAGTTTAAAAAATAATAAAAAATAAAAATTAATAAAAATTAATAAAAATTAATAATAAATAATAAAAAAATAATAAAAAATAATAAAAAAATAAAAAAAAAAAATAAAAAAAAATAAAAAAAAATAAATAAAAATAAATAAAAATAAATAAAAAAAAATATAATAAAAATAAAAAAATAAAAAAATAATAAAAAAATCAATATTCACAACAACAAAAAATAATGATAATAATAAAATAACATTAAAAAAATAAAAAAAATAAAAAAATAAAAAAATAAAAAAATAAAAAAATAAGAAAAATAAGAAAAATAAAAAATATTCACAACAATATAAAAAAATAACTATGTAGATTGATAAATGTATGAATTTAAAAAATATTGCAAACAATATGTACATTAATATGTTTATAAAAAAAATATATCACTGAGGGGGAGGGGGTCATCTGGAGGAGGTGGTGGAGGGAACTCCATCCCTAAAACTTGAGTCAAACGTCGCATGTGCTCTATCATCTGCTCATGCTGCTGCGTCTACCATCAACAAATCTCCTTATACTGCTACTGCTACTATCGACGGAGCTCCCACTCCTCCCTACTCATGGTCTCTATAAGCTCACCTTGAGCTCGTAGCTGCTCATGATACTATGCAGCAGATGATGATGAATCTCTGCAAGATCCCCTTGAGCTAGATGCTGACATCACAGTGGTACCATAATAACTCTTAGACGTCAATCGAGAGCCGATACCAACAACTTTACCTCTCTCAAAGGCATACTGAGTCACTTGCATCCATACCGCGTCATTAAATGATGATGCACTGGTATTCTAATTCTCAATCTCGGCCTAACTATCATCATGTATCTGAGAAGTCACAACCTCATATGACTCATTCAATTGCAATTTAAAATTAAAATAGTTAAAATATTTTTTATAGATAATTTTAAAACTAAAAAAAATTAATACTAACCACAATATGATTCTGGTGATCACCTATAATCTCTCTAGTGATAGGATCATTGTACATCCTCTTATAAACATCGAACTCCATAATATTGGGATATTAAACCGCCTATATAAGCATAAAATAAACTATTCACATTTAAAGTTGTATAAATTATAAAAAAAGTACTTAGAATATTTCACCGATGCGTACTGAATGTACAACTACCATCTCGATGTGTCACCTCTTGCCTCCCCCGATTCTATCAACCTAATGATTCCCTCCACTAAAAGGTAGCTCCCATCTAGTATGAACATAATCCATCTCAAACCTGAGATGAGATGTAATCTAGTCGGTGGGCATAATAAGACTGATCAAATTCAGTGACTATCGCTTTCTACGTGGTTGTCCTCCTTAGGTTGTAAAAAAACTAATGGTAATGCTCACGCATACTGATCTCCCTTGCCTCCTTGATAGAGTTCCACTTGCTATCATCAATGAGATACCATAAACCCTAGAAAAATTTAATAATATCAAGTTACTAACTAAATAAAATTTAAAATAATAATTATTCATTTACATACCATCCAATGATCAAATATGTGGTGCTGAACATCAATGAGAGTCTGATCTCATATCACCCATGCTCCATAAAAATAATTCTGCAACATATTACTCCCCTATCCAATATCTATATGCAATAAGATATGAAAAACAGAACAAATAATCAAATAATTAGTATATAAATAAATTAATTAAAATTATTGAAAACTAACTAAAATACACAACTAAACATACCTCTGCATGCGTGGATTGAACTCAAGATGTGTGCATCGCTCGGGGATAGGGTTAGGAATCATCAATATTGTAAGACCATGACCCATCTGATTCATCGTAGAACCACCAACAGTCTGGGGGTTATATGATGCAACATTATGCTCATCACCAGGTAGATTATCCTCCTCTAACTCACAAAATAAACAAGATAATCATTCATCGACCATCTAAAACAAAAAATGACTATTGTTAGAAAATAGTTGAAAACAACTATTATATATATATAAATTATATATGATTATAACTAGCATCTAACTGTCTCAAATTTCATATACATCCTCATATTTGTATATGGAAATGTCAATATCTTCATATTCCCTTCAATATCATCAATTTCCATAGGAGTTTCTGCTTCATCATCTCTTTCTATTTAAAATTCATTTATTACATCAATAACATCATTGTCACCATCGACCCATAAATATGGGGTTTCATCATCAATATTCATGTCTCTTTATGGAAAAGATGGATTTTGAGTAGTTTCTTGAAAAAATTCAATTCCTTTCACTTCAGCAGAACCACAATCACTTTGGATAAACTGATTTTCTTGATATTTCATTTTTATTATGCTCCACCAATCACTTAAGTCTCTTGAATAAATACACTAATTTACATAATAAATTTGATGTTCCTGATGATCCAATAAAAATGGTTTATTTACTATAAGAATAGTTTTAAATTTAATATCAACGATTCCATGGTGCATATGAACACACACGCCTCTCTCAGTATCCAAACAATGGCATTTAAACATCGTTGTGTAATTTTTTTCTAGACAACACAGTTCAATTATTTCTTCCAACATCTCATAAAAGTAAACTTTACTTTATCTATGATGAGACACTTTCAAGAAAACACCACAATTCATTATTTTTTTCGATTCCCCATATGCACGTGTATGAAATTAAAAACCATTAACCACATATGCATTATAAGATTTAACTATTTTTGATGGTGGGTTACTCAATGCACACAATCAATTATTATTTTTATTAGTATGTTAGGATACCTGAAAATTTTAAAAACAATTATCAATATAATAAGTAATAAATTGATTTTATATGTTAAACCATAAACAATTTACATTACAAGTTTTTGAAACCAATAGGAAAAATTATTTTCTAAACGTTATTCAAGAGAAAATACTATAATATGTGGAAACTATTTCTTTATATGATTATCATATAATCTACTTATAAAATACTATTAATTTACTAAAAACAATTATAGAATAAGTTATAGGAGCACTCAAAATACTAATGGTGCCATTTCTTCATATTTGAGCATAACATATGTATGAGCTCTATAATCTTCATCATCTAAAATCCATCATTAATGAACTTCACTAAAGCCAAGATCAGGTTGATTAAAAAATAATAATTGATTGTTCATTTCATCATCAACATTTCCCTCATTACGACCCATGCAGTTATGTTTTGAGAGATATTATGATTGAAAATAACGGGAGCACAAAAAATTTTCATCCTACAAGTAAGATTCTGCAATTGATCCTTCAACCGATGCATTGTTATATACCTTTTTCTTCAATTTCTATATGCATCTCTCAAATGGGTACATACATTGGAACTATACTAGCCCTCTACATTTTTCTTTATCTGTAAAATGTAATATCAAATGTTCCATTGAATCAAATAAAGTCAACAAGAATATTTTTTCCAATTTATAAAAAATTAAAATAATATCTTCTTATAGTCTACTTAGTTCATCATAGTCTATTTTCGTTGCAAAAATGTCTCAGAAAAAAATATGATATTTCTGTTAGCGAATCCCAAATCATAGAATTCAACAAACCTCTAAATCCAATCGGTATAAATATTTCCATTATAACATGATAGTCATGAATTTTTAATCTGATAATATAACCATTTCTGACATATCTAGCCAATTGGAAACATAATCATCCAAAAGCCTCAAATTTGAAATCCACCGACAAAATAATAACTGATTTTATTTGGAAACTGTATAAGCTACTTTTGGATTTATTAACTTTTGTGATATGACATTTTCAAATAGTTGAAGTTATAGTCGCCTATAAATTTGGGCAAGATCTAATCATGCCTTTACATTATCTTTGGTCTTGTATGGTGTGTACAAAACTATATAAAATATATTATCAAAAAAGTTTTCAATATGCATGACATCCAACATGTGATGGACCAACAAATCAAAAAAATATGATAGATCCCAAAAAATGATCTCTTTTATCCAATTGTGTTCTCTCCCAAAGCCATCAATTTTTTATCAGTTTATAGTCTGTCTAAATGTAATATGAGGTAATTAAGAGACAACATATTTTAACTCCATACCTGAGATCATTGTTGGAGGTCCATCTCTTTCAATTATTTCTTTTGTGAAATGATATTTTTTCCTTCAAAAATAATGATCGGTTGGAAGAAATTTGTGATGAAAGGTCAAAAAACAAGGTTTTCTTCCATTGAAGAGCATAAATGATTTTCTGTCTCTCAAACGGTATGGACATAATTTTGGACCATGTGTACTCCATCCAGATAACATGTCACTAGTTATTGATATTTTTTACTAATTACCACTAGTTATTACTAATTTATACTAAGTATTATTATTTACCACTAATTATTAAAAGCAATTACTAATTACCATTAATTACCACTAATTTTTAATAATTATTACCAATTATTACTAATTAACACCATTTTTACTATGTTATTACTAATTACCGCTATTTTTTACTAAGTTATTACTAATTACTACTAATTATCATGAATCATTACTAATTATCATAAATTATTACTAATAATCACAAATTATTACTAATTATCATAAATTATTACTAATGATTACTAATTACCACTAATTATTACTAATTACCACTAATTATTACTAATTATTACTAATTATTACTAATTATTACTAATTATTACTAATTATTACTAATTATTACTAATATTTACTAATATTTACTAATATTTACTCATTTTTACTAATTACCACTAATTTTTACTACTAACCACTAATTATTACTATTTATTACTAATGTTTACTAATTATTACAAATTATCAAAAATTATTGCTAATTATCATGAATTAGTACTAATTATCATGAATTATTACTAATTATTACTAATTACCACTAACTATTACTAATTACCACTAATTATTACTGATTATTACTAATTATTACTAATTATTATTAATTATTATTAATTTTTACTAATTAAAATTAATTATTATTAATTATTACTAATATTTAATAATTATTATTGAGAAAAAAACCTTCAAGGTTTCCTCTCAATGTTTTTGGGTGTGATTATGTTTGTTGACAAAGACAGATGACCGCGAATGAGTATGATTGGTGTTTGTCGAAACAAATGTTTAAGGTAGCATAGTTTCTCAGTTCTTGCCAAAATTTTGGGCCTCAAAATTGGGAGTTTATTATTTTGGAAAAGGAAGGTTTTATTTGAAGAATTCCACAAAGCATGGTGTCCGGACCGCGAAGCATAGTTCACAGACCACAAAGAGAGTTTGCAGAATGATAAAGGAAATCAGAAGAGTAAGAATTTCCGCATCGCAGCACTATACGGACCGTGAAGCGCAGTATGCATACCACGTAGGGGAAACGGTTCACAGGACGAAAATGGTTCGTGGGAAGGTTTGCAGTTTGTGGGAGGCAAATAGTTCGCGGATGCCTCACCACTTTCAGTTGAGTGGCAGTGTTTCCTTTGTGGGATGTCCATCATCTGCGGATGAGAGGTAGCAATTTGAAGATCTATAATGTATTTCATTCACGGAAGGAATTAGCCACCATGAAGAAACAAAAGAGCTATGAAGACCGTAGAGGGAAAATGATTCGTGGGAGGAGCATAGTTCGTGGTGAAGGTTGTACCGCATCAAAACCTTGGGGAAATTGAATTAGCAATATTTTCAGATATATTTTCCTATATAAAGAATGATAATCCCATCATTAATTTGAGAGAGAATTTCATTAGAAAACATCTTCTCTAGGGGAAGAAATTCGGCTAAGTCCAAAAGAGTTCACAGGGGGTCCGCGAAGGAGGAGAGGCTTGCAAGGAGGATTTCGCAAAAGGATAAGTGGTCCACAAGAGACAGTCCGTGGAAGGGATTTTGCAAGGCACTGTAGCCCACAAAGAAAAGGGTCTGCAAAGTTGAGGCAGTTTGTGGAGCATCATTAGTCCATGAATGTTGAGGTGGTTTGTGAAGGAGAGGTGGTCCCTGGAGGAAGAATCCATCTGTGAAGTAGAGACATTTCGTAGAGGAGAAGTGGTCCGCAAAGTACTCATGCCACGTGATGTAGCATAGTCAACAAAGGACTCAAGGAAATCCACGATGGACTCATGGAAATTCACGGAGGAAAAGTTCATGAAAGTAATTTCCATAATCTAACAGTACGTAAAAATGTGGATTTCATCTACGGGTGAAAACAAGACTTCAACAGAGCATCTACCAACAGTTGGGGATGCATACTTTCATGAAAATGAAGGGACCTACAAGTCTATAAATTGTGAGTGGATCCCTTCCAAGAGCAGTGAGAAAAGGAAGAGGAATATGATGATCCTTTCCACTAGTAGTGATCTAGAGAAAGAGACATAGGGAGTGACCCTTGGGAAATTAGTGAGCTGACCCTAAACCATGTAAAGGTAGTGAGCCTAGGCATAAAAGTGATCTAGCCCGAACATTGTATTTTGGTAGTAAACCTTAGTGGATTTGGTACATCGGCACATCACCATTGTATGCTCCTTGAACGTATCCCAATGAGGGTAAACTAAGTAAAATCGTTGTGTCCCGTACATGTTTTTATTTCTATTCATACTTTATTACAAGAGAATAAGAGAAGAGTGTTTTGTTTAACGATGAAACAAGATCCGAAGATGCAGTAGTTTTAATCTGGCATACCCTGATTCATCCCCCCTTTAGGGAATTTGACCTAGTAGGCCTAACAATTATTACTAATTATCACGAATTATTACTAATTATCACGAATTATTACTATTTATCATGAATTATTACTAATTATTAATAATTAACACTGATTATTACTAATTAACACTAATTTCTACTAATTATTACTATTTTTTTACTAATTGAAACTAATTATTAATAATTATTACTAATTATCATGAATTATTACTAATTATCATGAATTTTAACTAATTATCACGAATTGTAACTAATTATCACAAATTATTACTAATTATCATGAATCATTACTAATTATCATGAATTATTACTAATTATTACTAATTATTACTAATTATTACTAATTATTACTAATTATTACTAATTACCACTAATTATTACTAATTATTACAAATTTTTACTAATTATTAGTAATTATTATTACTTTTTACTAATTGACACTAATTATTACTAACTATCACAAATTATTACTAATTACCACTGTTTTTTAGTAATTATTATGAATTATCATGAATTATTACTAATTATCACTAATTATTACTAATTATCAGGAATTATTACTAATTATCATGAATTATTACTAATTATCATGAATTATTACTAATTATCACGAATTATTACTAATTATCACGAATTACCACTAATTATTACTAATTATCATGAATTATTACTAATTATCATGAATTATTACTAATAATCATGAATTAACACTGATTATTAACAATTATTACTAATTATTACTAAGTACCACTAATTTTTACAAATTATTACTAATTATCATGAACTCTTACAAATTATCATAAATTACTACTAATTATCACAAATTATTACTAATTATCAAGAATTATTACTAATTATTACGAATTACCAATAATTATTACCACAAAAATCACTAATTATTACTAATTACCACTAATTATTACTAGTTGCCACAAATTTTACTAATTATTACTAATTATTACTAGTTTTTACGAATTATGACTAATTTTTACTAATTTTTACTAATTACCACTAATTATTATCAATTACAATTACTTATAACCAATTACCACTAATTATTACTAATTACCACTAATTTTTTCTAACTATCACTAATTATTACTAATTTTTATTAATTTTTACTAATTTTTACTAATTAACACTATTTTTACTAATTATTACTATTTTTTACTAATTACCCCTAATTACCACTAATTACCATTAATTTTTACCAATTATGACTAATTTTTACTAATTATTAATAATTATTACTAATTTTTAATAATTGTTACTAATTATTACTAATTATCACCAATTTTTATTAATTATTACAAATTAACAAAAATAATTTTTATTAATTTTTTTTAGTTTATAACAATTTTTACTAATTTTTACAATTAATCACTAATTATTACTAATTACCACTAATTATGACGAATTAACACCAATTATTACTAATTATCAGTAATTATTACAAATTTTTACTAATTACCAGTAATTTTTACTAATTTCCACTACTTTTTTATTAATTATTACAAATTATTACAGATTATTACTAATTATACTACTTAATTTTTTTTAAAATTTATAATTTTTTATTAATTTATACTATTTTATAACAATTTATTACTAATTTTTACTAAGTTATTACTAATTACCATTAATTAGTACCAATTAGCGTTAATTATTATTAATCCCAGTTAATTATTACTAATTACAGCTAATTATTACTAATTACAACTAATTATTACCAATTAATGATAATTAAAACAAATTATTGCAAATTAAAACTATTTAATTTTAATAAGAAACAATGCTCTAAATAAAAACTAACTATTTCTAAAAATAAATAATGCAAAATAAAACTAATTAATTCTAATTAAATATAATTAATTCTAATTAATAATAATAATTACTAATATTAAATAAAATTAATAAAATAAAAAATAAAAAATAAAAACAAATAAATACCTTGAAACTAAAGCTCTCAGCGGATAAAAATCTTGAAAGTTGATCCCCTATAAAGTTTAAAACTGAGAAAAGTTTAAACTAAAAACTATGAGAGAGAAGTTCAGAGAAGTTGTGAATGAAATAAATTCAGGGGGGTGTGGGTGTATATAGGTTAGATGAGTTGCGACGTGTAGCACCCCCGATTTCGGATATGTAACCCTTTCTTAGTGCTTTTCACGTGTATAAAAGTTATGGGTGAAGACGGGGAGAGTTTGGAGTGCTTTTGGAGAGTGTTGGGTCAAAGGGGGGGGGGGGGGCATGGGCTGCACACGAGTTGCCCAAACCGTGGACAAAAACTGTGCGCAGCCTGAAACCACTTCCTTAAAAAGTGGATCTAGTTCATTTTTCACTTCTATCTGCTCTTTTTCAACCTATAACGGACCTAACATGAATTTTTGCTTCTCCAAAGGCCAAAGAAGGTTCTCCCATCGATCCGGAAGCGATCTGAAGGCTTTCCTTGGCGATTTGAAGGTCGGTTCTTGTGGTAAGTGCCCGTTCTTCATCATTTTTGCCATGATTTCTTAGATCTGCATCTCTTTTCTTCTTGTTTTCTTATATCTACACCCACTGTGGGTATATCTAAGATTTTTGACGCCAAATAAGGTTAGATATGATCTTTTTCATGATAGGGGAGGAGATCTAAGACATTTTCTTGGAATCTTGACCCAGATTCTTGAGCGTTCTTCGTCCGTTTTTAGTTTTCGTCGAAACAATTGAGGTAAGTGGATTCACTCTCAACTACCCTTTCTGGAACTGTTAGGAATTCTTTCAAATTTAGTTTTTTTGTGACATTAATTATGAATTGGCTGTTAAAATTTGGTTGGGAACCCTCTTTAGTGAAGGTTTGGGGAATTATGAAATTCTAGAAAATTGGGCATTCTTGAGATTAGCTTTTGTTCTTGATTTTAAAATAGAGATTTTAAATTGAGGATTTTCTGGAATTTTAGTAAGTTGATTTAATTTAAATGTTTTAAAGTAAGGTATGAGTTTATTTAAATTTTTTGGTTGTTAAATTGGATAGTTGGAATGTTTCAATAAATAGACGGTTTTTATTAAAATGGATGAAATTGTTGGAATTGGCATTGGTTTTTGGAAAACTTGGTGTGCGTATTCATATTTCATTACAAGGAATTGTTGAAATAGGAACTTGTTCTTGGTTCCAAAGGAGTAATGAAACATTAGATTTAATTACCTTGTGACGACTTGGTAGATCGATGAGAAAATGCTCATGAGTATGGATCTGTCATAACGAAGCATATATTGTTGGAATTCTAGATATATGGAATTAAATGATTATGCCAATATAGATATTTAAAAAGGTTTTTAAAACTTTATTTGATTTTTTATATGGAAAATAACTTTCTGTAAAATTGGTTAACATGGTTTTTGTTTATATTTAGTTATAAACTAATTTGAGAAGTGTTTATATTTTCTTATAAACTATTTTTTGGAAATTCTTTTATATCATTTGTTTTATTTATATGTTGCTAAATTTTCCATCATAGTGGAATGAGTATGGAATTCATTGGGCAAGAGATACTAAGTTTTATACTCACCCCTACTTTGGAACATTGGCGCTTTTGCAGATGTCATATTCTGGGACATTGACAAAGGTAGAGTACCGTATGGTTTTAACACTAATTTATGAGTTTTTGGTTTGTTTGGTGATTGTAGAGAATAGAGCTAGTTGAGCATGGAGTTTTGGGGTTGTTTTGGTGTCTTTTTAAGTTATATTTTGGTGTTTTATTTTAGGTTTAGTTGTCTTCCACTGTAGCACATTTTGGGTTCACTTAAGTATAAAAGAAATTGTTGAGTTGTCTTTCTTTTGATCATGCATCATATAGTTATTATGGGTTGTGGTTTGTTTGGTATAATTGGTTTGTCGTTTATTATTAAAGGGTAAATCATCCCCCACTTGTATTTAAAACCCTTCGACATTTATTTCCAAAATTTTGAGTCTTGGGGATGTCACTTAAGTCCTAGTAATGATTCATGGTATTCTCAAGACAATGAGAATAGGTATGTCATTACAAATGGTATCAGCTTGGTCCTTTCTCTATGGAATAAGTAGTCTTCAGTTTTCTTGGTCTTAGAGTTGAATTTCATTGTTGTCTATTCCTTGGGTTGTGATCTTAGAAAGGATTAGGACTACTGGAACTTGAAATTTAGAGCATAAGAATACAAAGCTAACCTTTTTATGCCGAACATCAAGTTAATATGGAGTTGGGTACATGAGTATTCTGGAGACACTTATAGGATATTGGAATCTCATTGTCATGGGTTTAGCCAATTAGATGAGCATGCCATGCATTGTAGAGGAATGAATTCCCACTAGGATTTCATATCTCATTTTTAATAATGACATATGATTTGAATCATGGTATTGATTTTTGAAAAAAATACAAAAAATTGTTTTCAAATGAAATAATTTAAAAAGGAAATGATTGACGTATTTTGAAAATGGTTTGATTTTCAAAAGAAAGATTAGTTTTTTTTCAAAAATGGTTAAATTTGGATAGAAATATTGTGATAGTTTATGCGGTAGAATTTGAAATACTAAGACTTCAGTTCCTAGAGAGTTAAACTTACAGAATTTTCTATTTGTTTAGAAAATGTCACCTGGTAGGCATCGTAGAAACCAACCAGAAGACGCTGCGGAAAATGTGGTTTCACCTGAGCCATAGGTGAACCAAGAGTTAGTACAGAGTATCGTCCAAGTGTTCTAAGATATAGACACAGGTAATTATAGGTATGATCCAAGACAAGTGGATCATTCCATAAAGTTCTAGAAGTAGATTCCACCCATCTCCTGGGGTGATTCGGAACTGGAAAGGGCAGAGGTGTGGCTAAACAGGATGAATTGTATCTTCGATTTCATCAGTACACCAACACAGCTGAAAGTCAAAATGGAAACCTATATGCTTGAGGATTTTTCATGCCAGTGGTGGGATTTAGTGGTACATTCTAAACTAGATCAAAGCCTTAGTTGGGAGTATTTTGAGGAATTTTTCAACAAACAACTCTATCCTCACATGTTCAGAATATAGAAAACAATAGAATTATTTAGCCTGAAGTAGAAAAATATCCATGTCACTGAATATGTGGCTAAATTAATGAATTTAGTGTGCTTTTTACCAATAGTTGCGGCTAGTGTGGTCTTAAAGGCACATATCTTTGAATTAGGGCTAAGGCAGGAAATTCGCTCAAAGATTGCAGTGCTCTATATTACAGATTATAAAAAGATGGTGAACAGAGTGACAGTGGCTAAATGGGATATCTCAAGAGCTATGGGAGGAGGAATCATGTTGATATGTATAGGAAATGCTGGGAACTCGAATGCAGGGAGCTAGTGGAATATGGAAACCTATTTCTTAGGTGGGAATGGGAATCCGAATCAAATAGCTGGATCAGTAAATCTTCCTCAAAAACCAAAGAGCCAGCTGGTATGTTTACAATGTGGTTCGTTCAACCACATAAAGAGAGACTGTATGACACAACCTATATTATTCCATAACTTCAATAATATGGGACATCTTTAGTACTATTGTTGCAGTGCTCTGAGGTTCGGTGCCCGAGACACTTCTCATGCATCACAAGCATCATATGCTTCGACAGGATGAGGCTACCAGAATTAGACTTGTTAGCAGAGCAGATCTATCCATGATGATTCTAGGAACACAATGACTCCTTAGCATTGGAAATATTATCAAGGAAACAAGGAGAAAAGTGCAACAATGAAGAAATTGTATGGAGTTGAGCAGGTGATTGTGGATGACCAGATCAGACCATCTACAGTGAGAGGTACGATTATGTTGAATTTTACCCTTATGTAAGTGATGTTTGATACTGGTGCATCTCATTCCTTCATTTCTTCTCGTGATATTTATCTACTAAGTTTGAAACTTGAGATACTTCCCTCTATGATAAAATTTCAAACCCCTATTGGTGTAAGATAATTTCAAGCCTTTGTGTTTAGAGCATGTTCTATAACTATTGATGGAGATGAGTAGACATGGGATTTCTTGGTGTTAGAGATGTATGTCTTTGATGTAATCCTAGGTATGGATTGGTTGAAAACGTTCAAGGATGACATCGATAGTTATAGAAGAACAATTAGTTTTACAACTAAAGATTATGTTGAGAATCTCTTTATAGGACAAACAGTTGTAAATATAGGTGAAATGGGCTGGTTGGAACCAGCTATCAGAATGATCTCATACCATTTGGCAATGTTGAATTTAGAATCGATGAAAGAGATTGAGGATATCAGTTTTCTAGTAGTTTTGGATCAAATTCTAGATGTCTTTCCCAAGAACTTCTCAGGGTTACCACCTATAAGGGAAGAAGAGTTTTTGATTGACCTTCTTTCCGGGACTAGTCCTATTTCCCTTCAATCTTATAGTATGGAACCAATTGAATTAAGGGAGATAAAAGTGTAGTTTTCGGAGCTGGAAAGCTAAGGTTTAATTCATCCAAGTACATCTCCATGGGCATCAACGATCTTATTCGTAAATAAAGAAGATGAAACTCTAAGACTATGCATTGATTATCATAAGCTTAACAAAGTTACGATAAAAAATATATATCCACTTCCATGCATTGATGACCTGTTTGATCAATTGAGGGGAGCTCAGTGCTTCTCTAAAATTGAATTGTGATCAGGATAACACCAATTGAAAGTTCAGAAAGAAGACATCCTGAAGTCATATTTCAGAAGTAGATATGGCCACTAAAAATATGCAGTCATACCTTTCGGTCTAATGGATTCATCAACAATATTTATGGAATTGATGAATCATATATTTCAGAGATATCTGGATTCTTTTATTGTGGTGTTTTTGGATGACGTATTGGTGTATTGAAGGATAAGGGCTGAGCATGAGCAACACTTGGTGACAGTGTTGGGAATCTGTAGATATCATCGTCTATATTCCAAAATTTCAAAGTGTGACTTTTGGATACAAGAGGTACACTTTCTTGGCCACGTGATTTCTAAAAAAGGTGTTTTTGTAGATCCTGAAAAGATAGAAGATGTTATTGTAACATCCCAGGTAAATAATGAATATTAAATGTTCATATATATTAATATTTGTGAATAAAATATCAACATTACTTTAAAAAGGATGCTATGTTCGATGACATACCCAATCCACAACAACGAGTTTCTTTGAAATCTTACATTGCATACTAATAATATAATAATATTATTTTAAATGGTAGTTAACGCCTAGCCATTGTAATGGAGGGAATGAACAGAAATAACTAAAAAATGATTATATATGTTTATAAAATATTTTTACATTAATCCAATAAATATTAGAGGCTTAAAATGCGAATGAATCCAATTTTAAGCATAAATATTCTAATATTCTTTAAAAGGTCGATTAACTGCCTTTTGATGGCGAACCCTTTTTAAATCTACTTTTTGTCAATTTTATATGTTATATTTGAAAAAATAAAATCCTTATTTAGAATCGGGACATCAAAATTTATTTTTGTGTAAATTTTTGTTATTTTTTCTGATAAAGTTCATTTTTTAATGAATAGTAAAAAATGATGTATTTTAATTCAAAACCTCCTTTTAATCTAATTTATTTATATGGTTAGATTATATTTTTAATTGGGTTTAAAGTGTAATTAAAATGTATTTTCACGATTTAATCCAATGGTGGTCATTGGAATTAATTTCACTTTGAAATTGGACATAAACAAGTGTCAATCTTTTGATAGATATTGTTTCTTAAAAACACGTTATTTGTTTTGACAGTGGGAATTAATTATAAAATTAATTAATTAAACTTATATGTTTTGAATTTGGTAAAATGGACATCATTTTTTAATTTGGAATATCAAATATATCTTAGGGTGAATTTTTGGTATTTTTCTGAAAAACATCAATTTTTGATGAATAGTGAAACCACTAAGTAGTTGTTAAAAACTGAAATTTTCATTTAAATGAAATTTTACTAATTCTGTGAATTGAATTTCAAAAATCCGACATACATGGTTGTAATTATTAAGTAAAATTTGGTTCAATGGCATGAAAATAATTTTTTTGTGAACAGTAACTTTTGACTTTTATTAACTGTGATTATAGGTAATTAGGGTAATTTAAGGTAAAAATAATATTATAAAAATATAAAAATACCTTCAAAAATGTCCTAACCTTATTGGATGAGTCATGGCCGACCAATACAATCCATGGGTCAATTTGGGGGCCCCATGGAGCCACTTGGGTATGATAATGACATTAATAACTTTTTATTTAAAGTAAAAATAAAAATGTCACAAACATGTATTATTTTACTAAAATATTTTTTACATGTGGTTATATAAGTTATAATTTTGAATAAAAATAGTCATTATAAATATAAAAATATTTCCTGCATCTTGGTAATTTTTTTATAATTTTTAGACATCAAATAAATAAAATTATTTATGACATAATGATGGTGCAGTGTTTACGTCATTAATGAATGATTTAAATAAATATGAAGATAAAGTTTAAAATAATATCCAAAACTTATCCAATTATTATTGGACGATTTTATTTTTAACATGGGACACCTTATATTCTACTTTAATGATTTTTGGACCTTTAGAAACCGAAAAAGCCTTATATAATAAAATAATATTTTCAAGCTTTCCAAAAGAGCCCCTCCTCTCCCTTATAAAAAGACCCCACTTCCTACCCATTTCTCACACTTCTCAAGACCTTTGGCTCAACCAAACTCTACTAAAATAATCTCCCAAGATCTCTCTCTTCATCTTAGAAGCCTTACCTTAGGAAGAAAGCACTTCAAGAAACCCTTTTGGTTCAAAGCAAGGGGAGTTACCCGATTTAAAGGTAATGTCTTCTCTTATGTTCTTTTGTTTTATTTTCGTTCTCCAACCCCTTAAACTATTTTTATTCATTTATTTTGTAACAAAAAAAGTATCATAAATATACTAGGATGTTTTTATCAGAATAATTCGATCTAAACTTACACACACCTCCATCTAATAGGTAAAGAACATACTGTTTCTGTGGATGACGAACTACTGCCCCCCGAAACGATGATTGTTCAATTATCTCCTACCGCCTCTCATGGTGGCCATTAAGATGTCACTGTATTTATATATGATATATATGATGTTTATTTTTTCCTTATGATTCTGTATTTTTCATTTATTCCATACCTTTATGGTTTCCAAAATGGCTAAACACGATAATTTCATTTTAGGAAGTGCGGACTACCGCCCCCTCAAAGCGATTCAAATAGTTAATGCCATATGTGGGATGTATAAAGGATGTAGTTAATGATATTATATATTATATTATACTGGAATTATAATATACCTTTATATCATAATGTTTTCATTCCATTAAATGCGAAATAGAAATTAAAGTAGCGTTCATGCGTACGTACGACTTACCGTCTCCATGAACGGTGTATTTCATTTCTTACCTTCAAATGTTATGTACTAGTATAAATACATATATATACCGGATATATATGATATATATGATATCTAAATAATGAATATAATTTTCAAGATAATGGATATTTTACTACATGAACAACTTTTAAATATAAGAATTTCACTTTTGACTCAAGTACCAAATATCGACAAAACGACCGTTATTAACTTAAATGATTACATAATGTTTATAATATGATAATAAGTGATATAAAAGAAATAATAAAATTGAAAAATTTTATTAAGAAATTATAAATTAACTTAAGTTTATCATTTATGAAGAACAAGGAACATAAGAGCGAGTCAAGTCGGACACGTGGTAAGAGGATTTCTTATCTCGCTTTTAATTCTGTGAGATTTCCATTGTTCGCCACTTATTTATCGCATGTGGTGTATTGTGTACTGAAATTTGATACATATTATCATTATTATATTTATATTCATGTAATTATATAATTAATGTGGTGTTTATTATCTTTTGGTTATACGACTCGATTGATTACAACGAGGTAAGGAGTTTTTCATCTCACTTTTATTCCTGTGAGATTCATGCTACATTTGCCACTATTTACTTTTGTGTGGTGTATGTACTTACCATGATTTTATTATTTGTTTAATATAATTTAATTTATGGGTATTTACATCTTCATTGTATGAACCTTCTTTCATGGGGTGTACGTTTCGAAAGTTACCCAAATCTGTAAGGGAACCTTTCACCCTCCTCTTTTTTAAAAAGACTTCTTTTTGTTATGTCTTTTAATTTAAATATTCTTATGTTGGGATATGTTATTAAATATCCTTATTGCTGTAAATTTTATGTCCAAGTGATGATATACCATTTTTATCTCTCATCAACTCATTTTCTGAATTTTAAAGTGACGCCGTTAGGCTGTCGATTTTCTATAAGGGAACTTCTTAACCCAATTTCAATTCTTTGGGTTAAACCTCTACTTCTTGATTATGTCATACTATGAATATGTGTGAATTAACTGTGATTGTTTTACAGTTATATCCAGTTATATTGGGTGTATTTATATTTGTCACACATAATTATGTCATTGAGTTATCCTTAATCTTAGGATACCATCTTTGTAAGGGACTTCGTCTCAATCTCCATTCATTGAGGCATATTTTGTTTTAATACAAGACTTTATTTTATACGCTGTATAAACACCTTTGAATTTTAATTTCATTCAAAGGGAATCTTTTTCTACAAAGCATTTTACTAAACTATAAAAATTAATGTTTCTTTTAACGTACGTGGTGACAACGACTTTTCCACCGCCGCAAGTATTACTTGATCTTTGGCTTCTTTAACAAGCCGTAATGTTCTTAAATGGAAAATTAAAAAACATATACTCTATTATGTATTTTGGTATTGAAAATGGTTTTGATAATGGATTTATTATGTTAATATATTTAAGTGCTATATTGTGATTGAAATGTGGAAATTTTTTCTTTCCTTTATATTTGTTGTATGTGTTATGATTTTATAATGGTACTTGGACATTTGACGGGTGGTTACGTGATTAACCAAATTACGGGTGGTTCTGTGATAAACCAAGACGAGTGGTTATGTTATAACTTCCAATACATTGGGTATGGAAGTCAGCCGTATGGCTATTCCATTTAGTGACATGTGTGGAAGTTGACCGTATGATTATTCCATTTAAGTATGTTTATGTCCCAAGTTACCTTTATAAGTTATGTGTCCTTTATATGAGTTTTATCGTGATATTTTTGTTACAAAAGGGTAATCAATGATCTTTTATTTAGTGAAGAGTATTTACTACTTCATAAAGGTGAAAGTATTACTTATGATTAAGTATTCATGATTTACTTATTGTTTTGAGAAACTAATATTTTTTCTTCTTTTTATCCCTTAATGAAATTTTTATGCTCATACCAAGTTTTTGAAATCTTTTCCACATGGATTAAAGATGAATAGGGTCAAGGATGGGATCAAGGAAAGACATGCAATCTAAAACATGGAACTGGACATGTTTCTTTTTAAGAGTTTTTATTTTATGAAAAAAATGGAAACTGAGTAGAAGTGTATAATTTGTAATATTTTGAGATGTAATAGTTATGGCCTAATTCTATAAAACTCTAAACCTGAAAAGATCCTCAATGTGAATTATTCATTTAATTCAATATTATGTAATGTTTTAAGGCTAGGTCCTTATATTTGGTATCAAAGGGAGGTTTAGATAACTTTAGATGTTAAGGTATTCTATAAGCATAAATGACATTACCATAATGGTTAGGATTTCAGAAAGAGTCATAGTTTTTTTAGATTAAGTGAATGAGTTTAAGATAACACGAATAATTATATCTTAGTATTATATGATGATTTTACTGATATACTCACACTGAACTTTTTGGTTTTAGTAAATGGATGGATCTAGTAGGCACCAAAGGAACATTGGATGTGAAGAAAACTGTGACAGTTTTATGAACGAGAAAATGAATGACATGAGAGCTGTAATGATAAATCTTGTGGTAATTATCAACTAACTATCTAGAGTCATGATTGACCACCTAAACCTTAGTGATTTTTATAAGGCATCATATATGAGAGAAACAAATCCCTACGAAAGTTTAGGTAATAATCATAAAGGTAAGTTTTTTCAAAAACCTATGCGTCAAAGATGTGGAAAGAAACACCTAGGAAAATATTTCAAAGGGACATAAAGATGCTATAGTTGTGGAAATGAAGGTCATAAAGCAAGAACCTGCCATGGAAAAAGGAAGCATCCAATTGACTCTAGGAAAGGGAAATAAGTTCTTTCTGAAGGATCAGTTGAATGTTTTAAATGTGGTGTGCATGGTCATTATGCAAACACATGTCCTACAAAGAAGTTTCGGTAATGGGATCACTAGGATCATAGAAATATTTTTTTACCAATACCTAATACCATTCCGATTGAGGATGAATAAACTGACATTGACCAGTGAAATGTATGGATTATTTCTTAACATATGTTTTCCTATTATTGAAATCTTAGGATATGACTCATGATTTTGTTTGTAGGAAAGATGTATTTCAGTATAAGTTGGAAAGGAATGGTTAATGGATCATGAATAATGTTGAATGAGTAATAAGTCAACATATAAGGGATTCAAGAGTTATGGTATATCTTAGGATGGTGGAATTCATAAAAGTATTAAGGCTCTTTTAATGATGAGATTACATTAGAAGACTTTTTATAGTATGTGTAACCCTGTTGTTTGATATATGAAAATTTTATTCAAGGAATAATTATCTTTTCTTTTGTGGATATAGTTATAAAGAACCATTTGGGTTTATATGATCCTTGAATTTGAGGCAATTACCGGTTAATACATTTTGGGATGCAAAACGAAAGTTATTAGATAACCTTTGTGGTTAAAATACGTTATGGTTATTTTTGATGAATTTATCTATTTTTGGGGAATGTTATAAAATATATAGTTTTTTAAAAGGTATAACACATAGACCGTGTGACAAACCGTCGTGTTTGACGAAGCTACGGGAATCGAACCCACAACCAAAGTGCGACCCGTATTTATCGCCTACCATTGGGATACATGAAGAACCTGGTTAGTATGAATTATTCTTTTTAGTTAGATGATTTTATGAATAATGAATAAGTTGATTTTGGGTTATCTATGAAAATTATTAACCTATCATGGAGGATATGTGATTAGGTTAATTACTTTTCAATATGAGACTTTAAGTGTAACTGATGTTATTTGGAGATAAATGTTAATATTTATCTTGGAAGACTATGTGATTAAATCCTTCAATGATTTGGGTTTAAATATTAGTTTGGATTACTTTAAATAATTTTATATATATCTGTTTATTGTATATTCTTTGATGAACTTTGGGTTTTGTGGGACAAATTTTGGAGATTAACAGTAGTTTTTCTTTTTGTGAAAGATTATCCTTTTTGGGGATTATCTGATCTTGTACTAACCATTTTGGTTTTGGTTAAGGTCTAAAGACACGGGAAATATATAGTTAATATTTTATGGATTATTTGATTCTGTCAAAGTTGATTTTAGTGCTCTTAATGAAAACAAGTCATCTTGAATACTCATCGTTTGGAGAAAATACGAGTTTGTGTTAGAAATCTAGTAAAAGATTAAAGTCTACATGACAAGTGAGTATGTTTCCTTATGTTTTAGTTAATCTCATAAATAAATTCCTTAATGAAAAGTAACTTAAAACAAAAACATTTTATGTTATCTTTTCCTATTGGGGAATCAAATGCTGTTTAACCCATCACAAGTTTGTGATTTTCTTGTGGTTAACTTTCTCCTAAACATGTTTTCTATCACTCTCCATTAGAACTTGATGGTTTGTTTTCTCCTCCATATCCATGTTTTCATGGAATCCTTGTATGGTTTATTTCTGGTGACCATTTTACTTCTTTTTCTTTCTTTAAAAGTGATAATTTTATTTACTCCTTTTCCGATGTGGGGCTTTCAATAAAGTTTCTGAGCACAATTTTAAAATTGCGAGGACGCAATTCCCAAAAGGGGGCTGGATGTAACATCCCAGGTAAATAATGAATATGAAATGTTCATATATATTAATATTTTTGAATAAAATATTAATATTACTTTAAAAAGGATGCTATGTTCGATGGAGTACCCAATACGCAACAACGAGTTTCTTTGAAATCTTACGTTGCACACTAATAATATAATAATATTATTTTAAATGGTAGTTAATACCTAGCCGTTGTAATGTTTGTAATGAACATAACTAACTTTAAAATGATTATATATGTTTATCAAATATTTTTACATTTATCCAATAAATGTTGGAGGCTTAAAATGCGAATGAATCCAATTTTAAGCATAAATATTCTAATATTCTTAAAAAGGACGATTAACCAACTTTTGATGGAGAACCCTATTAAAATCTAATTTTTGTCAATTTTATATGTTAAATTTGAAAAAATAAAATATTTCTTTATAATCAGGACATCAAAATTTACTATGTGTAAATTTTTGTTATTTTTTCCGATAAAGTTCATTTTTTAATGAATAGTGAAAAATGCTGTAATTTAATTCAAAACCTCCTTTTAATCTAATATATTTATATGGTTAGATTAAATTTTTAATTGGGTTTAAAGTGTAATTAAAATATAATTTTACCATTTAATCCAATGGTGTTCATTGGAATTAATTTCACTTTGAAATTGGACATAAACAAGTGTCAATCTTTTGATAGATATTATCTCTTAAAAACACGTTATTTGTTTTGACAGCGGGAATTAATTATACAATAAATTAATGCAACTTCTATGTTTTGAATTTGGTAAAATGGACGTAAATTTTGAATTTATAATATCAAATATATCTTAGGGTGAATATTTGGTATTTTTTCTGAAAAACATCAATTTTTGATGAATAGTGAAACCACTAAGTAGTTGTTAAAAACTGATTTTTTCGTTTAAATGAAATTTTACTGCTTCTGTGAATTGAATTACAAAAATCTGACATATATGGTTATCATTAGTAATTAAAATTTGGTTCAATGGGATGAAAATAATTTTTTGGTGTATAGTAACTTTTGAGTTTTATTAGCCGTGATTTAAGGCAATTAGGGTAATTTAAGGTAAAAATAATATTATAAATATATAAAAATACCTTGAAACATGTCCTAACGTTATTGGATGAGTCATGGAATATCAAGAAAATCCTTGGGTCAATTTGGAGGCCCCATGGTGCCACTTGGTTATGATAATGACATTAATAACTTTTTATTTAAAGTAAAAATAAAAATGTCACAAACATGTATTATTTTACTAAAACAATTTATACATGGATTTATATGTGTTATAATTTTGAATAAAAATATTAATTATAAATCTAAAAATATTTCCTACATCTTGGTATTTTTTTTTATAATTTTTAGACATCAAATAAATAAAATTATTTACGACACAATGAAGATGGAGTGTTTACGTTATTAATGAATGATTTAACTAAATAGGAAGATAAAGTTTAAAATAATATACCACACTTGTCAAATTATTATTTTATGATTTTATTTGGAAAACAGGACACATTATATTTTAATTTAATGATTTTTGGACCTTTAGAAACCAAAAAAGCATTATATAATAAAATAATATTTTCAAGCTTTCCAAAAGAGCCCGTCCTCTCCCTTATAAAAAGATCCCACTTCCTACCCATTTCTTACACTTATCAAGACCTTTGGATCGTACAAACTCTACTAAAATAAGCTCCCAATATCACTCTCTTCATCCTAGAAGCCTTACCTTAGGCAGAAAGCACTTCAAGAAACCCTTTTGGTTCAAACCAAGGGGAGTTACCCGGTTTAAAGGTAATGTCTTCTTTTATGTTCCTTTGTTTTATTTTTCTTCTCCAACCCCTTAAACTATTTTTATTACTTTATTTTGTAACAAAAATAGTATCATAAATATTCTAGGATGTTTTTACTATATGGATTTGAGCTACACTTACACACACCTCCATCTACTGGTTGAAGAACATATTGTTTCTGTGGACGGAGAACTACTGCCTCACAAAATGCTGATTATTCAATTATCTCCTACCGCCTCTCATGGTGGCCATTAAGATGTCACTGTATTTATATATGATATATATTATGTTTATGTTTTCCTTATTATTCTTTAATTTTCATTTATTCCATACCTTTAGGGTTTCCATAATGGGTAAACACGATAATTTCCTTTTAGGAAGTGCGAACTACCGCCACCTCAAAGTTGTTCGAATCGTTAATGCCATATGTGGGATGTATAAACGATGTAGTTAATGATATTATATATTATATTATACTGGAATTATAATATAACTTTATATCATAATGTTTTCATTCCATTAAATGTGAAATAGAAATGAAAGTAGCGTTCATGCGTACGTACGGATTACCGTCTCCTTGAATGGTGCATTTCATTTCTTACCTTCAAATGTTATGTGATGGTATAAATAAATATATATAATGGATATATATAATGTATATGATATCTAAATCAGGAATATTATTCTATAGATAATGGATATTTTACTACATGAACAACTTGTAAATATAAGAAGTTCACTTTTGACTCAAGTACCAAATATCGACAAAATGACCATTATTAACTTAAATGATTACATAATGTTTATAACATGGTAATAAGTGATATAAAAGGAATAATAAAATTGAAAAAGTTTCTTAAGAAAGTATAAATTAACTTAAGTTTATCATTCAGGAATAACATGGAACATACGAGCAAGTCAAGTCGGACACGTGGTAAGGGAATTTCTTATCTCGCTTTTAATTCTGTGAGATTTCCATTGTTCGCCACTTATTTATTGCATGTGGTGTATTGTGTACTTCCATTTTATACATATTATCATGATTCTATTTATATTAATGTTATTCTATAATTCATTTGGTGTTTATTATCTTTTGGTCATTCGACTCGATTGATTACAACGAGGTAAGGGGTTTTTTATCTCACTTTTATTCCCGTGAGAATCATGCTACATTTGCCACCATTTCCTTTTGTGTGGTGTATGTACTGCCCATGATTGTATTATTTGTGTAATATAATTTAATTTTTGGGTATTTACATCTTCATTGTATGATCCTTCTTTCATGGGGTGTACGTTTCGAAAGTTACCCAAATCTGTAAGGGACCCTTTCACCCTCCTCTTTTTTAAAAATACTTTTTTTGTTATGTATTTTAATTTACATCTTATTATGTTGGGATATGTTATTATATATCCATATTGCTGAAAATTTTATGTCCAAGTGATAAGATACCCTTTTTATCACTCATCAACTCATTTTATGAATTTTAAAGTGATGCCGTTAGGCTGTCGAATTTCTGTAAGGGAACTTATTAACCCAATATCAATTCTTTGGGTTAAACCTCTACTTCTTGATTATGTCATACAATGAATATGTATGAATGAACTATGATTTTTTTACACTTAATATCCACTTATATTGGGTGTATTTATATTTTTCACACATAATTATGTCATTGAGTTATCCTTAATCTAAGGATACCATCTTTGTAAGGGACTTCGTCTCAATCTCCTTTCATTGAGGCATATTTTCTTTTAATACAAGACTTTATTTTATACGCTGTATAAATACCTTTGAATTTTCATTTCATTAAAAGAGAATCTTTTTCTATGAAGCATTTTACTAAACGACAAAAAGGAATGTTTCTTTTAATGTACGCGGTGACAACGACTTTTCCGCCGCCGGAAGTATTACTTGATCTTTGGCATCCTTAACAAGTCGTAATGTTTTTAAAAGGAAAAATAAATACCATATACTATATTATATATTTTGGTATTGAAAATGGTTTTGATAATGGATTTTTTATGTCAATATATTTAAGTGATATATTGTGATTGAAATGTGGAAATGTTTTCTTTCCTTTATATTTGTTTTATGTGTTACGATTTTATAATGGTACTTGGACATTTGAGAGGTTGTTACGTGATAAAACAAATAACGGGTGGTGCCGTGATAAACCAGGATGGGTGGTTACGTTATAACCTCCAATTCATTGGTTATGGAAGTCAGCCGTATGGCTATTCCATTTATTGACATGTGTGGAAGTCGATCGTATGGTTATTCCATTTAAGTATGTTTATGTCCCAAATTACCTTTATATGTTATGTGTTATTTATATGGGTTTTATGGTGATATTTTGGTTACAAAATGGTAAGAAATTATCTTTTATTCAGTGAAGAGTATTTACTACTTCATAAAGGTGAAAAGTATTACTTATGATAAAGTATTCATGATTTAATTGTTGTTTTGAGAAACTAATAGTTTTACTTATTTTTATCCCTTACTGAGCTTTTTATGCTCATCCCATGTTTTTGAAATGTTTTCCACAGGACTTAAATATGAATAGGGTCAAGGATGGGATCAAGGAAAGACATGCTATCTAAAACATGGAACTGGACATGTTTCTTTTTAAGAGTTTTTATTTTATGAAAAAAATGGAAACCGAGTAGAAGTGTCTACTTTGTAATCTTTTGAGATGTAATAGTTATGGCCTAATTATCTAAAACTCTAAACCTAAAAAGACCATCAATGTGAATTATTCATTTAATTCAATATTATGTAATTTTTTAAGGCTGGGTCCTTATAGTTGGTATCAAAGGGAGGTTTAGATAACTGTAGAAGTTAGGGTATTCTTTAAGGATAAGTGACATTACCGTAATGGTTAGGATTTCAGAAAGAGTCATAGTTTTTTTTAGATAAAGTGATTGAGTTTAAGATAACATGAATAATTATATCTTAGTATTATATGATTATTTTACTGATATACTCACACTGAACATTTTGGTTTTAGTAAGGCTGGATCTAGCAGGCACCAAAGTAATAGTGGATATGAAGAAAACTGTGACGGTTTTATGAATGAGCAAATGAATGATATGACAGTTGCAATGATAACTATTGTGGTTATTCTAAATCAACTATCTAGAGTCATTATTGACCACCCTAACCTTATTGATTTTTATAAGGCATCATATATGCGAGAAAAAAATCCATTCGGAAGTTCAGGTAATAATCATAAAGGTAAGTTTGTTCAAAAACCTATGTGTAAAATATGTGGAAAGAAACACCTAGGAAAATGTTTCAAAGGGATAGAAAGATGCTATATATGTGGAAATAAAGGTTATAAAGCAAGAACCTGCCATGGAAAAAGGAAGCATCCAGTTGACTCTTGGAAAGGGAAAGAAGTTCTTTCTGAAGGATCAGTTGAATGTTTTAAATGTGGCGTGCATGGTCATTATGCAAAAACATGTCCTACAAAGAAGTTTCGGGAATGGGATCACCAGGATCATATAAATAGTTTTTTACCAATACCTAATTCTATTCTGATTGAGGATGAAGAAACTGACAATGACCAGTGAAAGGTATAGATTATTTCTTAACATATGTTTTCCTATTATTGAAATCTTAGGATATGATTCATGATTTTGTTTATAGGAATGAAGTATTTTAGAATAAGTTGGAAACGAATGGTTAATGGATCATTAAGAATGTTGAATGAGTAAGAAGTTAACATATAAGGGAGTCAAGAGTTATGGTATATTTTAGGATGGTGAAATTCATAAAAGTATTAAGGCTATTTTGATGATGGGATTACATTAGAAGACTTTTTATAGAGTGTGTAACCCTGCTGTTTGATATATGAAAATTTTATTCAAGTAATAATTATCTTTTCTTTTGTGGATATAGTTTTAAAGGACCATTTGGGTTTATATGATCCTTGAATTTGAGGCAATTACCTATTAATACATTTTGGGATGCAAAAACGAAATTTATTAGATAACCTTTGTGGTTAAAATATGTTATGGTTATTTTTGATGAATTTATCTCTTTTAGGGGAATTTTATAAAATTATATAGTTTTTAAAAGGGAAAACACGTAGACCATGTGACAACCCATCGTGTTGGAAGAAGTTGTGGAAATCAAACCCACAACCATAGTGCGACTGGTATTTATCACCTACCACTGGGCTATGTGAAGTCCCTGGTTAGTATGACTTATTATTTTTAGTTAGATGATTTTATGAATCAAGAATAACTTGATTTTGGGTTTTCTATGGAAATGATTAACCTATCATGGAGGATATGTGATTAGGTTAATTACTTTTCAATATGAGACTTTAAGAGTAACTGATGTTATTTGGAGATAAATGTTTAGATTTATCTTGGAAGACTATGTGATTAAATCCTTCGTAGATTTGGGTTTAAATCTTAGTTTGGATTACTTTGAAGAATTTTATGGATATCTGTTTGTTGAATGGTCTTTGATGAACTTTGGGTTTTGTGGGACAAATTTTAGAGATTAAGAGTAGTTTTTATTTTTGTGAAAGATTATCCTTTTTGGGGATTATCTAATCTTGTACTAACCATTTTGGTTTTGGTTAAGGTCTAAATACATGGGAAATATATAGTTCATATTTTATGTATTATGTGATTCTCTCGAAGTTTATTTTAGCGCTCTTAATGCGAACAAGTCATCTTGAATACTCATCGTTTGGAGAAAATATGAGTTTGTGTTAGAAATATAGTAAAAGATAAAAGTATACATGAAAAGTGAGTATGTTTCTTTATGTTTATTTAAGATTATAATTAAATTCCTTAATGAAAAGTAACTTAAACGTTTTTTGTTAACTTTTCCTACTAGGGAATCAAATAATGTTTAACCCATCACAAGTTTGTGATTTTCTGGTGGTTAACTTTCTCCTAAACATGTTTTCTATCACTCTCCATCAAAACCTGATGTTTTTATTCTCCTCCATATCCATGTTTTCATGGAATCCTAGTATGATTTATTTCTGGTGACCATTGTACTTATTTTTCTTTCTTTTAAATTTATAATTTTATTTACTCCTTTTCCGATGTGGGGCTTTCAATAAAGTTTCCGAGCCCAATTTTAAAATTACGAGGACGCAATTCCCAAAAGGGGAAAAGTATGTAACATCCCAGGTAAATAATGAATATAAAATGTTCATATATATTAATATTTGTGAATAAAATATTAATATTACTTTAAAAGGTATGCTATGTTCGATGGAGTACCCAATACGCAACAATGAGTTTCTTTGAAATCTTACGTTGCACACTAATAATACAATAATTTTATTTTAAATGGTAGTTAACGCCTAGCCGTTGTAATGGAGGGAATGAGCAGAAATAACTACAAACTGATTATATATGTTTATCAAATATTTTTACATTTTTCCAATAAATTTTAGAGGCTTAAAATGCGAATGAATCCAATTTTAAGCATAAATATTCTAATATTCTTTAAAAGGTCGATTAACCGCCATTCGATGGAGAACCCTTTTTAAATATACTTTTTGTCAATTTTATATGTTATATTTGAAAAAAATAAAATCCTTCTTTAGAATCAGGACATCAAAATTTACATTGTGTAAATTTTTGTTATTTTTTCCGATAAAGTTCATTTTTAATGAATAGTGAAAAATGATGTATTTTAATTCAAAACCTCCTTTTAATCTAATTTATTTATTTGGTTAGATTATCTTTTTAATTGGGTTTAAAGTGTAATTAAAATATATTTTTACCTTTTAATTCAATGGTGGTCATTGTATTTAATTTCACTTTGAAACTGGACATAAACAAGTGTCAATCTTTTGATAGATATTCTTTCTTAAAAACACGTTATTTGTTTTGACAGCGGGAAATAATTATAAAATTAATTAATGAAACTTATATGTTTTGAATTTGGTAAAATGGACATCATTTTTTAATTTGGAATATCAAATATAGCTTTGGGTGAATTTTTGGTATTTTTCTAAAAAACATCTATTTTTGATGAATAGTGAAACCACTAAGTAGTTGTTAAAAACTGAATTTTTCATTTAAATGAAATTTTACCGCTTCTGTGAATTGAATTTAAAAAATCCAACATACATGGTTGTCATTTGTAAGTAAAATGTGGTTCAATGGGATTAAAATAATTTTTGGTGAATAGTAACTTTTGAGTTTTATTAACCGTGATTAAAGGTAATTAGGGTAATTTAAGGTGAAAATAATATTATAGAAATATAAAAAGACCTTAACACATGTCCTAACCTTATTTGATGAGTCATGGCCGACCAAGATAATCCATGGGTCAATTTTGGGGCCCCATGGATGCACTTGGGTATGATAATGACATTAATAAATTTTTATTTAAATTAAAAATAAAAATGTCACAAACATGTATTTTTTTACTAATTTTTTTTAATGGAGTTATATAAGTTATCATTTTGACTAAAAATATTCATTATAAATCTAAAAATATTTCCTATATCTTGTTAATTTTTTTATAATTTTTAGACATCAAATAAATAAAAATATTTATGACATAATGATGATGTAGTGTTTACGTCATTAATGAATGATTTAAATAAATATGAAGATAATGTTTAAAATAATATCCAAAACTTGTCCAATTCTTATTGGATGATTTTATTTCGAACATGGGACACCTTATATTAGACTTTAATTATTTTTGGACCTTTATAAACCGAAAAAATATTATATAATAAAATAATATTTTCAAGCTTTCCAAAAGAGCCCCTCCTCTCCCTTATAAAAAGACCCCACTTCCTACCCCTTTATCACACTTCTAAATCCATTTTTCTCATCCTAAATCTACTCATATACGCTCCCAAGATCCCTCTCTTCATCATAGAAGCCTTACCTTAGGTAGAAATCAGTTCAACAAACCCTTTTGGTTCAAAGCAAGGGGAGTTACCCGATTTAAAGGTAATGTCTTCTCTTATGTTCTTTTGTTTTATTTTGCTTCTCCAACCCCTTAAACTCTTTTTATTCCTTTATTTTGTAACAAAAACAGTATCATAAATATACTAGGATGTTTTTATTAGAAGGATTGGAGCTGCACTTACACACACCTCCATCTAATAGGTGAAGAACATACTGTTTCTATGTACGGAAAACTACTGCCTCACCAAACGATGATTGTTCAATTATCTCCTACCACCTCTCATGGTGGACATTAAGATGTAACTGTATTTATATATGATATATATATTATGTTTATATTTTCCTTATTATTCTGTATTTTTCATTTATTCCATACCTTTATGGTTTTCATAATGGGTAAACGTGATAATTTCATTTTAGGAAGTGCGGACTACCGCCCCCTCAAAGTGATTCGAATCGTTAATGAAATATGTGGGATGTATAAAGGATGTAGTTAATGATATTATATATTATATTATACTTGAATTATAATATACCTTTATATCATAATGTTTTCATTATATTAAATGCAAAATAGAAATGAAAGTAGCGTTCATGCGTACGTACGACTTACCATCTCCATGAACGGTGCGTTTCATTTCTTACCTTAAAATGTTATGTAATAGTATAAATACATATATATAATGGAAATATATGAAATATATGATATCTACATCATTAATATCATTCTGGAGATAATTAATATTTTACTACATGAACAACTTGTAAATATAAGAAGTTCACTTTTGACTCAAGTACGAAATATCGACAAAACGACCGTTATTAACTTAAATGATTACATAATGTTTATAACATGGTAATAAGTGATATAAAAGAAATAATAAAATTGAAAAAGGTTCTTAAGAAAGTATAAATTAACTTAATTTTATCATTCAGGAAGAACAAAGAACATATGAGCGAGTCAAGTCGGACACGTGGTAAGGGGATTTCTTATCTCGCTTTTAATTCTATGAGATTGCCATTGTTTGACACTTATTTATTGCATGTGGTGTATTGTGTACTTACATTTGATATATATTATCATGATTCTATTTATATTCATGGTATTATATAATTCATTTGGTGTTTATTATCTTTTGGTCATACGACTCGATTGATTACAACGAAGTAAGAGGTTTTTCATCTCACTTTTATTCCCATGAGATTCATGATTCATTTGCCACTATTTTATTTTGTGTGGTTTATGTACTGACAATGATTGTAATATTTGTGTAATATACTTTAATATATGGGTATTTACATCTTCATTGTATGATCCTTCTTTAATGGGGTGTACGTTTTGAAAGTTACCCAAATCTGTAAGGGAACCTTTCACCCTCCTCTTTTTTAAAAAGGATTATTTTTGTTATGTATTTTAATTTAAATATTATTATGTTGGGATATGTTATTATATATCCTTATTGCTGTAAATTTTATCTCCAAGTGATTAGATACCCTTTTTATCTCTCATCAACTCATTTTCTGAATTTTAAAGTGACGCCGTTAGGCTGTCGATTTTCTATAAGGGAACTTCTTAACCCAATTTCAATTCTTTGGGTTAAACCTCTACTTCTTGATTATATCATACTATGAATATGTTTGAATGACATATTATTGTTTTACACTTAATATCCACTTATATTGGGTGTATTTATATTTTTCACACATAATTATGTCATTGAGTTATCCTTAATCTAAAGATATCGTCTTTGTAAGGGACTTCGTCTCAATATCCTTTCATTGAGGCATATTTTTTTTAATACAAGAATTTATTTTATACGCTATATAAACACCTTTTACTTTTCATTTCATTCAAAGGGAATATTTCTCTACGAATCATTTTACTAAATGACAAAAGGAATGTTTATTTTAATGTACGCGGTGACAACGAATTTTCCACCACCGCGAGTATTACTTGATCTTTGGCTTACTTAACAAGACGTAATGTTTTTAAAAGGAAAAATAAATACCATATACTCTATTATTTATTTTGGTATTGAAAATGGTTTTGATAATGGATTTTTTATGTCAATATATTTAACTGATATATTGTGATTGAATTGTGGAAGTGTTTTCTTTCCTTTATATTTGTTGTATGTGTCACAATTTTATAATGATACTTGGACATTTGACGAGTGGTTACATGATAAAACAAATTACGGGTGATTCCGTGATAAACCAAAATGGTTGGTTACATTATAACCTCCAATTCATTGGGTATGGAAGTCAGCCGTATGACTATTCCATTTAGTGACATGTGTGGAAGTCGACCATATGGTTATTCCATTTAAGTATGTTTATGTCCCAAGTTACCTTTATATGTTATGTGTTATTTATATGGGTTTTATGGTGATATTTTGGTTACAAAAGGGTAAGAAATGATATTTTATTCAGTGAAGAGTATTTACTACTTCATAAAGGTGAAAAGTATTACTTATGATGAAGTATTCATGATTTACTTGTTGTTTTGAGAAACTAATAGTTTTCCTTCTTTTTATCTCTTACTGATATTTTTATGCTCATCCCAAGTTTTTGAAATGTTTTCCACAGGACTTAAAGATGAATAGAATCAAGGATGGGATCAAGGAAAGACATGCTATCTAAAACATGGAACTGGACATGTTTCTTTTTAAGAGTTTTTATTTTATGAAAAAATGGATATTGATTAGAAGTGTCTACTTTGTAATCTTATGAGATGTAATAGTTATGGCCTAATTCTCTAAAACTCTAAACCTGAAAAGATCCTCATTGTGAATTATTCATTTAATTCAAGATTATGTAATGTTTTAAGGGTGGGTCCTTATAGTTATCTGTTGGAAACCACTGAAAAACATCTTCAAGATATGAATCCTTCTTGGTATCACTAGTTATTGTCAATGCTTTGTTCGTGACTTCTCATGACTATCATCACATATGACAGTGTTGACAAAGAAAAATGTTCCTTTTTAGTGGAGCGAGAAATTCTAGAAGTAGTTTCAAGAGTTGAATGTTTTTCTTACATCAACACCTATCTTGGTTTTTCCAGAATTAGGACAGCGGTATGTGGTCTATTGTGATGATTTGGGATCTAGGTTGGTATGTGTTCTCATGCAAGGATACCATGTTATTGCTTATGGTTCAAGGTAGTTGAGAGTGCATGAGAAAAATTACCCAACACATGATTTGGAGTTAGTTTTGGTCATCCATGCTTTGAATACTTGGTGATAGAATCTCTTTGGTGAGAAATTCACTATGTCCATAGATCATAAGAGTTTAAAGAATATTTTCTCACAGTGAGATTTGAATATGTGGAGAAGGATATGGATGGAGTATCTCTATATGTTTTATTTCGACTTGATGTATACATTGGGAAAAGGAAATTCGGTGGCTAATGAATTAAGTTGGAATTCATATGCTCAGTTGGAAAAAGAAGCTTCAGAAGAGTGAAAGTTGATGTCGGTATTAGATGATATGAATGTGGAATGTGAAGAATGAGGTGATGTTGTGTTTTTTTTCAGTTTCTTTGGTTCTTTATTCGGTAAATATGGTAAAGGAGGCATAACCATCTGATGTATAATGCATGGTTATGAGTTCAAAACTCAATGGTGGGGAGACCATTGAGGGATATAAACTTGATGGGAGTTTGATTTTGTGGTTCATAAATCAGATGGTCATACCTATGGTTTTTTAGGAACAACTCATTCATTCCTAGAACCATTAGAGATAGGCTATACATCTAGGAATATAGAAGATGTATAAGGAGTTGAGGGTGCAGTTTTAGTGGATTGGTATGAAACAGAAAGTGTATGAGTTCATTTCAAAGTGCTTAACTTGTCAGCAAGTTAAGGAAGAGCATCATTGAACAACATGTATTTTGTAGTATTTACCAATTATAGTGTGGAAATGGGAGTAGATATCTATGGATTTTGTTACAAATCTCCCAATAATGGTTCACAAACACGATTCCATATGGGTGATAGTGGATCAACTCACTGATTCATTACATTTCATCCCTATTCATGAAACTCTTATGATGGAGGATCTATCCAAAATCTATATCTGAGAAGTGGTAAAGAGACATGGAATACTAGTCACAATAGTCTCAGACAGAGATCTGAGGTTCACATCTCGTTTCTAGAAATACTTGCAGAAATCCTTTGGGACTCAATTGACTATGAGTACGACGTATCATCCTCAGACAGATGGGAAATCCAAAATAACGATACAGACGTTAGAAGATATGTTGCAGGATTGTGTAATGGATTTTGGTGGTTCATGGTAAGAGAACTTGCTGTTGATAGAGTTCTCATATAATAACAGTTATCAGGCCTCCATACACATATATCCTTTTGAAGTTTTATATGGGAGTCATTTTCATTCTCCACTTTATTGGGTGGAAATAGGTGAGACCTCATTAGTTGGGATGAACCTTGTCCAAGAAATGACATATAAGATCCATCTTATCAGAAAGAGGATGGAGATGGCTTAGAGTTTTCATAAATCATATGTGGATCATCACTGAATACTATTGTTTTTTGCGGCGAGTGATCATGTGTTCTTAAGGATCTCTCCAAGGCTTGTACATCATAGTTTCGGGAAGTAGGGCAAGTTATCTCCTAGATACATTGGGCCTTTCAAGATATTGTAACGAGTTGGAGAGGTGGAATATCAGTTTTCATTCCCACCACAGTTCAGTTCAGTTCATAATGTGTTCCATGTAACTCATTTGAAAAAGTATCAGCCTAATCCTGACCATGTGATCAGATGGAATCAGGTTGACCTAGAGCCAGATGCTTCCTTGGTGCATATACTGGTCTGGATTGTGGATAGGAAAGAGAAATTATTGTGTGGAAAAAGCATCATTATAGTGTATATTTTATGGAAATATGGTAATATTTAGGAAGATAATTGGGAACACGAGAATAAAATTAAGTTGAAATGGCTGGAACTCTTTCAGGGAAGCGATCATTTTCTACTTTCCGGGGATGGAAAAACCAACGATGGGGAGAATTTAGCACCCCTAGTTTCCAGTATATAATAGTTTCTTTGTGATTTTCATGTGTATAAAAGTTATGGGAGAATATGTGGAGAGTTTTGAGTACTTTTGGAGAGTGTTGGGGCAAAAGGGGGGGGGGGGAACATGGGCTGCACACAGTTTTTCCAAACCGTGTGACAAAACCGTGTGCAACCAGAAACCACTTCCTTAAAAAGATGATCTAGTTTGTTTTTCACTTATGTATTTTCTTTTTCATTATATAATAGACCTAACATGATTTTTTTCTTCCCCAAATTCCAAATAAGGTTCTCTCATTGATCTGAAATCAATCCGAAGGCTTTCATTGGATATTTGAAGGCCGATTCTTTGGGTAAGTGCTCGTTCTTCATCATTTTTGCCACAATTTCTTAGATATACTTCTACCTTATTCTTGTTTTATTAGATCTAAACCCACTGTGGATAGAGATAAGATTTTTTTATGCCAAATATGGTTATATCTAGTGTTTTTCATGATAGGTGAGGAGATATAAGGTAGTTTATAGGGATCTTGACTCAGATTCTTGAGTGTTCTTCGTCTGTTTGCAGTTTTCTTCAAAATGATCGAGGTAGGTGGATTCAATATCAACTTCCCTTGATGGAAATGTTATGAATTATTTAAAATTTAGTTTTTTGTGTGATATTAATTATGAGTTTTCTGTTAAACTTTGATTAGGAACCCTCTTTAGTGATGGTTTGGGGAATTATGAAATTATGGAAAATTGGGCATTCTTTAAATTGGATTTGGTCTTAATTTTAAAATGGAGATTTTAAAATGGGGATTTTCTAGAATTTTGGTAAGTTGATTTAATTTAAATGTTTTAAATTAAGTTATGATTTTATTTAAATTCCTTGGTTGTTAAATTGGATCGTTGTAAAGTTTCAATAAATGTATGGTTTTTATTTAAATGGATGAAATTGTTGGAATTTGCAGTGGATTTTGGAAAACTTGGCATGCATATTCATATTTCATTACAAGGAATGGTTGAAATAGTACCTTGTTCTCAGTGAAATATGTGTAATGGAACATGGTATTTAATTACCTTGTGACTACTTGGTAGATTGATGAGAAACTGTTCATGAGTATGGATCTGTCATAACAAAGCATGCGTTATTGAAATTATAGATATGTAGAATTAAATGATTATTCCAAGACAGAAATTTAAATAGGGTTTTAAAGATTTATTTTATTTTTTAAATGTAAAATAACTTTCTGGAAAATTGATTAACATGGTTTTTTTATATTTAGTTATAATCTATTTTGAGAAGTGTTTATATTTGCTTATAAACTGTTTTTGGAAATTGTTTTGTATCATTTGTTTTATTTAAATGTTACTAAATTTTCCATCCTAGTGGTGTGAGTAGGGAAGTCATTGGATTAGACCTACTGTGTTTTATACTCACCCCTACTTTGTAACTTTGGTGCTTTTTCAGATGTCATATTCTAATACATGGGAAAAGGTAGAGTACCGTAAGTTTTTACACTACTTTATGAGTTATTGAGCTGCTTGGTGATGGTGGAGCATGGAGCTAGTGGACCATGGAGTATTGTGGTTTTTTTGGGTGTTTTTAGTTATCTTCCTCTATTTTATTTTAGGTTTATTTTTTTCCACTATATCACATTTTAGGTTCACTTTAGTATAAAATAAATTTTTGAGTTTTTTTTCTTTTGATCATGCATCATATAGTTATTATGGGTTATGGTTTGTTTCATTTTTAATTTATTATTAAAGCGTAAATTTTCCCCCACTTGTATTTGAAACCCTTTGGAATTTATTTTGAACCTTTGGCATCTTGGGTATGTCGCTTAAGTCATAGTAATGATTCATGGTATTCTCCAGCCAATGAGAATAGGTGGGTCATTACATGATGATACTATCTGCGATGGTCCCCGTCGCAAATATTTAAGTAGTTATTAATTGAGGCAGTGGTAAAAAATATTATTTATGATGAGTCCCATAGAAAATAATATCCTTCCGAAACTTTATTTATGATGGTGTTAAACCCCCATTGCAAATAACAAAAAAACGGGATGAGTATTTGAGATGAGGATAAATCCCCGTCGCAAATACTCATCCTGCGCTTTGGTGCTTAGAGCGCACCAAAGGTATTTATGATGAGAATAAATTCCCATCACAAATATAGTTTTTAATCAAATATTTGAGATAGGATAAAACTCCTATCACAAATAGTCTATTTCGATAGACTATTTGCAACGAGTCATCCACCCGTCATAAATAGCCCGTTGTAAAAAGCCGAAATTCCCATAATGTATGGATTGTTTTCCTAAAGTATCAAAACAATCCAAATGTTTTTTTGTCAGTTTTGAGTATGTGACATGTGTTTTGAACTAAAATGTCAATTTTAAACTGAAAACATGAACTTTGAGTCATACTAGACATACATTGTATCAGATTAAGGTGTGGATGATTCCTACATGTAGCAAATGACTTATGGATGATTTTCCTAAAGTATAAAAACAATATGAATGTGTTTTATTAATTTTGAGTATGTGACATGTGTTTCGAACTAAAATTTCAATTTTAAACTGAAAACATTAACTTTTATTCCTACATATCATAAATGATTTTTGGATCATTTTTCTAAAGTATCAGATAAAAATGATAAGGAAATTAACTAAAAAAAGTAGTTAAAATGTTGAGAAAATAAACTAAATAAGTAGTAGTAAGTAACCTCTTCATGATGAATGTATACATTCTGACACCGAGCATGTTTCCCATTCGTTTCTAAAAAAATATATTTCCTCTTTAGAATAAGAGGACTGTCAAAAGTCCTGGTAATACTGGAAAAATATAAATAAATAGGGGATTGATATATATTTCAAATTAAATTGTAATTATTTTCAAAAATAACTCTTCAGGGATGATAGTTTATTGATGGTATATGAAATATTTCATAAAGTTTCAGACATAATAACCACAATATTCACCATTAGTTTGTTTTGAAAACTACAGAAACATTTAGAAAAATAATTATTATTTTTTGATATATTCTTTAATAGTGAATTATTATTATATATACCATAATACTTATCCACTTGTATAAGTCGATAGGCTCCTTGTGCTCATGGACTGTCCTCATGCCATAATTTTGATGATATTTAAACACCACCCTATCATAGTATAATTTTCATTAAAACATAATATAAAATGTATAAATTGAAATTTCATTGAAAAATGTTTCATGTAGTGTATTAAAAATTCATAAATTTCACCACACGTGGTTAGTTTTTTGGGTATCCATGCATTGAATCAAGAAAATAAATCCTTGGAGTATCCAAATTGACTAAAATGAGTAAACAATTCTCTCTAAAAAAATGAATATGTAATGAAATTAATTAAAATATATTTGTTATGATTAAATTGTAGAGTTTTACCCCTCTATCATGGGTATTAAGAAGAGTCTATCATCTGTAAGTTTTCTTTCAAACATTATGTCCAGTTTGTCTACTATTCCTTTATATTGATTTATATTCCAATGAGAATTCATGTGTAGAAGTTATGTGAGGACTAATGATTCCAAATTTATGTTCATAGGGGCTCCCTTTAAATAGTGTTGATATATACACCTGCAAAAGTTATGAATAGTATTTAGTCATAATTAACAAAGTAGATCAACTATTGGACAAACAAATCATGAAAACACACCTAATGCATAAATTTACAACTGAGACTCCTAGACATTCATGTACATGGATTTAATTTACATTATCAAGACCAATATAGTCTATAATGGCCTCTCCATACATCTATTCTTCAAAATCAATTGTGGTCATATCACCACTTGATAACTTTTTATCCACATGAGCCATTAATGTTAGTAAATAAAAAATTTGAATAGTAGGGTAAAGGTAATTTGTGAAGTTATTTTTATTTTTTTGTTTGATACTTTAGATCATTTTGATTTGAACTTCCATTTTACCTCTTCCCTTTGCCCATCTATAATAACATTCATCAATTTATTCCTTCTTTCATTAATTATTAAAGGTTTTTAATGAAAAATAAATTGGAAATGAATACCTCCTTGTTGACATGTATTTTTACAAGATCTGATGGCCATGTTGTGAGAGTTCCAATAACTTTCTCTTCCGTATGAATATCTACATCATCAAGTGGAATAAGTAGCATAGTGCTCAACACATGATCTATATGAATCCCCATGCTCACATGACCTACTTTAAGTTTTTTTTGTGTGTAGAATATCTCCTTAAATATTGTACATGGTACCCCTCACAACAAGTCTATAGGTGGGTCTTGATAGATATAAATCAATATCATTTTCACCATGTAGAATATAAATACATGAAAGGTATTCATGTCTTCCTGATTTAAATTTTATAGAAACAATTATGACAATATTAATGACCTCTTCTAAGATAGATCTTTAAGGAGAATGGATCGCCTCAAATATGGTGGTGGTGGTGGTGGTGGGGGGGGGGGATCTTTACGCAGTGGTTGTTTTTTTGTTTTTTATTCTATTTTTTTCTTCTTATACCATTTTATAACAACTACATCTTCAAATTATGTTTTTCTTATAGAGAAGCTAATCATGCGTACAACTCTTCCATTTTATTATATTTATCCTTATGTTTATTTCTTTTTTAAAAATATGTTTGGGTTGACACCCCAAAACCCACACCTCTGATATAACCATACTGTTCTATCCGCTTCAAGGAAACTAATAGTAGTTGTTCATCAGGTACAAATGATGATGATTCTTGTGTCTATGTAGGATAAAATATATATGAAAACAAGTAATAATTATTATGTAATACCAATTTAATTTTTTTTATTATTCCATACTTACACATGATTCCCACAATTTTTGTGTGTTTTCATCTATTAGTATCCCTTATTTATTTACACATTCCTCCTTCCATATCACATGAAACAAGATGGAATTGGCTTTGGATTTCGATTAATTAATCTTCATATAAATAGAGGAACATAATTATGTTGTTGTTTTATGTCATATAAATTTATTACGATAGGTTTAAAATATATACCCTTTTTTTCAAGTTAAGTGTACCCCATCCATGCTTTATTATAGGGTTACATTGGTTTTACGGATTATTGATTATTTTTAAAACATAGTTACTATTTAATTAATTAACCATTCTTAATCAGAGTGATTAATACATGTATTTTCAAGAAATTTATTACCAATCACAATATACCTGAAAATATTTCTCCTCATGACAACCAATAAATGCATCCCATGCTTGTTGGTTTATTAGGTGTGCATACATCTATGATGAGTGTGGATTTATTTTCTATTCAGAATCTTTGAGATGATACTTCATAATAATTGTGTGAAATCTAGTATGAGTATTTCCAGTGAGCATTAATAAAAATTTCATTTGGGATTCATCTATTACTAATGCACTATTCAAGGGATAATTAAGAGTAAGTCAACATTTCATTATTATGTTTTTTAGTAAAATAAATAAATTATATCATAATGTTACCCTAATCTCTTCCCAAATCAACATCATGGACACAACATTGTTCCATGAATCTATATCAATGGACACACACATGGGATTGGTGAGCCCAATGTAACTACTAAAAAAATCCTTGTTGGGGTTAATAGGATGGCTACATGAATTCCATCCAACCTCGAATATGATGCCTTTTTTTCTCACTTTAATAATTTTTTCTAACACTTTCATGATATGATGATACTATTTTTTTGGGACATAATATGTTCATCATCAACCATTTCCTTAGATTCAACATCATCAATATGCCATTCCTTTGAATTGGTAGCATCGACATGTGCAGAAGGTAGTTGTTCCTATGTATTGGGAGTACTATCATGTTGATAAGATTATTGTTCCTCAAGATTGGGAGCATCATCATGTGAATAATTCATTATCTATATAGGTGGTAAAACATTTAATTTATATTACATAAATGAAGTAATGAACATATAATAATACATGGTAACATAATTTATATTATAGAAAAAATATAACTTAATTATTGAACTATTTTTTAAGGATGAAGGGATTTGACCCCTCTATCGTGTATCCAAATCCATTCATTGTGGTCTCTTATGACATATAAGACCCCGCCTACACTGGGACCACTTTGATATGATTGTTCCATCCCAATGAGAGGGTCATCCTAAGTTGAATTGACATATGAACCTTCAGTGGTTTTGGTTGATAACAGAACAATTAACCTCTTTCGATTTGTAGTATCTCGAATATAAAATACTTGTACTACCTATGATTACATTATAAATGGTTTATATTTGTACCCTTACTTACTAAAATCAAATTTCATGAATCCAAATTCATTTATTTTAACTGAACTCCTATTATCAACCCACTTGCATTGAAAAATCAGCACTTTGAATGTTGTATAATCCAACTCCCATATTTTATTGATGATTCAAAAGTATAACATATTCACATAAATTGTATTTCTATCCTTACTACCAGATGCATGAATCACTTCAGCTACAAGTTCAACTCTACTATTTTTCATGGTACTGTATTCATCATGTTCATTTTTATAGAACATATAACCATTAATTACATAACCATTATAAGATAATACATGAATACTTGGTCCTCAGGCTAGTCATCAAAGTCATTCTGAAATTGATTCTAGAGTTTTAGTTGAATTCTTAAAAATATTGTCTCGAAACCATCCTATAAACTATTGATTATGTGTATTTGATATCCATATTTCATCCCTTGATGGATTCAAATGACTAAGAATTACTTTTTGGGTTTCAACATATGGGGAAACCTCTAAAATATTATGAAAAATACAAAGGTAGGCCTAATCTCATTCTGTAATAGTAATTGTGACAATATCTATTATAAAAATTCCTTCACCCACAAGCCTCTCGATGTGACGAGATTTTGGTATACCAATTATTTCTACATCAGATAGGTAGTCAGTACAAAATTCAATAGTTTCCTCAACAACATATCACTCTATAATACAACCTTCTATACGACTTCAATTTTTGACATATCATTTCAAAATATTCATATACTATTTAATGGGGTACATCCAACTATAATGTATAGGACCACATAGTCAAATATATTTTACCAAGTGAACCATCAAGTGAACCATAATATCAAAGAATTTAGGTGGGAAGAACATATCTGATTCACATAATATGAAAGCAATTTCCTTTTCTATAGTTGGAAATTTAGTTGGGTTTATAACTTTGATGCATATAGCTTTGAAAAAGAAATAGATCTTTGTTAATGCATGATGGAAATTCTAAGAAAAAATGCAACATAAAGCCACATGCATTAGATCTTTCATCAAAACATGAAAGTAATTTGATTTCAAACCCTTTAACTTTTAATCATTCATTGATATGATATTGTTGATATTTTATGAATACCCCTATGGAAAATTTACATCATTAAAGAAGTTGAAAAACTGATATTTCTCTTTCCTAGAAAGAGCGTAAGAAGCTGGAGGATGAAAAGTCCATTTTTCACTCTTCCCTGGTGCCAAATTTTTCCGTATTCCCATGACAATCATTTCCAACCTAGCATTAATCATATCCCTTTTTTTATAGTGAATTTAGTAATGGGACAATGACACTATCACACCCATATTTTTCAACATGCATAGTATCTTGAAAATTTATGACGTATAAAGAACTTTAGTATGGTAATTAAAAAAAACCGATCTGTTTTTTCCAATTAGTTTTTATAAAGTTTTTTGAAAAAGGTTTATCAAAAGAATTGCCCATATATTTTAATTTCTCAAATACTTGATCACCTATTAGTGGAGATGGTGTTTTAATTTCTTCTAAACTCCCATATAATGATGCCATCCAAGATTGGTACTTATGTTGTCGGGGTAGAAATATTTTATGTCCTAGAAACATAGTCTTCGATGAATGTTTCAACCTAATTGAATGTGTACCTTATTCACAAATGGGAAACCATTGAGTTCCTTTAATGATATATCCTAAAAAATTTCCATAATAAGGAACGTCATTTATCATCCCTTACAACATGTCTCTCAATGTGAAATCTTCCACTACTGGAAAATGGGCCTATACCCACAGTTTTGCAAAAAACCATGGGTATAAGGATAATATGGGGATCTATACCCACAGTTTTTCCCAAAACAGTGGGTATAGATTTTTTTTGAAGACCAATACCCACAGTTTTTCAAAATCGTGGGTATAAGTGTTTTTTTTCAAGATGTATACCCACAGTTTTGGCCAAACCGTGGGTATAGAGATTTTTTGGAAGACCTATACCCACGATTTTGAAAAACCGTGAGTATTGGGTGGTTTTTTTGAAGACTTATACCCACAGTTTTAGAGAACCGTGGGTATTGATTTACCGCCTTATGGTGTGGGAAAAAATTTACGTGGGACAACAAAAAAAATTAGCGACAACACGATTTGGATTAATATAATTACAAAGATACAAATACATTTACAACAAATATCTGTAGGTTGGTTGGTCATGCCATCCATGAAGTTGAACACAGTCTGCTGTTTGAATCTCGGTGAGTTTTTTTTTCTTTTAAATGAGTTTGAATAATATAAGTAAACAAATGTATGGTTATATCAACAAAATATCCATAGCCTTGTTGGTCAGGCGAGTTACCGCTATTCCACCGGTCCCGTGTTCAAATCTCACCTTAGTCATTTTTTGATTTGCGCCTATATTAATATATATATATATATATATGTATAGAACATCTCTTCAGCTTAGTTGGTCAGTGATGCTGGACTGCGTGTGGTGTGTCCTCTATTCGAAACTTGGCTGCTACATATTTTGAATATAAATCTCCACGGTTTTTAAACAGTGGGAAAAGTGTTGTGCCTACTATACAGCGGTGCGGCCACCTGTGACACCTATATACCCACCGTTTTTCCAAGCTGTGGGTATAGGTTAAGACCCTTATTGCAACGCCTCTCAGCCCCACGGTTCCCAAAACCATGGGTATAGGCTATACCCACAGTTTTGGGGGCTGTACCCGTGATCTTGAAACATGGGTATATGTAGTTTTTCCAGTAGTGTTCATTTCTATAAGCATCATACATCGTAACACCTTAATCCCAAAATAATTTAAAATCTTTGATCAATGGATCCAAATAAACATAAATATCATTACCCAGTTCTTTTGGTTCTAATATATGCAGAGATAACATAATGTTTTTTGTTTCATACATAACCATGGTGGCAAGTTATAATTTACCCACATAAACAACCATGCACTATGAGTGATACTTTGAAAAACAAAAGGATTCAATCAATCTACAAATAGTGTAAGATGAATGTTTCTTGTATCATTTCCAAATTCAACATACTCATGATCAATTCTCTTCCACTAAGGATAGTTTTTTCTGGTAATGAAGTGTCCCATTTTATTTCTTATATCTAAATGTTATGTAAATTGTCTTGTAGTATCCTCACTTCCATATAGGCACCTAAATCTTTGAATGATTGGAAAGTAACATAAAATTTTGTTAGGATCCATTAATCTTTCTTGTATCTAGAAGCACCACACTTTGGGATTTTTTAAGTGATATTTGGTCCTTGAGAAATAGTATAGAGTCATTTGGAAATACATTTATTCTTATAGAGATCAAAACCATTGAACATAGAATTTTTTTAGTGTCATATATTTGGAAAGTAAGCTCATTATCTTCTGTAATCATATCATTCAAGAGAGAATGTAGTTCATTAAAACTAGTGTCACTCCATCAGTTTCTAGATTTTAAATTATACAGCTTCAGTATGGCTGAAAATTTTGTATATTTAGTAGAAACAGTAGACAATAGAATCTTTTCACAACTCTTTAACTTCTCAAACAATTTCAGACAATCATGAAGTCCATATTCAAATATCATTGTCATTTCCTCAATACGATCTTCATCATTGTTCACGCACATAATCACAACCTCGATATGGTCTTTATCATTATCCACTGTTGTAATCATATCAGATGATCCGTAAAACTAGTCTTATCATAGTCACTAGTTACATTTCATTTTCCCCCATATTTAGTCAAACATTTATAAATTTAATCTATTCCATGATAGATCAAGTGTTATTTCGACTCCTTTAGACTAAGTAGTCTTGAATAACAGTAACATAAGCACGAACAAAGGATTTGAGAAGGTTCATATGCATGATATTTTGAAAACTTGAAAAACTATTTCACCCCATCATCATACTCTTTTTTCATATGATTGACATCCATCCATTTTCAACTCATATCCATCCTATTATATTTTTTAATATTAATATTTTAAAAAATAAATAAATACAAAAAAAGTATGAGCCTGAACCCATAAAATCTCATTCTTAAAGAATCATTTAAGCTACATGAAGTCATTGTTCTAAGATAATAAGAGACAAATGTTGTGTGTTGAGATTTTTTTTTAGTGGTGAAAATAATTGAAGGAAAGGAATGTGTGATATCTAAAGTTACAAAGAATCTAATTAAATATTCATATTTTTCAAAACATATAGATCAAGGGAAGTTTTTTTAATTTTTCTAGGTGTGAGTACAACATGAGTGAGGAGTTGATGTTTATTGATTTTTTCACTTGGTATAAGGCGGGTATAGTAGTATTTCAGTGAAATGATGATTAGGAGTATAGTTTGAACCTTCTCCATATCTTCAGTTATAAATTTGGATGTTGATATGTGGTAAAATCATGGGAAATTTGTAATTTGTGTTCTTCCTATTTGAATAAGAAAACATCCAATGTATTTCCCCTTTTTTATTACATGATTTCATTTATTATTTTTTTCTTTTAAATTATTATTATTATCACTAAATAAATTATTATATATAATAATAATATGTACTAATAATGTATACAAAATAGACATCAATCTAAAGCACAAAACATTTTTTAAAACTTTTCAAAATTTAAGTATAATCCTCATATTATATATATATACATATATATATATATACCTATATATATGTATTGATATATATATATACATATATTTATTTCTACATATATTAATTTACTAATAATTTGATTCTATTTAATTTAATTGTCTTATTATTGTTATTATAAATCTATTTGAAACATACTATAACATTTATTTACCTAAATAAATAATATTTTACTGTTTAAATTTATAATTATAATTATTTACATTTTGTTTTATATTATCATTTTTTATATAAATTCATCAGTACATTTAAGTTATATTACTATTAACATTTATATGTCAATTTCAATTAATAATTTTCTTTAACATGATACACTAAATACATTATTATTCATTGATATTTGTTAAATAGTTTCATTTTGTTAACAATGAAAATTTAACTAATATGTTATTAAAACATTTTAAAAGAAATTATTTTGATATGAGAATATATTAAATATGATTTTATTCTTAATAATATATTTTCAAATATTTATAGCTTAATATAAATATCTTATACATTATATACACCAATTCAAAATAACGTGTGGAGATAAATGTTATATCATTAACAACTTATTGTCTCATAACGACAAATATTATTAAAATAAAAATTTGTAATATGTAAAACTAGTTTTAAGTATAACATTTACATTATTTATTTGATATAAGAAAATTAAAATATACATATAATTATATATTAAAAACCAAGTTCACAAAAAATGTTCACGACAATGCTATAGAAGGAGTGAGAAAGTTTGGGTGACTGAAAATTATCAGTGGTGAAATGTCATGTATGACAAGTATAAGTCACCTTAACTTTCACACTCCTTCCAAATAAGGGAGAGAGGTGATAGGACATTCAAATCCTTTATGAAAATTAAAAACACCCAAATAAAAAATAAAAATGTTAAAACCTTTAATGACAGATGTCGATTTTTCTGAGAGAGAGTGAGGGAGAGTGCACATCGGCGAGTGAGAGCGACAACATATGCAGTGACATGTTGGGAGAGAGGTGACGAAAGCTACATGGAGGGAGAGTGGCAGTGACAGTGGTAGGGAGGGAGAGCAATAGCATGTGTGATAGTAGGGTGGGAGAGCAGTGATGACAACAACATGGAGAGAGAGTGGCGGTGACAATGGCAGGGAGGGAGAGTGGAGAAGACAACGTGTGGAGGTGACGATGGAGGGGAGGGAGAGCAGTGATGATGTCGCACAATGGCCGAGAGGGAGAGTGGCTGTGAGGGATCACGTTGGAGAGGGAGGGAGAGCAGCAGTGGGGGAGGGAGAGTGGTAGAAACATTTCACTTTCATAAGATCTTGAAAGGTGCGACTGAATTGGTTAGTTAGGATTAAATTTATATAGCAGAGAAGATTTTTTATCATATCTTCTAAAAAATCACAGAGAAAAGGCATTTTATCATACCTCCAGAGGACTAGGAAGGTGAAATACCTCCTGAAGGCCTCAACCAGGAATCGACGGAATGATATTTCTCTCAACTTGAAGCCACCTTCTCTATGATGGAGATGGAGGTATTTGACTTCAATGATTATATAATAGTCCAGTAGTCACTGTATGTTGATATTGAAGAGGGATTTAGATTAAATCCAATGATGGATTTTCGAGATCTTACTTAGAAATTTAGGATTTGTCATATTCTGAAGGGCTCTTCTGAATCACCATCGGATGAGAATTATGAACCCTCACAAAGGGTTAAAACATGGTGAAGAGGTCGACACCCAAAGGGTAGAGAGAAATACCCCAATAATTTGGGAGTTAGGGGTTGACTTTTGGGTTTGGATTTCTCTTTGATGTGGGCATTTTTTTAACCCTTTTCCTTTCTCTCATTGTACGCTTTATTATTAATAAATTTGGGGTCATAGATTTGATCTCCAAATCCATAGCTGAACCATTCTAGTAATTATATATAATTATAAATATAAGAATTATTTTTATTTTTATTTTATAATTATTTAAAAATACAATTATTTATTTATAATTAATTAAAAATATAATTATTTATTTATTATTATTTAAAAAAATAATTATTTATAAATAATTATATAAATACTTAAAAAATATATTTATAATTATAAAAATATAATTTTATAAATATAGAAAATACACACACACACATATATATAAATATATATTTATTTATAAATATTTATTTTAAAATATATTTCTACAAATATATTTTTAACATTATTAGTGAATATAAAATAATAAATAAAGAAAATTGAATAAATAAAATTAAATAAATTAAAAAAAGATTTAAAAATTGAATTCATAACATTTATATTACTTACAAACACATAAAAATTAAGAAAATGAATAAATATATGATATTAATTATATAAATAATAATATTATTAAAAAAGAATTATATTGACTATACATATATATTAATAATTAAATTAAATTGAATAAAATAAAATCAAATCAAACAAAACAGATACACATATATTTATGATTAATAGATTAAAATAAATATATATTAAAAATGAATAAATATTAAAAATAAATAAATATTAAAAATTAGTAAATAAAAAAATTACTAAAAATGGAGAGATATTAAAAAATAGTAAATAATATTAAATCAATAAACATATGTACCTACAAACATACATGTACACATGAAAAACATATATATGCACAAATACACATCCACACACACACATTTACATACACACATACACACACACATACATACATAAATATACATGAACATATATTTTAAATTAGTTAATATCAATATAAATATTTAAATAAATATAGTCATTTATGTATTATATAATTTTTTAAATAAAATATTAATATATTATATTTATTTTAATTATAAACACATATTGTAATTAATTTATATAAATATAAAAATTTTGACTGATATAAATTTGATAAATTTTTAATATAAAATTATGAAAATAATATTCTTTTTTTATTAAATTCAATTTTTTCTAGTTTAGAATAATAAGTGATGAATTTATTAACTGTATGTATTCATAAGTTATTAAGTGAATACAATAAAATATTTTATGAATGAATATTAATTATTCAAGGATTGTTAAATATATTATGGGAGAAACGAGTTGAGTTACTGACTCATATTTTATGACATAACATAATATTAATGTTACAAGTGAGTGATAAAATATGTACGAAATCTACAAAAAGTTTTATATGTTGTTGGTGAAATTTTTGATTCTCTTTAAATTTTTGACATCTATAGAGACCTGCGTGAAATTCATGGAAGTTATAACAAACCTATTTAAACATTTTATGACCCAATTTTTTTGATCCATCCCCTTTCTCTAATTCTCCCAGCTCCCATGATCTATCTCAATTTCTAGACATAAAAACCAAAGGAAACATCAAGAATAGTTTATTCCATGTTCTAAGATCAATAATTTGATCTCCCATTACTATGAAGATGTTTAAATCCACTTTTATTCACCATGCTAGAACCTGAAGTTTGAATATTGATGCACCATCATATTTTTGAAGCATTTGTGGGTGATCTGGAGGGTTCCGACTTCAGCAACGATCTCCAAGAATGAGAGAAATGTGCCTATGTCTCTAAATAAAACTATTTATAATTTTGATTTTATTTTCATGCTTATTTATTTCACATGAAAACCTAGGTTTGATAACCATGTTCTACCATGCCAGATTTGATGTTATGGCATCGATCCAGTGTAAAGTTTTTTTTAATTTTATTTGTTTCCATGGTACCATTATGCACCTAGTACCAACTGGAAATCCAACACATTAACTAATTATCACCCACTGATAATCCACACTACTACAAAACACACTTTTAATAGCACTAAAAATTATATTTTTCAGCGCTTAAAAGTGTTGACTACCTAAATGATATTAAAAGCCCCCACCCTTTATTAGCGCTAGAAAAAGTGTTGATAAAGGAATCTTTTATCAACATTTTTTAGAATTACTGATAAATATTATCTTTATCAATGTTTTTTATTTAGCATTGATAAAGGGACCCTTTATTGGTGCTACAAAAAGCACTAATAAAGGCCATTCTAGCTATTACACAGCTGCAACCCTACAACAGCCACAGAAATCCCTATAAAATCAAAATCAATCAAAATACATAAAAATGAATAGAAATATGCATAAAATATAGGAGAAAATAAATAATTTAATTGAAATAAAATTTATAATACAAATAAAAAAACAATTTATTATATACATTTCAAACATTGGTTTGTACAATTACATGAGTATGTACAAATTATCACAAACATTCAAAAACATCAATGTTCCTTTCTCTTTGTCCCCCGACCCCTGATCGTGCTATTATTTTACAAATAAACCAATCCATCTCAATAAAAATCATTCACCTATATAAGAAAACAATTCTTATGTTAGTAATACTATAAAGAAATAAATTAAATACAAAGTGTCAATTTTTAACTAAAAACATATACTTTGAGTCATATCAGGAACACCGTGTATCAGATTGAGGTGCAACAGATTCATACATGTCACCAATGACTTATGGATATTTATCATAAAGTATAAAAACAAATTTAATGCATTTTATTGGTTTTGAGTATTTCATTTTTCTTTTTTTTTACTAAAAGTCAATTTTAAATAAAAAGACACTATTGGAATCATACCAGTCATAAATTGAATTATAATAAGGAAAAACTGATTCCTATAAATAAAAAATGAATTATATATCATTAACCTAAAGTATCAAAATAATACAAATTTTTTTTCTTAGTTTCGAGTATGTCACTTTTGTTTTTTACTAAAATGTCATTTTAAACTAAAAACACACACTTTGAGTCATACCAGTCACATCGTGTTTCAGTTTGATGCAAGAATGATTTATACACATAAAAAATTACTTATGAATTATTTTACTAAATTATCAAGATAATCTATGCATGATTTCTCAGTTTTTAGTGAGTGAAACACATTTTGAACTAAAATGCCAATTTTAAACTGATAACATATGCTTTGAGTCATACCGGGAACACCGTGTATTAGATTGAGGTGTGAATAATTACTACATGTAAAAAATGACTTATGGATTGTTTTAATAAATTATTAAAATAATAAAAATGTTTTTTCTCAGTTTTGAGTATGTCACTTGTCTTTTTTCAAAAAATTAATGTCAATTTTAAATAAAAAGACACACCTAGAGTCATACCGATCACACCGTGCATTGGATTGAGGTGAGGGTAATTCCTACATGTTAAAAATTACTTATGGATTGTTTTACTAAACTATAAAAACAATATGAATGTGTTTTCTTGGTTTTGAGTATGTCACTTGTGTTTTTTTACTAAAATATCATTTTAAACTATAAACACACACTTTGTGTCATACCAGTCACATCATGTGTCAATTTGATGTGAGGATTATTCATACACATAAAAAATGAGTTATAAATATTTTTTTCTAAATTATCAACACAATATGAGAATGTTTTCAATGTTTTCATTGAGTGACACATGTTTTGAACTAAAATGTGAATTTTAAACTGATAACGGACACTTTGAATCATACCGGGAACACTATGTATCAAATTAAGGTGTGGAAAATTTAAACACATAAAAAATGACTTAAGGATCATTTTATGAGATAATAAAAAAAATACAAATTTGTTTTCTCAGTTTTGAGTATGTCACTTGTGTTTTTTTACTAAAATGTCATTTTAAATTGAAACCATACACTTTGAGTCATACTGGTCACATCGTGTCATAATTTGATGTGATATTAATTCATTCACATAAAAAATTACCTATGAATCATTTTAAAAAATTATCAACACAATTAGATCATTTTTTCTCAGTTTTCAGTGAGTGGCACACATTTTGAACTAAAATTTCAATTTTAAACAGATAACAGATACTTTAAGTCATACTGGCCACATCATGTGTGGTTTGGTGCGATAATTGTTCCTCCACATAAAAAATTACTTATGAATCATTTTATTAAATTATCAACACAACCAGAGTGTGTTTTCTAGGTTTTTAGTGAGTGACACATGTTTTGAAATAAAAATGTCAATTTTAAACTGATGACAGACACTTTCAGTCATACTGAGCACACTGTGTATCATATTGAGGTGAGGATAATTTATAAACATAAAAAATGGCTTATAGATCATTTTAGTAATATATAAAATCAATCCAAATGCATTTTATTAGTTTTGAGTATGTCACTTGTTCTTTTTACTAAAATTAAGGTAAATTTTAAATAAAAAGACACACTTGGAGTCATACTGATCACACCATGAATCTGATTGATGTGAGGATGATTACTACAGGTCAAAAATTAATTATGGACCATTTTCATAAAGTATTAAAATAATATAAATTCATTTTCTCATTTTTTTGTATGTAAGTTCTGTTTTTATCTAAAATGTCATTTTAAACTAGAAACACACACTTTGAGTAATACTGGTCACATCATGTGTTAGTTTGACATAAGACTAATTCATATATGTAAAAAATGACTTATGAATCATTTTACTAAATTATAAATACAATCTAAGTTAATTTTATTGGTATTTAGTGAGTGACACATGTTTTGAACTAAAATGTCAATTTTAAATTGATATCAAACACTTTGAGTCAGACAGAGCACACCATGTTTCAGATTGATGTGTGGATGATTCCTACACGTTAAAAATGAGTTATGGATCATTTTACTAAAGTATAAAAACAATACGAATGCATTTCCTTGGTTTTGAGTATGCCAATTGTGTTTTTTACTAAAATTAATGTCAATTTTAAATAAAAACATACAAATAGAGTAATACCGGTCACACCGTGTGTCAGATTGAGGTGCGGATGATTCCTACACATCACAAATGACTTATGGATCATTTCCCAAAATTATCAAAACAATATGAATGTATTTGCTCTGTTTTGAGTATGTGATGTGTTTTTTGAACTAAAATGTAAATTATAATAAAAAAACATACAATTTGAGTCATATTGAGTACATTGTGTATCAGATTGTGGTGTGGATGTTTGAGTATGTGATGTGTATTTTCCTTTAAACTATCAATAAAAATACAAAAAAGAGAGAACATGTTCCATTTAGATGGAAGAGAAAACCCCATGCTGCCTGAAATATGGACATGTTCTATCTTTTCTAGATTGTTGCAGATAGTTGAATGAAAAAAATGAATTCCAAAAATAACTATGAATAAAAATTAAATAATTACTAGATAAAATTTTTAAGGAAGTTAACTTTAAAATAGTAGATAAAATGATTATAAAATTAACTAAATAAGTAGTAGGAATTCACCTTTTCATGATGTTTTATACATTCTTGACCCATTTCCTTATTGCCATTATCTCAGTTGTAGACTCAAAGTCCAATCTCTCATAACCATGAGCATATTTGAACAAACCACCCCAAATAGAGAAAAAGAATCCACCTATAAAAGAAAAATAATTCTTATGTTAGTAATACTATAAAGAAATAAATTAAACATTAATATGAAACAATATATTAATAAAATGTCAAATTTAAAGAGAAACCACAAAATTTGAATCATACCATGTACATAGTGTATCAGATTTGGGTAAGGTTTATTCCTACACATTAAAAATTAATTATGGATCATTCTCCTAAAGTACCAAAACAATCCGAATTCATTTTAGTAGTTTTGAGTATATCACTGGGAATTTTTACTAAAATATCATTTTAAACTGAAAACACTCACTTTTGAGTAATACCAGTCACATCGTATGTTAGTTTTACATGATACTAATTCCTAAATGTAAAAAATTACTTATGAATCATGTTATTGAATTAATAAGACAATCCAAGCACGTTTTTTGAGTTTTTAGTGAGTAACACATGTTTTGAACTAAAATATCAATTTAAAAATTATAACAACCACTTTGAGTCATACCAGGAACAACGTGTATCATATTTAGGTGTTAATGTTTCCTAAATGTCAAAAATTATTTAGGGATCATTTTCCTAAAGTATCAAAACAATCCAAATGAATTTTCTTGGTTTTGAGTGTGTCACTTATCTTTTTTACTAAAATGAAAATCTTAAACACAAACCACACCATTTGAGTAATACCGGTCAGACCATGTTTCATATTGATGTTTGGTCAATTTATATAGTTGAAAAATTAATTATAGATCATTATAATAATTTTTAAAAATGATCCAATCTCATTTTATTGGTTTTGGATATTTGACATGTGTTTTAAACTAAAATGGTACATTTTTATTCAAAACATGTACTTAGGGGAATATCGATCACATCATATCTCAAATTTATGTGTGGTAAATTCCTACACATGAAAAATTAATTATGGATCATTATATTAAATTTTGAAAACAATCCAATCTCATTTTCTTAGTTTTGAATATTCAATATATGTTCAAAACAAAAATGACACTTTTATATTAAAAACACACATTTTGAGTCATACTGACCACATCGGGTGCCAAGTTGATGTGTGGTCAATTCCTACACATGAAAAATGAATTATGGATCATTTATTAAAGTTTGAAAATAATATGAGATTGTTTTCTCAGTTTTGACTATTTGGTGTATGTTTTAAACTAAAATGACACTTTTGTATTGAAAACATGTACTTTGAGTCATACCAACCACATCAGGTGTTGGATTGACGTGTGGTCAATTCCTGCATGTGAAAAATAAATTATGGATTGTTTTTATAAAGTTTAAAAACAATATGAGTATTTTTTTCGATTTTGAGCATGTGACGTGTATTTTTAACTAATGTGTAAATTTAGCAAAATAATTATCAGATAAAAATGATAAGGAAATCAACTAAAAAAAGTAGATAAAATAATGAGAAAATTAACTAAATAAGTAGTAATAATTCACCTATTCATGATGTTTGTATACATCCCGACACCATATATTCTACCCATTCATTTCTAGCTAAATTTATTTCCTCCATTAAACATTTTGTTGAGAAATAGATAAAAAATAATATATAAGCATTCTGATACTAATACTTCATAGCCCAAATATATTTCTAAGGTCATAGCCTATACTAGATCATGAAAATGGTAGGTAATCACCTAAATTTGATGTCAAAAAACATTCTGAGACCATATACATTTCCCACTCATTTCAAAACAAATTTACTTCTTTTGAGCACATAGATTGTTGGAAGTATTGGCAGTACAAATAAAATATATACAAAAAATGATTAAGAAATATTTTTAATGAAATTTTAATTACCTTAGGAAATTACCTATTTGGGGATTCTTTTCTTATGATGGTTTATGATATCTTTCATAAAATTTCTACATAATATCCACAATACTTGCTGTTATCTTACATAAGATACTACAGAAACATTGACCAAAATAAGTAAATTTTTTTGAAATATGTTTTGATGGTTAAATATTTCTATATATACCTTAATATGTTTCCATTTTAAGCAATCCTTAGGCTTCTTATATCCATTCACCAACATTATACCATGATTTAGAATATATTTAGTGACCACCCCATCATAAAAAAATTATTGTTAAAACCGAGACTCAAAAATATGATTCGAATTTTATCTATAAAATATTGATTAAAATACATTAAAAATTCACAACACACATTATGTGTGGTTGTTTTTATAGATATAAATGCATTGGATCTAAAAAATAAATATTTGGGGTGTTCAGATTGATTGCGATCAGCATACAATTCTTCCTAAAAAAACAAAAATAAAAAGTAATGAAAGAAATAATAATATATTTATATGATTAGATTGAAGAGTTTTACTGCTACATTGTAGGAATAAAAAAGAGTCCAACATATGTTATTTAATTCTCAAATTAATCTTTTATTATATCTTTGTACTTATCAATATCTTCCGAATCTAATTTATTTTCATCTGTAGAAATGATACAAGGATTAATGAATCCAAATCATGATTCATAGGGTTTTCCCTTTATGTAGTAGTGATATAAAATCCGTTAGAAAATATGAATAGTTATTAAAATTAATGAATATATTAGATCATTTTTTGGAAAGACATATTATGAAAGTGTACCTTATGTATGTATTCACAACTGAGACCCCCCAACTATTCAAACTTGAGAATCTCATTTATAATCTCGATAACAATGTGTCTTTAATGATAGTTATAAATATTTTTTTGACATATGGAATATATAAAACATATCCATATTTGAATGTGGTTTCTTCATGAAGTTTTAATGATAATATATGTTGTAGTGGAACTGGTGGGGAGAAGGTACTCCTGAAAGGTCCTTTTGTTTTCTTGGTTGACTCACTAGATTTTTCTTGATCCAATCTTCTATTTCCCCATTGATTTATCCATATATAATACAATAACTCACTTCAAAAATTATTTCATCAAATATTTTATATTTTTCATTTGATTTTTTTTTCAATACACAGAACATGTATTTTTATAAGATTAGACGACCATGCTTCAAAATTTCCAATAGAATCATTGACCATTGTGATATCCTTATCATCAAGTGGAATTAGAAACTCATCAGTTGGATCTTAATCTACCTCAATCCCCACTCCCATGTGATCTTTTGGGATCTATTTATTATCTATTATGTATCCCATGATATTATACACCATACCCCTTGAAACTAGGTGGTGCATGGGTGTTGACAGATAGAAATCACATAAAACATTACCTTGTATAATTTTAGTAATATAAAGTTGTCAGAAGTTTTTTGATTCACATTTAAATGAAATATTAATGTAAACGTTGATTACTTTGGGTAAGGCATGTGGTTGAGAGGAATGACTAGGCTCAAAGATAGTGGGGCCATTTGGTTGTTCATGTGATGATCTTTATTCCATCACTAGTTTGCTTTAATCCTTTCACAAATATTGGTCTGCCAAACTAAACCAGACAATAATATATTTTTGACAGCTTTAAATCTACTTAAAGTAATTTTTCTTCTGGTATGTTCACCACTAATTATTATTTCTAAACCATATAAAAAAATATGAAAATAAATAGGTATTTTTATGTAATACTATTATAAATCATAATGAATTACTATTATGTCACACTTACACATGTTTCCCATAGTTCTTTTGTGTTGTCATCAACAAGTTTACCCTATTAAATTATGTGTGCCTCCTTCCATAGCACATGACATGGGATGGAAGTGGCTTTAGATTTTGATTGATTAATATGCATAAAAAAGGAACATATATTGTTTCATATCATAAAATTTTTTTATTATTGATTTAAAATACATACCAATTTATTCTCTAGTGAAGCATACCCCATACTTTTCTTTCTATAGGGGTAAATTGGTTTTGATTCATATTATATATTTCCAGCATTCCTTTGTTGTTTCATAAATTAAATTTTTTGAATCAAATTGGATAAAATAAATAATGTCAAATAATATATTATTTACTATAATAAAAATTGATATTCCATTGTGACAACTAATGAAATCATTCCATGTTTCCTGATTTATAATGTGTGCATAAGTAACTTGGGGGTGGGGCTTTACTTTCACCTCAGCATCCCTAAGATGAAACTTTGTAAGAATATTCTGAAAGCCTCTATGGGGTTTTCTAGAAGCCATTAATACACATTTCATATGGAAATCATCTAAAATAAATGAACTCTACAAGGAATAATGAAAATTAAATCAATGTTTCATTATATAATTTTTTGGTAAAATAGAGAAAAATATCATAACATTACCTTTAGATCTTCCCAAATGGTTTCCTTCATTATAGGCTGGACAAGGAACCATGAATCTATTTCAATCATCATATCCACCCTCATTGTAACCCTAACATTACTAATGAATATTGACTTGTTGGGGTCAAAACTTTGGACACATTTATTACATTCAACCTCAAATTTTATACCCTTACTTATTACCTTGATAATTTTATTCAAAAATGTGATGATATATTGTTATTTTTTCTTTCATCAAAATACTATTGATCCCCTAATAATTTTAAAGTTTCAATATCAACCAACTGTTCTTCCCTGAGATCGGTAACATCATCATGTTCAAAAGACATTTTCTGCATGAGTAGTCAAACATTTAATTTAGATTTTTTTAATACAATAAAAAACATATAATATTATGAGGAAAATCATAGTATATTAAAAAAACATTAACCTTCTCATTAAAATATTTTTTTAAGGTTGTATGAATTTGGATCCTCTATAAAGAATACAAATCCCCTATTTGTGCTCTCTAATAATGTACAAGACCTTGCCTATATTAGGACCACCATGAAATGATTTTGATTTCCCAATGAAAGGGTCATACTAAATTGAATTTTAATCTGAACCTAAAGTTGTTTTTGTTTCTATTAGGAAAACTGAACAATTATTGTTTACTAGATCCGAGACATAGAATACTTTCACTAATTGTGATGCCATTATGAATGAGTTGTCCCTTTCCCCTTCTATACTGAAATTCACCTTAAAAAATCCCATTTCATCAACTTTCACTAATCTCCTATTGTCAACCCATTTGAAATGGAAAATCATCACTTGAATTTTTGTATAATCCAACTAGTATTTCTGTTTGATAATGTCAAAATATGACATATTCTCATAAATTGGATTTCTATCCTTAGAACCATATGTATGCATCACTTCCACAATAAGCATAACTCCATGGTTTATCACCATACTGCATTAAATGTGTTATTTTGTATAGAACATATAAACATTGATTAGAAAACTAGTGTAAGATATAACACTTTCATTTGGTCCCCTGGCTATCCCTTGAAGTCATTCAGAAATTGAATTCTGTTTTTTCGACAATACTTATAAATGTAATCTCAGAACCATCCTATAAACTATTGATTATGTTTATTTGATATCAATATTTTATCCCTTGATGGATTCAAATCTCTAAGAATTTCTTTGTGGGATTCAACGTATGGTTCAACATCTTTACTATTATGTAAAATGTAATGACGTGCTTGCTCCCGTTCTATGATCGTAATTGTGATAACATCACTTTTGAAAATACCTTCTCCCATAAGGTATCGGCTAGTATTAGACTTTGGGGGACCGATTCTGTCAACATATAATAGGTAATCAGTATAAATTTTAATTGATTCTTCCAAAATATATCATTTTGAAATACAACCTTCTAGATGACTTCTATTTTTGACATACCCTTTCAAAATCATCATATATCATTAAATGGGACACATCCATCTATAATCGATAGAACCAAATAGTTGAACCTCTATAACCAAGTGAACCATCAAGTGGACCATTATATCAAATAATGATTATGGGAAGAACATCTCTAATTCACATAATATGTCTATAACCTCCTTATTCATGATTGGAAACTTTGTTGTGTCTATAAATTTAATCCATATGGATTTGAAAAAAGAAGAAGAGTATAGTTAATGTATGTCATACATTTTTAGATATAATGTAACATAAAGTGATGAGTATAAAATACTGCATCAAAATATGATAGTTGTGTGATTTTAGTCCCTGTAACTTCAAATTAGTCATTGACATGAAATTCATGATATTTGATGAATACAGCTCTAGAAATTTTACACCATTAAGGAAAATTAAAAATTACAGTTTTTCTTGTTTGGATAGTGTAAGATACTAGAGTAAGGAAATTATAACCTTTACCCTTCACTGGCACCAACACTTACTTTATCCCCATTCCAATCATGTCCAACCTAGCCTTGATTACATCTTTTGTTTTTCTAGGAACATTCCAATAACACTATCAAATAATGTTTTTCTACATACATGACATCAATAAAATGTTTGAAGTATAAAAAATTCCAATATGTTAATTCAAAGAAAATTTATATCTTTTCCAACCTAATTTTAGAAGGTTTTTCAAAAATGGTTTACCAAAAATAATGTAAATATATTTTACTTTATTGAATAGTTTGTCACCCATCAGTGGAGATGGTGTTGTACCTTATTTGGTATTCCCATCAAATTCTTTCATTTAGGATAAGTATTTATGTCATCAAGGTAAAAATTTACAATGTACTAAAAACATAGTCTTTGAGAAAATTTTTAACCAAATTTAGTGTGTGAATTATTCTCAAATGGGATACCCAAACATTGATTTAAATATATATCCTGAAAACATTCCATAAGAATGAAAGTAATTTATCGTACCATAAAACATGGCCCTTAATTTGAGTTCTTAACGTCTATGAGAATCATTCATTTTAACACCTGTATCCCACATCAATTTCATATCTTTTATCAATGGAATCAAATTGACATCAATATCATTACCCGATTGTTTTAGTCCATATATAATCAGATGCAACATAATGTATTTGTGCTTTATGTGTAACCATGGTGGAAAGTTATAATTTACCAACATAATGGGACATGTATTATGAGTAATACACTATAAACCAAAATGATTTATTCTATATATAGATAATTCAAGATGGAAGTTTCTTAGATAATTTATAAATTTAGGATACTCATAATCAATTTTCTTTCAATGAGGAGAGTCTAATAGATAACATAATTTACCATCTTTAATTCTTGTATCTGCATGACATGTCAATTTTATCACAATTTATTAACATCCATATAGTCTTCTAAATCATGGAATGATAGGAAAGTACCATAAAGATTTCGAAGGACTTGATTCATCGTTCTTATATCGATCCACACCATACTTAGGGAATTTTATGAGTGATTCATGGTCCTTGAGAAACAATATGCAATCATTTGGACAAGCATGTATTTTTTTTAGAGATCATTCCCATTGAACATAACATTAGTTTTAAATCATATGTTAAATAAGGTTGTTTATTTTCTTTTGGTAGCATACCATTTAGGAGACCAAGTAGTTCTATAAAGCTAGTGTTGCTCTATCCACTTCCAGCTTTCAAATTATATAACTTTAATATAGCTGATAATGTTGTGTATTAAGTATAACTGATATACAATGGTCTCTCATAACAACTATTTAACTTCTCAAACAAATTTGGGCAATCATATATGTCATCTTCAATTTCCATTGTTATTTCTTCCATATGATCTCCATAATCATTCACACTGATATTCATATCAAATGACTCACAAACTGTAGTATCATCCCAATAGGTGTGAACATTTAGTTTTTCCCCATGTTTAGTCCAAAATTTATAGCTCTGATCTATTCTGTGACAAATCAAATGTTCTTTCAACTCTTTTGTACTAATTTATCTTGAATAAAAATAATGTAAACACTAATAAGGTATTTGAGAAGGTCCGTATTCATGCTCTATTGAAAACTTAATGAACTCTTTAACTCCATATTCATACTCTTTTATCATACAATAATCATGCATCCTTTTTTGTTTCATATTCATCCTATTAGGTTCATAAAATATTCATTTTGTACAAATAATAAATAAATACACATAAGATATTCATAATCAATGGAGAAAGTTATATATAATTATAATAAGGGGAACCCAATATTTGAGTGTTCCAAGTAATTTAATTATGATTTAAAGGAAATGGTTAATTTAATTTAAGAAAATAATTACTCCACTGGTGGTAGGTGTTATCCTCTGAATTAATCCAAAACAATCACCGGTACCCGATATTGGATGACTAGTGATCAAAGTAGTTCAAGAAACATAAGTTCATGTCTAGAAGATATGTGGGATGAGTATTATAAAATAAATGAAATAATAATTATATAGGAGATGAATCTGATTAGGATGACAATTATCTCCTTAAATCTAAATGTTCTTAGGATTGGAGTTGGCGAAGTAGTGGACACCATTTCTTTATTTGTTTCCTAAAGCGAAAAAAGCAGCAGCAATAGTATGATCCCTACAAGTGGATACTTTAATTTTGACATCTTACCAATGATATGTAGACACTTCAAGCATAAATGTTTCCTCTCTCATTTATTCCCATTTACCATGTTCTGATACACTTTACATTATAAATCAAGGTATTTAAAATCGTTATTTCATCTATAATTACAAAATATCTTAATAAAAATGCTAATAAAACGGATTTATCACTCAACTAAATCACTTATAGACATATATTAATCTAATCATCACTAATAAATATTTTGTAAAAAAATATTTATTATTGGATGGAAGAATTCCCTTTGAAATTCGTGTTCTTTATTTCCATTTAATTGTGAACCAAATTTATAAATTTGTGTAAAAATATATTTCCTTAGAATATAGAAGTTCATGTAAAATGATTAGATATATAATAATTACTAGATTGGTTATTGGAACAGATAATGGAATACATTGAGATAGTGTTTTACAAGATATACTAAGCATCCTGACATTTTTTTCAATTCCTTCCTCCAGTCAAACATTTTATTTTTATCAATATGTGAATTTTTACTCATTTTTTTAACTTCAATATTTCAGTCCTTAGTATTAAATTAATATTAATTTGAATCTATGATATTAATAATATACATAGAAGTAAAAAATGACTCTTCATGTATTAACCATGACTTGAAAATCCATACAACACTTGATTCATGTTCACTACTACCCTAAGAGAACTCCTTGGTGCCCGACTATCGGTGGATAGTGTTGTGGGTCTAAAATTATAGTCGGGGAATGAGTTAACCATTTTTCTATACAGATATGTCATGGTTATTATTTATATAAAATTAATAATGACTCATCAATAGCTTAAACCATCCAAGAATAAAACATCAACAAATGAGGCCATATGAGGAAAGAAAAAGACTGTAAACCACCCAAAACTCTCTACAGAAATGTAAAAAAAACTAAAAACATGAAACTTGTAGTACAAATGAATTCCATAATATAATTAAAACCAAATGTATCATAATATCAAGGAAAAACTAATAGGAATTAGAGAAGATCCAAACAAGATCGCGGATAACCTCCATTAGCTCAAAATATGATGTATGAACTAATCCATCTTCTATAACAAACAAAAATAACCCACTCAGGTGATCTTATGGTTACCATTATCCCTAAGTACATGCAAATTAGTAGAATAGAGGTTTTATATCCATCAAGGTGTCCTTGTAGGGTTTGAGAAAAAAAGGTAAGAAACCACTAACGATGTCTCAACATAGTATAGAAACATGTTATGGGAATAAAAATATCTACTAATTTACAAAGATATAGAGTAAAATAGTTTTAAAAGTTAATAAAAAAGGAAAAATAGTGGATCACAGTGAAGTGATAAAATTAAAAAAAAGTTTAAAATTAAACTGATAACCCATATAGAAGCAGGGACCTTACCTTCATTTACATCATTTAAGAGTATCCCAATATTAATGTATACCTAGAGGTTGGGAAAAAAGTAGTCTATCCCATAAAGGTAGATATATATATATATATATATATATATATATATAATTTCTAGTATTAATCCCAACTTGTGGGATAAGGGAAGGGGTATACCAAGCTGAGGCCTTATCCTATCTCATGGGAGAGGGGAATGGGTATACCATTTCAGAGCACTCTTATCCCATAAAATCCATCATACTAAAAATGTAGCTATAATTTCTTGATATATATATATATATATAAACCCAATAAACCTTTCTAATATACATATAATTCATCAATTAGAATTTAATAGTATTTTGGTAACTCAAAGATGCATTGTATGGAAGCATAATTTTAAGAATTCTATATAAAACATATATGACATGTTTGATATCATCTTTTAATAACTAAAGATAATGATATTTACATGAATCTAGGAAACCACTAAGTTAGAAATCCATTCACTGAAGAACCTACTAAACCAGTGATACACACATCCAAATTGATCACATGTTACCAAATCCAACAAATTCTGGATCCCAAATAATCAACCCATAACCATATTTCTAATACATAACTCAAAAACACACCATGAATTATTCCAAAAATCATTCATCATATTTCTAATTCATAACCCCCAAAATTGACTCAAATCAATAAATACCACAAAATTTGGACATCCATAACTATCCCATTAAAATGAAACTTAATTCCAGAATCTATAACCATAAAACCACAATAAATACCAAAAAAAAATACAAACCAATAACTAACAATAAAACATACCCAAAAATATAACCTAAACACCCTATGGATCAAGACATTAAAAATTTAGATCCCGAACCCACTAGGGTTTGGATAATAGCATGAAGTAGTGAGAGAGGAGAAAGAAGAACATGGATAGAGGATAAAATGAAGAAGAAGGAAACCACAAAACCCATGAGAGAATCAAGCCAAGAAAACACCTCACTAGCACACACTGTGGAAACTGAAAAAGAAAACAATGAGAAGGGAGGAGAAAAAATAACATACCATATATTCAAGGCTTGATTCATCCAAAAGAAGGTCGAGGGGGAGTGGCGACAGCATTGTACTTTCACAAGAGTATAGAGGCACAATTGAAATCGGTTCGATTACGATTTTTTTTAAAAAGACCGAGGAGGGTTTTAGCAGCACTACCAAAATAACGATGATAAAAGGGGTTTTATCAGTGCTAAATTAATAAGTGCTGATAAATATCTAACTTTATTAGTGTTAAAACATTAGTGCAGATAAAGATTTATTTTCGATAAAGATTTATAATTATATTTATAAATAAATATATTTTTAATATATTTATAAATATTTTTATACAATTATAAATTTATTTATATCATTATATATATTATAGGTACTTAGGGGTACAATTACAATGAAACATAGAAATGAAACAAAAACAACCCGATAGGGTAGGTCATAGCCCCCCAAGGAATAACCCACCTATTTTTTATTTCCTGAAGGACCTATGGACATGGAGTCCATTACAAAGCCTGTAGCCCAGGTGCCCTATACCTATAATTATTTTTTTTGTTTCACAATTGTGCGGGTCCACCACCTTAAGTTCCATCCATAGCCGTTGTGGACATTGCATGCCCGCCTAAGGAGTCATCCTGCTGCCGCTCCACCTATAACTGCTCACCGTGCATGCACCACTGCCATGAGCCATGGCCTCCATCCAAGCCGCTGCCCTTCATGCCGCCACCGAGAGACCCATGCCTAGGTTGCCGTAAATCCAATTGAAATTTGCTGGTGCCTAGATTTGAACATGGGTTTGTGATGTAGGATTATAGGGTTGAATTACCCCTATGCTACAACCCCAACTGCAAATATATATAAATATAATTACAAATATATTAAATATATTCATTATTAAAATATATTTATGATAATTTTATAAATATTTAAATATATAATTTTTTATTTATAATTATATAAATACTTTTTAAAAAAAATTATATTTATTTATTTATAATTATAAATACATAATTTTATAAATATAATAAATATACATTTATAAAAAAATGTATTTTTAAATATATTTATAATTATTTTTTATAATTATAAATATATTTATATCATTATATATATCAATATAATTATATATATAATTAATAAATATAAAAAATATAATTATAAATATAGCAAATATATTCATTATTTAAATATATTTATCATAATTTTATAATTATAAATATATTTATATCATTATATATATATATATAATAAATTTATATAAATATAAATATAAATATAAATATAATTATAGTAAATATATTCATTATTTAAATATACTTATTATAATTTTATAATTATTTAAATATATAATTATTTATTTATAATTATATAAATAAATATTTTTAAAAATAATATTTATTTGTTTATAACTATAAATATATAATTTTATAAATACAATAAATATAAATTTATAAATACATATTAAAAAATATATTTTTAAATTTTTTAATGAAAATATGATCTTAAATGCATACATGTTAAAAATGAGTGAAATTGAATAATTAAAAATGAGTACCCTTTAAAAATATTGAAAGAATAAATAAGTTTTATTAATTAAATAAATTGTTAAAAAAATATGGATATATATTGAAATGAAGGTGAATACATATTGAAAATATTAAAACATAGTATATATATATATAGAAAATGATTACATTCAAAAAAAATATTAAAAAAGAATAAATAATATTAATTGTAATAATATTAAAAGTAAATAAATAAAATTTAATGATTAGAAACATAATATATTAAACATATAATGCTACTAAATGAAATTCTAAAATACATATTAAAATTTGAATAAATTACATAAATATGAGTTGTATGTGTTTCTAGATAAGATTTCATTAATTACATTAATACTTATGTGTGTGTGTTGCATATAAAAAAGAATTAATTACGTATATGTATGTGTGAAGTTAATGTAACACATGTTTGATATATGTTAAATTGAAAAATCAAATGATATTCAATTAAATTTCCATTACTCGATGAAATTAGTCAATATTTTTAATTAATATTAATTTTTAATTATAAAACATTTTATACTAAATGGACAACTTATTTAATGTAAGCACATATATTTTGTATTATATAAATCATATTTTAAGAAATATTATATATATTGATATATATATATATAGAAATATATATGAATATATTTCTATATTGAAAATATTAAATGTATTAATGAATAATTATGTATAAAAACTGTGAAGAATATATATATTAGGTTCTTGGGGGTATAATTATATTCAAACACACTCACATCACACACAAAGACTGGAAAGGCAGACCATAGCCCCCCAAGGGGATACAAAATCCATCAAGCCCTATTTATTTATTAGAGGATGGACTGTAGGCCCAAAGGGTGTTGTAACACCCCAAGGATTTACAAATAAATTTAATATTGAGTGCATGAAAACACCGAGTCTCTATGAAACAACATTTTTTTATAACCTAGAAAATAAACATAATTTTGCCGCTTTTGTGATTTGAATTTCAAAAAATTGACATACACGATTGCATTTAGTAAGATATTTAGTGTATGATAGTATCAACTTACTTTTTTTGTGAATAGTAACTTGACCCTTATGAATAGTAATATACCCTTGTGAATAGTATTATTATCCTTATGATTAGTAATATGACCCTTATAAATAGTAACATCACCGATGAAATTACAAATAAAATTTAGGCACCTTATAAATGAAATAGAATATTTTAAAAATTAATAATTAAGCGTTGTTATTTTTGTGAGTAATAAATATTTAATTATAATTTTATAGTTAATAAATTTATTTAAAAGAAAAATTATTTTCATAAAATGTTTCTTAAATAAACATTTTGTTGTCCTATGATTTTAGGATAATTTAGTGAGACCTTATTTAATTTTAAGGGTGTTATAAAATCAGTTTTAATTTTAAATACTATATTTTTCAAGTAAATGATGATTTTAATAAAAATTAATTTACCATATTTAGAATTTTTTTTTGATAAAATGGAGTCCATTTTTTAATTCTAAATTTCAAATAATGTTTATGGTGAATTTTTGGGATTTTTCTAAAATACATTAATTTTTGGTGAATAGAAAAATACAATAATTTATGATAAATGCTAAATACATGATTTATTGAGTCATAGGTGATGTAAGGTTGATGTAAGAACACTTGGTTCGAACTCACATTCACTTATTACTATTTTTGGTCACAAGAATCAACACTATTTCTTGTCTTGAGAGAAATAATAAAATAATGAATAAGATATTCAATAATCACCCCTCTCCTCTACTATAAAACCACCCCTCACTCCCTCTTCTCCTCACTTTTCTAAGTCTAGAATCTTATCAGATATATTCCCAAATCCTCTTCTCTTGTATCTTACCACTTCCAGGAGCTCTTGGTCTTTCCAAAAGACCAAAACCCCTTCCCTTAAAGAGGTTCTCAAGGAAGATACTTCAAGTGGTAAACCCTATTCCTTTTCTTTTAATTTCATTTTCATTTTTTTTATTTTCTTATCTTTTCCTCACTTACTATGTCAAAATGATCATGATAACTCCATTATAAAAAATATAATGTAATGATATCATGTTAATGGAAGATATATCTTCAATCTCCATACTCTATCTTATTTATTTAAAAAATGAAATCATCGTCCGGGAGGTGACAATTTAAAACCTTAATGGATGACGGACCTTCATTCTTCAATTTATCCTTCAAGTATGGACATGAAAATAGTTTTATGGTTGAAAAATACTATAATATATGTATTATGATCTACATAATTTTCTATAAATAGTATATATATGTAATATTAATTCATAAGACAAAACTACTTTGTAATAATCGAAATACCGCCAAAATAATCCAAATGAATATCACTAATGTTTTATCTAAAGATTCATGATATAACATAAAACCAAATGAATTATATAACCATTTAAACTTTTAAAGTTCATTAATATCATATAAATTCAATTCTGAAGAATTATACCCATTCCACATAAAAGTCCACACTCATATACAAGTATACCGTTCATGAAAACCAATGAAATGAATGCTCCCTACTGATAAAATTTAATCTTATAACTCATAAAAGGGGAAATAAATGAAATTAATAAAATCATAATAAATCAAATACATGTATAAAATGTTATAAATTAATTAATTAATGGATTTAATTTGATTATCCAGGACATTAAGATCAAGTGCAGAATACATTTGGACATAAGGTATGAGTTTCCTCATCTCACTACCTTTTTTTGAGATATTACTTATTCCCCACTATTTATTGTATATGGTGTATGTATACTTCCCATTGATCTATCATATCATGAATATATTTATTTTCATGTTATTCAATGAATCATTTGGTGATTATTAATTTTGAGGCATATGATTCGATTGATTAAAAGTTGTAAGAGATCCCACCCGAACCTTAATTTTTTCATTCAGGATTTTATTCCTTGTAATCATGCCAATGTAATGAAATAATTAACCGGATCTAGAAAACAGAGGTCGTGGAATTATAGGTGTTAAACCCATGAAAATCCCAACCCGTAGGTTAATAAACCAAGCATGCCCACCGGATCCACATGCTCCAATAGTCCACTACTTCTTCCTTTCTGGGACCGCCATAGCAGTCACCCGCCATCCACTTGCGACCCATCACTTATGGTGTTTTCACGCCATGAAACCCCACCACATGCCATATTTGTCACCAATGAGCACCTCCACCACCAATGTCTGCCTAGTGCTCAGTTTTCCCCCTCTATCCATCTCCGAGACCATCGAACTTCCTACTAGATTTTTCACCACCGAGCAGCTCCATCACCGATGTCCGCCTGGTGTGTCGTCGTCCCAATTCATCCATCTCCGATCCAATTCCCATCGACCTGCCACAATAGGGTTTCTGTGAGATGAACTTTTCCCCTGAATAGTGCTCTACCGAATGAATAAATCCAGCTGTGACCTTCGTAGTTCTTCCGTCGTCGCCCCCGCCACGCATTACATGTCTCCAAATAGAAACCTAAAAACAACCCACAAATGAAGTGGTTGAGAGTCGAACACGGGACTCTCGACAAATAATGCCACATGATTAGTGTTGATCACCCCTTGACTACCACCCCATTGGTATAAAAACCATTAAAAATAAATAAGACATAAAATATGTTTTTTGTTATCACATTTTATTCATTTTTATATTTATATTTAACATATATTATTTATTACTATTTATAATTAATGTATATATATATATATTAAATTTATTCATTTTTATTAATAATTGTTTCATTAATACATTTATTTAATAATTTAATAATTTATTCATTTTTATTATTTTGTTTAATTATTATAATTTATTCATTTTAGATATCTATATTTAATATATACTATTTATTAATATTTATAATTTTTATATATGTATATTAAATTTATTCATTTTTATTAATAATTATTTAATTAATAATTTTTTAAATATTTTTATTATTTTAGTCATTTTTAATTTTTATTTGTTTAATTATTTCAATTTATTCATTTTATATATCAATATTTAATATATAATATTTATTAATATTTATAATATATATATATATATATTAAATTTGTTAATAAATATTTAATTAATTTTTTTAAATATATTTTTTTAAATTTAATCATTTTTAACTTTTATTTGTTTAATTATTTTAGTTTTTTAATATTTTTAATACTTGTATTTTTTTTAATTTTTATTGGTATATATTTAAAAAATGGGTCGGGCCGTGTATAAGCTTGGATGAGGTGGGATGACTGGACGTATGCGGATGAGCTAAACCAAGGAAAGCAAAGAGTGGGCCAAGACCTGTGTGGGACTGTGAGCCCATATTAGTGTGTGGGAATAGTTTATGCAGGAGCCCATCCCTGCAGTAGGCTTATGAGCTTGGCTTACACCGAGATCATATATAAAGAAGTGGCCACACTTGCGCTGTTTTGATGTGGGACTCACAAGAGCGTTCAAGACCATTATCAGCGCTAAAAATAAATCACCAATAAAGATACCCTTTATTAGTGATAAAAAAAGCATTGATAAAGGTAACCCTTTATCAACTCTAATAAACAAGCACTGATAAAAGGTTCCCTTTATCAATGTTTTGTTAGAGCTGATAAAGGCAACCTTTATTGATGCTTTTCTCTAGCATTGATAAAAGATAGTACTGTATATTACGCCTTTTATAGTAGTACCAAATAATACCCTAAAAGAACTACTGTATAATAGATCTATTTATTTTGAAGTATTGAGAGTTTTTGGGTGCACTCCCTCTACACATGTTAAAAAATACAAGGCCAAACCTAAGCTTGTTAAGTGAATTTTATAGGCTATCTCGAGAGGGACAAATGGTATAAACTAAAGGTTAACAAACCTAACTTTCGATAATTCATCATTAAAAAGTATATTTTGTTTCATGAGTTAGATACTGCCAAGTCAAATCTACCTATTGTGGATACTAATAAGGAACACCAAATGATAGATGTTGAGGTTCAATCACCAGTTGAGTCTGAGTCTCCTTTTTAGATTGCTCCACCTAAACCTCAACCTAAGGGTAATTCTGACTCGGAATCTGACAGTGGGTTTATAAGTGAACCTCTTACTTCTATTAATGATTACCAACTCATTAGTGATAGATTAAGAAGGATTATTATACCTCTATCTCAATTTTTCCTTGAGGATATGGATTCTTTTTCTTTTAATATTACCAAGGACTATATAACTATGGATCCCCAAACCCAGATACAATCTATTAATGCCTGTGATTCTATGCACTTGATTATTTCCATGCATGATGAGATTCATTCCTTAAAAAAGATCCATATCTAGTCCATTGTGAATAATCCACCAACTTCCAACTTATAGGTTATAAATGGATCCCTAATAGGGTATAACATAACACTAGAGAAAACAAAATCAAATTTAAGGCCATATTTGTAGCCAGGGTTTTACTTTCAAGAGAAGGGATTGATAATTATGAACTATTCTCTCTCATGGTTTAATATTCTTCTATTATATTATTGTTATCTTTTTCTTCTTACCTTGATCTTCATATTAAAAAGTTAGAAGTTAAAACCATATTATTTCATTGTCATCTTGATAAAAATATTTACATGAAACCTCCTGATGGTTTTGCACAATAATTCAAATCAAACCAAGTTTTCATACTCAATAAGTATTCATATGGTTTAAATGAGGCCACTTTATAATGGTATAAGAATTTTTCTTTTTTCATGTTACAAAATAATTTTTTTGGAAGTGAGTTTGATGCATACATTTATTTCTAATATGTTTAAAAATGAATTCTCTACTTTCTACTTTATGCGTATTATATAATTAATATTAGTAATAATATGATATAAATTACCATTATCCAAATACAAATAAAAAAAAATAAAAATCAGGTTTAGAAATTATATGTGATAGAGAATATAAACTTCTTTACATATGTTCATGTTGTTAAAATTCTTACTAGATATATATTTGATTCTTTAAATCCTATTAGTATTCCTTTTTCCTAAAAATTCAAATCATCCCTATCTTGTTTTACTTCCACTACTACTGATGTTGATTTTGTGAGTATAATTTTTAAGGACCTGTGTTTATTTGGACTAAACATTCGAAAAAAATTGAATTATTACTTTTAAATGCTTGTAAAAGGTAAAAAAATCATTTACACCTAGAATATGATATCAGAAAATTATTCTAACCACTCCATTGGTCCCATAATATAGTGTTTATCCCAGGATAAGAGTTTAGTAGAATTCTGAATAGTTTGAATTTATGTGGAATAATTAATATTTAATATATAATTAATTTTATATTAGTTTATTCGAACACATTCATTCGGTGATATATTTTGAACGAAGAATCATATTAAGATTCCATATTATTCACCATGTTTGGAACGTGGGGTTTTCCATGGTGAGGAATAAACTTAGGTCAGACATCGAGGTTGGGCTTGAGCCCCTTTTTCTTTTTTGTTTTTTTCTTCCTTTTATTTTTTTCTTTTATTTTCTTCTCCTCCACTTTGGATTCTCAGTTAAACCCCCATTTGGGCTTCCTAATTCACACGACTGAGAGAGAAAGGGTGAGGGGTGGAGAGAGAGAGAGAGAGAGAGGAAGAAGAAGAGAGGTACCATCACAGATCTCGGGATGTGCCAGATCGTCGTGCAGTAGCTGTTGATCATGGAAACCGACGAAACTTTGGTAGATTCCACCCAAAGGTAGTTTATTTTTATGTTTTTTCATAAATACCTATAGATTTACTGATTTATAGTTTTAAGTCCCCATTATCAAAAATTAGAATCCCTTTAGGGTTGACTTATATATTTTGGGGAGAAAGCCAGGGTTTAGAGCCAATTTGAAGGGTTTCCCATTCAGAAATCTTGGTCACACGACCTGTAGTTTAGGAACACACACCATATGTTCTTCTTATTCAAGGAATATGATATTTTATAAGTACACACCATGTGTTGGGAATTCATGAAGTGTACTGGTACTTGGTCATGTAGCCAAGTACATGGCCAGAAAACCCTTATATGGGTACTTGGCTGTGTAAAGTATATGGAAAAACCCTGGGTTAGCTGCATGCCATGTACAAGTACACAAATAGGAATAATACATGGCTAAGTACCCAATGTAGGGTACAAGGCTGTACCCCTTGTCGGTCGCATGCCGTGTAATGGTACACGACCATGATATATCACTAATACAAATATGGCTTATAATAGCGCTAAAAATGGCCTTTAACAAAAATAAGAAAGAGCTGTTAATCTCGGAGAAGATAAAGGGGGGGTCCCCTTTATCAGCACTAAAAATAGCGTTGATAAAGGGGGACTTTTATCAGCACTGAAAAAAAGCATTTATAAAAGTTCCCCTGTATCAGCGCTAAGCAAGCACTGATAAAGGTAATATTTATCAGCACTATTTTTAGCACTGATAAATGTATAATATATCAGCGCTATTGTGAGCACTAATAAAAACTACCTTTATCAGCGCTCAAAATAGTGCTGATATATTATCCATTTATCAGCGCTTAACTAGCGCTGATAAAGGCGAAAGATCCTATCCAAAACAAGAACCTACACAGAACCTGCCCAACACCTGCACACATTACGACACCTGCACATAGTCCAAACAAAACCTGCACACAACACACACAACACCCACACACAAAGCACAGAAGAACAAAAAATGATACATTCATTTACTTGAAATCATTAATACAAAACAACACACTTCTATATACATTTCGAATAATGTTTAATTTGGTTACAATTACATTTATCCAACAAACAGTTAGAAAACAATGATGTTCCATCCTTTTTGCATCCATCCGCTCTAAAAAATTGTCATCCATGGCGGCAGTTTCCGAACAAAGCATTCAAACTGAGGAAAAATATTTCACCTACATAATAAAACAAATATTATGTTAGTAATACAATAATGAAATAAAGAATGGGGTTGCTAAATGGAATTATACTAGTGAGGCACAAAACATAAAATAACCAATTATACTATTGAGGCACAAAACATAAAACAAATATTATGTCCCCCCATTCTATAAAAAAGAAGCACCCCTGCCCCCTTCCCCAACACACCCCCTACACACTACCCACCCCCGAGCACACCCCCTACCCCTGCACACTCCATTTCCCCTGAACACCCCCTTCCTCCTTCCCCAGCACACCCCTGCCCACTGCACTTCCCCCCTTCCCATTGCACACCCCCTTCCCACCCCTACATATTTCAAAAGAACCCAGAACACCCCTACCCCTTCCCCCTACCACTTTTCCCCCTTCCCCCTCCCCCAGAAAACCACCCCTGCCCTCTCACCCTGTCCCCTGCACATCATAAAGAAAATACCTTGTATGGAAATTGTGCTCAATTTACATTATACACATCATATATATCAACACATTCTCATGTAATTTCATTCAATGTAAATACACAAATATAGAATCTCTACATCTCATAAGAAAACCCTCTTTAAAATTCACAAACACATTAAATCCATTTGAAAACACCCATCACACAACTTTCTCATTTCTTCAAACACATTTAAAGGACTTAAGCATGAAAATCCACAAGAAATACAACTGTATTCATTTTAAAAATAACTTTCAAGTCTATACACACCCCAAATTCCTTTGATAACACATTTTTAACCACACAAACATTTCATATAGTATAATTAACAAGAAAATATAGGATAATAAAATCATCATATAATGTAAAAGTATGGAATCACCTACATAAAGCGTGGAATCTTCCAAAATCTGCTGGAAAACATAAAACCGCACCTCCAAAATACCTTAATAAGGACTGATTAAACATTAATATTGAATATATTAATGGAAACCCATGTTTAACTTGTGGTATTCCATGAGTTTAACATCCCACAAGGATAGAGGGTCATGATTTAATGTATTATAGAGATGTAAGACCTGGGTGGATCAAAACACTTATAAAGGTGGATCAGGTAGGTACATCTCTAGGAGGGAGCACCTGGAATGTTTACCTGATAGATGGATCAAAACGCCCAATGAGGTCTGACCCAAGTGTGGTGCATCCCATAAAGGTAAGGTTTCTCATTTTGAAGAATTATTCGGACTCCACTAAGGGAAATACAAGAGGGAAAATAAGCGAAGGTGTACCCCAGTGAGGGGGTCACCATGGTTTACCATTGGTTGGGATTTAACCTCATGGAGGCTTCCTATGTACCCAATTTAGAATACAAGGATCAAAAACCATATATTTAAATGAGTTATGTTGTGGGTATTACCCATGGTTAGCTTCCCGTCACACTAGGAATACTCTTGGTTGGATGAGTATGGGTCCTATGGGGCTTATGCATTGTTAGATTCTCAGGTTCTTCCAAGAGTAGCAATGGGATGAATGGGACATACGTGATAAGATAGACCATGTGAATGGCGTGATCCTTGTAAAGAGGCATGCGGCACAAAAAACATGTGGAGCTGTCTGTAAACATTATTTATGGTGGCCATGGGGCTTATCAGACTCCCCATACCTTCCATAAACACCTCAAAACATCACGAGGACCAGATTCTACATGATGGTGCATCACAGGGTTGATTCTTTTGATGATGTACTGGTCGTTTGAGCTTGGATTTCATCTCAAACAGCCTTTCCCTTACTTGAATTATCCTGGGATACATATTTTGGTTCCAAAAAATCCCTCAATGATACTGATTATCTCATGCATCTACCTAGAAATAATTGTGCAAGTCAAACAACAACACATGTGCTCAAATACAAGTTCAAAAAAATGAGATACAGAAAATGGATTTTTTTGATCCTCGGTGGTTTTGTCGTTCACCCCATACGCATTGCACACCATCATGCCTTACTTCAATATTGATTTGTTCAAATATCAATAATATGAATCTGTGGATAGAAAAAATTGAGTAATAAATTAAGATTTCAATACATCGGAGCATTCTCAATTCACCAAAGAAGGTTGGAGGATAATCAATAATCATATATAGATAACATAAGTGGTAGGAATTCACCTTCATCCTATTTGTGTACAATCTTCCATCAGGCATGTTTCCCATTCGTTTCTAAACACATGTATATCATCTTCTGAATATGAGTTTTTGCGATAGTCATGGTAGTACTGAAAAAATATAAATACACAAAGGATTAATAAATATTTTAAATGAATTCGTAATTATTTTCGAAAATACCTCATCAGGGATGCTAGTTTGTTGATGAAATACGATCTCTTTCATAAATTTACAAACATAATAACCACAATCCTTTCCGTTTGTTTGTTTTGGATACTACAGAAACATCAAAAACAATAAGTAATTTGTTTTGATATGTGTTTGGATAGTGAAATGTTATTATATATACCTGGATACTTTTCCAGTTGTAGATCTTGTAGGCGTGCTCATCCTTATGCCTTGGATTTATTCCATGCATTAGACAATATTGATGCACCGCCCTATCATAACAGAATCCTCATTAAAAGATAACATAAATTATATAACTAGATGTTTAGTTTTAAAATGTTGGATCTAGTGTATTAAAAATTAACAAACGCCATCATGCGTGGTCGGTTTGTTGGATATCCATGCATTGAATCCAGGAAATAAATCTTTGGAGTATCCAAATTGACTGCAATCAGCATCCAATGCTCCCTAAAAATACAAAAAGGAATAAGTAAAGAAAGAAATGAAAATATAGTTGATATGATTACATTGTAGAGTTTTACCCCTACATTGTTGGTATTAAAAAGAGTATGTCATTTTTAATTTTGTTTTCAAACGATTTGAGAAGGGATGAAATTATTGCAGCCTCTTTAACAGAATCTCTTTCGTCTTTTGAAGATATGGTGTGAGGACTAACGAGTCCAAATTTTTGTTCATGGGAAAATCCCTTCAATTGTTTTTCATATATACGTCTGCGACAAATATAAAATGTATTTAGTCAAAATTATCAGAGTATATCAGCTTTTGTAAAATCAAATCATGAAAACTTACCTCATGTATACATTTACAACTGAGGTGCCTATCCATTCATACTTGAGGAGTTCATTTACATTTTTATCACTAATGAAATACGATATCCTCTCTCCATACATATCTTTTTTGAAAGAAACTATGTGAGTACTGCTATCTTTCAACTTTGTATCCACATGATCCTACAATGATATTAACTGTGGATATAGAACGGGGAGGGTGAAGGTGATCTCAGTAGACCGTTTCAATCGGTTGGTTGATCCTTGAGATAGTTTTGAGCTGATATTTTGTTTCACCCCACAGTATTTGTCATTCTATAATAACAGTCATCGGTTCAAACCTTTTTTCATTAAATGTTAAAGGTCCATCTTGAAAAATAAATAAGAAATGAATACCTTTTTGTCGACATGTTTTTTTTACAAGAACTGTCAGCCATGCGATGAATGTTCTAACAACTTGTTCAACCATATTAATGTCGTCATTGTCATTTGGAACAGGTAGCTCGACACTCGGCTCATTAGCTACGTTAATTGACACTCTAAGATGATCTTTTGGAAGTTGTCTGTTGTGTAGCATGTCGTTTTGCGTATTGAACACCGCAGCCCTCGCTACAAGACAATATGTGGGAGTTGATAAATATAAATCACAGTCATTTTCACCCTGTGGAATATTAGTATAGGAAAGGTATCGGTGTCTATGTAAATCACATTTCACAGAAACAATTATTAAAACATTGATTACCTCATATAAGTCAGGTTTTTTAGGGGAATGACTCGCCTCAAAGCTGGTGGGGGGGGGGGGGGGTGGGGCGAGATCGTCACGCACGGGTTATTATTGAGTTGTTTCTTCTCTTTGCCTCTCCCCCATCAATTTTGCTATCATCTCTCTCTGGTATTGTAATTCTTCTTGAAAAATAGATAAATGTTCTTGCAGCTTTTCCATTTTTTCATTTTGATCCTCCGTTTGTTTTTGTTTTTGAAAATATGTTTGGGGTGTCACCCCAAAACCCGCACCTCTGATGCGGCCATACTTTTCTAGATGCTTCAAGGCTGCTAAAAGTATGTCTGCATCTGGTGTAGTTATTGTTGATTCTTGTGACTATTTCAAATAGAAAATATATAAAAATAAGTAGTTATTGTAATGTAATAGCGATTTAAAGCAACTCAAATTTATATTATGTCATACTTACACATGTTTCCCACACTTTTTGTGTGTTTTCATCTATCAATGTCCCCTCTTTATTTACATGATCCTCCTTCCATAACACATGGCGTGGGATGGATATGGCTTTCGATTTCGATTCATCAATCTATATAGAAACAGAGAAACATGGTTATTGTGTTGTTTTATGTCACATACTAGTAGTAGGGTAGATTTAAAAGATGTACCATTTTTTTCTCAAGTTTAGCGTACCCCATCCTTGCTTTACGGTAAGGGTATGCTGGTTCTATTGCGCGTTTTTTATTTTTAGCACTCAGTAGCTGTTTCATAAATAAAAAACTGTTAATCAGAGTGATGAATACAAGCAAACGTCAAACAATGTATTACCCCACACAATGTACCTGAAAAGTATGCTCCCCACGACAGTTTCTAAACGCATCCCACACTCCTTGGGTTATCAAGTGTGCGTAAAGAGGAGGTGGGTGCGACTTGATTTTTCCTTCTACATCATTAAGATGACATTTCATTAAAATTGTGGGGAAACCTCTATGAATCCTTCCTGCAACACTTAATACATATTCCTTGTGCGAGACATCTACTATAAATTCACTCTGCAATGGATGATGAAGATTAAGTCAATGTTTTGGTATTTTATTTTATTTTAATAAATTAAAAAAATGATATCATAATGTTACCTTAATCTCTTCCCACATTAGTGTCTTCAGCCCGGTGACAACATGGTGCCACGACTGTACATCAATCGGCACGCGTTGCCTAGTGACGATTCCAATGTAGCTACTAAAGATGGCTTTGTTGGGGTTAACATGATGTCCTCGCTTATTCCATCCCACTTCAAATTTGATGCCTTTTGCTTTTTCCTTAAAGATTTTGGCCAACACTGTCAAACTACAACGCTCTTGTTTTTTTTTGCGCTTTCAGGGTTTCATTTCCTACCATTTCCTCAGAATTAGCATCAATATCTTCCCCCGGAGCACTGACATCGGAAATGGGACCAGCAGAAATAGGTTGAGAAACCTGTTTTACCTCAGCACTGGGACTAATAACAACAGGTTGAGAAACCTGTTGTTGCTCTGCACTGGGACCACCAGCATTTTGTTAAGAAACATATTGTTGCTCTACAGTGGGACCACCAACTGCTGGTTGAGAGACCTTTTGTGGCTCGGGATTGGGCGCATCAGCAGGTGCAGAAGTCATTAACTTTAGAAGTGGTTTAATATTTAATTTAGATTACATAAAAACAAAAGTGAACAGATAATAACATAATGTAACACAATGTATGTTACAATAAACAAATAACCTGGTTATTGTACTCCCTTTTTTTTCTTTAAAGGCTGAAGTGATTTGACTCCTCTATCGACTATGTAAATTCCTTCATTGTGGTCTCCTATGACATAAAAAATGTCGTCTACATTTAGACCACTGCGAAATGATTGTGAAGTCCCTATAAAAGGGTCAACCTCTGTTGAACTTTCAGATGACCCTTTAGTTGTTTTGGTCGATAACAGAACAATTGACCAATTTCATTTTGCGGGGTCTGGAACATAAAATACTTGTACTGCCTGTGATGCCATTATAAATGGTTCGTCTTTCTCCCCTTCCTTACTGATATCAACTTTCACGAATCCTAATTCATCTATTTTAACAGCAGTCCTGTTATCAACCCACTTTCATTGAAAAATCGGGACTTTGAATTTCGTATAATCCAACTCCTATATTTGTTTGATGATGCCAAAGTATGAAATATTCGCATAAATTGGATTTTTGTCCTTATCACCGGAAACATGCATCGCCTCAGCCACAAGTGTAACCCCACTATTCTGCATGGTACTGTCTTCATCATGTTCATTAGTATAGAATGTATAACCGTTAACTGCATAACCATTTTAAGATAATACGTACACACTTGCTCCTCCGGCCATCCATCGATGTCGTTCTGAAATTGAGTCTGGATTTTCATCTAACTGCTTAAAAATATGGTCTCGAAACCATCCTATAAACTGTTGATTATGTGTATCTGATATCCATTTTTCAGCCCTAGAAGGATTCAAATGCCTAAGAATTTCTTTGTGGGTTTGAACATATGGGTCAACGTCGAAACTATTATGCAAAACGTAAAGGTGGGCCTGCTCCCGATCTGTAATATTGATTGTGACAACCTATCTTCCAGAAATTCCTTCACACTCAAGCCACTCAGTGTGACGATATTTCGGTAGGCCAATGATTTCCACACCAGATAGGTATTCGGTAAAAAATTCAACAGCTTCCTCAACAACATATTTCCCCGCAATACAACCCTCTGTCCGACTTCGGTTTTTGACATACCCTTTCAAAATATTCATATACCATTCAATGGGGTATATCCATCTATAATGTACAGGACCACATAGTCGAATCTCTCTCACCAAATGAACCATAAAATTAACCATCATATCGAAAAATGTCGGTGGGAAGAACATTTCCAATTCACATAATATGATGGTAATTTCTCTTTCCGTAGTTGGAAATTTCACCGGGTCTATAACTTTGCTGCATATAGATTTGAAGAAGAAACAGAGCTTCGTTAATGTATGGAGGACATTCTTGGACAAAATGCAACGTAAATCTATAGGAATTAGATCTTGTATCAAAACATGGAAGTCATGTGATTTCAAACCATTTAATTTTAAATCTCCCATTGACATGATGTTCTTGATATTTGATGAATACCCCTATGGAACCTTTACGTCATTCAAGAAGTTGCAAAACTGATATCTCTCCTGCCTGGAAAGAGTGTATGTAGCAGGAGGAAGAAATATTCGTTTTTCACCCTTCACTGGTGCCAACTCTTCTCGTATTCCCATCTCAACCATGTACAATCTAGCCTTAATTCCATCCTTTGTTTTGCCGGGTGTATTTAGCAACACGCCGATGACACTATCACATACATTTTTTCAACATGCATAACATCAAGAAAATGTCTGACATACAGACAATTTCAGTATGGTAATTCAAAAAAAAACTGATCTCTTTTTCCAACTAGTTTTTGTAAGGTTTTTTGAGAACGGTTTACCAAAAGTAGTGTCCAAATATTTTACTTTCTCAAACAATTGATCACCTGTTAGTGTAGACGGTGCTGTACATTCCTCTAAACTTCCGTCGAATGATGTCGTCCAAGATCGGTACTTATGTCATCGGGGTAGAAATCTACGATGTCCTAGAAACATGGTTTTCGATGAATGTTTCAACCTAATTGACTGTATACCTTGTTCGAAAATGGGATACCCTTGAGTTACTTTAATGCTATATCCTGACAAATTTCCATAAGCAGGAAAGTCATTTATCGTCCCGTAAAACATGGATTTCAAAGTAAACTATTCATTTTTGTAAGCATCATACATCGTAACACCTGAATCCCACAATATTTTCAAATCCTTGATCAATGGGGCCAAATAAACATCACTATCATTACCCAGTTGTTTTGGTCCTGATATAAGCATAGATAACATGATGTATTTTCGTTTCATGCATAACCACGATGGTAAATTATAATTTACCAACATAACCGGCCATGTACTGTGAATGCTGCTTTGAAAACCAAAAGGATTCACCCCATCTGTAGATAACGCGAGACGAAGGTTTCTCAGCTCGTTCCCAAATTCAGGATACTCGTGATCAATTCTCTTCCACTGAGGAGAGTCTGTAGGGTGACGTAGTTTCCCATCTTTAATTCTTGTATCTACATGCCATGTCAATTGTCTTGCAGTCTCCTCACTTACATATAGGCGTCTAAACCTAGGAATGATTGGAAAGTACCGTACAAATTTCGTAGGACTAGAATCATCTTTCTTGTATCGGGAAGCACCAAACTTTGGGCATTCTTTAAGTGATTTGTGGTCCTTGTGAAACAATATACAGTCATTCGGGCAAGCATGTACTCTTTCAGAGATCATACCCATTGATATTAGAATTCATTTGGAATCATATGTTTGGATTGGGAGTTCATTATCTTCTGGGAGCATGTCATTCAGGAGAGAAAGTAGTTCCGTAAAACTGGCGTCACTCCACCCGTTTCCTGCTTTCAAATTATACAGCTTCAATACGGCTGACAATGCTGTATATTTAGTGCAACCTGCATACAATGACGTTTTTGCACAACTCTTTAACTTCTAAAACAATTTTGGGCAATCACGAAGTTCATCTTCAACTGTCCTTTTCATTTCCTCAATACGATCTTCATCATCGTTCACATCTGTAATCTCACCCTCCATACGATCGTCTTCAATATTCACGCTTCTAATCATATCGGATGATCTATAAAATGTCGTGTTCTCTGAGTTAATACCTACATTGGTTTTTCCCCATGTTTATTCCGACATGTATAACTTTGATCTATTCTATGACAGATCAGGTGTTCTTCCAACTCCTCTGGACTAATTTGTTTTGAATAACAACAACGTAAACACAGACAAAGTATTTGAGAAGGGTCACATGCATGATCTTCTGCAAACTTGATAAACTCTTTCACGCCATCTTCATACTCTTTTGTCAACTGATTGGCATTCATCCATTATTTATTCATATTCATCATCTTTATGGGTTCGATCTCGAGAACTTGCCTAATATTATGTTTTAATTAATCAGGTATCATTGTTTGGGTTTTATAAAAACAAATCATGGTACAAATGCCTTTAAACACATGTGAAATCCATATACATGGTGTGTCTAGTAGGGTGAACATTGTGTATGTATAATATACCTGATTTAATCTGACATATATCAAATTTATTCCAAGTTAGTCTCACAAAGACTGAATGATTCCTTAGAAAATACATGACATGCGAACAAGGGGAAACCAATGAGTAACAGGAGAAAACAGTAATAAATATGATGTTATCTCAATGTACTCAAGGTGATGATAAGATGTTGGTCAAGATAAACTATGGGATGGGAGTACACTAATATTTAATTGAAAAAAACTACTAAAAACTGATCCAGAAAAGGATTAAATATCCTATTCATCAAGTCCCTTAATACAACCAATGCATTAGTTAAACCAAAAATCATCGCTAAAAAATCATACAGGCCATAACTACTCCTAAAAACAGTCCATGGTAGGTCCATTGATTTCCAACTCATCTAATGGTATCCTAATGTCAAATCTATCTTGGAGAAGATCATAGAACCTCATAGATGATCAATGTGACTATGAATGCGTGGATGAGGATACATATTCATGACTCTCATCAGGTTCAATCTCCAATAGTCCAATAAAATAATAAATACCAATCAACCATCTATTTTAGAGAACTATAAAACCCCATGGTAAAGTACTATTCCATATGAAACCATTATATTCTATATCATCAAATTATAATTCAAACAACTGATGCTTTTTTGGTGTTATTTTAGAAATTGTGATAGAAACTGAATTTTCTCCCAAAACTAACTAGATTATAAAGTTTATCTATTTATTAAAAAGTAAATTTTATACCTCATCAGTGAAAACATCCTAAAAATGTACTACCATTGGGGAAAAAGAATCCTACAACATTCTAGCAACATATATAATATGCCTGACTATTTGATCCATTAGGGTACATTAAATATATAATTATAACGTGATATTTAAAATGAAATGTGGAAACAGGAAATCATACAGACTCCTAATAAACCCATAATACAAAACATATCACCTAGTATGTCTGTCACATATACAAATAAATAAATTAGAAAAAAACATGCTACAAAGCATAAAGGTACCATTAAATACTTACATAGGTCAACTTGTTTTAGAAATTGTTTATCTTCATCCGTGCCTTGTACTTGCACCCCTAAATTTGAAGGTGAGTATGCGTACACGATAGTTGACCTTATTAGAGAAGAGTTTCTGGAAGAGTATAAGAGACATAAAGCAATGGAGATCTTGCTATTCATTGTGGAAATCATCTTGTGCAACGTGGCCTAAGTTACAATACCTTCAAGTTGTAACTTAGGCCGCATTTCATAAGCCGATTCCCACATTGTTTGTAGCAACCACATTTTCTCCAACACTCTAATGATCTTCACTGCTTCATGTATCTTATACTCTTCCCGAAACTATTCTCTAAGAAGGTAAACTATCGTGTACGCATACTCACCTTCAAATTCATGGGTGAAAGTACAAGGCACAGATGAAGATAAACAATTTCTAAAACAAGTTAACCAATATAAGTATTTAATGGTACCTTTATGATTTGTAGCATGTTTTTTTTCTAATTTATTTATTCGTATATTTTACAGACATACTGGGTGATATGTTTTTTATTATGGGTTCATCTTTGTCTAATCATATAACTATGAGATTATGCTATGTGATGAAAATTAATATGGATCCATCATCATTTCCATTGGGATAATATTTGGGAATCCATATAACCATAATATTAAAAACTATTTCCTTTGTATCTCATACATAAATATTCAAATCCAAGGGGTAGAACTTACCGCCCATGGTAACTCAAAATAAAAAAAATGAAAACAAGGGTTGGTTATCCACAGAAGTCATCACACATAACCTTGGTAGACCTCTCACACATGTGAACCATCATAACTAACCAATTACCATATACTTCATCTTAGAGTCAAGATATCCCTATGGAACCTATAGGGTATCCAATTCCACATCATTCATAAACAACCCACTTGTGTTGCTAAATATCAATAACATCTCTTATTTCGACACTCATCACTAATTATGAATTACATCCCTAGACATAATAATAATCACATTAAGACCACACTATCTATTATGGAAATCCTTACTTGAATTAGGCTCAAGATATGGTATCATTCCTATCTCACATCTATATTCACTATTTGGTCCTCACACACACAATATATAAATAATATACCAAGGGAATACCATCCATGGAACTCACCTCCCACCTTGAGAGTACGAGGAGGAGGAGGACGAGGCGGCGATGTTCGTGGAAGCGAGGGTGGAGGCGGCGGCAACGGCAGAGGCGGAGGCGGCGGCGGCGGCGGAGGTCACGACAGCGAGGGTGGAGGCAGCAGAGGCATAGGCGGTCACGATAGCAGGAGCGGGGGTATAGGCGGCGTCAGCGGCGGAGAAGGAGGAGGACGAGGAGGACGAGGAGGGGGAAGGAGGAGGAAAGAGGAAGGAGGAGGACGATGAGGACGAGGTCGCACGACGAGGGGCATGGTTCAGATTCCGTGAGAGATCGACCGCGTGCAAGCGAGGATGGCCTGTTAGGGTTATTAAATAAAAACCGACAGAACCTTTATCAGCGCTCGTTAAAAGCGCTGATAAAGAGCTACCTTTATCAGCGCTAAAAAACGCGCTGATAAAGGAATACCCCGTTATCAGTGCTTTCTGTTTAGCACTGATAAAGGGAAGCACTGCCCTTTCCCTATTTTGTGGTAGTGTATACATGGTCAGGCCATGTGAGGTACATAAGAAGGTAGCCCATGTAGGGTACACGCCATGTAAATACCCCTGGACCTGGTAGCCTAGAGGAAGTGGTCACATTATTACATTAACATATTATACAAGGAATAAAATCCCAAAAGACTGAATAGTTTAATAGTTTTGGAAAACGAGATACATACTTGAAGCATACATTACAATTGAAATTATAAAATACAACACAATGATTCCTTTAAGAACACAATTATTCTCATAGCTTATCCCAACATATTAATCATAATATACATCTTGGAATCCTAGGAAAAGTAAAACATAAGATATGGGTGATCTTATATTCTCAGTAAGGGTAATCATAGAGCATAATCTATCATAAATAAATAAGCATAACAATTAAGGAAAGGTGAGTAACTGAAACACAAGCCACTTAAACATAATCTTGAGCATAATATGGAAAGAATAAATGATAATAAAATAATTCCATATAAATAATCCCATGAATATTCTATTAATAGATCAATCACATGGAATATCAATAACTAATATAATAATGATGGAATGCATAATGCCATACATCATAAACATACTTTCAAGGCTTTGGACAAGACACTATACATAAACAGGTAAGGCCTCAACCAATACCCAACTAGTTTGTCTCATGTGACCTACCGTTGCATTGAGGGACTATATTGGACCCCACCTATCACTTAATAAGTCCAATACATTCCTCATATAAAAAGAGTGAAACATAAACATTCATATTGAAAAACTATCATACAAAATTTAATTACTTTAACTATAGACCATGAATGGTATCAAAAATAGCACATCCATAGTCAAACTTACCATAAACCCTTCAATAAAATATGTTAGATGGTATCATAATAGATAAAACTCAATTAATCATAATATCAAACAAAAGATGTTGTTATATATTAAAATAGTGTAATATAATCATTAAAAATATCTTGAAAAAAATACCCTTTTTTACTTTGAAATCATTTATTTAAAAAGTCACACAATTATAAAAGAAAAAAATTTATTTGACAATGAGACTATACCCAAGTGGTGAAGGCTCTTTCATGGAATAAAAAAGTCCTAGGATCAAAAAATATGAGAAGGGGAGGAATTCCCAAGTTACTGTAGCAATACTATAGCAGCATTATAGTAGGTACTGTAGTAGCGAAGGTGCTGTAGCAGCAATGAAAATGTAGTGGCGATAGTACTGTAACAGGAACTGTAGTGGTGATGGTATTGTTGCAGTCCAGGTACTATAGTAGTAATATTCAAAAAAGGGACATTTGAAAAAAAGGTCTTTAAAGCCTTGTTTTTAGGCCACTTGGCCTTGGGCCTTTAGGCTATGTAATGGGTCTCCGTCTACCCAGACAAAAAAGGTCTTTGCTTTAATAATAAAACGAGGCTTCGACCCCAACCATTTTTTTTAAAAGAAAAAATTCTATTTGAAAAGAAAATTGTAAATATATAAATTTATCTTCAAAACATTAATGTGTCATGAATGTGGAAAAATCCTCTCATGTTTTATAAGTTAAAAAAGATTCCTTCTATATTTTTGTCAAAAAATTCATAAAGTACCTCATTTGGAAAATGAAAAAAGATTCATTTCAAATCATTTTATAAAATATTTAAACATGGTAAAAAATTATTAAAATATTCATATTATAATATTAAAAATATTTTTGAAAACTTTTTTAGAAAACATGGACGTGGAAGAAAATATTCCCCATTTGAGACTTTAACAAAAGCAACCCCGAATAATAACGAGATTATGAAATAACCCTTACCTTATGTATGATTTCTTTTATACATATCTGAACCTCATGTATAATGGTTTAAACCATCATATTAATTTATAAAATAACCATATTCATATATATGATATCATATATGATCCTCTTATATCATCTTATCACCGTTTGTTAATAATATTTTGTTATTACCCTTGTTTCAGGTGTAAATTACTTTATTTTCCTAGGTGTGTTTCATCATGAAAGTCCAAATATTTTTCATAGGATATAGTTTAATAATATTAAGAATGATATTATGGTCATATATATAATATATATTCATTATATACATTTTTATAATCATTATTGAATGGTGAACATGGAAAATTAATCGCATCACATCATGAAGATGGTTGGTTGTACGCACGCACGAGCGATGGTATCATTCGCTTATTGGTGAAAGGTTAAGGAATTGGATGGTATAAATTTTTTTACAGAATAAATATCATGTAATAATTATCATATATATCTATTATTTCCATCATTATACCCATCCAAGTAAAGTGGTGATGAATAACATATTACACCACAATGTGGAGACGGTAAGCTGTATGTACGCATGCACAGTGATTTAGTTTTTCACAGGATGGATAAAAGGTGGAATATTTTTATCCCATAATAATAATAACATCTTATAATATATATTATAATTTATTTGTTACTTTATAATTGAAACAACACATGAAGTTGAAGTAGAAGAAAAAATGAACTTGAATGAGTTGGTAAAACAATTACCTCTTCTTCGGTGGACTTCCTTTAGATCTAATCTTAATGGATATAGAGTTGGTATTTTTAGAATACTTGGACCTATAGAACTAGTATAAGGATGTTAAGAGGATAAATTTATAGGGTTTGGTTTAGATATAAGGCCCAAATTGGTGTGAATAAGTGAGGGAGAAAATTCCCTTTTATAATTGAGGTGTTTGGATCTTTTGGAAACTCTCAAAATATTAAAATAATATAAATTAATTTTCAATTTAAAATAGATAAAAAGTAATTTATTTAGAATATAATATTATTATGGGTCTAAATCCTCTCAAAAAATAACTTTTAGAAAAGTTTAGGTCACATTATTCCCCTTATTTCTTGGCTTTAACCCTTATTTAATCCCTTTAACTCTTACCGTGACAACATGTGTTTTTACTCATTAAGGGTTAATATAGTTACTATAAAATTTTAAACGAATCATAAATGGACCATTGATGAAATTTTAAACCTTATACCAATTAGTTTTAAGAATTTTATATTTTTATGAATTTTATATTATTTAATAAATTATTATTTATTTTTAAATATCATTAATTTCAATTTTTATACTATTCATTACTTGACTTTTTAAAAATATCATAACCACATGATATCTTCAAAAAAATATTTTAAAACATCCATAATATGTCTAGGTAATATTAATAATTATTTTATAACATTAATTATCACAAATTATATTTATTTTAATATTTTTAATAACTTATATTTGATATTCTCATTAATTAAATAATTACTGCATTACCATTGTGTAATACTTTAAGGTAATTATTTATTTATTAAAAATTAAAAATAAATTATCATGATGAAGATAAAAATTTTATATTTCAAATTACTATTTATAGTCAATGATATTTATGATGTCTTGACATTAAACATTACATAATCTAGTTAAATCAAATAGAATACACTTATTACATTCCATAGATCTTTTTGGTTTAGAGTTTTAGATAATTAGGTCATAAAACATACATTAAAACCCAAAATAATACAAATTGGATACTACTAAAACAATATCCATTTCTTATATAAATTCTTTTTAATAAAACATGAACTCAGATCATGAAAAATCTTCAAAATATTCATCTTGGCTTCTTCTTTTCTCTTACCCATCCTTAAACCCTTTGATTTTTTTTAAAACATAGGGTGTGAAAAAAATCTTAGTAAGGGACATAAAATAGAAATAAAATATTATTCCATTAATACTTATAAACATATGAAATAATTTTCACAAGATATACTTCTCACCCTTAAAGTATCATATACTTATTCTGTAAAAACATGAGATTCCCATTAAACATAGAAAACATAAATAAAAACATATAGGTAAATTGAATAATTAATTACTTAATATTGTAACCCTCATAGCTACCATACGATTTTTAACCCTCAATGATATCTTATAATGTAACCCTCATGACTACCTTATTATGTAACCCCCATGTCTACCTTATGGTGTAACCATCACAGTTACACTTTGAATAACCCTTACGGTCAAATTCCAACATAAACATACCCAATGCATTGGAGGGAAATATAGGTACCACCCTTAATCATAAGAAATTCCCAAGAACCATAACATAGTCATAATGTAAGAATACATTCATCATTAAAATATTCCTTTTGAATTTTTTAAATATAAATTTAAAAGAGGATTTTAAAAGAAAAGTCTCTTACCTCAAGTTCGTCTTACTTCAAACGTGTTCAGAAATCATGTATAATGGTTTAAATAGTGTAATTAATTTATTAAAGAACCATATTAATATTTATAATTCCTTATATTATCTTACTATAACATATTTACACCCATTTATTAATAATATTTTGTTATTTTCATTGTTTTGGGGGAGTTTATTTCATGGTTTCCATGGTTGGTTCATTATGAATTTTCTTATCAAATAGAAGGAAAAGTATAAAAGTGGAAATAAATGGTATTAATTTGTTTCCATAATTTTAAATTATACCATATATCAATTTTTTATGATATAAGGATGATTCATTAGATAAAATATTAATGAAAATGATTTAATTTATTTTGGCGGTTTTTATGACCATCATGAACTTATATCATTTTATTTAATATCATGTTTATATATTGGTTATAAAAAATTATATAATTTATAATATGTATAATAAAATATTATTTAACCATAATAATGGTTTTATTACCATCCTAAAAGTCGGTAATGGAAAATGAAAATGCATCGTCCACGATGGTGGTAAATCGACACATCAGAGACAATGGTCTAATTTTTAAATTAAAAGGGAGAGGAGAATGAGATTGATGATAAATTAATCTATAAGAATGATAAAATTGGAGTATATATAAGATAATTAAGTATTTATGCCACTTAGATAAGGGGATGTGGGGATAGAATAAGAAAATAAAGAAAAAGAAATGAAAAAAAAGAAAGAGGATTTTACCTCTTGAATTCTTCTCCTTGAGATCCACCTTAAGGAACTTGGTTTTGGACTTTTGGTGAGACCATCAGGTCTTGGACATGGGTAAAAGGCTTGGAAATTTAATTAGTCATAAATTAAACAATCTAAAAGGATTTTATTTGTGAGGATAAGAGGTGGTGTGGGGTGATATTTATAGTGGAGGAGAGAGGTGTTTTTTGATTATTTTATTCATTAGTTTATTATTTTGGCTCAAGGCTATGAATAGTTTGAGAATTATAACTAAATATATTAAAATAATGAATCATTGTTCAATATTTGGGTCTTACATCATCCAGAAATCATCTATGACCCAATAATTCATGTATTTAGGTTATACAATAAATTACCGTATTTTACTAGTCACAAAAAATTCAACTATTTCAGAAGAATCCAAAAAATTAAACCTAACCATTTTTCGACATGTAGAATTCAAAAATTAACTGCATTTTATGAAAATAATTTTCTATATATGAGAAATTTATTTTTTAATTAAAATCAGAATTTATTCAAAAAATACAAATTTTAAAACTATAACTGATTTTATAACATTTTGAAAAATTAATTAATGTCTCAAAAAATTATATATAATCATAAGACAATAAAATATTAATTTATGAATATATTTTTTGAAAATAATTTTTTTAAATCATTATACTAATTATAAAATTGTAAATAAAAGTTTATATGTTACAAAAATACCAATACTTAATTTATCATTTTTAAAAAATTTATTTACTTATTCCACGATATAATTATATCATATTTTTACTTATAAGATACTTAAATTTTATTTATAATTTCATAGGTGTGGTTACTATTCTTTTTGTATAAATTCCTTAATTTATGTAAAGATCACTTATTTTATTATACATTTATAATGAATTTGGATATTTAATTCTAGAATGGAAACAAATTATTTTATATGTACCTAGGTTGTTATATTCTCCCACCTTCTAGAAATTGTTTCCTTGTAATTTTTATTCACTTATTTAACAAGTGAGAATACCTCTCCCTCATAACATTTTCATATTCCCATGTTTCTTCTTCAACCATGTGGTTTCTCCACAAAACCTTAAACCGATGAATTACCTTATTCCAAAATAGTTACTCTCTACAATAAAGAATATAATTTTTTTTCTATTCATAAGAAAGGTTATCTTCCAACTAGACTACTTTTGGGCTCAAAACATGAGATGAATTTGACACATACTTTCCCAATATCAAAACATTAAAAAAATTATGTACCTGAGATAAAATCAGAGGAAAAACTAATCAATATGCAACTGGTCCAACTTTCTATAAGATTTAAAAAGGTCTAATGAACTGTGTACTTATTTTTAATTCCTTACCAAAATGCATAACACTTTTCCAAGGAGAGATTTTAAGGAAAACATGATCACCTACCTCGAAAGAAAGGTATTTCCTCCTATTATCTACATAACTTTTCTTCCTTCTCTGAGCTATCCTTATGTGTTTCTGGATCATCTTCACTTTATTATCTACTTAATCTACTAATTATGGTCCCATCAACTTCCATTCCCTAACTTCATCCCAAAATGTTGGAGTTCAACACTACTTCCCATATAATGCCTCAAAAGGTTCTATCTGTATACTGGAATGAAAACTATTACTATAAGGAAACTCAAATAAATAAAGATGTTGATCCCAAACTCCCTTTAAATCCATTTAACAAGATCAAATAATATCCTTGAATGTTTGAATAGTTTTCTTTGAATATCCATCAGATTGAGGATGAAATGTTTTTCTAAAATTTAATTCAGTTCCCAATGAATTTTGAAGGCCTTTCCGAAAGTTAGAAGTGAATCTGGGATCACTTTCAGATACAATGGAGAGAGTAACTCCATGTAACCTAACTATCTATTTGAGGTATAGTAGAGAAATCTGATATACATAAAGAGTTCTTGAATAGGAAGAAAATGAGCAGATTTAGTTAGTCGATCAATAATAACACAAATCACACTTTTACCTTGATAAGTCTTTGGTAGTCCCACCACGAAGTCTGTGGATATATTTTCCTATTTCCACTCTAGAACTAGAAAAGGATGAAGCATAACCTTTGTTATTTGTTTCTCTGCTTTAACCTATTGACAAGTCAAACATTTCATGGTAAAATCAGCAAAATTTCTTTTAATTCCATTCCACAAGTAATATCCCTGAAGTTCTCTATAAATATTAGTGCTTCTAGAATGAACTAAAAAAAGAGAACTACGAGATTCCCTTAACAATTATTTCTTCAATTGTGAACCAAAAGTCACACATAATCTCTTCATAAATCTAAAAATATAACCTTTATCAAAATTAAATTTCAGCAATTTACCTTTATTAACCAATTCTACCTTTTTCTGTAACTCACAGTCTTCCTTATGTGCTTTCTTAATTATGTCTGAGAGAGACGAATGCATTGACACCTGAATAAAAATAGAGTAACTTCTTGCACCAACAACTTCCAAGACAAAATTTATCAAATAATTAACCAAAGATTTATGTTCTAAACGTAACATGGTTAATGTAGCATGAGGTTTTCGACTCAATGAATCCTCAACTTTGATTTTCTAGTATGGAAATTGATCATAAAATCATAATACTTTATCAATTACAAACATCTTCTCTACCTCATGTTCAATTCATTATGAGTAAATATATACTTTAAACTTTTGTGTTCAGAATATATTTCACATTTAGCTCCATATAGATGATGCCTCTAAAATTTTAAAGTGAAAACCACAACTGTTAATTCCAAATCCTGTGTGGGATAATTTAACTCATTAGGTTTCAGTTTTCTTGAAGCATAAGAAATTACCTGATCATTCTACATCGGAACACAAACAAGTCCCTTCAATGAAGCATCACTATACATGAAAAAATCACCATTTATGGAAGGTTGGGCCAAAACTAGAGCATTCACCAATCTCCTCTTCAGTTCCTGAAAATAAACATCATAGTATTCTGTCCAAATAAATTTAACCCCTTTTTGTGTTAACTTAGTTAACGATCTTGATAATCATGTAAATTTTTATATAAACCTTCAGTAATAGACTACTAATCCAATAAAACTATAAGTCTTAGTAAAATTTTTAGGTCTTAGCCATTCATCAACCACTTTTTTTAGCGAGATCAACTGTTAATCAATAATTATTTACAATGTTCCATAGAAAAGAAATCTATTGAAACCAAAAATCACATTTTCTAAATTTCCCACATAACTTATTTTCTTTTAGAGTTTGTAGGAAAATAATTAAATGTTTTTCATGGTCTTCATAGATTTTATAAAACAGAAAAATATCATCAATAATAATAAAAAAAACTTATCTAAATATTAGTGGATGATTCTATTCATAAGATCTATAAATAGAGTAGGAGAATTTGTCAAAATGAAGGGTGTAACAACAAAATAATAATGACCATATCTAGTTTGGAACACTATTTTTGGAATTTAATCCTCCTTCACCTTTAGCTGATGGTACCTAGATCTCATGTCAATCTTGGAAAAATACAGAGCTCCCTGGAGCTGATAAAACAATTCATCAATTTGAGGCAATGTATACTTATTCTTAACTACAATGTTATTCAAAGATATATAATCAATGAAAAGTCTCATGGAACCATATTTCTTTTTTTAAAAAATAGGTGTACCCCATGGTGAAGTGCTATAATAAATTAAACCTTTATCAATAAACTCTTACAACAAGTTTTTCAATTCAACAAGTTCCACTTGAGCCATTCAATAAGGGGGTTTTGAAATTGGGTTTTCATCAGGAAATAATTAAATAGTAAATTCAAATTCCCTATTTGGTATAACAATAGGTAAATCATTATGAAAAACATCCAAGTATTCATTTACAATTGGTACATCATTAATCTAAATAGTTCCATTATTTTCAACAATATGTACAAGATAAATTTCATTTCCATATTTTAACAGTTTCTTAGATTCCTAATATGTTATCAATGGTATGGGTTTATTATTGTATACAAAATGAAACTCTTTTTGAAGAACAAATTAATTAGCTCTACAATCAATATTATCATGATAAAAAGAAATCCATTCTATACCTAGAATAGTATGAAACTCTACTAAGGGGAAACAAAAAGGTTTTTAGGTAATGTCTTTCCATAGAAAACAACATGAAGATTCTTATAATTCCATTTTTCTTTAATATTTCCCCATGGCATTTTAACCATAAGCTCTTGTTTTATTTTTTGAGGTGAAATTTCCAATTTACTAGAAAATTTCTCTGAAATAAAGGAATGTGTAGACCCCCTATGAAACAAGACATTAGAAAAATATGAGTAAAAAAAGTACTTGATATCACTTCATTGGATGTAAAAACATCTACTCAAGTAGTCACAAAGGATTTCACTGCACCTTTCTTCTTATAATATGGATACTTTCCATCATTCAGATCTTTATTTAGGTAGGTATTTTTATAATGAGTCATCTTACCACATTTGAAACACTTTACAGTTTTCTTATCAAAATTAAACATACCAACACTATGATATTTTCATTTCAATCTCAGGCCATATTTCTAAACTTACCACATTGGAAACACTTCCCAGATTTCTTAAGGAATTCCCCATGATTATTTTTACCACACTTCCCACAAACTGCAAACTAGACTTTCTCACCTTCAGATTTATTTGATTTATTCTTACCCATTACTTACAAGACCACTGAATATTCTTCCTTTTTTTTTAAATTTAAGGAATTTATTTTCTATCCTAAGTCGAACCACCTTTAATAAAATATTTTTTAAGGAAAGGATTCTTAAATTCATCCCATTCTAAGGCATCAATGTCCTAATTGTCTCTGATATTCTTGAACATTGAAAACCACTGGTTGGATTCACCATAAAAATGGTAAATAGAAGGGATAACCTTTTGATTATTTAAACATCCCATGACATTGAGTATATTTTCAAGTGATTTAATTCACCTTTAATCTACCACTAGTTCAGAAGATTCACAGAAAGTAGGAGGATGTTTCCTCAAAAAATGTTCCACTTTCATCATGTTCCTTATTAATAGCTCTAAATGTTCTCTTTCATGGATTAAACTACCATTTATGTCACGTTTCAACTGATCCATTACTATCAAAAACTATTCGGTTCCAATTCCCACCATTCCAGGATATAGATTCATAAAGATGTCATCCTCTCAGCGCCTTCCTACATCAGCTTCTCTATTTCTTATACAGAAAACCATTCTTAACAGACATATCTTAGATGAATAAACATGGTAAACTTTAAATTATATATCATTTAAACATATACATAAGGTAAAAATAATTTATTTTATTCTATTAATATCATCCTGACCCCTAAAGTTATCTAAACCATTCTCTGATACCAACTATAAAGACTCTACCTTATCTAGTTAAATCAACTAGAATACACTTATTACATTACCATAAATCTTTTCGATTTAGAGTTTTAGAGAATTAGGTAATAAACCATACATGAAAACCCAAAAGAATAAAAATTGGATACTACTAAAATAGTATCAATTTATTTTATAATACAAAAGTTTTTAATAAAACATGAATTCATTTCATGAAAAATATTCACAATATTTAGCTTGGATTCTTCTTTTCTCTTACCCATCATTAAAAATTGTGAAAAATATTTTAAAAATTAAGGAACACACACAAATATTAGTAAGGGACACAAAATAGAATGTAACCATTAGTCCATAGATACTTATAAACATATGAAATCATTTTCACAAGATATAATTTTCACCCTTAAAGTCTTATATACTTTGTGAAAACATGTGATTTCCATAAAATATTAAAATTTTAAATAAAACCATATTAGTATCTTGGGTTATTACTTAACTTAATATTATAACCCTAATATCTACCACATTATTTTTAACCCTCATGGATACCATAAAATGTAACCCTCATGGATACCTTATGATGTAACCCTCATGACTACCTTATGGTGTAACCATCGTGGCTATACTTGGAATAACCCTTACGATCAACTTCCAACATAAATATAACCAATGAATTATAGGGATATATAGGTACCACCCTTCCTCATAATAAATTCACAATAATTATAACATAATCATAAAACAAGAATACTTTCATCACAAAAATATTCCTTTTAAATTTAGTTAATAGAAATTTAAAAGAGAATTTTAAAAGAAAAGTACCTTACCTCAGGTTCGTCTTACTTCAAACATGTTCAAATCTATATTATAATGGTTTAAAGAGTGTTATTAATATATTAAAGAAGAATATTAAAATTTATAATTCCTTATATGATCTTATTATAACATTTTTCTATCCATTTATTAACAATATTTTGTAATTTTCTTTGTTTCGGGTGAGTTTATTTCACAGATTCCATGGTTGGTTTAATATGGTTTTTCTTGTAGAATGGAAGAAAAACACTATAAGTGTAAGAAAAATATATTAATATGTTTATATAATTTTAAATGATACCATATATCATTTTTTTCTGATATGAGGATGATTCATTAGACAAGACATTATTGAAAATGTTTTAATTTATTTTGGCGATTTTGATGACCATCACAAACTTATATCATTTTATTTAATATCATGTTTATATATTGTTTATATAACATTATATAACATATAATATGTATAATAAATTATTATTTAACCATAATAATTGTTTTATGACCATTATTTAAGGTGGTAAAGGAAAATGAAAATGCATCGTCCACGATGGCGGCAAATCGACACATTAGAGATGGTGTTCTCATTTTTAAAATAAAAGGGATAGGGGAAGGAGTTTGATGATGAATTATTCAATAAAAATGATAGAATTGAATTATATATAATATAATATAGTTTTCATGCCACTTGGATAAGAGTAGGTGAGGAGAGGATAAGAAAATAAAAAAATGAAAATAAAATAACAGAAAAGGAAAGAGGATTTTAGCTCTTGAATTTTAATCCTTGAGAACCTCCTAAAGGCACTTAGTTTTTTTCTTTTGGTAAGACCATTAAGTCTTGTACATAGGGAAGAGGATTGGGAATGGAATTGGGTAGAAATTAAACAATCTAAAAGGCTTTGATTTGTGAGGAGAATAGATGGAGAGAGGTGGTATTTATAGTGGAGGAGAGGGGTGTTTTTCGATTATTTTATTCATTAGTTTATTATTTTGGATCAAGATTTTGAATAGTTTGATAATTATCATTAAATATATTAAAATAATGAAGGAGAGTTTCTGATTTGGGCTTTCATCATCCATACATAATCTATGACTCAATAATTCATATATTTAGCTTATACCATAAATTACTATATTTCATTATTCAGAAAAAATTCAACTATTTTAGAAAAATCCAAAAAATTAACCTTAACCATTTTTCAATGTTTAGAATTTAAAAATTTACTCTATTTTATGAAAATAATTTTCTACATATGAGAAGTTTAGTTTTTAATTAAAATCATAATTAATTCTAAAAATACTAATTTTTATACTATAACTCATTTTCTAACACTTTGAAAATTTAATTATGGACTCATAAAATTATATTATAACCATAATAAAATAAAATATTAATTTATGAATCTATTTTATGATAATAAATTTTCTTTCAAATCATTATATTAATTATAAAATTATAAATAAAAATTTATGTGTCACAAAATTACTAACACTTTTGAAACATTTATTTACTTATTTCATGATATAAATATATCATGTTTTCACTTATAAGATAAATAAATTTTATTCATACTTCCATAGGCGAGGTTAGTATTATATTTGTATAGATTTCTTAATTTGTGTAAATACCTATTATTTTATTATACATTTATAATGATTTTGACTATTTATTTCCAAAATGAAAAGAAATTATTTTATAATTACCTAGGTTGTTATAATTTTTTTTTGATTAAACACATATTAAAAATTTAATACTTATTAAAAGTATGATTATGACATATTTTAATTTTCTTAAAATAAATTACTATAAAAGGATTAAAGTCATCCAAGTGGGTCCAAGAGGCCATAAAATCCTCCCAAGGATGATTTTGGTCAACAATAACTCATAAAATAAAATTATTAAAAGTGTTATGATAATTTTATAATATTTATAATATTATTTTTACCCATAATTACTTGATTTTCCCTTAACCGTACTAATTAGAATTATTAAATTTGCTATTCATATTATCCAAAAATAAAAGAGACCTATTTACTAAATTTGGACCTTTTGATTCCAATTATGAAATCCATTTTTATAAATTTAAAATACATAATTAGGTAAAATTAATATAAAATTAATCCCGTTGACAGGGTGAGAAAACGGGTTATTAAAGTGAAAATGTTCAAAAGATTGAAATGTTTTTATATCCAAATTCAATGTGAAATTGATTCCAATAATATATATTGAATTAAATGATATATAAATGATATAATTATACTATAAACCAATCAATAATATAATTTAATACTATAAATTATTTAGATGAAAAAGCTGTTTTCAATTAAAATTGAGTATTTTTTCACTATTCATCAAAATAAGAAACTTATCTAAAAAATACCAAAAATTCAATCAAAGTAAATTTTTATAATCTAATTTCAAAGAAGTTTATTTTTTCAAATATTATTTAAAAATTTGCAAAATACAATATTTAAAACAAGTGCAGCATCAAAAGTCTGAAAAACTATCTTTTTATTAAAATTCATATTTTATGAGTAAAATTGGATTTGTTCTTATATCATGTCTAGAAAACACATAGTATGAATGTTAAAAATTAAATTGGATATTATATATATATATATATATATATTTTATTAATATAATTCAAAGTGTGTGTTTTTTTAATGGTATAAAACACACATAAATAGTTTTTTTTTGAAAAAGATTTCCTTTAAAAAAAGGATTTATTTTCATTTATAAATAATTGCTCACCAAATAATTAATTTTATTTAAATGTGTAAACCATATTTTCATAATTCAGTTAATCCTATTCATTATATCCATTCTAACAACTAGGTTATAATGATAACATTTAAGTAACAATATTTCATTTTTTTTAGCTTGATGTAGTGTATCTTATATGCTATCAAGAATAATATTTTATTTTAAAAACTTGGGATGTTTCATTCTCCCCCTTTTAATAAATTTCATCCTCTCAATTTGAAACCAGGATAAAAAAATAGGGGTTTTAATTTTCAAAATATTTTTATTTAAATCCCACATCGGAAAAAGGATTAATGAAACTTACACTTTAAAATAAAGAAATTGAAGTATGAATATTAAATAAGATAACACATACTAGGGTTCCATGTTGAAAAACATGGACATGTAAGAGAAAAATAACTATCAAGTTCTGATGGTGAGTGATAGAGAACATGTTAATGATAAATTTAATAATCACAAAACAAAAATTTGTGATCATCTAAAAGACCATTTATTTCTTATAAAGAAAAGTAAACAGATAAAGTTTTTGTTCCAAAACCTTTTCCTAGAGTTGAGGTATTCTTTTACTCTACATATAAGCACTTGATTTATTTTTTATGTCAGAAGCATAATCTCTTCCTTTAGTTGTGCTTCGATCTATTTTCACTTCATCCCTTACACCTGGAAATGAATGTTAAAGATGATTTTTTCATACCTGAAGCACATTTTTGAATCATAAGATCCATGAGTCATTTCATCAACTTTTAAATGTTTATTGAAACTAAAATGGTTAGCACAAGTTATCTAATATGGTAAATCATACTTTAAACTAAAAAATAATATCCAATGTTCAATTTAATCCATTCCAACCTTAAGACTCATCCAAAATACATTTTTCTGAATTCATAGTCCAAAAATTTATAAAGAAGGTCACTAAATTTCCAAAATAAACATAACATCAAATTTTCCCCAAAAAACATAATACATATTTTTTTCACATATGAATACCTTTATCACCTTTAAACCAAATGAAAACATCTATGATTATAATAATAAAATATCAAGTATATTTATTAAATCTAAACATCTAGAAAACCCAGAAAGGATACTGTAAAATATCAAGTCACTAAGCACTTTCATTGTCAATACTATCCCATAAACATCTCATTTTCATTATTATCTCAATATCTAGCATATAGTATCCTTAAAGAATAAGTATTGTAGTACAATCCTTATATATATCATTATTATTATAACCAGAATATCCTTGATAAAATAATTTTTCAACATAATTATTGAATACAAATAAAATAACATTAATCCTTCTGCTTCGACTATAATAACAAAAAAAACTTGACCTTGATCCCTTTGCTTATTCAGAGCTATATTTCCTTGACGATCGGGAAATTTAATTGCGTAGTTCCACATATCCTTACAGTTTAAACATTGCAAATTTAAGGATTCTTTATTTCCCTTACAATCACGAGCCTGGTGACCTCTGTCTCCACAAATGTAAAAAATTATCATTCCCTTCACGCAAGTATCTGGGTGTTTATTTCTATAATTATCACATTTGAAAAAAATCCTTCTCTACCTTTTTCCCTTTATCCATATCTTTCTCCATAATTCTATTCTTCTATTCAATTCCCTTAAATTCATAAGACTTAGATAATTCTTTCTCTATATTGATAACACATGAGACTATATATTTTTATGATGAGAGAGTTTGGGAGACCAATACCCTTTGAAGGAATGACTTTAACCTGTCAAATAATCGATCAATATTTCTCTTTGTATTTTGTATATGATATGAAGCATGCCTTGATAACCTTGTAAATTTTTCTTCATACTTAGCAACATTCTCATCCTCCTTTTTCCTCAGACTCAAGAATTGTGTCACCATATCCACTTGCTGTCCGTGAGGGAAATAATTTTCTAAGAAAAGTTCCTTAAAATCCTTCCATTCCTTGTTTTGTATGTATTCCTCCTCCTTCATGTTTTGAATCAATGACCATTATTGATCCACATATCTGGAGATACAATAAGATTACATGATAACCTTATCCATTTCATTACTTCCTAAAGTAAGAAATATATTCTCTAAGGAACATATCCATTGCTTAGCTACAAATGGATTTATAGTCCCACTGAATCATGGAGACTGTTGTCTCATGAAGTGGTCTAACATTGTTCCTCCATGTTATGGATCAGGCTATTTAATACAGGTAAGGTTATTGATCATAAAATTATTCATCTAACCCAGTATAGTTATAAGTTATTCAACACTATTTGCAGCTCCATCTCCTGCATCAATATCCTTTATAGGAGGAAAATCCCTACATGGATTACGTGCATTGATATAGTTTCCATTCCTTCTGTTAGGTTCCATTTAAAAATAATGGAATACACTAGATTAGATTATAGAATTATGAAAAATAATGTATAATATCATAAATAATGAATCACATAAGCTAAATTTAAAATTTAGGTATAAATAATCTCTAAATCACAAGCTTAGTTTATTTGGATATATTTCTAAATGAAATCATAGGGTGTCGTTCTCTAATCTATGTTTTTCTAAATCTAGTTCCCAATGTTTCTACTAAACTTCCTCTGATACCAACTATAAAGACCAATATCTTGGTATAATAGAGCCAGTGGTTACTTTATTATATTGGAATATTATACAAGGAATCACATCTCGAAAGACCAAACAATTTAGTAGTTTTGGAAAAATAGATACATACTTGAATAATAAATTTAAATTGATATTATAAAATAAAACATAATGATTCATTTAAGAAAACCATTCTTCTCCAAGATTATACCTAATTTTAAATCATAATACACATCTTGGAATATTGGGGAAAATAAAACATAAGAAAGCGGTGAGCTCATATGCTCAGTAAGGGTAAGCGTACAATTGAAGCTATCATAAATAAATAAGAATAAACATTGAGATAAGTTGAGTAACCGAAACATAAGAAACTTAAACATAATCTTGAGCATAATATAATAATAATAAATGATAATCAAATAATTCTATATAAATAATCATATGGATATTATACTAATTGAATAATCACATGTAATATCAATATCTAATCTCATAATGAGGGAATGCATAATGCTAGATATCATAAACATACCATCAAGGCTTCAACTAAGACACCATACATAAACGGGTAAGGCCTCATCTAATACCCAAACTATTATGTCTCATGAGACCTACCAATGCATAAAGGGGCTATAGTGTGTCCTTCCCATCACTTACTAATTCCAATGTATTCCTCATATGAAAATGGTGAAACATAAACATTCTTATTGAAAAACTAGCATACGAAATGTGAATACTTTAACCATAAACCATGAATGGTTTCAAAATAGCACATCCATAGTGAAAATGATCATAAAAAAATACATAAAATATGGTATATTGTATCATAAGATATCAACCATAATTAAGCATAAGATCCAACAAAGGATGTTGACATAGGGGAAAATAGTATTATAAAATCATTAAAGATATCTTAAGAGAAACACCCTTTTTTAAATTTGAAATCATTTATTTAAAAATCCATGCAATTTTAAAATAAGAAATTTTATTTAAAAATAACCTTTTAAGATTATAAAGGAAGATTCAAAACATTAAGGCATCATGACTGTGGAAAAATCCGCTCATGTTGCATAATTTAAAAATACATTCCTTTCATATTTTTGTTAAAAAATTCATAAAGTACCTTATTTGGAAAATGATAAAAACATTCCATTCAAACTATTTTATAAAAATTTAAACATATATAAAAAAACATTAAACATTCATAGGATAATAATAAAAATCTTTTTGAAAACATTTTTAGATAATATGGACATGGAAGAAAATATTCCCCAGTTGATACTTAAATATAAGCAACCTCGAATGATAATGAGATTGTGAAATAACCCTTTCCTAAGGTCTGATTTCCTCTGTACATATCTGATCCTTTGGTATAATATATTAAATAATTTTATTAATTTATAATAGATCCATATTCATATTTATGATATCATATATGATCCTATTATATCATCTTATCACTGTTTGTTAATAATATTTTGTTATTACCCATATTTTGGGGGTTAACTGCTTTATTTTTCTATGTGTGTTTCATCATGTAAGTCATGATTATTGTGTATAGAATATAGTTACGTAATATTAAGAATTATTTCGTAGTCATATATATCATATTTATTCATTATATAAATTTTTATAATCATTCTTGAATGATGAACATGGAAAATGAATCGCATCACATCGTGGAGATGATAGGCCGTACGTACGCATGAGCGATGATATCATTATCTTATTATTGAAAGGGTAAGGAGTTGGATGGTATATTAATTTTTCCAGATTAAATATAATTTCATAATTATCATATATATCCATTATTTCCATCATTATATCCATCCAAGTAAAGTGGTTATGAAAAACATATTACACCACGACCTGAAGACGGTAATCCGTACATACGCATGAGCGATACTTTTGTTTTTTATAGGATGGATAAAAGGTGAAATATGGTTATCCCATAATAATAATAACATATATTATATTTTATTTATTACTTTATCATGAAAAAACACATTAATTGGAAGTAGAATAAGAAATGAACTGGAATGAGTTGGTAAAACAATTACCTCTTCTTTGGTGAGCTTCCTTTGGATCTCTTCTTAAGGGATCATGAGTTGGAATTATTAGAATATCAAGACCACAAAAACTTGTATAATGATATTTTTAGGAGTAATTTTCTTGGTTTTGTTGAGATATAAGGATCAATGTGGTGTGAATAAATGAGGGATGAGATTCCCTTTTATAATTGAGGTGAGGGGCACTTTTAGAAACTCTCAAAATTATAAATTAATATAAATTAATTTTCAATTATAAATAGAAAAAAGTGATTTATTTATAATAAAAGATTATTATTCTTCTAAATTATAATTTTTAGACAAGTTTAGGTCACATTATTACCCTTATCTTTTGGTTATAACCCTTATTTAATCCCTGTATCTCTTACTATGACAACATGTGTTTTTACTCATTAAGGGTCAATATAGTTACTATAAAATTCAAAAAAGAAAATAAATGGATAATTTATGACATTTAAAACCTCATACCAATAATTTGGATGAATTCATATATTTATTATTTTTATATCATTTAATAAAATATTATTTATTTTAAAATACCATCAATGTCAATTTTGATACTATTCATTACTCGAATTTTTTAAAAATATCATAACAATATGATATCTTTGAACCAAATTTTTTAACACATACCTAATATGTCTAGGTCATATAAAAAATTATTTTATTACATTAATTATCTAAAATTATATTTATTTTAATATTTTTAATAACATATATTTGATATTTCCATTAATTAAATAATTACTACATCACCATTATATAAGTCTTTAATGTAAATATTTATTTCTTAAAACTTAGAAATAAATTATCATGATGAGTATAAAAATTTTAAATTTCAAATTACTATTTATATTTTAAGATATTTTTTGAATTAACACACATGAAAAATATAATACTTATTAAAAACATGAGTATGACATATTTGACATTTCATAAAATAAAATACAATAAAAGGCTTAATGTCATCCAAGTGGATCCAAGAGTCCATAAAATCAACCCAAAGATGATTTTGGTCAATAATAACTCATAAAATAAATTCAGTACAAATGTTAGTGTAATGTTCTAATATTTATAATATAATTTTTACCCTTATTTACCTGATTTATCCTTAACTATAGTAATAAAAATTACTATAGTTACTATTCATATTGTCCAAAAATAAAAGGGAACTATTTAATAAATTGGGAAATTTTTATTGCAATTATGGAATCCATTTTTCAAAATTTAAAACATATAATTTTCTAAAATTAATTTAAAATTAATCCCATTGACTAGGTAAGAAAATGAGTTATTAAAGTGAAAATGATCAAAAGATTTAGATGTTTTTATATCCAAATTCAATGTAAAATAGATTAAAATAAAATAAACTGGATTAAATGATATAAAATTGATCTAATTATACTTTAAAAACAATAAAAAATATAATTTAACACTATAAATTATTTAGATGAAAATACCATTTTCAATTAAAATTCAGTATTTTTTAATTATTCATTAAAACATGAAACTTATTAAAAAAACACAAAAAATTCAGTCAAAGTAACTTTTGATATACCAATTTCAAATAAGAAGTTTATTTTTTCAAATATAAATTATAAAATTTTCATAAACTATATTTAAAAAAATTTCTCCATCAAAAGCCGGTAAAATTGTCTTTTTTTAAAATACATATTTTATAAGAAAAATTGGTTTTGTTCTTATATCATGTATAGAAAACACATAGGACGAATTTTAAACCTTATATTGAATATTATATATATATATATATATATATTTCATTAATATAATCCCAAAAGTTTGATTTTTTTTATTATATTGTTATAAAACACACTTGTGCATATTTAAATAGATTTTTAGAAAATGTATTCCATTGAAAAAAGGTTTTATTTTCATTTACAAATAATTGGTTTAAAAATAATTCATTATATTTAAATGTGTAAACCATATTTTCATAATTCATTTAATCCTATTCATTCCCTCCATTCTAATGGCTAGGTTTTAATGGTAACATTTAAATAATAATATTTAATTGTTTGTTTAAGCTCGATGTGGTATATCGTGTAGGATATCGAACATAGTGTTTCCTTTTAAAAAATTTGGATGTTACATGTTGTGTACCTACCTTACATGCTTTTTACTTGGGTTTTTTACACCATGTATGACTAAAGTACATGCCTAGGTGGAGCTTTGAGGGTACACATTGTGTACCATGGTATACACATTGTGTACTCCTCCCATGATACCCTTTGAGGGTTTTTCATATCTATACGCCTTAGAGTCATATTTGGCTGCATGAATAGTCAAATTTCAATGATTTTCCACATAGATCATGATGGTACTACCCTTAAAGTTATTTAAGGACTCTTGGGAGGAATTTTAGGATTCTTACTATATGTATAGGTTCTTCATCCAGTAATTAAATCTATTTAGCACCTAAGAGTGAGACCCTTTGATATGATATGGTCCATGAGCTATCTCTGTTGATTGATTCTTTCACATCTCTTCTTTTTGAGGACATATTCCATATGATATGTTCCCCTCTATCCTATGAGGCCATGAGATTAGTCATTTCTGAGGACCCTATGTCAGATGCCTCTACCTTATTACCATTAACAAGGGTCCACTATGGGATGCCTTTAATTACATGCTGACTAGGGGAATCCCTTATAGGATCCCTTTACCTATTTACTCTTTCTGAGTATATATTGTAGGATGAATCTAGAGACTTAAATTGTTATTAAGGATCCCATATATGATGCATATTCCTATGTACCATTCTGGGGATCACATGTAGGATTCCTCTATTTACTTACCTTCAAGGATACCATGTAGAATTTCCCCTTTTACCTCCACAGTTGAGGATCTTGAGTAGGGTACCTTCACTTATGTTTAGACCTCATGAATCCCAAGTAGTATTCCCCTATAGTGTTATGAATTGGGGGACCCAATGCATTCCTTGATTTTTGACCAACCCTAATCTAGTGTGATGTGGGTTTGGGTAGTAGTGGTAGTGGGTTTCACCTTAGAACATGTACAAAAATTATAAGTTGTGAGGATATGAAAGTAGTGGTTGGTTTACTCATTCATCTACCCTTACTATTTATTTATGCATTCACCTATTTACTACTGATGCAATTATGATTACCATAGATGCTTCCAGGTTTTTGGATGATGAGCCTAATACGATGTGTCTTTCTTTATTTGGATGCCCAGATGTATTTCCTAGGATCCGGCTTCCGAGCCTTATTATTGTTTGTTATTTTATTGGGATGTCCATATGTGTTTCCTAGGATCTAGATTTTGGTTCTTTTATTTATTTTCTATATTATTATTTGGATACTCATATGTACTTCCTGGGATCCAGCTTATGAGTAATACTCAAGGATGATTATGCTCTACTGGGCGATGGGGATGATTACACTCTCCCTAACTAATTACTTGACCGTGGTGTTAAACATTATGCTACTCATTATTGATTTTTTATATTCTCAGGTATCGATTATGCTATAGATAATTTAATACTTTAATGGAATGTTGGAAATGGTGTTACTCATACATTTTGAATGAAATTGGACATGGAATTACTCATTTTTGGACATGGAATTCTACATCTCTGATTGGGTTGTTGGACATGGAACTCCACACCCCTTGGACTAGTTTGTTGAACATGGAACTTCACACCCCCATTGTTTGGGTTATTGGTCATGATGCTCCATTCCCCTTTGGATCTGGTTATTAGATATGGAATTCCATAGATAGTTCTATTTACACGTCACCTAAGGTTCACCCCCCTTAGTAATTATCCAAGTCACAAAGTCATGATTTCCTACAGATCGGGACATATGATTTAGAAATTGGACTGGATTCAATTGGATTGAGTGGTATGGAATCTATCAAAGTAACCATTTTAAGGATTTTACATTGGTATATTACATGATTCATTAAAGTAATTAGAGGCGAGTACGGGTGAACCCAAGGCTAGGACATGTATCCCCCCATGGATACGTATCTTGCTTAGAGAAATTCTGATACTGGCCGAAGCATGTATTTTTTATCAGGATTATGGACTTAGGAATCAACTTATTGATACATGGCTTTAGTAGTATGACATTAAAACCATATCCCTAGTCATATTATGTCCAATCGATTAGATCTAGAATCCTAGGACCGACTGTGGATTGAGTTTATTATGATTATGTTCATGGAAACCTTAGTATGGTAGATTGGGTCAATGCCATTATCACGCAAACACACGTATGTATGATATTATATATGTATATAGGTATATGTGATGGAATAGTTCCTAAGAAATTCCAACTTACATAGAAGCATATATGGTCGATAAGGATTATGGAACCAATGATCGACTATGTTTCTTTTTTATCTTATTGCTTTATTTATTATTCTAGTTGTATCTTAGGTAGGCTGATCATATTTCATGAGCATGGAATTATGAAAAAACATTTATAGGTTTTTTTTGGGGTGGCCTATTGAGATTATTCCTCACCTCTATACATGTACCTTGGTGTGAATATAGACATTATGTCTACCTTTTAGTTTTAGCAAATATTTCCTGATGGATAGGGTTATAGCCCAGGGTTACATGATCAATTAGATCCACTCATGTGGATTATTTTAATCTGGATAGAATATATCAATAGTTTCTTAGAGACTAGGTATATGTTCCACATTAGAGTTAGTAGGAGAGCCATGTAATTTTATTTAATTTTCCTTTATGTTCGCATTCTTGTATAGTCAGACCAATGGGTGATCAGTGTTGTATATATGACATGGATATTCATGCTTTTATAAAATTTCATTTATTTTTACAAAATGATTCTATTTTAGTTTATTTACTAATTATTCAATTTTTTTTATCACTTCTATGGATGATATCTGGTTATTTATGCTATTTTTACTATAATATATTTGTATATTCTTTCCATTTTACCACCTTTAGACCCTTTCTACTAGTCGGAAGACTATGACATATGGGGAGTTGTGCTTGAGGCCTTATGGTGAACCGACATAGGGCACCAGTTTAGTGGAATCCAATTAGGGACATTACAAATTAGTATGAGAGGTGTTCCTTTCCTTATTATTTACTATTTGGGATATGGTATACAAAAGTATTAGGAATATGTCCAAACCTATGATTGACATCGAACTGGTGTGTCAAGAAAATTTGTTTCGTAAGAAGTACTAGTTTCAAAGGATATAGGATTGTTGTTCTAATATGTGATGTTACAGTTGTATCCAGTGATGCACATGTTGTGCACATGTTATGATTTCTTTTGGATTTTTTGATCTTGGTCTATTGAAAAGAGGCCAATGACTGATTTTGACTCTTGGATGGCTAGTGAAGAGGAATATCGTATATCATATTTGGCACATAGGATTAACATGTTATAGTCCTGGTATTGTGTGATTTTACTGAATATAGAGGCTAATTGTTTAAAGTGTCAACAAAAACCTAATAGTGTCTTACAATAAATGTTTTTGGCATCATTATACTCAATTAGATTGACTTTCATATATATTTCATTCTAATGGTAGGTGATGTGGATCTATGATGAGATGTTTGACGGTGAGTCTGATGACCCATTCCTCATGCCTAGGATTTTTAGTGACCTTGGTAGGTCGATAGGGAAAATTATTCCCAAATTTTGGACCCCTCATTGGTTGTTTTTTACTTAGGTTTGGTTATTTAATGTTTTAGTGACAACCAATATAGTGTTTTCCTGCATAGCTTGGAATAAAATTCTACTTAACCGACCTTTGTTTATGGTTGTCAAGTCAGATCATTGAGTACGATAAAATTAGTACCGGTACATTTCTAGTGAACTAGAACTCGAAGTGGTATTTCCATATTTGGATGCTCAGTGAGTGTCTGTTCAATATATCTCCTACGTTGGTAACATGACCTATAGGTTGCAGTTCCTTATGAGGATTATTAGAGAGGATCAGGGCCCTTGTAGTCTGTGTTGATAGTTTTGACCCTCATAGGTTATTTTTTTCTTTAACTCTCTTAAAAAGGGTTGATAGGTGCATTAGATGTCTTATGTTGAGACTAGTTCATGAATGACGACCCGTGAGATGTAATTTTGGAGAGGCTGAAATTTTTGGGCTAGGTGGTCAAACTTAGTTACCCTGTTATGAGATGTGATAAGTAGGGCTAGGTGGGAGACCTAGAATCCCTTAGTTTTGAATCAGAACCTAGTAGGTTTATGTTCATTTTGAATGAGGGAAACTTCAGAGTGAGGTTGGATTAGGTTTATGGATTTCTTTTCAGGAAATTAGTATGTTTGTATGCTCGTTTGAGATTGATACACGATTAGTGATTAGGTTTTGTGATATAGGAATGATGATTCCTAGTTTATGAGAATACATATAGGGTGATTTTTTAGATACTGTATTTAGTAGGTAGGAATCTTCGAGTGCCTATCCTAGTTGACCAATGTTTCTGCTGTTGCTAATATATTCAAAGCTAGGTAAATGATCATGACTGTAATGATGTCGTGTAACTGTCAGTCGTTGGATAATTGTGGAATAGGTGAGGTGACTTATTTTGAAGAGGTGTCCCAATGGAACTTCTGGGTTGTTTGGACAGACATGCCATATAACATTCTCATCTTGGTTTTAGTAGTATGAGACTTTCTGGAGTATGATTTGGGTGATAAAGGCACACGTCAGTTGCACATGGTACAATTTAAATCATATATTAGAGAGTGATCATGCGCGAGATGAGTACTGATGGTCTCAAAGAATTGTTATGGGTATGATTGAACATGATTTATAGTAAGAGGATAAATGTTCTTCCATGGTATAGGAGACATAGGAAATGAATTGGGTTCCGCAAGAAAGTTGACCATGGCTGGACTTGGACATGCATTGTCGGGATATGTGGTGTTAGGTGTTGGATAAAGGAAAGTACAACCTGTTTGATGTGAGTGTGTTTCAGGAGATCTATACACACATTTCAATATAATCTTAGTGTACTCTTGGTTAGATATGATTATTCTCTATCTTGAAATCACCCTGAGTACACTAAGAGAGAGTCATATTTACACTGGGATTTTTTTATTTTTAAATATCTTTCATAGTTTGATGAAGAAACCTATTGAGGTTATGCTCGAGAAGTCATATAAGGTGAGCCATATGGTGGGGAGTGCACTATCGGACATTTGAGGGTAGATACCCTTTTTTAGTTGAATTTAGTGATGGAAGGAGCATGGGTTGTTGAGCTTGATGCCCGAGACACGCCCACAATTTCATGCTATTATTTAAACAATTTATGATAACATTGAATGTTTTCAATGAAAATACCCATGTATTTCAATGTTTTATTCAAAAGTATGAATTTGTAAATGAATAATTATTTTTTTCTATATGAATAAATAATATTTTTATTTTATTATTGATTTTATTTTATGAAATTTTGATTGATTTTTTTTAAATTATGATAAGTATTTTGACATATTTTAAGTGAAAATTTACCCATGATGGATAGCCCTCAACTAGTGGCTAGAAAATCATATAGATATCCCAAAAAAGGGGTCTTCCATTCAAGCTAGGCACCAGGAGAGTCCACCAAAATAGTGATGGAGAGTGTGTCCCATGGGGAGGATCCCATGTGGAGTAAGGGTGGGCCTAAGCCCGCACGGTCCACATGGTGCAGGGTGGCCCATTTTGTGTGTGTGATTTGCTATGTGAACCCATCCCCATTGAGAGATTCTGACTAGATGATGGGATTAATTTAAATTTAAATTAAAATGGATCCTCTACTCTCTTCTGATGTGGGATGAGTTTTATGCGGTTACTGTTTGACTTATAAAAATATCAATGTTTCATCTAGCCGCGTGACACCCTCAGCCTTATAAATTTCTGCACCTCTATCTCGACCACTATTTTTCCACTATACATCATTGGCTACCTCTAAATCAACTAGACATCCCCATGACTGATCATCTAGAAGATCATGCTCGAGCTCTTTCTCCATGATGAAGCCCGGGAACACCTTCGATCATCTCTGAGACCCCAAATGACCACCATGAAGTAAATATCAACTTCATCCAGCCATGTGAAGGCATGATGAATCATAGTATCATTCCTTCCCCACTAATGAAACCACCAAAGAAATTCCATGATTCCACATCACCAAGCCATGCCCCATGCGATCCATGGAAGTGAGAAGAGGCTGTCATGCTGGTCCGTAGTCCACTGTAAAATTGGGAGCACCCGATATCCATGGGAAAGATTCTAAAAAAATTATATTCAAACATGGAAAATTTAAAAATATTCAAACATTGACACAAAAATTTAAATTACCTAGGATACCGCCTTTTGATTATTCAAGCCTATAAAAGGAGGGCCTTGCCCACTGCCAAAGGAGTTCGATCAACCACAATAGGGAGACACTCTAGGAGGCTGAAGCCTATTCTTATTTCTTTTTATTTTTATTCTTCTTTGTTTTATTCTAGATGTAATTTTTATCTTAATTTATTAATAAATATATTTCAAGAATTTTTATCATCAAGTGATGTTACCCATCATCATTATCATTATCATCATAATCATCATCATCTTCCTTTCTCCATTACGTCCATTTTATTTTCTTAGATTCTTTCCCTTTTATTTTATTTTATTTTCTTTCTCTCTCTATCTTCCATTCTCTCTCATAATTATTCTTTTTATTTTACATTTTCTTCTTCTCTTCTTCTCAACATTGTGACCTCTTACCCTTAAATATGAGGGGCTTACCCCAGGATTTTCCTCGAGGGAGGTTTGGTGTTCTTCAATTATACGATTAATTTTCTAATGTTTTATTTTATGTTTGTGGTAAATAAAAGTGACATGAATGGGTGTGGTGATTGTACCCTATGACATGAAACTCAATCATACTTCTATTCTTCTATTTTAACCATTTACCTCCATTATTTTGGACATAGTCTCTTCACATGGTAAAGTTGAGCCATTCCATGGATGAAATGACATATGATGGAGATGGGTCTTGAAAGGTGACACACTCTTGTTTGAGGTATAGAGTCAACCATGATTACTAGAGGAGGTGGAATTTAAATTAGTTAGGTAGTTTATATTCCAAAACTAATAAATAAAAGAATAGTAGTTCTTGAATGAGATCTCATGATTGAGCTATCAAAATAAAATTTAAAAAAATAAATAAGAATAATGATGGAACCTGAAACCAAAACTATAGGCCAAGTACTTTATTTTTAATCTCATTCTATTTTCATTGTGTGTAAATTTATAATTTCATGTCTTTTCATTATTTAAAAATATAATCAGAAACCAAAAATATAATTTATTTAAGAAAATAAAAAAATTAGTTCTTAGGTAAATTTGAATAAGTAATTAGATAAATGTGAAGCTCCTCAAGTGAGACGATCCTGGTCAGCCATTGTGTTTCACTAGGAAACAATTAGAAATTTACTTTTTCCAGGCCCTGTGACAGATGTGTGTCAAAACATGCATCGTTTTCATGGAGATAAGAAGTGTTTATTTATGTTTTCTCTTTCACACAGTAGATAGTTTCCATTTATTTTATAAAAAAAATAAAAAACAAAAAAAATCACTTTTCATTATGTTTTTAAGAAATTATTTCTTTAATTCATGGAAAAATTACTTAGTGGTGAATGATCAAAAGAAAGTGCAACATAATGATGATAAGGCCCTCCCATAAAGGCTCAATAAACTCACTAACCCTAGAAATAATATGTTTAATGGGAATGACACAAGAATTTTATTTCAAGAGTTTGAAGATATGGTTGATGAAGTCAAAGATGATTATCAAAAACTGAAGGCCAAAGAGGAAGGTCCACTGGAGCTGCCCAATTTCACAAAATAGATCTAAGAAGTTGAGGCCCAAATTGAGGACCATAAATATCCCAACCATTTTAAGATCCATATCCAAGATGACCGTGATGATCCAGAGTGGATTCATGATGAGAAAGAATTACTTGCTGAGCTATGTGTGGGTGATTATCAAGATATAGAAAAATCCTTGAATTAGTATGAGGTATAAAATGATATCCCCATTCCTTACAAAGTAAAAGTGACAACACCATGACATATCTTCCTAGACATGGAAGAATACACTACACATATGGTGGAATTTGACAAGAATATAGAGGATCTCATATATCTACCTCCACTATCTACAATCCAACTTCAAGAGCACTCACTACTAAAGAAGATATTGAAGGTGAAGCAACTCAAGGAGTTGATATTATCTCAAAGTCTCTCTCATTTGATTTTATTAAATATTAATTTAGTATTATCTCCTATTATTTTGAATTTTCATATTCAGTCAATCCATATTTTTCCTTAGAGGAAGATAATGAAACAACACATACACCTGCTGAGGAACACATAGAACTTACAAAACTATTTGAACATGCATTAAAGTAATTCCTTGAGGCAATCCAAGTGGACAATCATGAGGAGAATAAGGCAGAGAATTCTCATATTGAAAGTTATAATTCTAATTTTCATTCGGAATATTTAAATTATTTCCAATTTAAAATATATTCTAAACTCCCCTTTGAAAATTCAATTCATGCATCCCGTATTGAGAAAGCACCAGACAAGCAAGAGAAGGTTGAACAAGTAGCAACCAAGAAGGAGGATACTTCATCTTTCCCTCGCCATGAAAGCTATACCTAATTCTGAAGGGGATGAATTAGGTGTACTCTATCCATGGATTATTCCTCACCATAAAAGAAGAAGTGGAAGCTGGGAATATACACATGTGGTGTTTCAAATCCAAGAAGTTACACCCACCATCAGGATATGGATATTAGCAGGTACTTCCCTTCTAGGAGAATTCAAAAACTTAGGACCCACTTGGTGGATCATACCAAGATTTATATTTACCTTATTTATAGAATTTTCAATTTCATTATTAGGAATTAGATTCATCCCACTCATATCATTTTGATTTTGATGAAATTATCCTTGAGTTTTAATGACTGATTATCCTTTTTAGGACCATGATGGTATATGGTGAACACCAAATAGTAGAGGAAGAGGACAGAAGCTTTGTGATAAAAATGATTTTCATTTTAGTATTTATCGTTTAAAATCCCTAAATTATTGTCTAAAAAACTATTTTGATCTTTAAAATGGAAATTTCATTCCCATACTTGAATCTTTTCTTTACTTGAATTATCCAGGAGACACAAGTTTCTTAGAAACCCTGTGATACCATGTTTTATATTTAAATGATAATGATATTGAATGAGTAAAATGGAGGATTGAACAATTAGAGTGAAGAATATATATTAAAATTAGGAATGATTATTTGAGGTAATTAGTTGATTCACTTAAATTAAATTTCCCTATCATTTTTCATGCTTTGAATTTATGAAATTTATAAAAAATAATTTTTTATTATTTTTCATTCCATGAGTGATTATCCAATATCATATTTACCATTAATGAGTGGATTTATAGACAAAATACTTTCTATATATCTTGAGTATATTTCTTGAGTGATATTGGGACATGCCACCTACTAGAACTTTCATTGTAATTTTTCAAAGCTACGACTAAGAAAAACACATTTAAAATGATTGAGTACTCTTTTGATAAGACCTTATTCTTGATACCACTTATTATATTTATCCTTATTTATCCCATAAAGACCATGAATTCCATTTTTTGGGATTAGATATATTTCAATCCATTTTTATCCATTCTTACCTTGAACTTAGAATTTTTATGATATTTTAAATTTGAAGTATGAGGGTGAGGGATGTCATGGTGAATGAGATGAAATACATTGTAAGTAAAAAATTGCGGGGTTGCTAATTTTGGGAATTGAGAAAGGTTTTTGATTCATACATTGAACTTTTATTGTTTTCCCTTATCAAAAAAATTAAAAATGAAAATAATAATAATAAAATATACGAATGAGTTGTAACGTGGAATAATAAACAAATAACCACTACTAAACCAATTATTTTTATCATATGTGTTTAAGTGGTGTATGTGAAGATCATTCCAAGAATATATTTCAAAAAATTAAAGAAAAATAATAAAAAGGAGTTTTAATATATATATATATATAATAGTAGAGAAAAATTCAAGATAGTGCACATCAATCATTATGCTTTCATTATTCATGATCTTTTCCTTAAGCTTGGGAAGTGGGTGTTGACATAATTAGAAGTCGAGAATTTCATTGAGATTTTACTTTTTGATATCATGATTTAGACTTTAGAGATAAACCTCATCCTTGAGCCTTTAATTTTAAACATAAATTCTTACAAACATTTATCCTTAGATTCATGTGAAACTTTATTTAAAGTCCTCATGATTTCATGTGACTTTTTACTTTAAATATTTTAGAATGTAGTTCCTTTACACGAATATTTATAAGGATCTTGTTATCATGATATGAGAAAAAATCTACTTGAATTTTTATCATGAGTGATGAGAGAAAAGATTCAAGAGAGGTAGATCATGATTTGGTATATTTAATAATAAAAAATTAAGGATCTTGAATGGATAAAATATATTACACCATTTTCAATAGAAAAAATTAATATACTTGAGTTTATTATTTATTTTATAATTGAGAAATTAAATTGACATTTTACATGGATTTTTGAATGTTTTATTAAACATTTAAAATCATTTTATTTTAAATTTTAAATAATGGTAACATTTCTAACCTCTTGAATTCAATGTTGAGAATTTATGGTTGAGGATTATAATGGTTTAAGTGTGGGGTTATTTGAAACACTCATAATTTCAAGAAATTATTTAAACAATTTATGATAATATTGAATGTTTTTCAATTAAAATATCTATGTATTTTAATGTTTTATAAAAAAGTGGGAATTTATAAATAAATAATTAAATTTGATTTATAGGAATAAAGGATGTTGAATTTTGAATATTTATTTTATTTTATGAAATTTTTATTGATATTTTGAAATTATTCTATGTATTTTAATATATTTCAGATAAAAAATTAGCTATGTTGGATAGCCCTCAACTAGTGGCCATACATCCACCTAGCCAGCACACAAAGGGGCCAGCCGACCAAGCCAACCACCAAGAGAGCCTACTGAGCTGGTGAGGGAGCATGTGGCATGTGTGGAGGAGTTCACAGGGAGCAAGGGTGGGCCTAAGATAACACGAGATGCATGGTTTGGCATGGACTATTTTTTGTGTGTGATGTGTTATGGGATCTCATCCATGTTGCGAGATTTTGATCTAATTATGGGGTGCATTTCAATTTAAATGAACACAAAGTTTCTTCTCTCTTCTGATGTGAGATAAGTTCTATAAGGTTACTGTTAAACTTACAAAAACATCAGCATTTTCTTTTAGCCATGCTACACCCTCAACCTTGATCATTTTCACACCGTCGTCTCCATCACTATTCTATTTCTCGATGTCACTGACCGCCTCTAAATTAATTACATACCACAAATAATGACCACTTGGAATCTCGGGCTTGATCTCTTTCTCCATGTTGAAGCATGGAAACACCTTTAATCATATATAGGACCCCATATGACCACTATGAAGTGAAGCTCAACTTCATTCGGCCATGTGAAGGCCATATGACTTAGAGAAGCCTTTATTCTCCACTGTTGAGACCAATGAATCAATTCCATGATTAAATGTTTCCAAGAAGTGACCCATGCAATCCATGGAGATGAGAATTGGTTTCCCCACTGGTTTTAAGTCCACTATAAAATTGGGAGCACTTGATATCCATGAGAAATATTGTAAAATACTCATATTCAAATGCGAAGAATTTAAAAATATTCAAACTTCGAAATGAGAAGCTGAATTAACAAGGATTTAAAGTTTTCTTTTATGAGAATATAAAAGGAGGGCCTTGCCCACTTCTAAAATAGTTTGATCAACTGTGAGAGGTATGTACAATAGGAAGTCGAAGCCTATTATTATTTCTTTTAATTTTTATTCTTCTTTGTTTTATTTTGGATGTAATTTTAAACTCAGTTTCTTAATAAAATATATTTAATGAATTTTTCTATTCAATTTTTATCACCCATTATCATCATCATCATTATCTTCTTCTTCTTCTTCTTTTCTCCATTCTGTCCATTTTATTTTCTAAAATTCATTATCTTTTATTTTATTTTACTTTATTTTCTTTATATCTCTCTCTCTTCCAATCTATCTCAAAATTATCTATTTTATTTTATTTTCTCTTATTCTCTTCTTCTCACCATTGTGACCTCTTACCCTCAATTATGAGGGGATGACCCGTGGCTTGTCCTCAAGGGATGTTTGGTGTTCTTGAATTCTAATCTTAAGTTCATAATGTTTTATTTTATGTTTTTGGTATATGCGAGTGACATGCACAGGTGTGGTGATTTTCCACTATGACATGAAACTCAATTATACTTCTATTTTTTTCAATATTTTCCCTCCCTTCTATTGGACACAATCTCTTCACATGGTGTAGTTTATCCGCTCAATGGATGAAACTACATATGATGGAGCCAGGTCCTAAAAGGCATCACATTCTTGATTGAGGTGTGTCATAAACCTTGATTATAGGAGGTGGTGTAATTTTTAGTACTTATACATTCAAGATTCCACAAAAATAAAATAAAATATTATTAGTTCATGAATGAGATCTCATGACTGAGCTATCAAACTAAAATTTAAACAAATAAATAAGAATAATGATAAAATTTGGAACTAAAACTAAAGGAAAAGTACTTTATTTCTAATCTCATTTTGTTTTCATTACATGTTAATTTATAATTTCATGTATTTTCATTATTTAAGAAAATAATAAAATCCCAAAAATATAATTTCTTAATAAAATAATAAAAAAAACTAAGTAGTTCTTAGGTGAATTTGGATAAGTAAGTAAAAAAATATGAAGCTCCTAAAGTGAGATGACCCTGGTCAGTAACTATGTTGAACTAAAAAACAATTATAAATTTTATTTTTCCATTCCCCAAGACAGGCGTGCTTCACCCAATTGTTGAGGTGATGAGAAAAATTATCCTATGGTGGGGAGTATCAGATCGGTCATAGTTATACATCTCTCATATAGGAGACACTTATTTACATTGTGAGATTGGTCATTGGATAATATAGATAGAATAGTTGAGAATATGATCAGGATGAGTTCATTGATTCTATTTTAACACCCATGGCTTCACAGTGACAAGAAGGTTTATAGTGGGGAGACTGTAAGGACTCATGTTTTTTTAGACTGTAAATTTGAGCAGGAATTTTATTTTTTTTCTTTAAATTAATATAAGGGGTAAACTAGTCATTTTCCCATAGAATATGATCTCTAATAATTATCCTAACTACTCCTTTGTTCCTAGCATAGGGTTTTTACCCTAGGACAAGAGTTTGGTGGAATTCCAAACTATTAAAATTTATGTGGAATAATTAATATTTAATATATAATTAATTAGATATTAATTTTTTCTCACATGTTTGTTCAATGATATTTTTTGAAAAGTGCATTGGATTGCGATTTTGTCTCCTTCGTTGAGTTCAGAACACTGGGTTTTTTCTAGGCAATACATAAACTCAGGTCGGGTTCTATGGCTGGGCTTATGACCCTTTTTCATTTTCTTTTATTTTCTTCCTTTTCTCTTTATGTTTTCTTTTCTTATCCTCCTATTTGGATTATAGAGTATAAAACCAATGGTATTTCTCTATCACATGAATGAGAGATTAAGTGATAGGGAGAGAGAGAGAGAGAGAATAAGGTAGTTACTGTTGCAAAGCTCGGGAGGAGCCATATAATCGTGTGGTATCTATGGATCATGGAAATGGAAAAAACATAGGAAGATTCAAGCCAAAGCTATGCTGTTTTTAAGTTTTTTCCATAAATCCATATAGATTTAGCTATTTTTAGTTTTTAGGCACTATTATCAATTCTTAGGTCCCCTTGAGGTCCAATCTATATCTTTTGGGGAGAAAATTGAGGTTTCAAGCCAATTTGAGTGTTTGACCATTTGGAAATCTGAATCCCAATATTTATAGTTCAAGAACATATGCTGTGTGTTCTTTCTATCCAGGGAAGATGATCTTTTGGAAGTAAAAATCATGAAATAGTACTCATATGTGTACTGAGTACATGGCCATAAAACTCATATATGGGTATGTGGTCGTGTAAAGTACACAGACAGACCCCATGTTGGATTCACTTCATGTAGAAGTACACAACCGAGAATAATAAATGGCTAGGAACCCCATTTAGGGCACACGACTAGACCCCATGTGGGTCACATGACATTTAAAGGTACATGGCTAGTCTATATACATGGTGAGACCATGTGAGGTACATAACCAATTACCCCATTTAGGGTACATGCTTTGTACCCAACATACGCACCGTGTACTTTATTTTTACATGCTAACCCTGGCTGAATATACGCCCAGGTAGATCTTTGAGGGTACATGCCATGTACCATGGCATACATGCTGTGTACTCCTCCCCTTCCACCCTTTTGGGGGTTTTCATTTATTTACAACCCAAATTCATATTTGGATGCATAAATCGTTCATTTTGAATGTTTTTACACTTAGATCATGATGATACTACCCTTGAGGTGGTTTGTGAACTCTTGGGAGGTTTTTTGGGATTCTTACTAAATGGAGTGGTTCTTCCTAGGATAATAAAATCCATCTATCTCTTGAGATTGTGAACCTTTGATCTGAGATAGGCCATGACCTATCTATTTTGATCTATGATTTTATAACTCTTAATTTGAGGATGTATTCCTTATGATATGTTCCTATTTGGCTTCATAGGCTGTGAGATTATTTTTTTATGAGGATATAATATAGGATACCACTACCTTATTATAGTTACTGAGGATCCCCTAAGGGATTCCTTTGCATCCATACTGACTAGGGGAATCCCTTGTAGGATCCATTTACCAATTTACTCTTTCTAAGGATCTTGTGTATGATTCCTCTACATAATTATACTATTATTGAGAGTCTCATGTAGGATACCTCTTCCCATGTACCATTCCACTAATACTATATAGGATTCCTATATTTACTTACCATTAAGGATCCTATGTGTGATTTGTTCTTCTACCTTTACAACTGAGGATCCCAAGTAGGATTCCTTTTCTTATGTGTAGACCTCGACGATCCCATGTAGGATGTCTCTCTAGTGCTATGACTTAGGGGACCTAGTAGGTTCCTGAGTTCTTGACTGACCTTGATCTAGTGTGATGTGGGATTGACTAGTGATGGTAGTGAGTGTCACCACAGAACCCATTGTAATCCATGAGGATGTGGAATTAGTGGTGGGTTTAGGCATTCAGTCACCCTCAATATTTATTTATTCATTAACCTATTTACCACTAATGAAACTGTGATCACCAGAGGTGATTCCTAGTTTTTGTCCAATGAGCCTGATGCAACAAGTCTTTCTTTATTGGAATAACCTGATGTATTTTGTGGGATCTGGCTTATAATCTTTATTAATGTTTGTTATTTTATTGGGATTCCTAGAAGTGTTTCCTAGTATTCATATTCTAAGACTTTTATTTGTTTTCTATATTATTATTAGGATTCTCACATGTACTTCCTAGGATTTATCTTATGAGTAATGCTTGAGTATGAATGTATTCTCCTATGCAATGGGGATGATTACACTCTCCTTGATCGATTACTTGGCCATGGTGTTGGAAATGATGACCCTAATTGTTGATTTTTTATATTCTCAGGGATCAATTATACTCTCCCTAATTGACTACTTGACTGGGATATTGTACATGGGGTTCCTCATCCCTTTTTAATGAAATTAGGCATGGAGTTCCTCATTAGTGGACATGGAATTCCATAACTATGATTGTGTTGTTGGACATGGCGATACATACCTATTATACTAGGTTGTTGAACATGGATCTTTATATCCCTGTGGTTAGGGTTGTTGGACATGATACTCCATGCCCCTGTGGAACTAGTTATTGGACATGGCATCCCACAGAGAGTTCTCTTTACACATCGCCTAAGGGTTATCTCCCATAGGGATTACCCAAGTCAAAATGTCGTGATTTCCTATAGATCAGGACCTAATATTCATACATCAGACTAGATTCACATGGATTGAGTGATATGGAATCTAGATCACTGACCATTTTCTGAATTTTCCATCGGTATACAATATCCTTTAGTATAGTAATTAGAGGTGAGTACGGGTGAATCCAGGGCTAGGACATGTATCCCCCTATGGCGACGTATCTTGCTCAGAGATATTATGGAAATGAACGAATCAAGTATTTTAAATTGGGATTAATAAACCAAGGATAAACTTAATGATACAAAGATTCAGTGGTATGACATAAAACTCATATCCCTAGTTAGTGGATGTCTAATCAATTGGATCTAGAATCCAAGGACTGACTGTGGATTGAGTTTATTATGATGTTTTTCATGGACACCATAATTTGATGGCTCGGGTCAATACCATTTTCATGTATATACATATACATATATATATATGTATAGGAATATATATTTATATAGATATATGTGATGAAATAAGACTAGGGACATTCTGACTTTGGTATAAGCAGATATGGTCGATATGGATAACAGACCCAATGATCGACTATGTTTATTTTATATTATTGTTATCTTTATTATTCCAATTTTTTATCATCTAGGATAATCATATTACATGAGCATGAACTTATGATAGAATATTTATAGGTTCATTATTGTGGTAGCCTACTCAGATTATTTCTCACCCTTTTACGTGCACCTCATTGTGAATGTAGACCTTATGTATGATTTTTTGGGTGAGTAGAGATTTCATGATGGATAGGGTTAAAGACAAGGGTTGCGTGATCAAGTGGATCCAATCATGTGGATTCTTTTGATTAGGGTAAAGAATCTTAAAAATGTATTGAATATTAGGTATGTGGTCTTTATCAGAGTCATAGGAGAGCCCTGTACTTTTATTTCAGTTTCCTTTATGTACTCCTACTTGTATGGTCGGACCAGTGGGTGATCAATATTGTATCCATGACATGGTTGTTTGGGATTTTATAGAATTTGATTTATTATTTCATAATGCTTATCTTTCAGTTTATTTAATACTTCTACACTCTATTTATTACTACTATGGATGATATCTTGTTATTTCTATTGGTGTTACTATGATATAAGGATATAATATCCCCATTGTACCACCTTTGGACCCTTTCTACTAGTCAACAACCTCTGACGTATGAGAGGCACACTTGAGTCCCTGTGGTGAAGCATATTGGGGAACTGGTTTAATGGAATCTAGGTTAAGATGTTATCGAATTACCAATTCTAATATTGTTGGTAGCATAATGTATGTCATGATATTCACTAGACCGGTTGATTGCTTTTATGTTTGAACTTTGAACTAGTTCATGGGAAATACGAGTAATCCACATTAGCATGACCTTAATTGGATGCTGAGATATATTTATTGTACACCTTTACTATCATTGTGTTACTGTAGAGATGTTAAACATAATGAGATTATGACTAGATATGATGACTATAATAATGTTGGAAATATAAACACTCAACAATCATTAACTGGACTGCCTATGTAGATCTCATTTTTGGTAAATGTAATATGTAATCAATTTTGTAACTTTTATCCAATGAAGTCAAGTATATAACATTAAAAGATCCTATCATGAATCCATGTGACTCAAAGGTTTGGTTTATGAACTAAATTTATGTAATTCTTGTATTATTGAATATTCTTATTCTCAATATTCATTACACTTATCTAAAAAACTATTTTTCCAAGTAAGGTTTAAACATTTAGATATCATGTCACATTTAATTAAATAATTTATTGAAATTATAATATTATATGTTAATAAGACACATGTTGATGAAAATCCAGACGATATTTTGAATAAGGATATGGATTGATCCATATTTAGGTATTGTTTTGTATTATAAATTTTTTTCCAATTCAATAATATTAGATGCATAGAAATCACCCTTATTTTCTTCTATAAATAGAGAATATACATTGTTTTTTCATGATTTAATTTATAAATTACAAATGAAACTAATTAATTATTATTTTTTAGTTTGTATTTTTATGCCTTTATGTTTCATTAATCTACCGCATTATGTTTTTTATTTATAATTTATCATGCTCATTGTTTAATGGTTATGATTGCCTTTGGTTAATCCTACATGAGTTCTATTTTTTCTTTTTTAGTGCTTTAAATGTTTGTTTCAATCTTATTTGAGATTCATTTAATCTAGCAGGAGATAGTTTTTTGGGAATTTAATCTTATGTGGATGTGTTTTTATTCTTATATGATAGTTTTTTAATATTATGTAGCATTATCATGCGCCTATTTAATCTTCCAGAAGATGTTTTTTCATCCTAAAGTGAGTTGTATTTTTTAGAATTTATTCCTACATGCCTTGTGTGTTTTTTGATTTATTATTAAGCCACCGTTTGAGTTAACCACACGCAACATGCACCTCTATATTTTTATTTATTTATACATAGTACATGATCTTCATCTTATATAGCTTTTATATGGATACTCCCTTTTCATTTGAATTTTTATTGCATCCCTTCACAACTATCATAAGTTTTGGGTTGTTATAGTGTTAATCATAACTATCCACCTATGCTTAGCTATTACATCACAATCATGACCACTGATCCTTTATGATTACAACTACACCAGAAGTAGATAAAGGTATCTCATTAGTCATACCTTTTAACCAAATGTCCTCTTTAATACATTCAGTTAAATATATATTCTTATCCTCTATGATGGATAGATAAACTAATGATTTCATGTCACATTTCCTTGTAATGGGGCCACTATAATCAAGGAAAACAAAGCCAATAATTGATTTATGAGTGTCAAAATTAGCAGCAAAATATGAATCTAAAAATACTATAATTTCATCATCGTAACTAGTATTTTTTTTCAAAATGAATACATAAACCCAAAGACATTGACACATACCTGATAATCCATTTTAGATCATGCTGGTGTGCTTTCCAAGGTTTTCCTATAAACCTATTTAGAGTACACACTGAGTCTAGAATAAACCATTTCATACATAATACTTCTAATGACATTAGCATAAGGGATCTTTCTCATGAAATCAATATCGGATTTACTAACAGGGGATTGGTTCAGGAAAAACTTAAAGTATTGGCGCAAGGGTATGATTACAGGTTTAATGTGCTTAAACAAATACAATTTCATGACCTTTTTCACATAAGAATTCTGAGATAGAAACAAAACTCTTCCTTTTCTATGCCCAATTATTTCCATTCTAAGAATCTATTTTTCATTTCCTAATTCCTTCATTTCATTGGTCGAATTCAATTGAATTTTCATATGGAAAATTAATATCATGTTTTTAAAAATAACTATCTTGTCCTAAATATATAAAATCAAGTTGATCATTTCATTCTTAACATGTTTGTGATAAACAAATACATCAAATTTTCTTCTATAGAAAACATTTTCAATAAAAAATGAATGAATACTTTTGTACCATTGCATAGAGGATTGCTTCAAACCATACAATGACTTGTGTAAAAGGAGAACTTGATTCAATTTAAAATTATTTGAAAACCTTCAAGAGGTCACATATAAATGGTTTCAATTAATTTACCATAAAAAAGTAGTTTTAACGTCCAACTGTTCAATATGGATTTTTTTATTATAAAAATTATGTAAAACATGAATAGGGGAAAAATCCCACCATAGTCCACTCCCTCACGTTGGAGGTATTCCTTATATACTAATCATGATTTATATTTTATTTTTGATTTCCTAGTGTTATCTTATTTCTTCTTGAAGATCCATTTATAGCCTACTACCTTTTCATTTAAAGATTTGGTTACAAATTTCAAAGTTTTATTCAACACAAGGGAATCCATCTAATCGTTCATAGCAGCCAGCCACTACCGGAATTCACTTGACTTTAATACATTATTATTGGTTTGTGGTTCATCATTACACACGCCTTTAGAAACACTAAAGGCATATGCATCCATGTTAGCATGAATGAATTGAGAAGGTGTCTGATTATCCTCCTAGATCAGTATCAATTCAATTAGTATCCCCTAAGGTCACCCTCTTCTTATTTGTTTTTAGAACCATAATTTTATTCTGATTCAATTTCTTGTTGTGATGGGTGAGTAGAAGAGGAAAGATCAGGTCCATAAGTGGCCTAAGAATCAGGACCAACTTCAACACCCAAGGGATGGGGTGCACTGGTCTCTACAGACTAAACAAGATTTACTTTAGGAAGACTCGACTCTCAGAACACAACATCACAATTAATAATACACTTTTGATATTTTGATTTTTATACCCAAATTTTTTTACCCCTTAACACCCTTTGGATAACAAAAAAAGAATCACATTATAACCCTAGGTTCCAACTTATCATTCTTAGAATGTGCATAAATTGTGGATCAAAAAACCCAAAGGTGGTCAAGACTAATAGGTTTTCCTATCCATAATTCTTCTAGTGTGTTGAAATCATTAACAGATGATGGGAATATATTAATTAGGTATACTTCTGTAGTAACATACTCATACCAAAAGTACTTGGGAAGTGAGTAACAGGAAAACATACACCTAACCCTTTCTAGGATGGTCTTTTTCATTCTTTTGGATAACCCATTCTGTTTCGGGGTTTCCACAATAGTCCTATACATATGAGAACCCTCATAGCTACAGAATTCAATAAATTTAGTGGATAAATATTCCAAATGATTACCAGTTCTAAGATATTTCAACTTCTCAACATATTGATTTTATACACTAGTATTCTAGTTCTTAATGGTTTGAAACATATTAGATTTGTTTTTTAGTATGTATATCGAAAATTTTTGAGAGTAATCATCTATAAAGGTGGCCTTCTCATCATTGAAAATGAGTCAAAGTTTAAATTTTTTATGTTTTCCTACTACTAATGTAAAGTTTCTAGTAGGGTAAAACCCACCGGGAAGTATGAACAACAAAATTTCTTTTCAGAACAATCCATTAGTGTCAACAATGGTTGAAATTTTCTATTTTTTATAAACCTTTTTATATATTTTTTAATATAATATGGGAAACAATATATTTTTTTACTAAAGAGAAATAGGTATAAAACTAATCTATGATGACTAATAGTATAGTGGTAAACTAAGACACAAAAACAAGGATTGAGATGAAACAAATCAATAATAATACATAGGAATTCTTAAACTAATGGTTAAAAAGGATGAATTATTCACAAGTTTTTATTGAAACACATGTCAAAGAAATGATGAAGAATTTCCCTTTCCAGGATATTCCACACATAGAAGACTGAATCCTAGAGTTTGCCACTCCAAAAATCAATCAAACTGCTTAGGAATTTCTTAAAGAAAACCATTGGAATTAAAATCACCATAAAAATACAATATTAATGACATTAATTCTTCAATAAATGAATTCATGAACAATATCTCCAATTGAACTTGATGTTTTGAATTTGAAAACATTGAGGTTTGAACAACTAATATGAGAATCAGAATCAGTCTCATCGACTAATTCTAATTTCATAAAAAGAAAATCACGTGAAGAAATATAAAATATAAACTAGTAAATTTTAAATTCCTTAGATAAAAGTATTAGCCTATGATCATATTTTTTACAGAGATTGAAATTAGTAGATTACAGAGTAGAGAGTTTTGAAAAAAAGAGTGTGAAGAAACTCCCTCCCATGCTACTTTTCTCATGTTATGCAAGGTCTCCAGGTCTCTGTCACCTACTCTTAGATCTTCTCCTCTCTCTGAGTTTAGAGTGAATGAGTTGTAAAAGAGAATGTCAAATCAATGATCAATCCTCCTACTTGTACTACTGTTGAATTTAAATCAACCATCATCTACTACAAGTCACCGTCTATCTCCACTCAGTTAGGTAAGTTCCTTTCTTTCACACCGTACATGTGAATTTTCTTCATGACAAACACATCACTTTAACTTTTCTCATATAACTTACTATCCCAATAGTTATTGGGATGCACCTGGATAGGATTTCAGCTCCCACATGTACCTATAAACCATAAACAACGATTAAATTAGTTAATTGTTAAAAGATAAATATTTATTTATCTATTTAATTATTATTAGATTAAAGTGGATTATTAATTAATATTAATAGTAATTATTAATTTAGTTATTTATGATTTAATTAATTATTATAATTATTATTATTTATTTAAAACTATTATTAAATTATTAAATATTAACATTCTTTTAATTAACATTATTCAAATTAATGTATCAATAATTTAATAAAATATTATTATTATTATTTTAAGATTAAGAGTTGTTATATTATTAAGTTAATTAACTAATTATTCTATATTTTTATTATTAATATTATTTATTTACAAAATAAGTTTATTTATAATTATAATTTTTAAATTATTAAACTTAAAACTTTAAATTAAAACATTCAATTATTTTAATAATTTATTTTAATTAACTATTGATTATTATTATTATTATTATTAAATTTATTTATTTAATTGATTTAACAATGTAATTAATTAGATTAATCTATTTAGAATTATATTTAATCGATTATATTGTTTTATTTAATAATTAATTATTTTGATTATTACTTTTTATTATATTTTAATTATTAATTTAATTTAATTTAATTTATTATTATTTTTAAATACATCCCTCCCCTGTTTCTTCTTCATAGTATAGGGGGAAGGGGGTTTGTAGCTTCTTTAAGAAGTCACCAATGGCGGTGCCTGGGGATACACCAGACCTTGTTTCGGCGCGACGGGTCAATCTACAAAAAGCTGCAGTAGTGAACGACACATCTTAGTTCACGATCCCTACGGCGTTTCATGACTTCCCATGGTGGCCCATCTTCGACCTCTGACATCAGTGGTTACTTCTCTTAGGCATCAATTCAGACAATGGAGGTTCGAGCTCAGGGGTATGTTGAAGCAGCGACAACAACTCGTAGGTTTACTTCGGTTCGAGACGACAACTTATGGACATCTAGTGAGTTCACCCTTGAAACAGTTTACATTCCTTGTAGTGATGAATTCAGATGGTTTGAGGCTCGAAATATGCTCCTCACGGTGGCTCAATTTGGGTTTGGGGGAATCCAGGTGAAGGTGGTGGGATTTGGGTGAAGGCAGGGACGATGTTGGTAGGTGGTTGAGGCACCAATGGAATATCAGTGACTAGTGTGTGTAATTGGAAGTGTCGGTGTCGGTGACTGATTCACGCTCAAATTTACCCAAGAGAAGAAGGTAGAACGGTCCTTGTAGTCTAGCTTGGGTTATCGAATCCTCAGAGACCTAAGAAGTAACCTACAAACACTTACATTCTATTAACTGTTTTAGGCTATGAAGTGGCCAACTTGGATTGATTTTATATGGGTTTAAAGTATATCTAATAGATTAAAGTGAATTCAATTTAAAAGAATGAGTTGATCCTAGGTTATCACTTGGAGTGGATTGGACGCATTTCCTTTTCAATGATTTCAATTTCTTATATTTGAGCAGGGTTCATTTAAGGAGATAAAACAACATCATCACTTATTGGTTTAATGCATACACCCTTTAATACTAATCACTTATACACTTGAAGGATCAAAGTTTTGAGTACTTCAAGGTAAAGGTTCGTATTATCACTTGAAGTGTGTGGCCTTAAATTCAACAAGGACGATGGAGTTTAAAAATCATCAAATAAAAATATCAATTAAAGAAGTGATTATACATTAATGGGGTGATAAATATCATCCAATCCATCCCCTTTACACTTCCTTGGATCAACCCATAAGTGGGTTAGCCCTACATTGATTCTTTGGTTTCAATGGAAGCGGGAAGTAGACTCATGAGGGAGGAAATGGAGAAGTAAAGAAAACAATAAAAATAAAATGATCACTCCACCATTGTGTGTATAATTTCACAAGAATTGGTTTGAATAAATTCACACCTTGAGACAATGGTATCAAAGTGATATGAAGAACAACAGAATAATAGGATAATAATAACTTTTATGAAGAAACTAGGATGAATTAAAACAACTTACAAGTGAATAAAGTACGTTACAAAGACAAATTAGAAACATAACATTAAGATGAAAAAAAGCTCAAAGATGATCAACTACTCCACCACCACTGCCTTAAATAGAAATTTTGGGAGCCTTGGGTTGATCCACCAACATTAAAAAAGATTCCACTTGAGTATGGTAGGCCTAGTGTGGTGGAAAGTAAGGGAGAGGAGACTTTTCCACCCTTGACCCGAGGTGGCAGCCAACTTCCATCCACCGAACAGATGCACTTAAACTACCTTCTAGATTGCCTAATCAGAGTGGGAAATAAAGAAAAAAAGGATCCCCAGATGTCTCCTAACCTCTTGTAAAATTTGGGACCATTTGGAGTTGTGGATTCCGAGATATGATCATATTGGTAGGATTTTTTCTGGGCCGCAGAATCTGGCCTAGAATTTTATCTTCAACTTGGGCCACCTAAATAACCACAATGGAGGCCGAATTAGAACTGGATCCTGAAGAATTATTTGTTCCTATATATGTATTCTATCATACCAAGATATTTGGGCTTCATTGGGTTTTTAATGTGGGTCCCACATTCTCATCAGTGGGCTGGTGTCATATCTTTCTTCTCTAGAATTGCTTCCATTCATCTCCAAATATCTCCATCATCCTTTATGAATCATCCATTGATCCATGAATGAAAAATGTTCACAATTAAGTTTATATAAATTTCCCAAAATATAAAATTAAAATATGGATAAATACAATCCTTAAAATCAGATGAATCATTGTGTACTTCAAATGATGTTAAAAAATGTACCACATAATAATGCATTTTAAGAAGGTATTACAATCATAATGTGAAATGATGTTCAAAGTGTAAAATGCACTAAAATTGTGTTTATTAATAATAAAGAAAATGGATATTATATATATTAACAATTAATATTATCCTCATTTAGTGTCTAATCAGTGACTGTGGGTCAGTAGGTCATGGTTAGTGGATAGTGTTAGTAGGTCATGTGAAAGTAGGAGGATAGGTGAGACATAGTGAAACCAATGGTGTGTGGATTGCATCAGTGACCACGAAGAAACCTATTGGTAGGTTGAGTAGGGGTAGAGGTATCAGTGAGACGGACGATGCCTGGACTAACATTAGTGACTCAGAAGAAACCTATCTGTAGGTTGACCTACCGACGAGTGTATCAGTAGGTTAACCTACCAATAGCAGTGGACAAGAAACAATGAATTAAGTCACCGTTGGGGGAACCAGTGAGTATTAGTGACTTATCTGCAAAAATTAAAAATTATTAAAATCAAAATATAAATTTAAATAAAATATAAACTAAATAATTAATTAAAAATAATAATTGATTAAAACAATTAAATAGTAAATTAATTTATCAAATAAAGACAAAATACTTAACTTAAATTAAAAACTAATTAAGTTATTAAACATATTAAGTAAAATAATTGAAACAAGGATTATAATTTGAATTAAAACAATACATTTAAAAGGGGTAAATTAATTATTTTAATTAAAGTAATAATTAAAATTGATAAAAGAAAGTTTATATAAATTAAGAAAACAGATAATTAAATCTTAGAAATAAGGTACATGTTAATTTAATTAAATGATATTAAATTTTATGATTTGATTAAATAATTAATACTAAAAAAATAAATATTAAAATAGCATGCAGAATAAAAACTTATAAGACTAAAGGGGAAAAATATTTAATTTTTTTTATAGAATTAATGGCTTGAAATATAATATTAATAATAAAATGTGATTAAATAATAAATTAATCAATGAAATTAATTAATAAAAATTGAAAAAATAAATAATTAAAATTATTAAAAACTGAATAAAAGATGTGGAAAATCTGTAGAATTTAGAGCCACATCAAATTCCCCCACACTTAAATATTGTTTTCCTCAATCAATCCCATGTTTTATTGACTTTGGAAAAAAGGTGTGTGTTTTTATTAATCAACTCAAAATTTAGCATGTTAATCACTTAAAAAAAGAGAATAAGAAACTATAAGTGAGGGTTTTGAAAAAAATGTTTCAAATAAAATCTTTCCTAATTTCATATACTACCAGGTAATTAAGAGATCAAGGAATCATCTACTTCTTAGGATGTGATGCCTCATATTTGAAACTACCTACTAACTTACTACTATTCAAGTTCAAGATCTAAGTTTAAAAGTGATAATAGGTTAAAAATGAGTGGAATTAAGAACTTAACAAAAACGACCTTGCATGTTGATTTTCTCCTTGGTTCCAAAAGCATAAATTTAATTATTATTTTTGAATAACATTATTGATACAACTTAAATGGTTCCATACAAATCTAACATCCCCTTCTTCATATAGTGTTCATTATTACCCTCAACTTAATGAACTCATTTTTTACCCTTGGAAATTTATTTATTTTTCCAAAGCTATGTATCTTATGCAAAGCACTATGAATTAACACTTATTCAATATTGTAAAGTGCGATTTTATTTAATATAAATGCACCTAGTGACTTGAGTCTCAAAGGTTCACCGTGGGTTCCCAAATGCCCATTTTACTCCATTTTCAAAAGATTAATATAAAAAAAATTTAAAATGGCTCACTATGGTGATTATTTTCTTAATAATTAAAAAGTGATATGAGTCCATATGATAAATTTAAATTTTCTAGCTCATAAAGTTATGATTTTGATTACACAAAAAAGTATCCTATATCACTCTCAAACATAGTTCCTAAACCAAATTTTCATAAAAGCAATAATCAATTTTCACTCAGTAGTCATTCATCATAAAGAATTTTAGATTCAAAGAATGTCTTAAATACCAGTAAAGTCCCATCCTTAGGAAAGACTCATTTGAAGTAAAATGTACATCCTAAAGAATCTCAAAATGGAAAAGGATTTGGAAAAATTTTAACCATTTTTTTGAAAAAAGTTTAAAGAGATGTGGAAATTGATGAGCTTCCATTAAACATAGTTTAGATCAGGGTAATTTGATCCCCTCCCCCAAACATAAAACCCATATTTGTCACCAAAGTTTAACTCAAATATGTATAAGAATAATTATTTTACAATTAAATCTTAAATAAATATTTTCATTGAAGTAGATTTATGTCATGTTTAATGATCACATTGTTGTTAAACAATAAGTGTTTTACACAATAATATTTTACATAATATTTTCATGCATTTTAATTTAGTCCCATGAAAATAATTTTTCAAATTAATTTCCTACAATTTCATGTAAACATTAAAGTACACACTGAATTGGGTGAAACCAATTTCAAAATTTGATTCAAACAGATGTTCAATAAAGCTGTAAAAATGAAACTAAACACCCCTAACAAAAACAAGAAGAATACATCTAAAAAAAAGCAGAAAAAACATGCGTATGATCCTCCCCAAATTAATTTCAGAAATTTTAATTATTTAGAAGTTAATCTAAAAAATTTTTATCACTAAAGTGTTAAAACTCTAGCTCATGTAATAAAAATTTAATCAACAAAGCACATGAAATAGAATTTTATAGCAATGAGACATTCAACAGAATATTGTTTTAGTATACCAGCACAAGCATTAATAATTTCCATCTAAGAGTAATGTGTAGAAACATTTTTTTGCAGCAGAATAAAGTCACTAACTCAGCAGCACTGCCCCCAGTGGGTCACCATTCAGATAACTCATCACCAGTAGTGTAACGGTAACTCACATGAAATAGAAACTCAAAGACATACCATTGTACAGTGAATTATAGTGATTTTTTTTAAAAGTAAACGAGGATCATAAAAATGAAAGTAGAGAATAAAAGAAGGAACTTACATGATTTAAATTTTTTCCAGACATGATCCATTATGGGAATTCCACTCCTTTGTGACACCATCAATAGTAAACTTTTTAACCAATAATAACAAGAAGACAAAACCAGCAGAAACAGAGATAATAAGAACAATAAGTAAGAAACACATAATTCAAAACATAAAACATGAACAAAAATAAAGACAAAACCTAAACAATAGATTGACTCCCATGAAGCACTAAGGTTTAAGTCTTCAGTTAGAAATTATTGAAATTATTCTTTCCAGCATAGTGAAGGCATCCAATCCATTTGGATGTCCTTCAAAATAGAGTTTGACTCTCTACCAATTAACCAGTATGGGATCATTCTCCTCTCCTACAATCTAAACAACACCATTATTTAAAACTATAAAAACAGGAAAAATTCCATACTACTTAGATTTATGTTTTCTAGGAAAGAGATTAAGTCTTGAATTCAAGATAAAGACCTTCTATCTAGGTTTAAACTCTCTATTTTTAATGAAAGAATCATTAAAGACTTTGGAACTCTCTTTTTTATATCCTATAATTGTTATAAGACTCTCTTCTGATCTCATTTAATTCACTCAACTCAAGGAATATCTTCTCTCCATCACTCTAAAAATAACAATTTAAGGCCTTAACTACCCAATATGACTTGTGTTGTAGCTCCACAAGAAAATGAAAACATTTCCCAGATAATAGACTATATGGAGACATACCTATTGGGGTCTTAAAATTTGTTCTATAATACCATAAATCTATATAGAATTTAAGAGACCAATCCTTTATAGAGTGAGAGGTAACTTTCTCCAGAATCTATTTTAGCTTTATATTTGAAATTTCCAATTGTCCACTAGATTGTGGATGGTAAGAAGTTCCAGTTTTATGGGTGCATCCATATTATTCAATAAAATCCTTAAAATTTCAGTTTAAAAGTTTGTTCTATTATCAGTGATGAAGGATTTTGGTACCCCAAATCTTGAAAAGATATTCTTTTTGACAAACTTAATTACACAATTGGCCTGATTTTTGGGAAGAGATACTGCCTCAACCCACTTTGACACATAATCTACAGCCACTAGAATGTACTCATTCCCATCAGATTATGGAAATGGACCCATGAAATCTAAACCCCAGACATCAGAAATGTTTACATCCAAAATACACTTTTGAAGTAACTGCTGCTTCCTACCAACATTTCCCAACCTTTGGCATCTATAACAACCTACCGCATATATCTTAGCATCCTTGAATAGGGTGATCCAATAAAAAAAGATTGAAGGACCTTTTGAGCTGTCCTCTCACCTATATGGTGTCCTCCCTAAGGTGAGAAGTGATAACATTCTAGAATTGGCAGAATCTCTTCCTATGGAACAAACCTTCTTAGGATCCCATCATCACACCTCCTAAACAGAAAAGGATCATCCCAAAGGTAATACTTGATCTATGATATGAATTTATTCCTTTTGTTTTTGGAAAGGTCTTTGGGAAAGACACTAGCCACTAGGAAATTGGCATAGTCTACAAACCGTTCTTACTAACTTATTGAAATAGTGAGTAGTTTCTCATTAGTAAAGGAAGCATTAATCTCCCTTAGATATTCACAATGGGTATAAGGAAGCCTAGAAAGAAGGTCTGCAAAAAATTTATCAGCTCCCTACTTATCCCTAATCTCAAAATCAAATTATTGTAATAGAAGAATCCACATAATAAGCCTAGGTTTGGATTCCTACTTAGATAACAAGTATTTTAAGGATGAATGGTTAGTAAAAATGACGAATTTTGAACATTTCCAAAACTTATAAAGAGAAAAGACCACAACCAACCACTCCTTTTCAATAGTGGTATAATTTATTTGTGATTCATCTAAAAGCCTTCTAGCATAGTATACCATGTGTAACTTTTTATCCCCATTCTGTCCTAGTACAACACTAACATCTATATCACTAACATCACAAATTAATTCAAAAGGGAGTTTACAATCAGGTTTAGTGATGATAGGTGATGAAGTGAGTTTATATTTAATCATATGAAATGATTTTAGATATTTTTCATCAAAGTGGAATGGGGAATCCTTGATAAGAAGGGAACACAAGGGATTAGTTATTTTAGAGAAATATTTGATAAACCTATGGTAAAAACTGACATTCCCTAAGAAACTCCTAATACTTTTTACATTCTCATGAGGTGGTAGTTTTTGAATGACTTCAATTTTAGCAGTTTCAACATCCAAACCTCTCTTGGACAATCTATGTCATAACATAATCCTTTTAGTGACCATGAATTTTCATTTTTTCCAATTAAGAACTAGGTTGGTCTCTAAACACCTATCTAACACCAACTCTATATTTCATAAGAATGTATCAAATGTGCTACCCATAATGGAGAAGTTATCCATAAAAACCTCTATGATTCTCTCAATCATATTAGAAAAGATAGCCATCATGCATCTCTAAAATGTACAAGGGACTCCACACAACCCCAAAGGAATTCAATGGTAGAAAAATGTTCTAAAGGGGCATGTAATGGTAGTTTTATAGTAATCCTCTAAAACAACTAGAATCAGGTTGTAACCATAATACCCATCCAAAAAACAAAAGAATTAATTACGAGTAATCCTCTCAAGAATTTGTTCAAGGAAGGGGATTAGAAAATGGTCCTTCCTAGCAGATGTATTAAGCTTCCTATAGTCTATATATATTCTCCATTTTTGGCGTTCCTAACTTGAATTTATTCATTTTTCTCATTTGTTACAACAATGAAACCTTTTTTATTAGGGAATAATTGGACCAAGTTGACCCTTGTACTTTCAGAAATAGGATATATTATTCCAGTATCCAGTAGTTGGATAACCTCTTCTCTCAAAACTTCTATCATATTGGGGTTCAATCTTATTTAATATTACACTCTAGACCTATGGTTTGGGTCTTTAGGGATATTATGCATACAGAATGAAGGACTGATTACCTTAATTTCATCTATGGTCTAGCCTATGGAATATTTGAGTTTTTTAAATACATTTAATAATATTTCCTCTTGATTATCTTTTAGCTCAGTAGAAATGATTACAAGAAGTGTGGAATTTTCCCCCAAAAATGAATATTTTAGATGTGCTGGAAGTGGTTTCATTTCCAGGATGGGTGGTTTTTCACTTGAAAGAATATTTTTGTCCCAAGGAGGTCTAATTTATTTAACAAATGTTTTTGTAAGGAGTTTTAAATGATGAAATATTTTCAATTTCATGATCATATTTAGAATTTCTAGCACTACTCTCCAAGGTAGACAACTCACTGTCTAGATTTTCAATATCGAAGTTTATTAGATTTATCAAAGAAAAATCATCAAGTTGATTAATAAGATCCCCCTCTACTTCATAAAAATGTTCAGAAGTATTGGTGATAGTAGAGTCACCATAATGTTCACTCAGAAAGTTCCTATGTTTAGAAATAGATGACTCATCTCCAGCAGAAGTATAAACTGGAAAGTTTTCCAGTTCTAGAAAATTTTCCAGATTTTCTATATGAGTAGATTCTACTACATGTGAAATATGAAAATCAATATTTTCAGTTTTCAAATTAATTTCTTCAATATAGGATTTCTCTTATGATTCTTAAAAGCATTAAATTATTTTTTCATCTTCTAAGGACTCTACTAGTGAGCATTTTTTAGATAAATTTGGTCCTTTGTCATTTTTAAACATATTAAATTATTCTTACTAATCTCTAATTTTTAAAATTTAATGACCCTTAGACACATCTATGATAGCTCCTCTAGTGGCCAAGAAGGTCCTACCTTGAATTATGGGCACATCTTGGTCATACTCTATATCAGTAACTAATAAGCCAACAGGTAGAAACAATTTTCCTACCCTAACTAATAAGTCATCTACCCTACCCATAGGATGAGTAAAATAATGGTTATCCAATTGAATTATTAATGTAGAGGGTTAATGACAAACCAATATCAGCTTTTGAAATAGTGAGTATGGGAGAAGGTTGATACTAGCATCTAGATCACATGGATAGTTAAGTTGACTAGAATTTCCTAAGGTGCAGGGAATGAAAAAACTATTTGGGTCTTTGAGATTGGGTGGAATTTTCTTTTGGAGCACAACACTACACTCTTCAGTGAGGTAGTAAGTAGAAAATTCTTCAAGAGTTTTTTATTTGAAATAATATTTTTAAGTTATTTTAGGTAAGATGAGATTTGAATTAATGCTTGGATGAAAGATATGTTCACTTGGATATTAGTTAAAATTACAAGGAACTAAAAATGTTCAACCTTAGTATCACTTTTGGGTTTCAATTTTTCAGGGGAAGGGATGGGTGGGGAAAAATTACTAAGGATATTAGGAATATACCTAAATTCTTCAAAAACTTTTTCCTTTCCTTTATTATTTTTATTTTCAGAAAAATTTATAGCTTTATTTCCAGATGAAATTACAGATTTTGTTCTTCATCAAGACTTTTCTCTTGATTTTGAGATTCTGAAAAAGTAGATTTTTGTTTCCAGATTCACACAAGTTTTCATTTTTGAATTTTCAAAGTCTTTTTCAACTATAGTTTGAGTATTTATCCCAATTATTGTGATAATATCCATGTAATTCTCCCTAGGGTTGAGTTCAGTTGTTCTCGGTAGTCTACCTTTATCTCTAGAAGTCAAATCTCTAGAAAATTGGCCCAATTTTGTTTCTATTCTCTTCATTCTGACATCAGCTTGAATTTTATCAGATTTATATTGGGATTGATGTTTATTCAACTGAGTTTTGAATCTTTCCTCTTAATAGCCCATTAATTTAAAATTAGATCCAATTTAGAAGACACTTGACCATCAAAATTTCCTTGTACATTATAAGGTTTTACCTTTTATAGATTTTGAAAGTTTTTCCTAGATTGGATTTGATAGGAAGGGGAAATGTTTATTTTTATTAAGCCTCATTCTTTACAAGAGATATTGGGTTCGTTCCTATAGCCTTGGTTGTAATTTTTTGAAAATAGGTCTTCTTTAGTAGGAATCCTAGGACCATAATTAACAAATTTTGAGTTTTCCTATTGAGACAACATTTCAAAGTTGGGACAAAAGTTCTCAGTGTGACTGAACATACCACATTGGGAACACAGTTCAATAAGGGATTGGTTTTTGTCTTGAAAACCTAGTTGATTCACTGATTGTTTGGAATTTTAGTTCATTAATGATTGAAGTTGATTTGTGATTTCAACAAGATGATCTTGAGTATTCATTTCCATTTTAGAACCAATGCTAACATTTATATTCACTCTATTTCTTCTTGGTTTTTTTTGAGAGTTCAAAGAAATGTTTTAGAATATTTTTCTCTACTCTCCATCAACCTTATCATTTTAATTTCTTTGTACATCTTGATCAACTAAGTTATGAATAAAATAGGTAAGCCCTTTATAGAAGGTATCCATGAGAACATGGGTGTAGGATCAAAATAGTATATCTAGATGCTCAATTACAAGGGGGGTGGTGTGAATTGTAAGTTTAAAAACTTTCATTTTTAACCATAAGGAAAATTATGTCTAGTAGAGTTAAACAAGGTAAATTCACAAACCTAAAAATAGTTCTATGAGACAAAATTTCTTAGGTTCCTAAAATATGGTTCCAGAAATGAAACTTAAGAAAAGTTTACTTAAGAAAAGATTCCACCTTAAAGCATATATAATATTAATTATCAGAGTAAATAAGAGTATAAGAATGTATAAGAAAGTTATACTTTCTTCCTTTATCAAAATATGGAAGAAATAAAACATGAAACAAAAAAAGTAACAAGTTGAAAATCTTTTAACCTAAGGAGTAGGGTATCCCAAAACATTGGATAAAGTTCACTTGATTTATAAATTAAAGAAAGTCTGTCTTACCCATACTAGTGTAAGCCCTCGATAGGAATATTGAAATCTGTCTTTCTATCCCCACAAGCCCTCAATATTTAAGGTAGTCAATACCTCTATCTTTCTATCCCCGAAAGTCCTGTAACTTAAAGTTAGTCAGCACCTTTGTCTTCCTATTCCTGTAAGCCCTCTATTATACTCAACAAAAAGTGGAGTTGCATGAAGAAAGGTAAAAAAGGTGTTTAAAATACACAAATCAAGAGTGTCTATCTCCAGAAATCACTTCACAACAAGTAATCTCTAGATTGATGGAATGGTAATGAGCTCATTCAAATGAACTCCTATTTATAGGAAAAACTCCAATGGTCAGCTCCCTCCTCCAATAATCATATTTTTCCTTAAATCTCAGAGGGACCTCTACACGCTTCACTCAACAAACGATTAGTTATAAACAGATTGCAAGACATCATTTCAATATAATAACATGTGTAAGGAAAAAGGATTATCTTAACCAAATATGAATATCTATAATCTAAGGAAAAAATATAATTTAGAGTATAATAATATAAAAAATATGATTATATAGAACATGGATATTTGGATTTTGTTTTAAAAATAATTTAGAATCCGAATTATATAGATTATGGAGTCTGAATTCCAATAAATTCAGAATTGGAATTCTGAGGAATTCGGAGTCTGAATTCGGAGGAATTAGGTTTCTGAATTATGAGTAATTCGGAGTCAGAATTAGGAAGAATTCAGAGTCAGAATTCAGATGAATTCGAAGTCTTAATTATGAGGAATTTGGAGTCTGAATTTTAGAGAATTTAAAGTCTGAATTTTAGATTATTTGGATTCTGAATTTCAGAGAATTCAGAGTTTGATTTTCAGAGAATTCAGAGTCTGAATTTTATAGAATTCAAAGTCTAAAATTTTGAGAATTCAGAGTCTAAATTTCAAAGAATTCAGAGTCTGAAAATAGAACACTCTATATTTAGGAAATAATAAGATTCTGAGGTTTTAGATATGAATCTGAATTTTTGACTTAGTAATAAAATGAGTTTGATTATGAGAAATTATAAAATGAGACAATGAAAATAAAGGCAAGGATAAAAATTTCCTTATAGAAGGGAAATTTTCATGAATAAAATAGTTCTTAGGGAAAGGTAATTTGAATTAAGATAACGTGTTTCTGATTTTTGTTAATTCAAAAGTCTTATTATGAATTTTATGTCTTTTGTTTTGGAAATCACAAATCTATTTTTGTCCATTTCTAAAATAAAGGACATAATTTGAACACGATTCTGAATCTATCTATCTTACTGACTCTGTCTATCGTAATGACTCTGTCTATCATACTGACTCTGTCCATCATACTCTTTCCATCGTACTCATATTATGCATCGTACCCACTTTGCATAATATTAGTGTTTTCCACTAAGTAATATTAATTTTACTCGTGTGTTACTTTTATAACATGAATGATTTTATCAAAACACACAATGTACTTTTGTTATCATTTTCATTCATCTTTTATTTTAACCAAAACGATGTCGTGGAGTTAATTTTTAAACTAATCAAAATGATGTTGTGTTTTCTATTTCAATATGACCATTACAATGCTAGGTGTCCAAGTCCCTCTGTGTTTTCCAGATAAATATGACCGTTGGAGAACAATATGACTCTTGGAACCTGAGGCCTATAAATATGAGGTCATTTGAAGCAAATAAAACAACTTTAACAACTTAAGCTACTTCTAAGTTCTAGAGAGAGACATTTTTACTTCTCTCTTGCTTCATACAAAAGCCTTAAAATTACAAAATGTGAACGGATTGGTCTTTGTTTTTGTATTTCAATAAGTGTTTTGTTTTGATTTGTGCATTTGATTAGGTGATTATGATCGAGGGATACCAGGGATAGGCAGACAGTGCGACTGATCATCGTATCAAGGACTTTCAAGTGTTTGAAAGACAGAAGTGTCGATTATCTGTAAAATCAAAGGCTTACGGGGATAACAAGATGGACATGCTGATCCTCATATCAAGGGATTACCGGTTTTGGTGTGACAGACCTATTATCCTAAGTGAAATTATAATATGCACTTTGGGATAAAATAATTGTAATATCTTATACTTTTACGCTGCTTCTTGTAATAGAAATAGAATCCTTTTTCTTCTTCTTTCTATTTGTATTCTTTTGTAATTGTTTTAATTATATCTTATACTTTTATTATTGATTCTATACATTATACGGTAGAATAATTTTTACTTTTTATTACTCTGATATTTGTATTCAATATAAATACAATTGTTTCATAACCTGTGGTATCTTTACAATTTCAACGTATTGAGAGTCTGTCCGATTGTTTGTTTTGTTTTATAAGCATCATTGTGAATTTTTTTTATGTTTTATTAAACTAAGAACCATATTTAAAGGTTTTAATATCAATTTTTAAATATAAAATTTACCCCTGTCTTGTATCCATTCCATCTCATATCCATTTCGATCCAACAATTTTCAAAACCTTGAAGAATGGAAAAGTCATAAAGAAACCTTATTGACTCAAAAATCTCCCCCTTTTCGGAAAGCACAAACATCTTTTAAAAAAAGAATATAAGGACTAAGAATTTTATTCATGAACTTTAAAATAAAAACTTATCTTACTTTACTTATGAATCATGATGAATATGACTAACTCTTTCTTAGGTTTTGAAATCCCTAAGGATTGTATTCTTGACCTCTTTAAAGAAAAATTTACTTTTTCTTGCATATGAAAGTCTATTTAAGTAAACTCCCCCTTTATTAAACTCAATTTTACTTATGGAATTATCTTATTTATAATAATTATTCTTTTTATCATTACTTTCTTCCACTTTTTTATTTTTAAAAAGAAATAGAGATAATGGAAAAATATGGTACCTGAATGATTAGAACTATACACAACAAAAAAAAATAAAGGACAAAAAAAATTTTCATTAAGATTGGAAAAATTGATACAAAGTAGAAATAAAAAAAATTACCAGAATTGAAAGGAAAAATATTCATCCTTCTTTTTTTCCTTCAGCATGATCTTCTTCACAATAGTCTTCAATTTCCTGAGCTCCTTATGAACTTCCTCAAAACTTTTGAGAAACTTTTCCTGATCCTCATTTTTATTTTCCAGAGCCTTGATTTTCTCATCCAGAGACATAAGAATTTCTTCCTGAGACTTCAGTATCTATTCTTGATTATTTAACTTTTCTTCAACTCTATTCTGAAATCCATTTCTCTCTTTATATTTAAAATGATTGAATTTAGCCTCCTATTTAGATATTTATCTTCTTGCTTCTGGGATACCTGATTAAGGTTCATATTTTATGTGAAACTTTTTGTAATATTTGTTATCCTGTCATCTGACTTATCAAAGGAATCTTTCAAGGAGTCTTGGAAGTCATCAATGATTCTCAATTCTTCAATTGTTCTTTTGGAACACTTTTTAATTTACTTAGAAGATCTCCTGTGAGCATCATAATCAATATAAAAGGGTTTTAAATCATCCTAAATCTTGATGAATTTTTCCATGAGCATGATTACAGAATATATCTTCTAATTGAATGAATTTTGAAGTAACTGACACCTCGATTCAATACTTGGAAACCATGGTATGGTATCTAATAACTTCTTTAGAGACTGTATGACAAAATCCTAACCCAAGGAGGACAATTCGGAATCTGATTCCCTTGTGGGTGAAGATTCTTTTTCAATATCAGCAGCCTTCGTCTTCGATGATCCAAGAACATCCTTCTTAACCACCACAGCCTTCTCAGGTGTATTATCAATCAACTATTTTCCATTGTCTACTTTGAAAATAGTCTTTACAGCCTTTGGAGATTCATGCTCACTATCTGAAACTTGGATGATTTTATCTTCATAAACCTTTTCCTTATCAGCATCTCCCTCAATATTATGAGGTTGAATGAAGTCATGATTGATGCTTTCATCATTAGAAGATTTATTAACCTCTTATTAACCCTCATCCTCTTTTACTCAAGAAGAAAGTTTCATTGATTCATACTGGGAAGTTCAGATCAATAACTTTTCATAAGGGGTTTCCTTCTCAGGATATTCTTCAACTTGCCTTATCACATCATCACTCTCTTCTCCTTCTTCCTCTTTTTCTTCTTATACTTCCTATTCCTGAGCTATCTTTTATTCGACTTCAAGTTCCAAAATTAATATCTTCTTTCCCGAAGTCTCTAATGGTACTATTTCTTTGAGAAAGGATTCTAGCGCCTAAATCAATTCAGAGGCTTTCTCATTAGACTTGAGAAGATCTTGAACAATATTAGATTTAGACATTTTCTTCTTTTTTAATCTCTTTTTCTTGCTTCACTAGATCTTTATTAGTTTTAATCTTCAGACACTTTGCCTCAACAGGATCTACGATAAAACTAAGATATACTTCTTTCTTATCCTTCTTCAATTCCCTCCACTTCGCTACAACTTCATCAGGGTAAGTTTTTTCTACTTCAGTTTTGGGGGTGCTAACTATATTTCTGGAATTGAAGGCTTATATTTGGTTTTTGGTTCTTTCTAATCTATTTTATTTTGTGGTTTCTTGGGAGTCTCAACTACTTCTACTTTTTTTTTTCTAAATCTTCAATTTCACATTTTGATAAATCATGAAATTCTCTGGGTTTGATATTAAAACCAACTTTCATCCTCCTCAAAGTGTCATCACTTAGCAAAAAAATCTTAAAGGTTCTTGGCTTAGATCTATAGTGGATTTTAAATGAATCAAGGCATATCACTATGATCTTATATAGAATTTCTGGATACATGATGATTTTTAATTTTAGAGTTCCATTCTTGATATTGGTAATCATCAACAAGATATACTTCACTAAGTTTATCTTCCTCATGTTGACCAGAAAATCTAGATTGTAGATGTCACTTTTCTTTAAGGAGGCCTTGTCTATTTTCTTGGAATTATAAAAACCTGTACCCATAATTATAGCATCCTGAAATTTGTTGAGAGATGGTTGATCTATGATGTTTTCACTCCTTTGAGTTCAAAGAACTATATTTCCTTTTCCTTCTCAAATATTCATGACAGATCTGGTAACTTATGGGTGCATAAAATCGCTTCGCCATCATATGGTACTCCAATGATACTTACTGCCATGTTTAAGGAAAGGGAATAGGTTTTACCATAACTCTTGAATGAAAACTTGTCTCTTACAACTTCATTAAAAAATTACTATCTTGTAGAGCTGAACAAGTAAATATGGGTAAACCGTATCATGAATTTTTGGTTTTTCTATGCCATGATATTCCCATCCATTGAGCTTTATATTTTGTGTAATCAGGGAATTATAATATTGAAGAACCTCAGATCAACTAACCTTTCTCTGTATATTTTCCACTCTGTGATTTCCTTAGCTATGGAAATTTGTTTCTATGGAGAGGCTTCAAAATACATATGTAGTATAAGAAAACTTAGAAAAGCGGAACAAGATTTTTGAAGGGAGACAAAGCATTAGCATAAGAAGACTTGAAAACCGATATGGGATGAGGAATCAGGGGGCCTTTTTTTAGGCGTTGAAGTGACAGTTCAAATTACCAAATTGATTCTACGGTTGAAACAAGCACAATATGATACGGCGGTTGAGATGAAAATAGAAGAAGGATTTGGTAGGTTACTATCTTTTGAGGTTTTTATGGTAAAAATTAGGATTTAAGGAAAATTCAATCTGATTTTTTCTTAAAACAAGATAAAAATACCAACAAGTAGAAAATTCAACTACGAAAACCTATGTAAGGAAACATACCTTTCATATTTCTAAGAAACTTTTAGTAAAGAAAAATATTCTTCTTGATAAATTTTAGATTCCATAAAATTTTATGATGGAAGGAAAATTTTGGATTCTAGAATTTTGATTATGAAATTATGGTTATGAGAAAAAAATTTGATTAAGAAAATTTTGGTTATGTAAAAAAATTTGATTAAGGGAAAAAATTTGGTTATCATGAAAATGTACCCCCTACGAAAATGAGTTTCTTAATGTAAAGAGATAGGTTTCAATAGAAAGGTAATATGGAAGATTACTTTACGATTATCATTCATAACTTTTGTTTAATGTATTAAAATCTATCAGAGGGTAAAGATTTTGTGAAAATATCAGCAAGTTGATCTTGCGTTCCAATAAATTAAAGAATGATATCTCTTTTAATTGTGTGATCCCTAAGAAAGTGATGCCTAATATCTATGTGTTTTGAACGAGAGTGATGTGAAACGTTTTTTCATAGGGTAATGGAACTAATATTATCACAACTTATCTTTGTTTTGGTAAGACTGATTCCACAATCTTTGAGTGTGTGTTGCATCCATAACACTTGAGTACAAAAACATCCAACCGTTATATATTCAGATTCAACAGTGGAATGTGCTATTGAGTGTTTCTTCTTACATGACCAAGAAACTAATAAATCTCCTAATAAATGAAAAGTTCTGGATGTACTTTTTCTATCCATTCTACATCCACCAAAATCCGAATCTGAAAATCTTTTTAAAACAAAATCATTTCCAAAAGTATAGAATAGTCCTAAATCCTTGGTTTCCTTTAAAAAACGAAAAATTATTTTCATTTATTTTAAATGAGATTCATTTGTATTAGATTGATATCTTTCACATAATCATACTGAAAACATGAAGTCCATATGACTAGCTATCAAGTATAGTAAACTTCCAATCATACCTCTAAATGATGTTTGATCTACTGGTTTCCCGGATTCATCAAGATCAAGAGAATTTGAGGTACTGATTGGAGTACTTATACTTTTAGTGTTTTCATATCCATACTTTTTTAAAAGATCTTTAATATAATTATGTTGTGATATATAAGTTCCTTCTGGTTTTTGGGAAATTTGAAAACCTAGGAAAAATGTTAACTCACCCATCATACTCATTTCAAACACAAATTTCATTATATTTTCAAACAAATCAGCTAAAGATTGATGAGTTTAACCAAATATAATGTCATCAACATAAATTTGAACAATACAAACATTTTTCTTGTCTTTATTTATAAAAAGAGTTGGATCATAAGTCCCCTTTACATAATTGTTTTGTAACAAAAATCCTATAAGTCTATCATACTAGACTCTAGGAGCTTGTTTTAGTCCATATAAAGGTTTGTTATGTTTGAAAACATGTTCAGGATGTTTTGTGTCTTCAAAAATGGGAGGTTGTTCAACATAAACTTCCTCTTGAACATATCCGTTAAGGAAAGAACACTTTACATCCATTTGAAAAAGTTTGAAATTAAATAATGATGCAAAGGAAAGTAAAATTAGAAGAAATTAAAGTCTAGATACTAGAGCATAGGTTTCTTCATAGTCTATTCCTTCTTGTTGATTATAGAATTTAGTAACTATTCTATCTTTTTTTATTACAATTATTACATTTTCATCACACATATTTCTAAAGAAACATTTTAATCCAATTACATAAGTTTCCTTAGTTCTTTCAACTAAGTTCTAGACTTTATTCCTTTAAAATTCATTTAAATCATCTTGAATGGATTTAAAACAATCATCATCACCTAAAGCTTCATCAGTTCTTTTTGGTTCTAATTGGGAAAGAAATGCTAAATGTTCTACTTCATTTCTTAAGGAACTTCTAGTCCTTATAGGTTGATTTACATAACCAATTATACTATCACTGGGATGATTCTTAAGAAAAAACTGATTTGGGTTTTGTTAAACCTGTTCATCAATATATAATATAAAATATTCTGGGGTAAATGCTTTAAAAATATTTTCTTTAACATTTTCCTTATTAGAAGAATCTTCTGTTGAAGGTTGATAATCATTTTTTGAAAACACATCCGAGGATGTAGGTTGGGGTTGTTTAAAAACAAAAGTACCAGATTCATCAAATTTTACATGCATTGTTTCTTCAACAGTACAAGTATTTTTATTAAAAAACTTTATAATCCTTATAAGTAGTGTAATATCCTAAGAAAATTCCTTCATTATATTTGGGTGAAAATTTATGTAAATTATCTTTAGTATTCAGGATGAATACTTTGCAACCAAATACTTTGAAGTAATAAATTCTAGGTTTTCTACCGTTCCACAATTCGTAAGGTGTTTTTTTAATAAAAGGTCTAATTAAAACTTGATTTATAGTATAATAAGTAGTACTAATAGATTCAGTCCAAAAGTATTTAGCAACAAAACATTCACTCAACATGGTTCTAGTTATCTCTTGAAGAATTCTATTTATTCTTTCAGCAACACCATTTTATTAAGGAGTTCTTGGAGATGAGAAGTTATGAGTAGTTCCTTTCTTACTAAAAAAAGTTTCAAAATCTGAATTTTGAAATTATCCTCCATGATCAATATGATTAGTCATTAATGTAATATTTTTCTCATTTTTAACTCGGGCTCTAAAAGTTTTAAAATAAAAAAAATCTTGATATTTCTTTGCAAGAAAATAGACCCACATAAATATAGTGTAATCATTAACTAAGAGAAATACATAATATTTGACTCCAATACTTACAGTTTGTGTTTGTCCAAAAAGATTCATATTCACTAACTATAATGCATCAAAAGTTGATACTTCACCGATTGATTTAAAACTTGATTTATGTTGCTTTCCATATTGACAAGGATAAAAAAGTTTTGAAGAATGAAATCTAAGCTCCGGTAGATCCTTAACAAGTATTTTCTTTGAGAGTTTTCATATGTTCCTAAGGTTAAAGTGTCATAACCTTCTATTACATAACCAAGATTGATCTTCCATTGCACTAAGGCATGGTAGATCTTGGATCTTAAGATCTTCCAAGTTTAGTGTGTATACATTCTCTTGCCTATGGGTAGAATTAATTAACTCTTCCTTGAAATTGTGTACTAAGCATTTATCATTCCAAAAATTCACAAGGTAATATTCATCACATAATTGGATTATTCTAATGAGGTTGCGCTTAATACCTTTAAAAAATAAAACATTTGAAATTAATGTTTTTCCAAGAAGAACAATGTTACCTATACCAATAATTTCTCCCTGATCATTATATCCAAATGATACTTTTCCTCTTTTTGAGTTGATAATATATCCAAAGAAGTTTTTTTACCAGTCATATGCTGAGAACATCCAGTATCCATGTACCATGTATTGCTGTTGGTACTTTATTTTCCTGAAAATAAGAGAGTTAGACTTTCAGGATCCAAATTTTCCTAGATCCGAAAATTTTAGAAAGTAAAATTTTTTGAATCTACATTTCCTTAGAAAAATAATATTTATGATCACATAAAGATTGGGTTTTATTTAAAGAACAATTCCTTTCCTAATGTTCACCACACTGACATTTGGTGAAAAAATGAGCTCTTTGGGGAACAAAACAATTATTACTAAAATTAGGTTTGGAGTGAGTATAACCAATTCCTAAACTATTCCTTAGAAGAAGAATTTGAGAATAAATTTTATCAAATTCATTACTTCCTAAGGTAAAATCTGATAAAATTTTCTTTAATGTAAAAATTTAGAATTTTATTCCAATGACTAAATTCTTATCCTCAAAGTCATTTATCTTAGGAACTGAGTTATTCTCTAAAACACTTGTCTTAGAAATAACACTTTCAATATCCTTATAAAGTTTATCCTTCTCAATATTAAATTCCTTAAGGTTTTTAGAAATATTTTCAAAATCAAAAGATTTATGATCAAGATCCATAGAAAGATATGATACTTCTTTGGTTAAAAGATAAATTCTAGAATTTTCGTTCTCTAACTTCTTTTTTATCTTACAATTTTCATTATAAAGAAGTTTTGAAAACCTAGAAAATTCTTAATAAGAAGGTAAATATTTATCTTCATCAGAAGAAGATTCTTTATCTAAAGACTTATAATATTTATCATCAGTATAATTTTCATTCAAAGATACATTATTAATATATTCATCATTGTGTACCTTGGCCATTGGACAATAATTTTCAATGGGTAGTTTGGCTAGTAGACCAATATTTTTCTAACTAGAAGATTCGTACTATGGGGATTCATCAGATGAGTCACCACCACTGTAACACCATGTATCATTAGCCTTCAATAATTTCTTAGCCTTAGTATTGAAATACTTATTTACGTTTCTCTCAGATTTATTTTCTTTTCTATCTTTTCTTTTGATCATGGGACAATCTGGCCTGTTGTGTCCAACTATTTTTCATTCATATCAAGTGACTTCTAAATCTTTCTTGTCATTTATTTATAGATTCTTATATCTATACTGAAAGTATTTCTTTCCCACTATAGTGTTCATCCTTCGAGAATGATTAGCTAACTCATTTTCAGAGTGTTCACTTTCACTAGACTCAGATAGAACAACGACTTTCTTAGACTTAGATCTTGTAACTCTTTCCGGAGTCTTGAAATTGGTAGTAGTAAAGGATACAATTACATTTCCATTTTTCTTCTTATTCATATCATCATCTATTTTCATTCTTTTTTCATACTGTAAGAGACTACCAAATAGATCATCAAGAGTAATTTGAGTAACTTTCCTATTTTCATCAATGACCGTTCTTTTTGAATCTCACTCATTTGGCATAATATCAATTATCTTTCCCACAAGCGCTTCATCATCAAGAACTTTCTCTCCCATAAATTGAATACTGTTTAAAATGGTCATGAATCTTTGTTTCACTTTGAAAATTAGTTCCCCATTGGGAAAAACGAATCCATGATATTCATCTCTCAACATACCTCTTCTAGTTTCTATCACTTTGGAAGTCCCAAAATGTGTAAATTTAAGTTTCTTCCAGATGCAGTTAGTAGATTCCCAAGAAGATATTTGACTATATATATTCATAGTCAAAGAACATAACTAAGTATTGCATACATTGTAATTTAGTAGATATTCTGATTTTCTTGGTTGGTAAAGGTTTTAACTTCCTTGTATAGAATTTTTTAATCACTAGTAAGAATATAAAAATTGTCTACTTTAGTGTTAATAAAAAAATTCTTCATCCAATCTCTCCAGTACTCATAATCATTACCATAAAAAATAGGTGGTCTGGTAGGATTTAAATTGTTAATGGAACTGAAATTCATTCCTTCCATTCTATATGAAAATACTTTTCCACAAAACTTTTTAGTAGTAAAAGTTTATAAAAAAAGATAAAAATTATTAAGAAAAACTTGAACAAGAAAAGTTAAGGAAGAAGAATTTAGAACTAGGGAAAAAAAGTTGAACAAGATAACTTATATGTGATTATAAGTATTTCATAACTCCTTTGATACTAATTGTAGGATCAGATTAGTATATGTAGATGCTCAATTACAAGAGGGGGGGTGAATTGTAAGTTTAGAAACATTTATTTTTATCCTTAAGGAAAACTATGCTTAACAAAGTTAAACAAGGTAAATTCACAAACCCTAAAATAGTTCTATGAGACCAACTTTCTTAGGTTCCAGAAATATGGTTCTGGAAATGGAACTTAAGAAAAGTTTACTTTGGAAAAGATTCTACCTTAAAGCGTATAGAATCTTACTTATCAGAGTATATAAGAGTATAATAAATTATAATAAACTTATACTTTATTACTTTATCAAAATACTTCAGAATTAAAAATAAATACAAAATAAGTAACAGGTAGAAAATATTTTAACCCAAAGAGTAGGGTATCCAAAAACCTTGGATAAAGGTCCCTTGATTTATACTTTCAAGAAAGTCTATCTTACCCATACCAGGGTAGGCCCTCGATAGGAATATCAGAATCTACCTTTCTATCCCCACAATCCCTCGATCTTTAAGGTAGTCGAAACCTCTGTCTTCCTATCCCTGGAAGTCCTTGAACTTTAAGGTAGTCGGTACCTCTGTCTTCCTATCCCTAGAAGCCCTCAATTTTACATATCAACAATTAGAGTCATACGAAGAAAACTGAACAAGGTGTTCAGAATACTAAAAGCATAAGTCTCTCTCTCTCTATAAATCACTTAAGAACATGTAATATTTAGATTGATGGAATAGTAATGAGCTCGTTCAAATGAGCTCTTATTTATAGAAAAAACTCCAACGGTCAGCTCCCTCCAACAGTCTTATTTTTCCTTAAATCTTAGAGGGACATATACACATGTGACTCAACCAACAGTTAGTTAGAAATAGATCGCACGAAATCGTTTCATAATAATAATATGTTTAAGGAAAAAGTATTATCTTATCCAAATCTGAATATCAAGAATCTAAGGGAAAAATAGAATTCAATAAACAATTTGATTCTATAGAACATGAATATCCCGATTCTGTTTTACAAAGAATTCAGAATCTGAATTATATAGATTCCAGAGTCTGAATTCCAATGAATTGGGAATCTAAATTTTGAGGAATTCTGAGTCTGAATTCAGAGTAATTCAAAGTCTGAATTCTGAGGAATTCAGAGTCCTAATTCTGAGGAATTCAGAGTCATAATTCTGAGGAACTCAGAGTTCGAATTCTGTGGAATTTAGAGTCTGAATTCTAAGGAATTAGGAGTCAGAATTATAAGGAATTCATATTCCGAATATCATAGAATCCAGAGTCGTAATTTCAGAGAATTTAGAGTCTGAATTTTAGAGAATTCAGATTCTGATTTTCAGAGAATTCAGAGTTTGAATTTCAGAGAATTCATAGTCTGAATTTCAGTGAATTTGGAGTCTGAAAACAGAACACTCTATATCAACAAAATTATAAGATTCTAAAGTTTTAGATATGAATCCAAAATTTTTAATTAGTAATAAAAAGAGTTTGATTATGATAAATTATAAAATGAAAAAATGAAAATAAAGGTAAGGATAAAAATTTCCTTAGAGAAGGAAAAGTTTCCTTAAGAAAATAGTTCTTAGGGAAAGGTAATTTTCCTTAAGATAAAGTGTTTGTGATTTTTAAAAAATAGAATATTGGAAAAGTCATAAGGGAACCTTATTAACTCAATAGTGGTATGGGAGTTCATGATGGGGACACTGCCTAATAAGGTTCCTGAATCTATCCCAAGCCTCATGAAATGCCTCTCCATACTCTTGATAAAAATATATGATTTTAGTTCATAACTCTTCTTTAAGCCTTTAGGGATAAATTTTTATATGACTAAATTATAGACTTGGTCCCAGTTTTCAAATATATTCACATCAAGACTCAAAAACAAGTTTCAAGAATACATTTAAGGAAAAAGGTAAACACTCACATTCTAAGATCATTTTCTGTGAGTCCTAAGAGATGCAATTGATGAAAAATATTATAGAAGTCTTTAATAAAGGCTAAAGAGTCCTCATTAGAGATTTTATTGAAGGATGACAGTAGAGAAATGTGATTCTATTTTAGTTCATAGTTTTGGTCTCTAGGAGTTAACATAATTGAAAAAGGGTTTCTTAACACTTGAGGGAGTTGGAACTCCCTCATCCTAGGTCTCTAATTCTCCTCTAAGAGTTCATGGTGAAAATTTTGTTAATTATTAATAGGAACTATCTCTTATAAAATTTACTTTTCAATTTTGTTTTTCTTTTTAAGAGTAGTTATGTGTTTATCTATTTTTGGGTTCAAGGGATCTAAACTAATAGTATAAGATCTTGTTCTCATACAATTGACATGACAAGTTAAAATTCAGCATAGAAAAGTTCAAACCAGTACACAGTAGTACAAGAGTAGTAATAGTACAAAGAGTAAGTAAAAATAGTAGACAATCACAGAACATATTTTTTTAACATAGTTTTTATTTTTTTTATTTTTTTGGTTTTTTTAATTTTTTTACTTTTTTAAATAGAATTGGTCACTCGAAGCCTTCCCTATAAGCTATGCTAAAAACTTGAACTCTTTATCCTTGAAAACGAGTCAATTTTTAAAATTTTTATGTTTTCCTACTAATATTGTAAAGAGTCTAGTAGGTGAAAACCCACAGGGAAGGATAAACAACCAAATTTCTATTCAAAACAACCCACTAGAGTCATCAGTGGGTGAAATTTTCTATTTTTTTTCTAAACTTTTCTTTTCATATTTTTTAAGAAAGTATGGGAAACAATATATTTTTTTACTAAAGAGAACTAGGTTTAAAAATAATCTATGATGACTAACAGTGTAACAGTAAACTATGACATAGATACAAGGATTGTGATGCAAAAAATCAAGAATAATACACGAGAATTCTAAAACTACTGGTTAAAAAAGATGATTTCTTCAAAAAAATTCATTAAAACACACCTCAAAGAAATGATGAAGAATTTACCTCTCCAGAAGATTCAACACACAGAAGATTAAATCTTGGATTTCTCCATTCCAAAAATCAATCGGACTGCTTAAGAATTTCTTAAAGAAAACAATTGGAATTAAACTCACCATAAAAATTCATTATTAATGAAATTGAAGCTCTAATAAATGCATTCAAGATCATTATCACCAATTGAACTTGAGGTTTTTTATTTGAAAACGATGAGGTGTGAACTACAAATATGAGAATCAGAATCAGTATCACTGACTGATTCTAATTTCTTAAAAAGAATAAAATGTGAAGAAATATAACAGATAAACCAGTAAGTTTTAAATTTCCGAGCTAAATTTTTTAGCTTATGATCATATTGTTTAGAGAGATTGAAATCATTTGATTAATGAGTAAAAAATTTAGAACAAAAGGGGAAGAAGAAACTCCCTCTCGTGCTGCTCTGCTCCTGTTATGCATGGTCTCTAGGTCTCTGTCACCTACTCCTGGATCTGCTCTGCTCTCTGAGTTTGGAATGAAATAGTTATAAAATTGAATGTCAAATCAATGATTAATCCTCCTCATTGTAATGCTACTAAATTTAAATACACCGTCATCTGCTACAAGTCACCATCGATCTGCACCGACTTAGGTAAGTACCTTTCTTTTGTACCACACACACGTGTTTTTTTTCATACAAAACACCTCAATTTAACTTTTATCTTATAAATAACTGCCCCTATAGTTATTGGGATGCACCTAGATAGGATTTCATCTCCCTCATGTACCAGAAAACCATAAAAAAAGATTAAATAAGTTAATTGTTAAATGATAAATATTTATTTATATATTTAATTATTATTAGATAAAAGTGTTTTTTTAATTAATATTAATAGTAATTATTAATTTAGTTATTTATGATTTAATTAATTTTTATAATTATTATATTTTATCAAAAACTATTTTTAAATTATTAAATATTAACTTTATTTTAATTAACATTATTAAAATTAATATATCAATAATTTCATAAAATATTATTATTATTATTTTAAGATTAAGAGTTATTATATTATTAAGTTAATTAATTATTTATTCAATATTATTATTATTAAAATTATTTATTTTAAAATTAAGTTTATTTATAATTATAAATTTTAAATTATTAAAATTAAAACTTTAAATTAAAACATTAAATTATTTTAATAATTTATTTTAATTTACTATTGATTATTATAATATTATTATAATTATAATTATTATATTTATTTAGTTAATTGTTTAATAAATTAATTAATTAGATTAATTTGTTAAGAAAAATATTTAATTAATTATACTAATTAATTAATTAATTAATTATTTTGATTATTAATTTAATTTAATTTAATTTATTATTATTTTTAAATCCATCCCTCCCCTGATTTTTCACAGCGTAGGGGGAAGGGGGTTTGCAGCTTCCTTGAGAAGTCACCAACGATGGCTATTGGGGATACACTAGATCTGGTTTCAGTGCAGCAGGTTGATCTTCAAACAACAACAAGAGTGAACGACGTGACTTAGTTCACGATCCCTATGATGTTTTGTGACTTACCACAGTGGAACAACTTCAACCTATGGCGGCAGCGGTTACTCCTGTTTATCATTAGATAAGCCGATGGTGGTTCAAACTCTGAGGCTAGTTGAAGCCGCGACAATAGCTCGTAGGGTTTCTTCGGTTCGAGACGATGACTTAGGATTGTCTAGTGAGTTCCTCCTTGAAACAAAAATCATTCCTTCCAGCGAAGACTTCAGATGGTTAGAGGCTCAAAATATTCTCCTTGAGGTGGATCAATTCTTCTTTGAGTGAATCCAGGTGATGGAATTGGTATTTGGGTGAAGGTAGGGATGATGTCGATAGGTGGACGAGGCACCGATGGAGTATCAGTGACTGGTGTGGGTAACTGGAAGTGTCAGTGTCGATGACCGAAGGTTGGTAGGTCATTTTTGGAGGATAGTGTTGGTAGGTCATGTGGAAGTAAAAGGATCAATGCGACATAGTGAAGCTGATGGTGTGTGGATTGTGTCAGTGACTACGAAGAAACCTGTTGGTTTGTTGAGCATGGGTAGAGGTGTTGGTGAGACCGATGATGGATGGACTAACTTCGGTGACTCATAAGAAATATGTTCGTAGGTTGAGCTATCGATGAGTGTATTAGTAGGTTAACCTACTGATAGTAGTGGACAAGCAATAGTTACTTAATTCACCATTGGGGGAACTGGTGAGTGTTAATGACTTATCTGCAAAAATTTAAAATTATTAATAAAATTTATAAAATTAAATAAAATCTAAACTAAATAATTAATTAAAAACAACAATTAATTAAAAAAATTTAATAATAAATTAATTTATAAAATAAAGACTAAATACTTAACTTAAATTAAAAAATAATTAAGTTATTATACATATTAATTAAAATAATTGAAACAATTATTATAATTTGAATTAAAACAATAAATTTAAAAGGGTTAAGTTAGTTATTTTAATTACACTGACAATTAAAATTGATAAAACAATGTTTATATAAATTAAGAAAACAAATCATTAAAGAGTATAAATAAGGTAAATATTAATTTAATTTAATGATATTAATTTTGATGATTTGAATAAATAATTAAAACTAAAAAAATTAAAATTAAAATAGCATATAGGATAAAAACTTATTAGACTAAAGGGAAAAAATAACTTAAAACAAAATTAAAGAATTAAAGGCTTCAAATAGAATATTAATAATAAAAAGTGATTAAATAATAAATTAATCAATGAAGTTTTAAAAGTGAAATTAATTAATAAAAAGTGAAAAAAATATTTAAAAACTTAATAAAAGATGTGGAAAATATTTAGAATTTAGTGCCACATCAAAAGGCCACAAAGTAATAGCCTCTACCATGAGATTCCGTCCTATAAGGTCCCCAAAGGTCATAATAGACACAATCTATAGAGTTTATAGCTTTATAATAGGACTTACTAAAACTCACTCACTTAGATTTACCATATACATAATCCTCACAGAAAGGAAGAATACTAGGATTAACTTCAGTTAATAGACCTTGTTTTCAATGTTCATATAAAACTTTGGCACCGACATGCCCTAGTATTCTATTCCATAAGGTGGTATTTTCTAATGATGGAACATCTGAAACATTTTATTGTTTCGTGCGAGTCCTACCTTCTAACACAGACTTCCCATTTCTAAGGTTTCCTTTCATAACAATGAGAGAGACGATGGTGATTCTAAGATAACTAGAACCCGATTTGAAAGTGTAATCCATTTGTTATACAAGACATAAAGAAACAAGGTTTCTTTTAAGTTTGAGTACCCCTTAACCTATTCAAGATTTTTAAATAGACCATCATGAGGTTCTAAAGAAACAAAACCTATACCCACAATGCGACAACTCATATTATTCCCTAAGTAGGCATTACCCGATTCAATCTCTCTTAATTCAGTGAAAGAATCCCTATTTGGACACATATGGAATGAACAAACTAAATCCTAGATCATTTCCTATCATTTAGGATGATCACTAACATTCAACACATTGTCTATGTCAAATTCATAATCAATTAACATAGAATGACCACTATTATTCTCATTATAGACATTCTTTCTATTTACAATTTTTTTTTCATGTCACTATGTATTTTACAATGAAAGAACTTGAACAATTTACTCTTAGAATCTCTATTATTGGATTGAGACCTATGTTTTCTTGATTGAATCCTCTCTCCCCACTTATCTATATGTTCACCCTTGACTCTAATTTTTAGACCTTTAACTTCATTCTTGACAATGCATTTCTTTTGGATTTCTTTGGGTAACACTGCAGACTTAACTTCTTCAAGAGTTAAAGAGTACCTAACATATGTAATCAAATATTTTAAAGAAGTATATGATTCATTAAATGAATATAAAAGAATTATTTATTAATCCTCATCCCCTACTTAAGCATCTATATTGTATAGTTATAATAGAATTATATTAAAATCATCAAGATGTTACCTGACTGTAGTTCCATGGTGCATTTTGAAACTATAAAGTCTCATTTTATTATACAACCTTTAAACAAAATATTTATTCATATAAAAGGATTCCAATTTGGACCAGATACCACCAGTAGAAGACTCAAAGGATACTTCCCTAATAACCTTATCCCCTAAAGAAAACAAAATAAGTCTGCGGGATTTCCTAAGAACATCAACAAAAACATTAACATAAGTAATAGTAGTCTGTCCATTTGGGGATATATTGGATACCTATTTTCTGGAACCACCAAGTGAATCAATTAATTTGTTATGATACAATAGAGAATTCATCTTAATTATCCGTATATTAAAATCTCTTTCACGATCAAATTTATCTTTTTCAAACATTATAGAATGCATTGTAAATGATTCATAAAGTCTTTGATACTTATTGTTAGGGGTAGACTTGATGTGGTTGTCCCTATTCAATGATCAAGATACAATGACGCATTTTAAATGGTTACATAGTGATTACAGAATGTCATTTTTATTTAATAAATTGTGAGTTACATATTACGGTGAATGCTTGAATCAGAATAGAATAGAAAAGAAGAAAGAACACCAAGATATAACTTTCTTCAGATCTTTGTGGTCCTATGTGCACAGTGAGAAAACCACCAGGGGAGGTTTTATATTAGATAAAACAAAAAAAAAACTTACAGACTCAATGTTAGGTAGAAAGAAAGACCATAGAAGATATCTGAGGAGTTTGGTCTTACTGAAATAGATGGTAGTGAAGAAACCCATCATGTGGAGTCAACACCGACCACTCTTGGATAGACTCACACATGAACATGAAATAAAAGGATACAACATTGGATTGAATGAGAAATAAATAAATCACTTACAGTTCCAGATTTATTTAACAAAATTTGGTTATGGTGAAGATTTGAATCTAATAGCAACCTTGCCACATCTTAGAGTAGTCCAGATCAAGTTCCTTGTTGAAGTTTCCACTAAGTCTCCATTGAAAAAGATATCCAGATTGAGAAGATCATAAATCCAAACACCAGGGAATGGGAAAAAAGATATGGTGCCTCATCTTTCTAGATTATTCAAGATCTCTAGAAAACAGGATGGTTTGATTCTTCCCAGAAATCTCATCAATCTCCCCAGATGAATAGAATGAGAAAACTCAAAATGCCCAATGAAGGAAGAGGGGAATCAAATTAATTGCAAGTTAGCGAGCATCAGGTGGAGAGCGCAGAACACTCCAGATGAAGGATTCATTGATATCCAGGATGAGAAAGCTATTTTGAATAATTGTAAGGGGGAAGCTAGTGTGGACATGTAGAAACACCACATTGAAGCAAAGGCCGAAATGCAGATCGACACCAAGGAGAAGAAACACACCTGAGCACTAGTATAACCATCGGATCAAGAATGATCAATGGCCCATATTCCATTCTATAATAAGGAAAACCATAAATGAGGTTAGAGAATAAATATACCGCAACCCATGTAAATAAATTGAAAAAAAATCAATTTATCAATTAAAATTCCATAGCCGAAACCACATAAACCCCATGCACAACATTCAGAAAAAAGGGTGTTTCAAAAATTTGAATTGAAAAATATTAATATATGGAAATGGTAAAATTAAAAATTAGGGTTTGAAATATTTCTCAAAATTGATAAAGGCCGACCTATTGTGGTGTGCTGTTATAATTATAGTATAATGCAATAGGTAAAACATTGTACACATATTAAACATTATATTGTAAAAATTCATAATTTAATTGAAATAAAAATTACATCATAAATATAAGACAATAAAACTATATTATACTCATGTAAAACATTATTTTGTAAAATTATATTAGCAAGTACCATCACAAAAATTTAAAAACATTAGTGGTTTTCATTGAATTTGTCACCTGACCTCCTCTAAAAAAATCCTGATCATGGTATAGTTGTTGAACAAACCACTTAAACTAGATAAAAATAATTCCCCAGTATAAGAAAAAAATTATGATGTTTTTAATACTATAATGAAATAAATTAAATATAAATATGAGACATTACCTTAATAAAATGTCAATTTTAAATAAAAAGGCACACTTTGAGTCATACTGGTCACACCAAGTGTCAGATTGAAGTGTGGTTGATTCATACATGTAAAAAATGATTTGAGGATATTTTTCCTAAAGTAAAAAAATAATATGAATGATTTTTCTAAATTTTGAGTATTTCACATGACTTTTCTTTACTAAAATGACAATTTAAATCGAAAACATGCACTTTTAGTCATACCCGTCACATCGTGTGTTGGTTTGATGTGATACAAATTCCTATATGTCACAAATGACTTATGAGCTATTTTACAAAAGTATAAAAACAATGTGAGTTAATTTTCTTGATTTTCAGTGAGTGACACACGTTTTTAACTAGACTATTGATTTTAAACTGATAACAAACATTTTGAGTCATACAGGGCACACCGTGTACCAGATTGAGGTGCAGATGAATCCTACATGTCATAAATGAGTTATGGATCATTTTTTTAGTATCAAAACAATATGAATGTGTTTTCTTGGTTTTGAGTATGTGACATGTATTTTTAGCTAAAATGTCAATTTTGAATAAAAGAACACACTTGCAGTTATATCAGTCACATTGTACATCATATTTTTGTGAGGTTGATTCTCAAAAATGACTTATGGATCATTTTACTAAATAATCATAACAATATAAATGTGTTTGCTTGGTTTTGAGTATGTCACATGTTATTTTTACTAAAATGTCAATTTAAACTAGAAAAATGCACTTTGAGTCATAATGGTCACATAGTCTGTTAGTTTTTCATGGGATTGATTAATACACATAGAAAATGAACTAGGAATAATTTTACTAAAGTATCAAGAATATTAGAGCATGTTTTCTTAGTTTTTGGTGCGGGACACACGTTTTAAACTAAATTGACAAGTTTAAACTGATAACAGACACTTTGAGTCATACCAGGAACACCGTGTATCAGATTGAGGTGTAGATAATTCTTAAACGTCACAAATGACTTATGGATCATTTTCCTAAAGTATCAAAATAATCAAAATGCGTTTTCTCAATGTTGATTATGTGATGTGTGTTTTGAACTAAAATATTAATTTTAAATAAAAGGGCACACTTGGAGTCATACCGGTCACAACATACATCATATTTATGTGTGGATGATTCCTACATGTCACAAATGAATTAATTATTCTTTTATTAAAATTTTAAAATAATCTAAATTAATTTTCTCATTTTTGAGTATGTCATGTGTTTTTTACTAAAATATCAATTTAAACAAAATACAGACACTTTGAGTCATACCGGTAACAATGTGAGATAGTTTGACATGAGATTGATTATTAGATGTCAAAGATGACTTATGAATCATTTCCCTAAAGTATCAAGACAATCTGAGCATGTTTTTTTTTGGTTTTCAATGAGTGAAACATGTTTTTAACTAAATTTTCAATTTAAAATTGGTAATGGACACTTTGAGTTATACCAGGAACCCCATGTATCAGATTAACGTGTAGACGATTCCTACACATTAAAATTGATTTATGGATAATTTTCCTAAATTATCAAAACAATCATAATGTGTTTTCTTGGTTTTGAGTATGTGATGCATGTTTTGAACTAAAATGTCAATTTTAAATATAAGGAAGCACTTGGAGTCATACCAGTCACACCATATATCATATTGATGCAAGGTTTATTAATACATATCAAAAATGAATTAAGGCTCATTTTAAAAAATTATAAAAATAATGAGAATTCATTTTCTCAATTTTAAGTATGTCACACGCCCTTTTTAATAAAATGTCAATTTAAACATAAAAAACACACTTTGAGTCATATTAGTGGCATCATGTCTCAGTTTAATGTGATACTAATTCATACACATAAAAAAGACTTATGAATATTTTATCTAAATTATCAAGGAAACTTGAGCATGTTTTCTCAGTTTTTAGTGAGTGACACATGTTTTAAGTAAATTTTCAATTTTAAATTGATAAAAGAAAATCTAAGTCATACCAGGAACACCATGAATCAAATTGAGGTGAATATGATTATAAAATCTCAAAAATGACTTATGGATCATTTTCCTATAGTATTAAAACAATCAGAATGTGTTTTATTGGTTTTGTGTATGTAATATGTGTTTTGAACTAAAATGTCAATTTTAAATAAAAGGAATCACTTAGAGTCATACCGGTCAAACCGTGCATCAGATTGATGTGTGGTTGATTCCAGATGTCAAAAATTACTTAAGGATAGTTTTATAAAGCATTAAAAAAACTTGAATGTTCATTCTCACTTTTAAGTATGTCATGTGTTTTTTTACTAAAATGTTAATTTAAATAGAAAACACATACTTTGAGTCATACCGGTCACATCATGTGTCATTTTGATGTGAGACTAATTAATACACATCAAAAATTATTTGTGAATCATTTTACTAAAGTATCAAGACAATATGATTGTGTTTTCTTGGTTTTTAGTGAGTGAAACATTTTTTTAACTAAATTATCAATTTTAAACTGATAACAGACACTTTGAGTCATAATCAACACACCATGTATCAGATTGAGGTGCGATTGATTCCTACACATCAAAAATGACTTATGTATTACTTTTAAAAAGTATCAAAATAATTGGAATGTGTTTTCTTAGTTTTGAGTATGTGACGTGTGTTTTGAACTAAACGGTCAATTTTAAATAAAAGGACACACTTGGAGTCATAATAGTCACACCGTGCGTCAAATTGATGTGAAATGTATTCTTACATGTCACAAATGACATAAACATATTTTTACTAAAGCATAAAAAAATCCAAATGTGTTTCTTTGTTTTGAGTATGTCATGTGCCTTTTTTCCTAAAAAGTCAATTTAAACTAAAAACACGCACTTTGAGTCATACTGGTCACATCGTGTGTCATTTTGATGTGAGTTTGATTCCTACACATAAAAAAATACTTATAAATAATATTACTTAATTATAAAGATAATATGAGCATGTTTTCTTAGTTTTCAGTGAGTAACACACATTTTAAACTAAATTTTCAATTTTCAACCGATAACGAACACTTTGAGTCATACTAGGTACACCGTGTATCGATTAATGTGTAAATGATTCCTGCATGTAAAAAATGAAATATGGATAACTTTACAAAAGTATAAATATAATAAAAACGTTTTTTCTTTGTTTTGAGTATGTGACAAGTGTTTTGAACTAAAATGTCAATTTTAAATAAAAGGACATGCTTTGAGTCGTACCGGTCACACTGTGCATCAGATTGATATGAGGTTTATTCGTACATGTAAAAAATGACTTAAAGATACTTTTACTAATGTATCAAAAGAATATCAATTCATTTTATTGATTTTGAGTACGTTGTATGTCTTTTTTACTAAAATGTCAATTTAAACTAAAAACACGCACTTCTAGTCATACCGGTCGCATCGTGTCTCCGTTTGATGTGAGACAGATTCATAAACGTCAAAAATGAATTATAAATATTTTTCCTAATTTATAAATACAATCCATATTTGTTTCTCTATTTTCAGTGATTGACACACATTTTTAACTAAATTTTCAATTTTAAAATGATAATGGGAATTTTGAGTCATACCGAGCATACCATGTATCAGATTGTGGTGAAACTAATTTATACACATCAAAAATGACTTATAGATCATTTTCATAAAGTATAATAACAATCAGAATATGTTTACTTAATTTTGAGTAAACTAAAAATTCAATTTTAAATAAAAAAACACACTTACAGTCATATTGGTCACATCGTGCATCATATTGATGTGCGGTTGATTTCTATATGTCCAAAATAACTTAGGGATCATTTTATTAAAGTATCAACATAATCCAAATGATTTTTATCAATTTTGAATATGTGATGTGTTATTTTTACTAAAATGTCAATTTAAACTGAAAACACGCACTTTGAGTCATACTCGCCACATCGTGTGTCGGTTTGACATGAGATTGATTCTTACATGTCAAAAATTAATTATGATTTTTTTCTATAAATTATAAAGATAATATGATCAATTTTTATTGGTTTTGAGTGAGTAACACAATTTTTTAACTAAATTTTCAATTTTAAACTCATAATAGACACTTTGAGTTATACCAGGAATACTATGTATCAGATTGAGATTCAGATGATTCCTAGACATTAAAAATGAATTGTAGATCATTTTAGAAAGTATCAGAACAATCAAAATGTGGGTTCCTAGTTTTGTGTATATGATGTGTTTTTTGAACTAAAATGTAAATTTTAAATAAAAAGACACACCTAAAGTCATGCTGGCCCCACTGTGTGTTGGATTGATGTGCGTTTGATAGTTACATGTCAAACAATGAATTAAAAATTATTTTAATGAATTATAAACACAATAAAAATTCATTTTCTCATATTTGAGTATGTCACATGTCTTTTTTACAAAAAATGTCAATTTAAACTAAACACACACACTATGATTCATACTGGTCACATCATGTGTTAGTTTGATGTGAGGATAATTTCTACATGTCCAAAATGACTTATCAATTATTTTCCTAAAGTTTCAAGACAATCTAAACACCTTTTCTCAATTTTTAGTGTGTGGCACATGTTTTGGACTAAATTGTCAATTTTAAACTAATAGCGGACACTTTGAGTCATACCGGGAACACTGTGTATCGAATTGATGTTTGGATAATCCATACAGTTCCCAAATGACTTTTGGATTATTTTATTAAAGCATCAAAACAATCTAAATTAATTTTCTCAGTTTTGAGTATGTGACATTTGTTTTGAACTAAAATGTCAATTTTAAGCTGAAAACAAATACGTTGAGTCATGCGAGACACACCGTGTATTATATTGAGGTGTGGTTGCATCCTAAATGTAAAAAATGACTTATGTATATTTTTACTAAATTATCAAAGAATCTGATTGTGTTTTCTCAGTTTTGAGTATGTGACGTCTGTTTTGAACTAAAATTACACTTTTAAACTAAAAACATACACTTTGAGTCATAAAAGACACACTATGTATTATATTCGGGTTTAGTTGATTCTTACATGTCAAAAATGACTTATGTATTGTTTTCATAAAGTATCATATAAAAATGATAAGGAAATTAACTAAAAAAGTAGATTAAATGATGATTAAATAAACTAAATAGGTTGTAGGAAGTCAACTCTCCATTTTGTCTGTATACATTCCGACGCCAAGTATGCTACCCATTAATTTTTAAATAAATATATTTCCTCTTTTGAATATGAGGACTGTCGATAGTCTTGGTAGTACTAGAAAAATACAAATAAATAGGGGATTAATAAATATTTTAAATAAAATTATAATTATATTTTAAAATAACTTTTTGAGGATGATATTTTGTTGATGGTATATGATATCTTTAATAAATTTTCAAACAAAATAACCACAATATTTTCCATTAGTTTTTTTGGACACTGCAGAAACTTTGATAAAAATAAGTAATTTGTTTTGATAGTGAAATATTATTATATATACCCTAATACTTATCCACTTGTAGAAGTCAATAGGATCCCTGTGCTCATGGACTGTACTCATGACATTATTTTTAATATATTTAAACACTACCCTATCATAATTTAATTTTCATTAAAACATAATATAAAATTTATAACATTAAGTTTAGTTGTAAAATATTGAATACAATTTATTACAAATTGATAAACATCATCACATGTGGCTGATTTGTTGGGTTTCCATGCATTGAATCTAGAAAATAAATCATTGGTGTATCCAAATTAACTTAATGAGTAACCAATTCTTCCTAAAAAATAAATAAGTAATGAAATTAATGAAAATATATTTTATATGATTAAATTACGGAGTTTTAATTATGCATCACGAGTATTTTGAAGAGTATGTCTTTTGTAAGTTTTCTTTAAAAAATTATGGCCAATCTATCCACTATTCCTTTATATTTATTTGGTTTTAATGACAGTTCTTGTGTAACAGTTATGTGAGGACTAATGAGTCCAAATTTCTATTTATAAGGGTTTACCTTCAAATAGTATTGATATATACACCTGCAAAAAATATGAAGAGTATTTAGTCATAATTAACATAGTTGGTCAGTAATTAGGAAGAAAAATCTTGAAAACCCACATTATGTGTATGTTGACAACTTATAATCCTATCCATTCATGCATGAGGATTTCATTTACATTCTCAAGACCAATATAGTTTTCTATGGCCTCTCTATACACATGTTCTATAAAATCAATTGTGTTCGTATCATGAATTTCTAACGTTGTATCCATATGAATCTTTAATGTTAGTAAATTAGGAAGTTGAATGGGAAGGGTAAAGGTAATTTGTTAAGATATTTTTGATTTTTTGGTTGATACTTTATATCATTTTGACCAGACCTTCCATTTCACCCCTTCCCTTTTTCTGTCTCTAATAACATTCATCGGTTCATGACTTTTTTTCCTTAATGGTTAAAGGTTTTGCATAAAAAATTAATTTTAATTGAATAACTTCTTATCAAAATGTATTTTTATAAGATCTAATGACCGTGATGTTAAAGTTCCAATTTCTGGATTGACTATATGAATATCTACATCATCAAGTGGAACTGGTAGATCAGTGCTTAACTCATGAGCTATGTGAATCCACACTGACACATGCCCTATTGGAAGTCGTTTTTTGTGTAGAATACATCCTGGGATATTGTACATGGTACCCCTGTCAACATGGATATGGGTGAGTGTTGATAGATATGAATCATAATCATTTTCACCCTATAGAATATCAGTACAGAAAAGGTATCAGTGTCTTTCTTATTCACATTTCATAGAAAAAATTATAACAATATTGATTACCTCTTCTAAGACAACTCTTTGAGGGGAGTGGCTTGCCTCAAAGCTGGAGTGGGATTGGGGGTATCTTCATATAGTGGTTTTCTAAGGTTTTTTATTCTCTTTTATTCCTTCCCATAACATTTTCTAACAACTCTAACAAATAATTATGTTTTTCTTCTAGAGCATCTAATTATTCTTGAAAATCTTCCATTTTCATATCTTTATCCCCCTACACATTTTATTTCTCAAAATCTATGATGTATCAATACTATTATGAACAATTCAAGTCCATCGATACTATTTTTTCATTGTGTATAGTTGATGATGATTTTTTTAAAAGGTTGGGGATGAAGCCTCAATTTATTATTTAAAGAAAATACCTCTTTAGTGTGGGTAGAGGGAGACCCATTACATAGCCCAAAGGCCCAAGGAAAAGTGGCCTAAAATAAGTAATAAATATTATGTAATACTGACTTAATGAAAAATAAAATTTTATTGCGTCATACTTACACATGCTTCCCACACTTTTTGTGTGTTTTAATCTATTAGTATCACTTAATTATTTACACACACCTCCTTTAATAGCACAAGACATAAAATGTAAGTGGATTTGGGTTTTGATTAATCAATATGCATATAAATATAGGAACCTAATTATGTTTTTGTTTCATGTCACATAAAATTATTATGGTATATTTAAAATATATACCACTTTTTTTTCAAGTTAAGCATACTCAATACTTGCTTTACGCTAGGTGTACATTGGTTTTTCTACTCATTTCTTATTTTTAGCACTCAGTTGTAGTTTCATATATTTAAAATTCTTAATCAAAGTGATTGATACATGTATTTTTATGAAATTTATTACTAGTCATAATGTACTAGAAAAGATATCTCCTCATGATGAAAAATAAATACATCCCACGCTTGTTGGTTTATCAGATGTGCATACATCTATGGCAGGTTCAGATTTATTTTCCCTTTAGTATCTTTGAGATGATACTTCCTAAAAAAATATATTAAATACTCTATTATAATTTCCAGTAAGAATTAATAAAAATTTCATTCAAGAGTCATCTACTATAAATGCACTCTGCAAGGGATAATGAAGAGTATGTCAACATTTCATTATTTTGTTTTTAGTAAAAAAAGAAATTATATCATAATGTTACACTAATATCTTCCCAAATCAGTGTCTTAAGAACAAACACAACATTGTTTCATGAATCTACATCAATTAGAAGGTGCATGAGAGTAGTGAGCCTAATGTAACTACTAAACATGTCCACATTAGGGTTAATATGATGTCTATTTTCATTCCATTCAACCATGAATTTGATTCCTTTGTTTCTCACCTTAATAATTTTTTCTAAAACCATTATGCTATGATGATCTAATTTGTTCTGGGACTAGGGTTGTTCACCATCTACCATTTACTCAGATTCAACATCATCAATATGTCTTTACTATGGATTGGTATAATTTACATGTGAATATGGTTTTTTTCCTCTATATTAGGAGCACTAGAATGTTGAGAAACCTGTTGTTTCATATGATTGAGAGCATTGGCATGTGCAGAAGTCATTATCTACAGAATTGGTTGAGAATTTAATCTAGATTACATAAATGAAATAGTGAAGAGATAATAATATGAGGTAACACAATGTATATTAAAAAAATATAACCTGATTATCGAAATATCATTTTTTAAAGGTTGAAGGGACGTAACCCATTTATCAAGTATCTTAATACCTTCATTATTATCTCCTCTGACATACATGACCCCATCTACATTGGGACTGCTTTGAAATGATTATGATGTCCCAATGCAAGGTCCATACTCAGTTTAATTAACATATGAACTTTAAGTGGTTTTGTCCCATAATAAAACAATTGAACACTTTTGGTTTGTGGGATCTAGAATATAAAATACTTGTAATGCCTATGATTCCATTATGAACAGTCCATCTTTGTACCCTTATTTACTAAAATACACTTTCATGAACCCCAATTCATCTATCTTAAAAAAACTCCAATTATCAACCCACTTTCATTGAAAAATCATCACTTGGAATGTTGTTTAACTCACCTCACATATTTTGTTGATGATTCCAAAGTATGACATATTCACATAAATTGGATTTCTATCCTCGGTATGAGATACATGCATCACTTTAGCCATAAGTGTAACTCAATTATTTTTCATGGTATTGCATTCATCATGTTCATCTGTATAGAACATATAACCATAAATTACATAACCATTATAAGATAATACGCGTACACTTGGTCCATTAGATAACTATCAATGTCATTCTGAAATTGAATCTGTATTTTCAGTTCAATCCTTAAAAATATGGTCTTGAAACCATTCTATAAACTATTTATTATGTATATTTGATATCCAACATTTATCCCTTGATAGATTCAAATTCTCTAGAATTACTTTTTGAGTTTCAACATATGGGTAACCTCTAAACTATTATGTAAAATGTAAAGGTGGTCCTACTTATAATATGTAATAGTAATTGTGACAAAATCCATTCTAGAAAATCCTTTACCCATAAGCTACCTGGTGTGATGAGATTTTTGGTAGAACAATACTTTATACATTATATAGGTAGTCGATACAAAATTCAATAGATTAATCAACAACCTATCACTCTGCAATACAACCTTCCAGCTGAATTTAATTTTTTACATACCCTTTCAAAATCTTCATATTCTATTCAATGGGGGTACATCCATCTCTAATGTATAGGGCCACATAGTCGACTATCACTTACCAAGTGAACCATAAAGTGAACCATCATATCAGATAATGTAGGTGAGAAGAACATCTTCAATTCACAAGACATGATAACAATTTCCTTTTCCATAGTTGAAAATTTTGTCCAGTCTATGAATTTTCTAGATATAGATTTGAAAAATAAATAGAGCTTGGTTAATTTATGATGAACATTATTGGGTAAAAATGAAATGTAAAGCTACATGCATTAGATCTTGCATCAAAACATGCCAGTCATGTGATTTCAGGCCCATTAACTTTAAATCAGTCATTGACATGATATTATTGATATTTTATGAATACCCCTATAGAACCATTACATCATTAAAGAAGATGGAAAACTAATATATCTATTTCTTTGAAATAGTGTAAGAAGATGGAGGAAGAAAATTCCATTTTTCACTCTTCACTAGTATAAACTCTTCCTGTATTCCCATTTTAATCATGTCCAACCTAGCCTTAATTCCATCACTTTTAAGGAGAATTTTGTAATTTTCCAATGACACTATCACAAACATTTTTTTCAACATTCATAACATCAAGAAAATACCTATCTTATAAACAATTTCAGTATGGTAATTGAAAAAAGCTGATATTTTTTTCCAATCAGTTTTTTATGGTTTTTCAAAAAGGTTTACCAAAAGAAGTTTCCATATATTTTACTTTCTCTAATAGTTGATCACCTGTTAGTGGAGATGATGTTGTACATTCTTCTAAACTCCCATCGAATGATGTCATCCAATATTGGTACTTATGTCACCAGGGTAGAAATCTGTGATGTCCTAGAAACATTGTATTCAATGAATGTTTCATCCTAATTTGACTATGTACCTTATTCAAAAATGGGAAACCCTTAAGTTGATTTAATGATACATCCTAACAAATTTACATAAGAAAGAAATTAATTTATCATCCCGTACAACATGGATATCAATATGAAATCATTATTTTTCAAGAATAATACAACATAACCCCTAAATCCCACAATAATTTCAAATCTTCGATCAATATATCCAAATAAATATCAATATCATTACCTAATTTTTTTGGTCGAAAATATAGGAAGATATAACATAATTTATTTTCATTTCATACATAACCATGGTATAAATATATAATTTTCCAATATAACTGGCCATGTACTATGAGTGCTGCTTTGAAAACCAAAAGGATTAACACCTTTTGTAAATTGTTCAAGATTAAGGTTTCTTGGATCATTTTTAAATTCAAGAAACTCATGATCAGTTATCTTCTACTAAGGAGATTCTACAGGGTGATGAAGTTTCCCATTTTTATTTCTTGCATTTTCATGACACATCAATTGTCTTGCAGTCTCCTCACCTCCATATAGGAACCTAAACCTCAGAATTATTGGAAAGTACCATACAACTTTCATAGGTCCCAATTTATCTTTCTTATATTGAGAAGAACCAATCTTTTGGAATTTTCTAAGTGATTTGTGGTCCTTGGAAAATAGTATACTATCATTGGGGTAGACACGTATTATTTAATAGATCATACCCATTGAACATATCATTCATTTAATATCATATGTTTGGAATGGGAGTTAATTATCATTTGAGAGCATATCATTCAAGAGATAAAGTAGTTCAATAAAGATGGTTTCACTCCATCCATTGCTATCTTTTAAATTATACATCTTCAGTATGGTTGAAAATTATGTATATTTAGTACAACCAACATATATTGGAATCTTTGAAAAACTCTTTAACTTATAAGATAATTCTGGATAATCACAAAGTTAATCTTCAAATTTCATTTTCATTTACTCAATACGATCTTAATCATTTTTGACACCTATAATCACATCTACGATACAATATTAATCATTGTCTACACTTGTAATCAAATCATATGATCTATAAAATGAATTCTTATCTCAACCACTAGCTATATTCAATTTTCCCCTTGTTTATTACAATATTTATAACATCGACCGATTCTGTGATGGATCAAGTGTTCTTCAAACTCCTTGAGACTAATTAGTCTTGAATAACAATAATAGAAACACAAAAAAGGATTTGAGAAGGGTCATATTCATGATATTTTGAAAACCTTATGACCTCTTTCACCCCATCCTAATAATATTTTTTCATATGATTGGCATACATTAATTTTTGATTCATGTACATCCTATTTGATTCGGTAATATTAATATTTAACAAAATAAATGAATATAAAAAAAGTATGATCCTCGAATCCATAAAAGGTCATTCTTAAAGAATCATTTAAGCTACATGAATTCATTGTTATAAGATAATAAGAGATTAATTATATGTATTGATATTATTTTTTAGTGGTGAAAATCATTAAAGGAAAAAAATGTGTGGTATCTAAAGTTACAAAGAATCTAATTAAATTTTCATCTATTACAACACATAGAGATGAAAGACAGTTTCTGTAACTTTGTTAGGTGGGAGTACAACATGAGGGAGGATTTGATATTTTTAATTTCTATACTAGGTACGAGGTGGTTTAGGTAGTGTTTTAGTGATAGGATTCTCCAGAGTAGAAGTTAAACATTCTTTAACTCTTCAGTTATACATTTGGATGCTGTTATGTGGGAAAATCATGAGGAATTTTTAATTTGCGTTCTTCCAATTTGAATAATAAAATATCTATTGTCTTTCCCCTTTTTTATTACTTATTTTAATTTATTATTATTTTTATTTTCAATTATTATTATTATAAGTAAGAAAAGTATTATATATAATAATTATATGTACTAATAATGTATGAAAATTGGACATCAATCTAAAGCACAAACCATTTTCATAAACATTTTCAGATTTAATTATAATCCTAATATCATAAATAAATACATACACACAAACATTTATATAAATATATTTATATGTAAATAAATTAATTTAATAATAATTTACTCATATTTAATTTAGTTGTATTATTATTTTTATTATATATTTATTTGAAATATACTATAACATTTATCCACCTAAATAAATAATATTTTACTTTTTAATTCTATAATTATCATTATTTTTTTCTATAATCATTATCTTATACATTCATTATCAATTTTAAGATATATTACCATTAGAATTTATATGTCTATTTCAATTAATTATTTTATTTAACAAGATACAATAAATACACTACCATTCATCGGTATTTTTTAAATAGTTTCATTTTATTAATAATGAAAATTTAACTCATATCTTATTAAAATATTTTCAAAGATATAATTTCGATTTGTAATGATATTAAATATGATTTTATAATTATTAATAAGTTTTAAAATTATTAACAGGTTAAAATAATTATCTTATACATTATATAAACCTTTCCAAAATAATGCACGAAGATAAATTCTATATTATTAACAAGTTATTATCTCATAAAGTCTAAATTTATTAAAATATAAATTTTTAATATGTAAAACTAGTTTTAATTATAACAATCATACAATTTATTCAATGATAGAAAATTAAAATATACATATAATTATATATTAAAAACTTGGAGTGTAGTACATGTTCACGAAAATGCTGTAGAAGGAGTGAAACGTTTGAGTGACTGACAATTGTTTGTTGTAAAATGTCACGTATGACAGGTATTAGTCACCCAAACTTTCACACTCCTTTCAAATGCGCGAGGGAGGTGACCCGATCTTCATGTAATTTTAGAAAATTAAAAACACCCCCAAAAATACTAAAAATGTTAAAACTATTAACAGAGGATATCAATTCGTCCGAGAGATAGCGAGGGAGAGTGACAGCGTGCACGGAAACAGGGAGGGAGAGTGGTGGCAATGATGGAAACGAGGGAGAGGGGTAGTAATAGCCACATGGAGGGAGAGCGTCAGCGATGGTGGACGGGAGGGAGAGCGATGAAGATGGCTTGTGGTGGCGTGGGAGAGTAGTAGTGCGCGCGATGGAAGGGAGGGAGAGTGTCAGCGATAACATATGGGTGGGAGAGCGGTAGAGATGGTGCACGACGAGGATGGTGGTAGCAAGGGAGAGCAGCGATGACAATAACAGGGAGGGAGAGTGGCGACGACATCGACAGGAAGGGAGAGTAGCGCTGACTACACTTGGTAGTAGGGAGGGAGACCGATGGTGAGGCCTCACAGTAGAGTGGAAGGGAGATCAATGGAGAGGGAGGGAGAGTGGTGGTAGGGTTTCACTTCCACGAGAGATTGAAAGGTGCGACTAAATGGGTTGATTAGGGTTAAATTTATATAGCAACGAAGGGTTTTTATCATCTCTTCTAAAAAAAGAGCTCATAAAGAGGGCTTTTATCCGAGCTAAAATAAAAAGCACTAATAAATATTTAATAATATAATTAATATAATTAAAAAATTTAAATGTATATAATTATAAATAAATATAATAAATATAATTTTAAATAAATATTTATATAATTATAAATATATTTAAAGAATTATAAATATGTATTTATAAATATAATTATAAATAAATATAAATATATATAATTATAGATAAATTATTATTTATATAATTAAAAATATATCAAAAGAATTGTAAATATGTATTTATAAATATAATTATAGATATATATTTATAATTATAATTATAATTATATATATATTTATATAATTACATATACTTATATAATTATATATATATTTATGAATATTTAAATATATATAATTATAAATATTAGAAATATATTGATTAAAATTTTATAATTATTTAAATATTTAAATATTTATTTATAATTATTTAAATATATAATAATTTATTTATAATTATATAAATACTTTTTAACAAAATTATATATATATTTTTTATAACTACAAATATATAATTTTATAAATATAGAAAATATACATTTATAGATACATTTTTATATATAAATATGAATATATATATTTATAAATATTTATTTACAAATATATTTTTATAAATAAAATTTTAACATTATTAATGAATATACAATATTAAATAAATAAAAATGGAAAAATAAAATTAAATAAATTACAAAAATATTTAAAAAAGTGAATTCGTAATATTTACGTTACTTACAAACACATAAAAAATGAAGAAAAATGAAAAAATAAATGATATTAATTATATAAATAATAATATTCTTGAAAATAAATTATATTGAGTGTACAAAAATATTAATAATTAAAATAAATTGAACTAAATGAAATCAAATTAAATGAAAGACGCAGAAAAATATTCAAGATGAAAAGATTAAAATAAATATTTAGTAAAAATGAATAAATATTAAAAATGAATAAAAATTAAAAATGAATAAATATTAAAAACTAATAAATACAAAAAATACTAAAAATAGAGAGAAATTAAAAAAGAATAAATAAATTAAATCAATAAACATACTTACACACACACACACATGTACATATAACAGAGATATATATGTACAAACACACATCCACAAACACACACACATATACATAGACACATATACACACATACACGTACATACATATACATGTACGCACATTTTTAATTATTTGATATCAATGTAAATATTTAAATAAATATATTCAATTATATGTTATATAATTGTTCAAATAAAATAATACAATAAAATATTTATTTTAATTATATTTACATTTTGTAATTAATGTATATAAATATAAGAATTTTTACTAATATTAATTTGACAATATATATATATATATAATTATGAAAATAAGATACATTTTTTTATTAAATTCAATTTTTTTCTAGTTTAGAATAATAAGGGATGAATTTATTAACTTTATGTATTCATAAGTTATTAAGTGAATATAATAAAGTATTTTATGAATGAATATTCATTATTCAAGGCTTCTTAAATATATAATGGGAGAAACGAGTCGATTTAATGACTTATATTTTATAACATAACATAATATTGATGTTACAAATAAGTGATAAAATAAGTATGACATTTATAGAAAGTTTTATATATCTTTGGCGACATTTTTGGGTCTGTTTAAAATGTGAACATCCAAAGCAACCTAAGTAAAATTTATGGAGTTATAACCAACCTATTTAAACATTTCAAGACCCAAAAATGATTGATCCATCCCCTTTCTCTAATTCTCTCACCTACCTTGCTCTCTCTCAAGTTCTAGACATAGAATCTAAAGGGAACATCAAGAATAGTTCATTCCATGTTATAGGATCAATCATTTTATCTTCCATTTCCATGATGATTTAAAAATCCACTTTGATTCTCCATGATTGAACCCGAAGTTTGAATATTGACGCACCATCTTGTTTTTAAAGCATGCGTGGGTGATCTAGAGGGTTCTGACATTGACAGCAATCTCAAACAATGATAGAAATGTGTCTATTTTTGTAAATAAAACTTGTTTTAATTAGGAATTTATTATCATGCTTATTTATTTCACACGAGATCCTAGGGTTGATAACCATGTGCTACCATGCTAGATTTAATATTTTGGCATCAAAATAGTGATTTTTTTATTTGTTTCCACTCTACCATTACACAATTGGTACCAACTATAAGTCTACCACATCAAGTAATGATCACCAAATACCAATCCATATAATACTATGGAATAACTTTTGGATACTATACCTCCTTATTTTAAAAACTTTAGAGTTTTTGGGTTCACTGCCTATGAATATGTTAAAAAATACAAGCTCAAACTTAGGGTTGTTAAGTACATTTTTATAGTATATCCTGAGATGGTCAAAGGGTATAAACTAAGGATTAACAAACCTAAATTTCGATAATGCATCATTAACAAGGATATTTTGGTTCATGAGTTAGCTACTACCAAGTTAAATCCACCAATTATGTATACTAATAAGAAACCCCAAATGAAGGATGTTGAGTTTCAACCACTAGTTGAATCTGAGCCTCCTGTTTAGATTGATCCACCTAGAACTCAACCTAAGGGTCATTATGACTTTGAGTATGATAATGGGTTCGACAGTGAACCTATAAATTCTATTAATGACTACCATCTCATTAGGGATAGATTATGGAGGGTTATTAAACCTCCATCTCAATTTTTCCTTGTGGATATGGCTGCGTTTTATTTTTATATTACCAAGTACCATAAAACTAAGGATCCCCAAACCTATAAATAGGCTATTAAAGGGTATGATTCTATGCAGTTTATTATTTCCATGCATGATGATATGCATTGATTGAAAAAGATACAAATCTATTCCATTTTGAATAAGCCACCAATTGTCAATTTATAGGTTATAAATGGATCCTTAATCGGGTAGAACATAACATTAGAGAAAAAAAAATCAAATTTAAGGCTAGATTTGTAGCCAAGTGTTGACTTTAAAGAGAAGGGATTTATAATTATGAACTATTATATATCATGGTTAAATATTATTTTATTATACTATTGGTATCCTTGATCTTCATATTAAACAAATAGAATTTAAAACTATATTATTTCATTGGGAACTTGATGAAAAGATTTACATGAAACCTCTAGATGGTTTTGCAAAAGAATTAAAATCAAATCAAGTTTTCATAATTAGTAAGTATTCATATAGTTTAAATCAGGCCACTGGACAATGGTAAAATAATTTTAATTTTTTTATTCTATAAAATAAATTTAGTGTAAGTGAGTTTAATGAATACGTTTATTTAAAATATGTCAAAAAATACATGCTCTACTTAATACATTAAATGTATGATATAATTATTATTATTAGTAATACGATATTAATTAACATTATCAAAATACAACTAAAATGATATTTTATATGAATGATTTTAGTTATGAAAAAATTTGGTTTAGAAATTATATGTGATATATAACATAAACTACTTTACATATCATAACATGGTTATATTCTTAATATTCTTAATAGATACCTCTATGATTATTTAAATCCTATTAATGTTTATTTTACTTGAAATTTCCAATTATATTTATATTTTTTTATTTACACTACTTCTGATGTTGAGATTTTGAGTATAATTTGTAAGGACCTGTGTTTTATCGGACTGGAAATTTAAGGAGGAATTTTATTTTTTTCTTTCAGATGCTTATAAAGGTTAAAATGGTCATTTTACACTAGTATATGATCACTAATAATTATTATGACCACTCCTTTAGTCCCAAATTTTTTTTTTACCATAGGAAAAGAGTTTGGTGGAATTCTAATCCATTCAAATTTAAGCAGAATAATTAATATTTAATATACACTTAATTAAATTTTAATTTATTGGTACAAGTTCATTCAATTATATATTTGGAACGGAGCTTTGGATTGAGATTCCATCTTTATCATTGAGTCCAGAATAAGGGGTTTTCCTATACTGTGAATAAACTTAGTTCAGGAATCGAGGTCAGTTTTGGGCCCTGTTTTCTTTTTGTTTTCTTTTCTTCCTTTTCTTTTTCTCTTTTGTTTTTTTCTCCTCTCCTTTGGCTTTTTTAAATACCCCCCAGGGGACTCCTCCTTCACACGAACAAGTGATAAAGGGAGAGGGATGAGGAAGGGATGGAGAGTGAGTGGGATAGATAGATATACAGATAGATAGATAGAGAGAGATAGAGTTAGGAAGGGGTACTTCCACAGAGGCTGGGAGGATCTAGATCATCATATGATAGTCATTGATTAAGGAAACAGGCTATGTTTCGGCATATTTTCCCCTAAGGTAGTCAATTTTTTTATTGTTTACATAAGTACATATATGTTTACCACTTTCTATTTTTAAGCCCCTATTATCACTACTTAGGACCCCTTGATGGTAGATCTATAGATTTTGGGTAGAAAATAGAGGTTTCAGGATGATTTGAGGGGTTTCCCATTCGGAAAGCCTGATCACACAACATGTAGTTCAAGAACACACACAGTGTGTTCTTCCTATTAAAGGAAGGTGACATTTTTGAAGTATACACCGTGTGTAGGGAATATAGTAAATGTATTGGTACTTGGCCATGTAGTCGAGTACATGACCATAGAGCTCGTGTATGGGTGTTTGGATGTGTAAAGTACACGGAAAGGCCCTGGGTTGGATGAACGCCATGTAGAAGTATATAAACCAGAAGAATAAATCGATAGGTACCCCATGTAGGGTATATGGATAGACCCCATGTAGGTCACACGCCATGTAGAGGTACATGACCCAGATATATACATGTCCATGCCATATGAGGTACAAGGGCAGGTACCCCATGTAGGGTACACATTGTGTACCTAAATTACACGCCATATACTTAGGTTTTATATTCTAAGTCTGGATGAAGTATATGCCCAGGTAGAGCTTCAAGGGTACATACTATGTACTAGGGTATATAGGCCGTGTACTCCTCCCTTGCCACCCTTTGAGGGTTTTTTCATTCCTTTATGCCTCAGAGTTATATTTGGATGCATGAATAGTCCATTTTGAGAGTTTTTCTGCATAGATCATGATGGTACTACCCTTGAGGTGATTTGAGGACTCATGGGAGGAATTTTAGGCTTCTTACTAAATGGACATGTTCTTTCTCTGGTAATCAATTCCATCTATCTCCTGAGAGTGATTCCCTTTGATCTAATGTGGGGGATGAGATATATCTCTCAATCTATGCTTCCATAGCTATTCCTTTGAGAATTTTTCCCTTAAGAGATGTAACCATTTGTCCCAAGAGGTAGTGAGATTAGTCATTTCTATGTATCCCATGTAGGATTCCTCCACCTTATTACAATTACTAATGGTCCCTGGTGGGATGACTTTGCTTACATGCTGACCAATGGAATCCCTTATAGGATCCCTTTACCTGTTAACTATTTCCAAGGATCCCTTATAGGATGTATATTCTTAAATAAAATATTATTAAGGGTTCCATGTAGGATGAATCTTTCTATGTACCATTTCGAGGATCCCATGTAGGATGCCTCTGTTTACTTACTATCAAGGATCCCATGTAGGATTCCTCCTTTTACCTTTATAGCTGAGGATCCCAAGTAGGGTTCATTTACTTATGTGTAGACCTTAAGGATCCCAAGTAGGATGCCTCTATGGTGTTATACATCATGGGACCCAGTGTTTTAATTGATGTTTGACTAACCCTAATATAGTGTGATGTGGGTTTGGGTAGTGATGGTAGAGGGTGTCTCCTTAGAAACCACACCAAACTTATAAGTTGTGAGGCTGTGGTTGTGGCAGTGGGTTTATGTATTCGACCACCCTCACTCTTTATTTATGAATTTTACTATTTACTACTGATGTAGCGATGATTAACAGAGGTTCTTCATAGTTTTTTTTTTCCAATGAGCCTAATGCGATGTGATTTTTTTAGGATTCTGGGACATATTTCCTATGATCCAGCTTCTGATCCTTGTTATTTTTTGTTATTTTATTAGGAATCCCATATGTGCTTCCTTGGATCAAGAATATGATCCTTTTATTTTATTGTTATATTATTTTTAGTATGCTCATATATACTTCCTAGGATCCAGATTGTGAGTAATACTTGAGGAAGATTACACTCTCCTGAGTGATGGGAATGATTATGCCCTCCTAATCGATCACTTGACCATGGTGTTAGACATGGCGCTCCTCATCATTGATTTTTATATTCTTAGGGATCTATTACACTCTCCCTAATTTACTACTTGAATAGGATGTTGTATATAGTGTTACTCATCCATTTTGAATGCAATTGGACATGGAGTTCCTCATTAGTAGATATAAAATTCCATATCTATGATTAAGTTGTTGGACATGGCGCTCTACACCCCTTGGAATGGGTTTTTGTACATGGTTCTTTACATCACTATGGTTAGGATTTTTTGAAATGATTCTCCATTCCTCCATGGATCTGGCTATTGGACATGGCATTACATGGAGATTTATCTTTACATATATTCTAAGGGTCATCCCCCTTGAGGACTATCCAAGTCGTAACATCATGATTTATTATTGACCGAACCTAGGATTCAAACACCAGATTGGATTCACATGGATTGAGTGGGATGGAATCCATACCATTGACCATTTTCTATATTTTTCCTTAGTATACGACATTCTTAATTAAGGTAGTTGGAGGTGAGTACGGGTGAACACAAGGATATGTCATGTATCTATCTATGGTGACATAGCTTGCTCAGAGACATTCCAGTGTTGGTCGAATTAGGTATTTTCGATCAGGATTATTGACCCAACGATTTTATTAATGATACACAACATGAGTGGTATGAAATCCAACTCAAATCCCTAGTTATAGGATATCCAGTCGATTAGATATAGGATCCTAGGATCAACTTTGGATTGACTTTATCATGACATTGTTCATGGAAAAATTAGTCTAATGGATCAGGTAAATTCTGTTTTTATGGATATAAAGATACACACACACACACATATATATATATATATGGGATTATATATTTATATAGATATATGTGGTGGAATAGGACCATGGAAATTCTTACTTAGGTAGAAGCAGATATGGTCAATAAGGATTATGAACCCAAGGATTGACTATGTTTGTTTCTATTTTATTCCTTTCTTTATTATTCCAGCTGTGTCTCGGCTAGGCTGATCATCTTTCATGAGCATGCACATATGAAATCCAATTTATGGGTTCATCCATAGGGTGTCCTAAGAAGAATATTTCTCACCCATGTACATGCACCTTGGTGTGCGTACAAACCTTATGTCTGCCTTTTGGGTTGAGAAGAGATTTCATGATGGATAGGGTTGAGGCCCAAGGTTACATGATCAAGTAGAGATGATTATATGGATTATTTTGATTGGGATAGAGCATCTTGAAAGTGTCTTGGAGAAAATGTATGTGGTATGTATTGGAGTTAGTAGGAGATCCATGTACTTTTATTTCAGTTTCCTTTATATACTCGGGCTTGTATGATCGTTCTAGTGGGTTTTATGTATGACATGGCCTTTTGTAATTTTATAGAATCTCATTTATTATCACAAAATGATTCTCTTTCAGTTTATTTACTACTTATAAACTCTTTTTATTAATGATATGGATGATATCTGTTTATTTCCACTATAGTTACTCTGATATGAGGGTATAGTCTCCCCACTGTACCATCTTTATACCCTCACTACTAGTCGGTAGCCTTTAACATATAGGGAGGTACACTTGAGGCCTTGTGGTGAACCAGATTGGGGCACCGGTTTGTGGTATCTGGGTCAAGACATTAAAAATTTGTACCAAAGGTGTTCCTTTATCTTTTATTTACTATTTGGGATATGTTATATAAGAGTATTAATAATGTTTCAGAACCTGTGATGGATATTGGACTGGTGATTCAAGAACACTTGTTCAATAAGAAGTACTGGTTTCTAAGGATATGGGATTGTTGTTATGATTTGTGATGTTATGGTTATATACAATTCTATCATTTATAGAATCACATGTTTTGTGGATATTATGATTTATTATTGATTTATGGCTCTTGGACCATCGATAAGAGGATAATGACTGACATTGAATCTTGGATGGAAAATTCAAGAGGCATCTCACGCGTCATATTTGGCACACATGATTCACATGTTATAGGCCGGATATCATGTGATTTTACTAATGATAAAGAAAAATTGTTTAAAGTATCAACAAAAATCTAAATGGTGTTTTATTATATAGGTTTTTGGTGGAATTCTACCCATTTGGGATGACTTGAATATATATTTCATTCTGATGATAGTTGATGTGAATCTATGGTGAGACATTTGAATATGAGTATAATGATTCGGTCCTCATGCACGAGAGGTGAAGTGACCCTAGTAGGTCAATAGGAAATATGATTCCCAAATGTTGTACCTCTCATGGGGTGTTTTTACTTAGGTTCAGTTATTTAAACTGTAAGTAACAACTTATACAATGTTTTTCTGCATAGCTTTGAATAACATTCTATTTATCCGACTTTCGCTTATGGTTATTTAGTTGGATCACTGAGTATAATACCAATAGGTACGAGGAAATTTATAGTGAAATGGAACTTGAGGGGGTATTACCATATGGGTATGCCCGATGAGTGTCATTTCAATATCCCTTCTACGTCGGTATTGTGACCTCCGGGGAGTAGTTCAGTATGTGGATGTTCATAGAGGATCAAAACCCTTATTGGACGTGTTGACAATTTTAACCCCCATAGGTCACTATTATTCCCTACCTCCATTAGATATTGTTGATAGGAATGTTAGATGTGTTGCGATGATATGGGTTTGTGAATGATGCCCCATAAGATGTGAAATTGGAGAGATTTGACTTTTTGGGCAAGGTGGTTGGACTTAGTTACCCTATTATGTGATTGGATAAGTAGGTCTTGGTGGGATGCCTGGAGTCCCTTAGTTTTGAATCATACCCTAGTAGGTCGATGTTCAGTTTGATCAGGGGAAACCTGCGATCGAAGTTGTCCTAGGTTTATGGATTCCTTTTAATCCAATGATCTTAGTTGCATGCTAATTTGAGATAGATGCATGGTTAGTACTTGGGTTTTGTGATATAGGCATGATGATTCCTAGTTTGTGAGAAAGAATATGGGGTGCTTGTTTTTCGAGACTGGCTTCAGTAGGCATGACTGTTTTGGTTCCCGACCCAGCCAAGCACTTTTTTTCTATTTCTAATGTAGTCAGAGTGCAAATAAACTCTTGTGATTGGAATAACACCATGTAACTGGTGGTCTTAGGATAATTGTGACACATGTGAGCTAGTTGATTTTTAATAGAACATACAGTGGAGGTTATTTCTTGTTTGTATTGACATGTCATGTAGCAAGGTCATAATGGTTTTAGTAGTAGATGACTTGCCGAAGTATGATTCGGGTGATAAAGGTACATGTCAGTTGTGCATGGTACCTTTTAAATCCTAGATCATTGAGTGGATGTGTGTGATCCAAGGGATGATGGTCTCAAAGACTTTCTGCGAGAATGGTTTCCTGGGTTTTATGGTAAAAGGATTAATGTCCCTCCATGGTAGAGGAGACAGTAGAAATAAATTGGGTATCACAAGATGGTTGATCATAACTGGAACTGGACATGCATTTTCAGGAGACGTGGTGTGTGGTGTTGGTTAATGTTAAGTGAAACCTATTTTATGTAAGTGTGGATTATGATATATATACAAGAATTTTGATAGAATCTTATTATACTCTTCATTATAAAAAACCATGCCCTTTCTTAACATCGTCCTAAGTACGTTGATAAAACATCAAATCTGTGCCAAGTTTCTTTTCTTTTTAAATATCTTACCTGTGTTGATGAAGGAACCTATTGAGGTTATTCTCGAGGAGCAGTATAAGGTAATCCATATGATGGGGAGTGAAACATTATCCATTTGAGGGTGGGGATAATTGTTTTTAGTTAAATTTTGTGATGGAAAGATCATGGTCTATTAGTCCTGATTCCTAGTAGATGAGGCAATGATAATGATTATCTTATGGTGGGGAGTATCAGATCATTCACAGTTAAACATTTCACATGTAGGAGATAGTTGTTGATACTGCAAGATTGTTCATTAGAAAATTGGGATAGCATAGTTGTGAAGATTCTTAGGATGATATATTTTGAACAGAGTATCATACTGAGATTCAATTCCCATTAATGAGTTTAGAACATGTAGTTTTTCCTAGGCGAGGCATAAATTCATGTTAGGCGTTGGGGATGGGCCCATACCCCTTTATTTTATTTTATTTTATTTTATTCAATTCCCTTTTTTTTCTTTTTATTATCCTCCCCTTTGTATTCTCACGTAACCCCCCTATGGGCTTCCTCATTCACAAAAATGGGAGAGAGAGGGAAAGGGAGAGGGGGGGGGGAGAAGGGAGGTACCGCCACAAAGCTCGGGAGGAGTCAGATCATAATGTGACAGTCATGGATTGCAGAAAAGGGAGAGGATTTGGAGAATTTTACCCAACGTTTTACCATAAATCCCTATATATTTACCTCTTTATAGTTATAAGGCCCTATTATCACTTCTTAGTTCCCCTTGAGGGTTATTCTATAGATTTTGGGGAGAAAATAGAGGTTTTGGGATGATTTTAGGGGTTTCCCATTTGGAAATCCCTATCACATGGTGTGTAGTTAAAAAAACACATTTTGTGTTCTTCCTATTTAAGAGAGATAATCTTTTGGAAGTACATGTTGTGTACTGCTACTCAACCATGTAGCCGATTACTTCCTGAGATAACCAGTATATTTGTAATTGGTTGTGTAAAGTACATGTCCAAACCCCAGTTTGGCTGCACACTATGTATAAGTACATGACCAGGAAGAATACATAGCCACGTACCTCGTGTAGGGTACATGGACAAACCCCATCTGGGTCGCCCGCAATGTAAGTACATGGATGGGCTATTTACTTGGACATTCCATGTGAGGTACACAAGCAGGTACCCTATATAGGGTACATACCATGTACCTGAATTACACGCCAAGTTTGGATGAAGTACACACCCATGTGGAGCTTTAATGGTACATTCCATTTACTGTGGTAAACACACCGTGTACCCCTCCCTTGCTAACCTTTGAGGTTGTTTCATATATTTACACCCCATATTCATATTTGGATGCATGAGTAGTCTGTTTTGATTTTTTTCCACATAAATTGTGATGATACTACCCTTGAGGTGATTTGGGGACTTTGGGAGGAATTTTTATATTCTTACTAAATGGATAAGTTCTTCCTTTGATAATTGAATCCAAATATCTCTTGAGTGTGATACCCTTTGATCTAAGATGGTACATGAGCTATCTATCTTGATCGATGCTTTGGAAGCTCTTCATTTTAAGAAGTCTACCCTATGAGATGCGCCTATATGGACTAGGAGGTCATGATATTAGTAAATTTAGAGGATCCCATGCAGGATGCCTCTACGTTATTACTATTACCGAGGATCTATTATGGGATTAATTTGGTTACATTCTAACTAGGGGAATACCTTATATGATCCCTTTACTGGTTTACTCTTTATGAGGATCCCTTATAAGATGCCTCTACCTACTTAAACTATTATTGATGGTCCTAAGTTGGAAGACTCTTCCTATGTACTATTCTGAGAATCCCATGTAGGATTCCACTATTTACTTACCATCAAGGATACCATGTAGGATTAATCCTTTTACCTTCACAACTGAGGATCCCAAGTAGGATTCCTTTTCTTATGTACATACATCACAGATCCCAAGTAGGATGCCTCTCTAGTGTTATAAATAAGGGGACCTAGTGGGCGTCCTGGTGGTTTAACAAACCTAATCTAGTGTAATGTGGGTTTTGTTAGTGATGGTAGCGGGTGTCAACTTAGAACCCATATCGAACTTATAAGCCCTGAGGCTGTGGAAGTAGTGGTGGGTTTAGGTGTTCATCCACCCTCACTCTTTATTTATACATAAACTTGCTTACTTTTGATGTAACAATGATTACCATAGGTGCTTCCAAGTTTTTGTCCAATGATCCTAACATGATGTGACTTTATTGTGATTCCCATACGTATTTCCTAGGATCTGGATTCTGATCCTTATTATTGTTTGTTATTTTATTTGGATGCCCAGATGTATTTCCTAGGATCTAGATTCTGAGCCTTTTATTTTTTTGTTATATTATTATTGGGATAATTAGATGTACTTCATTGGATATAGATTGTGTGTAATACTCTAGGATGATTACTCTATCCTCAGTGATGGGGAGATCTATCTCTCCTAAATGACGGGTATGATTACGCTCTCCCTGATCAATTACTTGATTATAGTGTTGGAAATGAAGCTCCTCATTATTGATTTTTGATATTCCTATTTATCAGTTATACTCTCTCTAATTTAATACTTTAATGGGATGTTGTACGCCGTGTTCCTCATCACTTTTGAATGCAATTGGACATGGAATTCCTCATTTTTGGACATGGGTTCCACATCTATGATTGGGTTATTTGATATGGTGCTCCAATCCCATTGGAATGGGTTGTTGAATGTAACTCCCCGACCCCAGTTACCCTGAGTCGGTGCATTATTACATAACATTGACATGATCACAAAAGATCAAGTCTCGAAAGACCAATTAGTTTAGTAGCCTTGAAAGTACTATATACCTTCATAAGGTTTACATTACATCATAAAATAGAAAAATACAACAACATTGTTTCCATAGACCACACTCATATCCCCTCAGAGTATCCCTGCAAGTCAGTCATTAAATACTTTTTCACATCCTAGAAAAAATAAAGCATAGAAAGGGATGAGGTCAGATGCTCACTAAGGATAAAAATATAGCGGAAACTTTCATAAATAAGAATAAAAATCTAAGGAAATGTATAACTAAAACAAAAGCCTTTTAAAATTAAACTTCAACATAATATGAAATAGATAAAATGAAATAATTCCATTTACTTATTCACATGGATATTCTACTAGTCGAATAATCACATGCAATATCAATAACCACTTTCATAATAATGGAATGCATAATTCCAGACTTTTATAACCACATAGTCAAGGCCTTGTGCCAAGAATACAAATAATATTTTGTCAAGGCCTTGTTACAAGACACTAGTTTGTCTCATGATACCTACCGATGAATCGAGAAGCTATAGCGGGCTCCACCCGTCACTTATTAAGTCCAATGCATTCCTCATACGAAAAGGTTTAAACATAACATAAACATTCGTATTAAAACTAGCATACGAAATGTCAATACCATATCCATAAACCATGAATGGTATAAAAATAACACATCCATAGTCAAAGATATCACAAAACATTCAATACAATATGGAAGTTTTTTATCATAATAAATCAACTTCAAATAAGCTTAAAATCCATCAAAGTATGTTGACATAGATGAAATCAAAACCTTTTTAGAGGAATATCTCTTTCTATTTTGAAATCATTAAAAAGTCATGTAATTATAAAAAAAATATTTATTTTTGAAAATATTCTCATAATATTGTAAGGGAAGCTTTTATGATGTTATAAGGGTGGAGAATAACCGCACCCACCGTATAAGTTAAAAAAACATTCTTACCTTAATTTTGTTGAAAAGGTCGTAAAGTACCTTGTTTGGAAAACGACAAAAAGATTCATTTCAAAACATATAAAGTAAAATAAGGGTATAAATTACTTTTAACACATTTTCTATTAAATAGTAAAAATGTTTTTAAATACATTTTTAAGAAACATGGAAGTGGATGATAAAGAGATCCTAGTAGATAATTACGTATAAACAACCTCAGATAATGAAGAGACTGTAGAATTAACCCTTACCGTGTAATTTTCCTTGTTTGAGGGTAGGTTAAACTCATGTATAATAGTTAAATCATTGTTATTAAATTATAAAAGAATCATATACATAAATATGATATCATATATGATCTTATAATATTGCTTTGTTAAAAATATTTTAGTATTATCATCGTTTCAGGTGTTAACTTACTCATTTTATTTTATATGTTTAGTTATATAAGACGTGTTTGTTATGGGTAGGTTGTATATTATTCATATCCAGAATTATATCAAGTCATTAAACCTTATATTTAACCATAAAATGAAAATTATTCTTAAATGGATATGATGGGGAATGAATCTCATCGGGTTCGTGGAGACGGTAGTCTGTACGTACGCACGAGCAAAAATATCATTCTTTTGATATTAAAATTGTATATAATTGGATGGTATATCATATATAAAGAATCATTGTAATGTTATATTTATTATTTACATCATTTATACTCATTATTATACCCATCCAAATGATGAAATATTTGAATAACAAACTACACCACGACGTGGAGACGGTAATCCATACGCACACACGTGTGGTGACTTTTTCATTCATAGGATGGATAAAATAACTAATATGGTTTTAGAATTTTTATAATAACATCAAAGTATATATAAGATACTGGAGTTATTATTTTATAATGGAAACAACCAAGAAAGAGGAAGTGGAAGAAGAAAATAACTTGAAAGAGGGTGGTGAAATTATTGCCACTTCTTCGGGTGTTTCCTTTTGAGTTGATCAAAAGGGATCCTTAGGATGGATTTATGACCAAATTAAGGCCTCTATATTTAAGTGAGGGAATTTTAGAGGATATTTGGGAAGGGTATGGAAAAGAAAAAAGTCTTTTAATATGTGAATTTTAGATAAGGGGAAGTGCCCTTTTATAAGAGGGGTGAGGGGCACCTTAGGATAAACTTAAAATATTATTTTATAATAAATTCATATTCGGTTTATAATGGCTCCAAAGTAACTTATTTCGAGGATAGTGTGGGTATGAGTAAAAATAATTTCAACCAATAGATTTTAGAGAGGTTTAGGTCACCATATTAACCTTATCATTTATATTTAACTCTTAGTTAAATAGTTTGACATTTACCATGTCTCTTTGTATTTCTATATTATATGGTTAATAAACTTACTATATACTTTCAAGAGAACCCCAAGTGGTTCATTAATGGTACAAATATCATTATATAAGTCCTTTGGCCTAAAATTAGATTTTTAGGAATATTATATCAATTAATTATATAATATTAGTTTTAAAAACCCTTTTATGTCAATTTTTACACTATTTAATATTTGATTTTTGTGAAAATCATAACAGCATGATTACTTCAAAAAAGGTTAATTAAATAAATCCTAACATGTCATATTAACCTATAAAATTCGTGTAATTCATCAAATGTCTCAATTTACATTTATTTGTGTATTTAAAAAATCAATTATTTTAATATTTCATTAATAAGGTAATTACTGCATCATCATTGTGTCATAAATAAATTAAAATATTTAATGTCTAAAAATTATAAATAAAATACCATTATGTATAAAATAGTTTTATATTTCTAATGAATATTTATAATCGAATTTATCTTATGTATAACCCTATATTAAAAATTTTTTAGTTATAAAACTTTGAATTTAACTCATTTAACTCTTCTTTAAATAAAATAATAATAAATGTCCTAATATAATCCAAGTGGACCTAAAGGATAATATTTTATTCCTAAGGTTGGTTTTGGTCGCATAAAACTTATCCAATAGAATTAGAACATGTTTTAGGGTAATATTAATATCATTTTTACCTTTAATTACCGTATTTACTTTTAACGTGGTAAATAAAAGTCAAAAGTTACTATTCAACAAAAAATATTTTCATCTTATTGAACCCCATTTTACTTATTGATATCAACCATGTCTCTCCAGTTTTCTAGATTCAACTCACAGAAGCGGTAAAATTAAGTTTTATGTAAATTTGCAAATGCTCCTAGGAGGTGGGTAAAAGACGGTAAAAAGTTCAATAAAATTTTTATATATCTAAAATTATTATAAAACGAATCTAATGAATTAAATTGAAATTATATAGGTATTATGTATCTATTTTGAACTAAAATAAATTTAAATAAAATAAATAATTATTTAAATAAAATTTTGGTTTTGAACTATAACTCAGTGTTTTTCACTATTCATCAAAAATTGAAGGTTTTCAGAAAAATACCAAAAATTCACCCTAGGATAATTTCAATATTACGAATCCAAAAATGAAGTCCATTTTGAAAGATAAAATTTATAAAATTTCAAAAAGTGGGTATTACTATTCATAACGGCTAGTTTGATTGGTTGTGGTGTGTTAGAACTCAATGTTTCGTACAACATACACTATTGTATTATTCAAAGACAAGTGCACTGTGGAAGCTTGGGGTGTAACATTCTCCCTTCCTTCAAATAAATTTTTCCTCGAAATTTCTAGAATATTTCTGCATAAAAAGACTTGGGTGGTTCTTCATCATAAGTTCCTCTGGTTCCCACGTTGCCTCTTCCATCTTATGGTTTCTCCATGGAACTTTTACCAGATGAGTCATTCGATTTCTCAGTAGTTGTTCTCTTGTTTCAAGAATTTTAACAGGCTCTTCATAATAAGACAGACCGGGCTCCAGTTCTAATTCCTCATAGGTGAGTACATTCATTGGGCCAGACATGTATTTTCTCCATAGTGATACGTGGAACACATCGTGACCTTTGGAGAGACTTGGCGGCATTGCCAAACGGTGAACTACAACCCCATTTAGTTCTAGAATTTCAAAAGGTCCGATGTACCTGGGACTCAATTTAACTTTGTTACCGAAACGAATAAATCTCTTTAATGGAGATACCTTCAAGAAAAAATGATCTCCTACTTGAAATTACAAATCCTTTATTTAGTTATCGGCATAGCTCTTATGACTACTTTGAGATACTTTGATGTAGGTTTGGAAAACCTTCACCTTTTCCATTGTTTCCTCAACAAGTTCTGGGCCTACGAGTTTTCTTTCACCAACATCATCGCAACAAGTTGGTGTGCGACATCTCTTTCCGTATAACGCTTCACATGGTTCCATCTAAATACTTGAATAGAAGCTATTATTATAGGAATATTCTACCAGAGGTAAATATTGGTCCCACATACCTTTAAAGTCAGGTGAGAAAGATCTCAACATGTCTTTTAAGGTTTGAATAGTTCATTCTGATTGTCCATCAGTTTGGGGGTGGTAGACAGTGCTCAAACGAAGTTCAGTATCTAAGGCATTCTGAAGAATTTTCCAGAATCTTGATGTAAAACATGGATCACGATCAGAAACAATCGATAGGGGTACTCCATGAAGTCTCACAACTTCATTAATATATAGCATTGCTAGATGTTCAAGTGGTAGATCTTCTCTTATAGCTAGAAAATGTGATGACTTGGTAAGATGATCAACAATGACCCATATTGCATCATTCCTTCTAGGAGTCTTTGGTAGTCCCATGAAAAAGTCCATCGTAATATTATCCCATTTCTACTCAGGTATGGGAATAGGTCGCATGAATCCTCCAGACAGTTTCCTTCCAGCTTTCACTTATTGACAAACCATATATCTTGACACAAAATCAGCAATCTCCCTCTTCATGTTGTCCCACCAAAAATGTTTCTTCAAATCTATATACATCTTAGTGCTACCAGGGTGTATAGATGAATTGGAACTATGAGCATCATCCAACAATTCCCTTTTTAGATCAGGTATATCGTGAACACAAAGTCTCTTCCAAAATTTCAAAATTCTATCTTCATACACAAATTTACTCAATCTCCCATCATTCACAGCTTTAATCTTATTTTGAAACTCTTCATCATCAGTTTGATAACTATTTATCCTTTATAAAAGTGATGGTTTGGAAACCATTTGAAAAAGAATTGATGTTTCACCTTCCATGGTTATTCTCATATCTATCTTTACTAGATCTATGAAAATAGGATCCCTTTCAACTATCATCTTGTTCAAAACTCCATGATCCTTTCTTCTCAAATCATCTTCCACCTTATTTGAATTCCCCAGGTGGTAGTGTATCATGAAATAATAATCCTTGATTAGTTCAAGCCATCTTCTTTTCCTCATGTTGAGTTCCTTCTGAGAGAAAATATACTTCAAACTCTTGTGATTAGTATAAATCTCACATTTTTCACCATAGAGATAATGGCTCTATATCTTCAAAGAAAATATTATAGATGCTAACTCAAGATCATGAGTATGATAGTTTTGTTCATGAATTTTTAGCTGTCGTGATGAATAGGCAATAACACTATCATTCTGCATAAGGACACAACCAAGTCCTTTCTTTGAAGCATCACTATAAATAACAAACCCATCATTCCTCGATGGTAGAGTCAAGATAGGAGCATTGACTAATCTTTTCTTCAGTTATTCGAAACATTCTTCAAACTCTGTTGTCCAAACAAATTTAAGCCCTTTACGTGTGAGCTTGGTTATTGGGTAAGCCAATATGGCAATATTCTGGACGAAACGTCGATAATAACCTGCTAAACCAATAAAATTACGTACCTCAGTTATACTCATTGTTTCTGGCCATTATTGGATTTCTCTTGTATTAGAAGGATCAACAGATATTCCATCCTTAGAGACAATATTTCCAAGAAAAGAAATCTCCTGGTGCCAGAATTCACACTTGCTAAACTTCCTATGTAATTCATGTCTTCTAAGAGTCTTTAGGATAATGCGCAAGTGATTTTAATGATCTTCATATATTTTAGAGTATACCAAGATTTCATAAATAAATACCACTATAAAGTCATCAAGATATTCCTTGAAGACTCTATTCATTAGATCCATGAAAACAAAGGGTGCATTAGTTAACCCAAAAGGCATTACTGTAAACTCATAATGCCCATACCTGGTTCGAAATGCTATTTTCAGAATGTATTCTTTAAAGACCCAAATTTTAATTAATGGAAAATCCCTCTTGATCCAGTTAAATGTTTCTTTATGTTTTTACAAGATGTCAACTTCTTTAGTTTAACGTTAAGATTTGTGACTGTTACTTTTATAGCCGTTGAACAGTGATCATCTGGGTAGTTTAAATATAAGGCTTTAACGAACAAATTTTCTACTCAGACAAAGGAAGCGATGGCCTCATCCAGTAGAATTGCCCCTTACGAAGCCCATTTGTTGGAGCTCGGAAAGGAGGTGGCATCTTTGGGCTTTGCCCTTGACCAAGCCCAAGCTGAGCTTCATCAAGTCAAGCTCGAACGTGATCGTCTACGGGAAAAATGGAAGTTGATAGAGATTACCACTCGAGCAATGTTATCCGAGCAACCCCAAGAGTCTGTCACCATCGCACACCTTACCCTTAGGTCTTATGCGGCTATTTTAAGGGGTTATGTAACAAATAAGTAGCACCATGTTCATGTACATTATTTTTGTATATAATAATGAATATAATTTCTAGTCATTTTTGATGCATTGTAATTAATTTTTAAAGTACAAATGATGTTTTTAGTTATTATTTAATTAAGAATTATATTTTATTAAATTAAAGTATTTTTGAATTAAATAATATTTTAATAAAATATTATTATTAATATTAAATTAATTTTTATTAAATATAAATGATCTTATAATTTTATGAATGCAATTAAAATTTTTATTAAGGTTTGAAACCCATTTCTGTCAAAAACCCGTGAATTTTTTATAAATGTCGGTTTTTATTTTAAAAGTGAAAATTAACATATTTAGAAAATTATTTAGATAAAATAAATATTATTTTTGGAATCAGGACGTCGAAATTATCCAACGGTGAATTTTTCATAATTTTCTGAGACAGTCAAATTTTTGGGTAAAAATTAAATACCATTTAAATATATAATCTGTTTTATGACATCATAATGACCCAATGGTAATGTAATAAAATACCATAATCCTTATGTTAGGCTAATATGTGTTTTATCATTAAAATAATGAGGTTTTGGGTTTGTTTGACTCACTTTTCAAAGCATTAATGGAGCCCTCAAGACTTATTCAACACTTTTCCTTTTTAAATTAATTTCCATGGGAGTGTGACTCACCTCCACATAAGCAACCCTATTTTTTTAATATGTTCGGACCTTGGCCTTGTAAAATATTATTTTCCTCTTTCCTTTTCCAGAAACCATGGTCAAATACCATGGGATGGTTTGTGGTTTGGATTATTTTAATATAAGGGGTCCCAAACCTAAATAATAAAGAATTCTCTCACCTTTCCTATATAAACCCACCCAAGCTCCCACTTCCTCCTCACCCAAATCCCTTGATGTTCGTCCAAACTCTGCCCTACTCTCTCTAGAATCCTCCCAAGGTTCCCCAAGCTCCCAAGAATCCTCTCACAAGACTCTCTCTAGCCTTTGGAAGCACACTTCCAAGTAAGGGGTTTTCTTCCTTTCTCATTTTTTGTCAATTTTCCTTAAGTTGTATTTACCTTTTTATTTCAATTATGAATGTTGGAGTGTGGTTTCGCACCTCCCCCATACTGCCCTATTATTGTTTTAATTATGGGAGAACCCTTTCTCTCTCATTAAATGCCTCCCATGTACACCCGTTACTATGCCGAAATTCCAAAAGGAACTTCTCTCTCCTCTTTTACATTCAAGCAATACTTTTGTATCATGAATCCAAATTCCATTTCAATTGTTGGGACATGTATATATATGATCTCCTTACTGTCCATTACATGTAAATATGATGAGTAACCCCTTTCTCTCTCATCAACCTTTTATATGAATTCTTATGTCACGCCGTTACGCTGCCGAAATCACACCGATTTTCTAAGCAAATATATTTGTGTAGTGAATACCATGCCCACGTCTCCATCAAGGGTATTCACCTTTATGCACATTTACTATTGATTGTAAAGTTTCATGTATGAATTCCACATTCCTTTATCGTGGAATAAATGATTATGTTTTATGAATGCATGTTTTATGATCCATGTGGCACACTTATGCATGAAATGAAATGTTTAAGAAGGGTGCGCCCTTTATAGCGCTCCAATGCATTGGGTAAAGTATAGTATCATGATACGTCATGTGCAATGAGTGTTGACTCATGCTAATTCAAGTGTAACGAGGGTTTACTCGTGCTTCAAGTGCAATGAGGGTTTACTCATGCTCCATGTGCAATGAGCCTTGGCTCATGCTAATTCAATGTTAAGTGTTGTTGCCACATTTCCATGTTATGATTATCATGCTTTATCATGCCTTTATGTTCATGTCTCTCTTATGCTCTATTGATATGCTTATTTCCTAACATGTATTTTACTCCTCATGTTATTCATTATGTACTCCCTTACTGGGCTTTATAGCTCACCCTTTTCTTATGCATGTCCTCAGGTTATCCCATGCAATGCTAAGTACGAAGGAATGTAGTGGTCATGTAAAAGAAGTTTTCAATAAGGATGTTGTATTTCAAGTTTAAAGTTTTTATGTAATGATCTTAAGCCCCAAAGACACTAAACCTCTCTATCTTCTTTGTTGGATCAAGTGAAGTTTTATGTAATAAAGCATGTTTAAGTTGTAATAAAAAGCAGGGTTGTCATAGTTGGTATCAGAGGATAGGTTTAGTTATTTTTGGGATTAGGAAACCCTAGTAGAGCCTTAGATACAAGACTATGAATAATAAAAACATCCCTAAGTTTTGGTAAATACAAAGTAAGTGTTTTATCAAACAAATACATCCCTGTCTGGATACGAGCAGGTAGAGGCGGCTCTGGCACATATGTATCCTAGGGGTAAAACCCGAAAACACCGCTTTGATCTAGACTCGAACGGGAACTGGTGCACGACAACGGGCCTTGCTGCACTCTTGGTTACAGCACTCCCGGGGGATATGTTTTGATAAATTCACAATCTTAGTATGAACCCTTATTAAGGGAAAAATGCCCCTAAGAATATATGTTAGAAGGAAGATCATGAAAAGCCTGGATTGAATCCTATAGACTCATGAGTTAAAGAGATTAAAGTTTATTTATAAGTCATCAACTTTTGTCTTTGGATTACCCTTTATGTGTTACCCCTAACTTTCCTTTTATTCCAGCCAATGGCCGGTAATAGGAGAACTCGGGCTAACAATTGTTGTGAAGATCAGTGTGATGATTGTACTTATGAGATGCCCAATCCAATGGGAGCGGGAATCGCGAACTTTGTCACGCTTCTCTCTCAGCTAACTCAAGTTTTGAATAGAAACACTGGTCAAGAGGAACGTTCAACCCCCCCTAAGAAAGAACAAGTCTCTATTGAAAGCTTCATGAGACAAAGGCCTCCTACTTTTAGTGGATCATCCGATCCCACGATTGCTGAACAATGGATCAACTCCATTGAAAAGATATTCTCCATCCTCCAATGCTCTGAAAAAGAGAAGGTTCTCCTGGCGGCTTATCGTATGGAGGGTGAAGCTGATCAATGGTGGACGTTGATCAAAAATACGAAGCCTGAGGAGGAGATCGAGGCTTTGGAATGGATGGTATTCCGGAAGATGTTTTTCGATAAATATTTTCCACGCACCCTCCGTCTTAAGATGGAAAGGGACTTCCTTTCCATCAAGCAGAAATATGAGGAATATGTGGGAGCGTACGAGGAAAACTTCACAAGGCTTGCACGATACGCTTCCGGCTTTGTCGTTACCCCCGAATGCAAGGTTGACCGCTTCTTTGGTGGGCTGAAGCCTAGCTTGCAGAAAGCATTAGCGATCCGTGACTTCGACAGTTATGAGGAAATTGTCCGATGTGCCCTCAAGGTTGAAATGGAGATTGGAGAATCACAGGGGTATCATGGGGACAAGAATCGGAAGGTGGACTTCAATGCTGGTGGTCTGATGGATAAATCCAACGGCGCTAAGAAATTCCAGCACCCCACTTGCCAAAAGTGTGGAAAAAAGAACCCTGGAAATTGCCTTAGGGGGACAAGAAAATGCTTCAAGTGTGGAAGAGAAGGGAACCTAGCTGTTAACTGTCAGAAAGAAGGACCCGCGGCTGCGACGGAGGGGAGGAATGCTCCGTTCGAACCTCAACGCGTTGTTCAATGCTTCAAATGCAAAGAACTGGGTCATTTTGCGAATCAGTGCCCTAATCCAAGGGTTATCGGAGGCAATCAACAACCTCCAAGACAGCAAGGAAGAGCTTTTGCCATCACTTCTGCCGAAGTGAACCCCAACAACGAAGTGGTGACAGGCACGCTAGTTATTCATTCAAGAATAGCGAACGTACTTTTTGATTCAGGTTCTACGCATTCTTTTATATCTCAAAAGTTTAGTAGAACAATCCCTGCACCACCACAAATCATGGAAGTAAAGATGTCGGTGAGTACGGAAAATGGGGCAATCATTGCATCCCATGAGTATAAGTCCTCCCCTGTTATAATCTGTGGATTGAATTTCCCGGCGAACCTCGTCATACTCCCTTTGGTGGAATTTGATTCAATTCTTGGCATGGATTGGCTTTACTTATATAGAGCCAACATAAATTGTCGGGAGAGGGAAATCACACTCCATATGGAGAATCGACCCCTGATTCTTTACAAGTGTCAGGAGGAAGATGAATCTCCTTTAGCTCCATCATCTCAAGCATGGATATTACTGACTTATGAGCACGCATATCTGGCTCAGATGATTGAGTCCAAGGAAGAAACCACCCTTGAAGAAATGCCTATTGTGAGGGAATTCGCTGAAGTATTTCCCGAGGAACTTCCTGGTCTTCCTCCAAGAAGAGATGTTGAGTTCTCAATTGAACTTATACCTGGGGCGCTACCAATATCCAAGACTCCATATAGAATGGATGTGGTTGAGCTTGAAGAACTGAAGAAACAACTACAGGAGAATCTGGATAAAGGGTTTATACGCCCAAGTGCATCACCATGGGGTGCACCAGTCCTCTTCATCAAGAAGAAGGATGGGTCAATGCGGCTTTGCATCGATTATCGTGAACTTACCAAAATCACAATAAAGAAAAAGTTTCCTCTCCCAAGAATCGATGACTTGTTTGATCAGCTGCGTGGAGCACAATACATCTCCAAGGTCGACTTACGGTCAGGATATTATCAAGTAAGGGTGAAGAAGGAAGATATCCCCAAGACTGCTTTTCGTACAAGGTACGGGCACTATGAATTCATAGTAATGCCTTTTGGACTCACCAATGCTCCAGCAATATTCATGGACTTGATGAATAGAGTCTTTAGAGATTACCTAGATAAATTTGTGGTAGTCTTTATAGATGATATTCTAATATACTCCAAAACCAAGGAGGACCATGAGGAGCATTTAAGAACTGTACTGGAGACTTTGCGCAAGGAGAAGCTCTATGCCAAGTACAGCAAGTGTGAGTTCTGGTTGAAGGAAGTCTCATTCTTGGGCCATATCATCAAAAGAAATGGGATATCTGTGGACCCCTCCAAAACAGATGCAATTGAGGGATGGCCAAGGCCAACATCGGTAACTGATATCCGTAGATCCTTGGGGTTAGCTGGATATTATCGACGATTTGTGAGAAACTTCTCACGATTGTCCAACCCCTATACCAAGCTAACTCGAAAGGGAGTAAAGTTTGCTTGGAGTGATGAATGCGAAGAAATCTTCAAGGAGTTGAAAAGGAGGCTTATCACTACACATGTGCTCACTTTACCCACAAGTGGGGAGCTTTTTGTGGTATTCAGTGATGCTTCGTAGAAGGGCTTAGGTTGTGTGCTGATGCAGAATGATAAAGTGATATCCTATGCCTCAAGACAGTTGAAAATCCATGAGCGAAACTATCCAACGCATGATCTGGAGTTGGCGGCGGTGATCTTTGCCTTGAAAATCTGGCGGCATTATCTCTATGCAGAGAAATGTGAGATATATACTGACCACAAGAGTCTTAAATATATATTCACACAGAAAGAGCTTAATATGCGCCAGAGAAGATGGATAGAGCTCATAAAGGATTATGACTGTTCAATACATTACCACCCTGGGAAGGCGAACAAGGTGGCAGATGCCCTAAGTAGAAAGGATCCAGCAATTCTATCAATGATGAGAATTGAGAAGGATCCAATCTTCTTAGACTTGATGAAGATGGACGTGGGAATCATAAAGAAGGGAACATCATCAATACTTTCACAAATGATTGCTCAACCATCTCTTTTGGAAAGGTTAAAGGATGCTCAAAAGGATGATGTGAGAATCCAAGAAAAAGTGGAAGCTATGAAAAAGGGAAAATCCTCAGAGTTTAATGTTAATGAAGAAGGAATTGTGCGGTTTCGGAAAAGACTATGTGTCCCATCAAGTTCGGAGATGAAGAAGGAACTTTTGGATGATGCACATAGTTCAAATTTCTCTATTCACCCAGGGAGCACAAAGATGTATCAAGATCTCCGAGAAAACTTTTGGTGGGATAATATGAAGAAGGAGATCGCCGAATATACATCAAAGTGCCTGGTGTGTCAGCAAGTGAAGGCAGAGAGGCAGAAGTCTAAGGGGATGATGCAACCATTGCCCATACCTGAATGGAAATGGGAGAACATAACCATGGATTTCTTCACTGGACTTCCAAGGACATCCAAAAGCAACAATGCAATCTGGGTTATTGTGGATCGTCTTACAAAGACTGCATACTTCATTGCTATTCGAGAGGAGTTCTCTTTGGATCAACTGGCTCGGATATATATCAGGGAAGTGGTACGGTTGCATGGAGTACCACTATCTATTGTGTCTGACCGAGATCCAAGATTTACCTCTATGTTTTGGAAGAGTCTTCAACATGCTCTGAATACTGAACTGAACGTCAGTACGGCCTATCATCCTCAAACTGATGGCCAATCCGAGCGGACTATCCAAACACTTGAGGATATGTTGAGAGCGTGCTCAATGGACTTTAAAGGAGGATGGGATCAACATCTTCCTCTAGTTGAGTTCTCTTATAATAATAGTTTCCACTCGAGCATCCAAATGGCACCATATGAAGCCCTATATGGGAAAAGGTGTAGACCACCGGCATGTTGGGATGAGGTCGGTGAACGTAAGCTTCTTGGACCAGAAATGGTCGAAGAAATGGTGGATAAGGTGAAAACCATTCAGCAGCATATCAAGGCAGCCCATAGTCGACAGAAGAGTTATGCAGATAATTGTCGACGAGACCTTGAGTTTAATGTCAGAGACATGGTGTTTTTACGCATATCTCTGTGGAAGAAGGTCATGAGGTTTGGAAAGAAAGGGAAGTTAAGTCCAAGGTACATCGGCCCCTTCGAGATTCTTGATCGTGTTGGGGTTGTGGCCTATCGACTAGCACTTCCACCTACTATGGCCAAGGAACATGATGTCTTTCATGTATCCCTCTTAAGGAAGTACATACCGGACCCTTCACATGTACTCTCTTCCGAGGTGGTACAATTGGAAGATGATCTTTCTTATGAGGAGCAACCAGTGAAGATATTAGATCGTAGAGAAAAAGTTCTACGAAATAAGACAATGCCCCTCGTCAAGGTGTTATGGAGAAACCACAAGTTTGAAGAAGCAACTTGGGAGTCGGAGGATATGATGAAGGTAAGTTACCCACATTTGTTTTAGTGTGGGAAAAGGAAAAATTTCGAGGGCGAAATTTCTTAAGGGGGGAATGTTGTAACGACCCAAATTTTCATTAATGGAAAATCCCTCTTGATCCAGTTAAATGTTTCTTTATGTTTTTAAAGATGTCAACTTCTTTAGTTTAACGTTAAGATTTGTGACCGTTACTTTTATAGCCGTTGAACAGTGATCATCTGGGTAGTTTAAATATAAGTCTTTAACGAACCAATTTTCTACTCAGACAAAGGAAGCGATGGCCTCATCCAGTAGAATTGCCCTTTACGAAGCCCATTTGTCGGAGCTCGGAAAGGAGGTGGCGTCTTTGGGCTTTTCCCTTGACCAAGCCCAAGCTGAGCTTCATCAAGTCAAGCTCGAACGTGATCGTCTACGGAAAAAATGGAAGTTGATAGAGATTACCACTCGAGCAATGTTATCCGAGCAACCCCAAGAGTCTGTCACCATCGCACACCTTACCCTTAGGTCTTATGCGGCTATTTTAAGGGGTTATGTAACAAATAAGTAGCACCATGTTCATGTACATTATTTTTGTATATAATAATGAATATAATTTCTAGTCATTTTTGATGCATTGTAATTAATTTTTAAAGTACAAATGATTTTTTTAGTTATTATTTAATTAAGAATTATATTTTATTAAATTAAAGGATTTTTGAATTAAATAATATTTTAATAAAATATTATTATTAATATTAAATTAATTTTTATTAAATATAAAAGATCTTATAATTTTATGAATGCAATTACAATTTTTATTAAGGTTTGAAAGCCATTTCTGTCAAAACCCGTGAATTTTTTATAAATTTCAGTTTTTATTTTAAAAGTTAAAATTCACATATTTAGAAAATTATTTAGATAAAATAAATATTATTTTTGGAATCAGGACGTCGAAATTATCCAACGGTGAATTTTTCATAATTTTCTGAGACAGTCAAATTTTTGGGTAAAAATTAAATACCATTTAAATATATAATGTGTTTTATGACATCATAATGACCCAATGGTGATGTAATAAAATACCATAATCCTTATGTTCGGCCAATATGTGTTTTATCATTAAAATAATGAGGTTTTGGGTTTGTTTGACTCACTTTTCAAAGCATTAATGGAGCCCTCAAGACTTATTCAACACTTTGCCTTTTTAAATTAATTTCCATGGGAGTGTGACTCACCTCCACATAAGAAACCCTATTTTTTTAATAAGATCGGACCTTGGCCTTGTAAAATATTGTTTTCCTCTTTCCTTTTCCAGAAACCATGGGCAAATACCATGGGATGGTTTGTGGTTTGGATTATTTTAATATAAGGGGTCCCAAACATAAATAATAAAGAATTCTCTCACCTTTCCTATATAAACCCACCCAAGCTCCCACTTCCTCCTCACCCAAATCCATTGAAGTTCGTCCAACCTCTTCCCTACTCTCTCTAGAATCCTCCCAATGTGCCCCAAGCTCCCATGAAGCCTCTCACAAGCCTCTCTCTAGCCTTTGGAAGCAGACTTCCATGTAAGGGGTTTTCTTCCTTTCTCATTTTTTGTCAATTTTCCTTAAGTTTTATTTCCCTTTTTATTTCAATTATGAATGTTGGAGTGTGGTTTCGCACCTCCCCCATACTTCCCTATTATTGTTTGAATGATGGGAGAACCCTTTTTCTCTCATTAAATGCCTCCCATGTACACCCGTTACTATGCCGAAATTCCAAAAGGAACTTCTCTCTCCTCTTTTACATTCAAGCAATACTTTTGTATCATGAATCCAAATTCCATTTCAATTGTTGGGACATGTATATATATGATCTCCTTACTGTCCATTACATGTAAATATGATGAGTAACCCCTTTCTCTCTCATCAACCTTTTTTATGAATTCTTATGTCACGCCGTTACGCTGCCGAAATCACACCGATTTTCTAAGCCAATATCTTTGTGTAGTGAATACCATGCCCATGTCTCCATCAAGGGTATTAACCTTTATGCACATTTAATATTGATTTTAAAGTTTCATGTATGAATTCCACATTCCTTTATTGTTGAATAAATGATTATGTTTTATGAATCCATGTTTTATGATCCATGTGGCACACTTATGCATGAAATGAAATGTTTAAGAAGGGTGCGCCCTTTATAGCGCTCCAATGCATTGGGTAAAGTATAGTATCATGATAAGTCATGTGAAATGAGTGTTGACTCATGCTAATTAAAGTTCAACGAGGGTTTACTCGTGCTTCAAGTGCAATGAGGGTTTACTCATGCTCCATGTGCAATGAGCCTTGTCTCATGCTAATTCAATGTTAAGTGTTGTTGCCACATTTCCATGTTATGATTATCATGCTTTATCATGACTTTATGTTCATGTCTCTCTTATGCTCTATTGATATGCTTATTGCCTAACATGTATTGTACTCCTCATGTTATTCATTATGTACTCCCTTACTGGGCTTTATAGCTCACCCATTTCTTATGCATGTCCTCAGGTTATCCCATGCAATGCTAAGTACGAAGGAATGTAGTGGTCATGTAAAGGAAGTTTTCAATAAGGATGTTGTATTTCAAGTTTAAAGTTTTTATGTAATGATCCTAAGCCCCAAAGACACTAAACCTCTCGATCTTATTTGTTGGATCAAGTGAAGTTTTATGTAATAAAGCATGTTTAAGTTGTAATAAAAAGAAGGGTTGTCATATATTCCTTCTTTACACACAATTGATGATATCCATATCGAAGTTCAATGTTTGAAAAGTATTTTTCTCCATTAAGTTGGTTGAATAATCATCAATTCGAGGTAGGGGATACTTGTTCTTTATTGTTATAGCATTGATCTCCCTGTAGTCAATGCACAACCTCATAGCTCCATATTTTTGCTTAACAAAAAGAACAGGGGATCCCCATGGAGAAACAATAGGGCGAATAAATCCCTTATTACTCAATTCCTCTAGTTGTTTCTTTAGTTCAACTAATTCCACAGTGGACATTCTATAAGGGGTCTTCGATATAGGCCTTGAACCAGAAATTAGGTCAATGGAATACTCAATTTCTTGTTCTGGAGGATGTCCAAGTAAATCCTCTGGAAAAACATCAACATATTCTTGCACAATAGGTACATCCTCTATTAGATCATTCCTTTCCTCACCCATAGTTATTTCATTCTCTTCCTCCATAATAATTGAATTTAGTTGAGCTACTTTGAGAGGATCTAGATAAGAATTAGGTGGTGATGTTTCTTCTCTAAAGATAAGGTACTCCTTATCATCGTCGAAAATTGTAACTTCCTTCTTCTTTTAATAAATTTTCGCATCATGGTCCGAAATCCAATCCATACCAAGGATTATATCAAATTCAATCATGGGTATGACAATGAGATCAACAGATAAAGAAAATTTATATGCCCTAATGGGGACTGATTCACAAAACTTTGTTGCAATGATTTTTTCCTTAGGAGTTTTGACTGACAACTCCCTTGCTAAATCAAATTGGAAATATCTAATTTTCTTAGAAAACAAGGAAGATATGAAACAATGCGATGATCCAGAATCAAATAAAGCATTTTCTAAACATGATGAAACCATTAAATTACCTGCCACCACATATTTAGGAGCTTCAACCTCAGTAGTAGTGATATCATAATCTTGGCCTTGACCCCTTGGCCTTTTCTAAGGTAAGTTCCCTTGGCGCTTAGGACATTAATTTGAATAATGTCCCCTCTCCCTACAATTGTAGCATTGATCATCGGTAGATTCTTTCTTCCCCTTGCAATCACGAGCTTGGTGGCCTTTTTCACCACACTTGTAACAGACTCCAATTCCCTTCAAGCAAGTACCAGGGTGTTTTTCCCACATTTACTACAGGATGGATATTCAACTTTTCCCTTATTCCCCTTATTTCTGTTTCTAGAGTGATCATCAAATCTCTTCTTCTCTTGGTTTTCTTTAAAGTCGCAAGACTTAGAGAATTACTTTTCCGTCTTGATATCACATGAGGAAATGTCTTCGTATGACGAGAAGGATAGTGAGACCAAATCTCAACAGAGAAATGGTTTTAACCCATAAAAGAAACGATTTATCTTACTTCTTGGGTTATGTATATAATCTGCAGCATGCCTTTCTAACCTTGTAAAGTTAGACTCTTACTTTGCAACATTCTCGTCCTCCTTTTGCCTCAGACTCAGAAATTGTCTTTCCATATCCGCTCGATGGTCATGAGGAAATTATTTTTCTAAGAAAATCTCTTTAAACTCTCTCCATTATATACTTGATACTTCTTCATCTTCCTTTTTGTTTTGTATCAATGACCACTATTGATAATCATCTCTAGTGAGGCGATTAACTTCAATGACAACTTTTTCCCTTTCACTACTCCCCAAATCCTGAAATATTTTCTCTAGGAAACTTTTCCATTTCTCAGCTACCAATGGATTTGAAATCCCATTGAATGTTGGTGGTTTTTTCCTCATGAAGATATCTAACATTCATCCTCCACGTTGTGGATCTGGGTGCTCCATACAGGTAAGGTTATTATTCATAACCTGAGTGAGTTGTCCCAGTATGGTGATAAGATGATCATCACCAGTTGCATCACCAGCTCCACTATAATTATCTTGAGTATGAGGGAAATCTCTACATGGATTACATGTATTGATACCGTTTCCATTTCTTCCACTAGGCACCATTTATAAACAATGGCATAAACTAGGTTAGTTTATCAACCACAACACATAATTCCAAACTTGTAAAACACTTATCATAAATTGAACTGTTTATGGATATAATCCATAATCATAAAAAATGTTTTCTTTGAGGTAGTATATACTCATAAACCCTTCATAATGGTTTGTAAATAAAATTAGAATTATCCTAAGAATATCCCCTAGGAGTGTCGTAACCAAGAGTGCAGCAAGACCCATTATCAAGTTCATGTTCCCGTTCGAGTCTAGCTCAAAGCGGTGTTTTCAGGTTTTACCCCTAGGCACATCAATGCTAGAGATGACTCTACCTGCTCGTATCCAGACATAGATGTATTGCTCGGAAAACTCACAAAATTTCTACAATACGAAAATTTTAGGAAGTTCTTCTATAATAATCCTCAAAGTCTATCTTAGGGTAATGTTCTCTAATCAGAGTTTATCTAAATCTAGATTTCAAGGTTTTTACTAAACTTCATGAAATACCAAATGTAACACATCAACCCTAGTTACCCAGAGTCGGTTCATTATTACATAACATTGGCATGATCACAAAAGATCAAGTCTCGAAATACTGATTGGTTTAGTAGCCTTGGAAGTACTAGATACATTCATAAGGTTTACATTACATCATAAAATGGAGAACTACAACAACATTGTTTCTATAGACCACACTCATATCCAATTAGACTATCCCTGTAGGTCCATCATAAAATAATTCTTCACATCCTGGGAAAAATAAAAATAGAAAGGGGTGAGCTCAGATTCTAAGTAAGGATAACAATATAGCAGAAACCTTCATAAATAAGCATAAAAATTTAAGGCATTGTATAACTAATAGAAAAACCATTTAAACATGAACTTCAGAATAATATGGTAAAGATAAAATGAAATAATTCCATTTACTTATTCACATGGATAATCTACTAGTCGAATAATCACATGAAATTTAAATAACCACTTTCATAATAATGTAATGCATAATGCCAGAATTTCATAACCACATAGTCAAGGCCTTGTGCCAAGAATACAAATAATATTTTTTCAAGGCCTTATAACAAGACACTAGTTTGTCTCATGAGACAAACCGATGCATCGAGGAGCTAGAGCGGGCTCCACCTGCCACTTACTAAGTCCAATGCATTCCTCATACGAAAAGGTTTAAACATAACATAAACATTTGTATTAAAACTAGCATACGAAATGTCAATACCTTATACATAAACCATGAATGGTATAAAAATAACACATCCACAGTCAAACATTTCACAAAACATTAAATAAAATATGGAAGTTTTGTATCATAATAAATCAACTTCAAATAAGCTTAAAAGCCATCAAAGGATGTTGACATAGATTAAATCAAAACCTTTTAGAGAAATATCTCATTCTATTTTGAAATCATTTAAATGTCATGTAATTATAAAAGAAAACATTTATTTTTGAAAATATTCTCATAAGATTGTAAGGGAAGCTTTTACGATGTTATAACGGTGGAGAATAACCGCACCCACCGTATAAGTTAAAAAACATTCTTACCTTACTTTTGTCGAAAAGGTCGTAAAGTACCCTGTTTGGAAAATGACGGAAAGATTTCTTTCAAAACATATAAATTAAAATAAGGTTATAAATTAATTTAACCCATTGTATATTAAATTCTAAAAATGTTTTGAAATACATTTTTAAGAAACATGGATGTGGATGATATAGAGGTCTCAGTAGATAATTACGTATAAACAACCTCGGATAATGAAGATATTGTAGAATTAACCCTTACCTTGTAATTTTATTTGTTTGAGGGTAGGTTAACCTCTTGTATAATACTTAAAAAATTGTTATTAAATTATAAAAGAATCATATACATAAATATGATATCATATATGATCTAATATTTCTTTGTTAATAATATTTTAGTATTATCATCGTTTCAGGTGTTAATAATAAATATCATAATCTAGTCCAAGTGGACCTAAATGATCATATTTTATTCATATGGTTTTTTTAGTGGAATAAAACTTATCCAATTTAATTAGTACATGTTTTAGGGTAATATTAATATCATCTTTACCTTTAATTACCCTATTTACTTTTAACCGTGGTAAATAAAAGTCAAAAGTTACTATTCACCAATTTTTTTCTTCTTATTGAAGCAAATTTTACTTTATTATATCTACCGTGTATCTTGTATTTTTGAAATTCAACTCAAAGAAGTGGAAAAATTAAGTTTTATGTAAATTTGTAAATGCTCCTAGGAGGTGGGTAAAAGATGGTAAAAAGTTCTATAAAATTTTTATATATCTAAACTTATTATAAAATGACTTTAATGAATTACATTGATCTTTTATAGGTATTATGTGTCTATTTTTACCTAAAATAAATTTAAATAAAACAAATAATTATTTAAATAAAATCTTGGTTTTAAACTATAGCTCAGTGTTTTTCATTGTTCATCAAAAATTGAATGTTTTCAGAAAAATTCCAAAAATTCACCCTAGGATAATTTCAATATTAAAAATCCATAAATGAAGTGAATTTTGAAAGATAAAATTTATAAAATTTCAAAAAGTGGGTATTACTATTCATAACGACTAGTTTGATTGGTTGTGGTGTGTTAGAGTTCGAAGTTGCGTACAACACACGCTATTGTATTATTCAAAGAGAAGCGTACTGTGGAAGCTTGGGGTGTTAAATAAGGGCACGAAATGAAATATTTCATAGTTTAAAGCAAAATATGAGAATTCACCATTTCATAGTAGTTTATAAAACATTACCAAATAATTTTTTTAAATCATGTTGAAATAAAAATTTAAGAAGAAAGAAATATAGAAACTGAATCTGAAGATATATTAGGTCTGGGGTAGCTAGGATCTTCACACCTTAGTGAAAATATGGATATGTGCACAAAAATATCTAGAAAAAGGGTCCCAATGATTAGAGAAATCCCCCATTGGTGAAAAAACTATCATAACAAATTTAGTCACACTTGTAGCATAAATCCATTATAGGTAGCCACAAACCATCATTGCATTCTTCTCCCAAATCAATCCCCATAGTAAGTACCTGAAGATCCCATGTTCCATAGTGCACACTTAGGGGATTCAATTTGATGGTTAAGGTCATTTAAATGGTATATCACACATCAATAATCAGGCTTCCAAAATTCACAATAAACCATGTATTCAAATTAATTTTTATTTAAAATATCAAATATCAAATTAATTTTACAATGTATCCCAACCCATAAAATTTATAGAATAATAAATCATGCCATTATAAAATTTATAAAACCAATTCAAGATGAAAAATCTTGTATTATTTATAAATCAAAGGTTTTTCAAGAAACCACATAACCTTTTTAATCACTATTCTCAATGACACGTTGAATGAAATCATAAAATCCAAGATTCTCCGCCCTCTATGACTAGTTTACCAATAATATTGAATATGAACATTGATTATAGGGATGATATCACCCTAATCCATAGCTTGAATACAAAAAAGGGATGGAAAATATTCACCTAATAATCAGATCAATTGGAAATCCTTTAAAATAAATGAAGATGATAGGTTAAATATAGGGGAAATTAAGTCAGAAATCAATAAAATCCTTCCCAATAGGATCAGACATGAAATCATAAATGGATATATCCCCTTGAAAGAAAAGGTACATTATTTTCTCATTAAAAAAAATCAAAAACTATTGACACAATGACATGGATGTGTCCACTATGGTCATGACTGATTTAATAAAATTATGCTTAGGAGAACGACTAAGGAGACTGACTGACCATGGTGTGGAGGAAAAACATGTATATTTTTGACCCCCCATGATTTTCACCATAATATATTGAGGATATATTGGCTATGGTTGACATGGAGACTCCAAGTTCTCTATGCTCATAACCACACCGAACATGGGCCTATTGATCTCCCTTTTTTACACAAGTGATCTCTAGGTGAAACACAGTTTGGACCATGGCGCAGTCTATACCCTTTTACATTGTAAATGACCCAAAACCAATTTATGTCACATTAAATCCTCTAAAACATATCGAACACAAAATAAACCAACTCAAGTATTTGAAACATGATAACCTTAAACCAAAGAAGTGATAGATAAGGTGATAACATAGGGCATGATTTTTCATGCTACTCTTCCATCTTAATAAATTGTAAAGTATGTTAGGGTATATCATAAGTAGAGTATGAACTATTATTTCTTAATTATTGAAGACTAAATCATATAATTTGATTGATAGGTAAGTCTAATACTTATAATTATATGGTATTTCCTTCCCCCATATGAATCCTCATGCAATATTTTTCCATGGATTATATATTATAATTCATTTTTAAATTCTATAACATAGAATTGATAACCTACCATTAACACTCTAACATTCAGATTAAATCATCAATATACATTGATAAATTTATTATTCAAAGAGTTGTAACATAACGGTGTTAAATACATGAATATAATGAATATATAATTAGTGGCATTAACACATGTGTTGTAACACATGAGTTAACACATGCATCATCAATAAGAATCCCCATGGATTTTTAAGAATCACTACCATGTGATGGCAGTCTATGATGATGTTTGTTGAATTCCATTGACGATACCCCTTATTAATGCCAACAATAGTATAAGAACATTCTATGTTATTAGATTTGTGAATTCATATATATAAATGATGAAATTTTAATTTTATTTCATATCATTATGTAATTATTAATTATTAAAGATGTTTTTATCTTGTGGAAATTATATAGCAGAATATGATATAGGATAAGATAATCCATTATTAAATTTTCTTTTGATCATATAATATGACTTCGTCCTACCCAAAATGAATATTCCAGTGCACTAAGTTGAAAAATAGGGTATCATGTCATACATATGACAATATATATATATCATTGATTATGATATTTAGGAAGCTAGTGATATTATAAAAAACATCAAAGATATCAATCCTAAACTATGATAAATAGCGGGTATCATGCATATTCTATGATTCAATGTGAATCATAGAATTTGATATATAGAAGAAATGTTTTTTATTCTTAATATTCAAATATAAATTGAATTAATTATTTATAAGTAGTGTATAAATAACAGTAAAAGGTGTTTGTGTAATATTTATTAATTTTTAAAGAGTATATAAATTAATTTATTATAAAAAACTATGAAAAATTTATATTAAAGTTTCCTTACAATTTTAAAAGATAGTATTTAAAATAAATTTTTCCATTCCTTTAGAGATTATAAATAAATTTTCCATTTAATGATCATGAGGAATAATTTTTAAAGTGTTTATAAAATAAAAAATAATGGCATTTATAAATATTTTATATTTATATATGAATTTGACATAATTAATTTTAATGTTTTAAATTAAACTGATTAATTATCTATAAATTTATTTAAAAATAATCAATTTTTTTTGAATTATTTAATGAAAATTTAATTTAATGTTTAGTGTCTTATATATATATATATAGAATCTAAAATGTATACATAATAAATAATAGATTATAAAATTCATATAATTCAAGAAATATCATATATTAAAACAAAATTACATATTTGGAATAATAAGAATAGTTCATATTAGGAAATGAATATAAAGTGAATATATTAAAAATCATAGAATATTTGTAATGAATAAGCTATGATTATAATGTTTTTAGGATGAATACTTGTTTAATGAATTGTTTATAGATTACTATCTCTTGTTTAAATATTGTAAGAGTTTATTTTTTAAAGGTTATTTCCCGCTTTATTTATAGTAATAAATTTTTTATATGTAAATAATAAAATTATGCTTTAATTTAAAAATGTTAAACTATTTTTTATTAAATTTTCAGGATTTTCACTATATATTATAAATGTAAATATTTTTTTCCATGTACCTTTAAATTGGATTATAGTTGATGTTATTGGAAAAAAATAATATATATATATATATATATTCCATATTTTTTTAGAGTTATGATCAATTGAATTCTCTCTTGAGTAAATTTTCCTAAGGGATAGGGACTTAGAGTTGGTCTAACCATAGACCTCGAGGCCTATGCCATTTTCTTGAATGATGAGGGGTTTTATATCTATCCCTCTAGGATTACTCATTTAATGATTTTTAATTTTATATATTTTTAAGGTTTTAAACGAAGAGTTAATGTACTTTATGATTGTTATGAATTTGGATACTTTTAGAAAGTTCTATATTCTATTTATTAGCGAGTAAAAGAAATTGTGGGTTTTGTAAAGAGATACAAATCAAAATGTGTTGAACATATTAAATTGGTAGAGGAATGAAGTTTCCCAAACTAAATTGTTAGAAGCATGCATAAATAATGGGAATAATATGAAATAATATGGTGATATTAAACCCATTACAAATACTATGTGTAACATTCCTTCCAAAAAAACACCTATGAAGACCATGATCATTCAGTTTGAGTGAACCTAACGTTTAAGTTCTCATTAATTATCTTATGTTATAAAAGAAATCAATGTGGGGACCCTAATGGTTAGGAGACCTGTTCTTAGAATTTTTTTGGTTTAAACTTATATAGGAACCCATAATGGTTTAGATTCCATAGAAAGAGAGTTGGTTTTAACCACATGATTTATTGATCAAAGATTTTTTATCTTGTATCCATGTTTCATATATGATATTTTTCATATGATACCCTAACTAAATTTCTAAAGGATGGGAGGAATGAAATGGAGTCTTTAAGATTAGTGAAATATAAATCATGAATTACTAATTGTAATGACATGTTAAAAATAGGTCATAATATCTGTGCATGTATGTTTAAAAAAATTCTGTATTATACAGTAATAAAACATGATACTCAGGTTATAAAATGTTTTATTGAAGATAATATCCATGTAACCATCAAATGCAACCTTTATATTAATCATACCCATGAGAATATTAATGTAATCAACTATTTAGATTAGTAAAATATGAAAATATATCCACACTAATTTTTATAACACAGGTATTACATCATTTTAAAGATAAAAAAAAATAAGTATACATTCTAGGATCAAAAGGTTTAGTGTCTTTGGAAAATTAAGATCATACATCACTTATAAAAAGAACAACACATTGTTTTTTAAATACTTATTCTTTTTCGTTATAAAATCTCATGTTATCCTTAGTACATGTAGTCACCTGAGTGTATACATTATAGAAAAGGGTGAGAAAAATCCCAGTAATAGGATGAATAAGGGTTAAAAATCAATACAACATAAGTGAGAATGATCACCAATATCATATAATATTCATAGGATCATCATAAAAATCATGCCATAGTGGTAAAATATTATACATAGTTATGAATAAAGCTATCATCATGTTTATGCATAACATATGGGTATAATCATAACATCATCACTGAGAAAAAATATAGCATCATGTTCATGAAAAATAATCATTTTCTCATGAGATACATCACATTACCCAATGCATTTTAGGGATATATAATTCATTTCCCACCCTTCACATCCTAATAGTTACATAATCATGACTTCCACATAGAATGTATCATAATTGTAGTCATGAAATAACCTAAGGAAAAGAATGGGTTTCATAATGATTTTATAAAAAATTATTTAATTAATAATCTTGGGGTTCCAAAATGAATAAGGGAAATCATATTTTTCTAATAAAAAGAACCATTCTTTGGTAAAGAAGAAATAACACTATAGGATTAAAGGATGAATTTTTGAAAGAAAAGACCTTTTATAAAATCATTGAATTTGGATTAAAAATCAAGGTGGAAAGATGTATATCCAAGAAAATAAAATTGAATAATAGTGAAATGATATTTATTGTATATTAGAGTAATATTAATTCTCAATATTTCTTAAAAGAGGGATAACCTATAGAAAATGGGTTGCGTTAGAGAATCCCATTGCATTTAATCCCACTTTATTTTTTCAATATTGTACCTCTAGAATAATAATCCTAGATTTATCAAAAAATTGATCCAAAAGTTAATTATTGTAATTTTTACCACTATTTCTAAATTATAATAATTTTATTATATTCCAAAATTTTTATGGTTATACGACAGTCATTTGGAGATAATGTTTTCCTAAAAAAATCACATTTTTCATTGATATATCTATTTTTTTCCAAGTAATCTTTTCATAAGAGTAATTAATTAAAGAATTATAAAATAAAAATATTGATACACATATATATCATAAATTAATTATTGTTAACAACCATAGTTTTGGTGATTAAAAATGGATTGACAATGTCCTCATTGGAGATTAATCGACAATTGATAGGACATTGTTGAAAGAGAGAGTAGGGGATGTTTGAAATTTATATTTTATAATTATGATAATTACAGTTGGTTAAAATCATTATAATAAAGTTAACATGTTTAATAATTAATTTTATAATATTTGTTTTTGAAAGGAATTGTTTAAAAGAAAGAGAAGAATAAAAAAAGATATGAGTTGATAGAAACTTATTCTTTCCTCATTGTAGTTTCTCTTGGATGACACTAAAACTCCATTTATGATTAGAGTTTGTTTACTCTATAACGTACCTATGAATTAAAGGGGGATTTATATTGATTATTTGGGCAGAAATTTGGATTTGGAATGTCTGGGATGAGTGGTTTTTGTGAGAGGGGTTATTTATACTTGAGGATAGAGGTATTGTTAGAATAAAATATTATATCAAACAGAAAACTTGTAATAGTGGATTATTGAAAATATAAATCATATAGAAATATAATATAATGGTTTTTATACTTTAAAGATATTTATAATATTAATTCACTATGTTTATTAAAAAGGAAAGTGAAAAAAGAAAAAATTGTTATTTTAAGGTAACACTTTTGACTTTAGGTTTTGGAAAATTCTTTTTTAGGTTTGGAAACATTGTTTATTATATTTTAATGATTCATTTATGGAATAATTTTTTTTGGAAATAAAAAATTTATAAAATTATTATTCCATTATTATATCATGAATTATGTAATTTAAAATTCACTGGTTATGAGAAAAACTATATTTTTATTATTCACCTAAAAATTAAACTATTTCTAAAAATTACCAAATTATAACCCTTATATAATATATATGTGATGATTTAAAAAATGATATTAATTTTATTAAAATATATTTATATTATAGGTAATTTTAATTTTAAATATACATATTTTTATTTTTTATGAAATAATTTAAAATAATATTTATTAAAAATGTGATTATATTTTCTCTGTGCTTTTAAATCATGATATTTAATCTTTGGAATTGTAATATTTATATTTAAATAAATCAATCATGTTAAATATTATTTATATGACAATTTATTATTTTTATATAATATTACTATTCCAACTATCAGGTTACTATTCCCATTGGTCAGGCTACTGTTCCCAATGATCAGGTTAATATTCCAATGGTCTCATTACCTCATAAAAGTATATCAACGTTAATTAGTTAATTATTCTACTTAATCCCTCTCAAGATTCTATATTTCCATTTTCTATAATGATGACTGGTGTATAGATATTTTGTTTCTCTTCTATAGTGTTGTTTGTGGGAGGGATGACTCTAGAAAATTGAGGTGATGCATGTTTTCCCATTATAGTTTTTCTATTTTTCATTTGTTGTCCCGTTGTAATAATTATAATTTTAATGTATTTATTCATTGACTAATATAATGATTTACATTAATTAAATAATGTATTGTTGGTTTTTGTATGTTTTTTATGTGTATAATATTGTATTAGATAATATAATACACACTCATTTGAAGAAAAAAATATCAATTATAAAATCTTGGATGTTACATTATTTTACACTTTTGAAATTTCTTACCTGATATATCAAATCATATTCTTGATTAAAAATAGGTGATGATATATTTTTTAGATTGTTTCCTCTAGTTCCCATATAACCTCTTCCTACTTAATGTTCCTCTATAACACTTTGAAAAGGTTAGTTGCCTTGTTGAATAGAACTTTGTCTCTATGGTCAATGATATACTCTAGATGCTCCTCATATGATAGGTCTTTCTCCAGTTGTACCACCTCCGAATTTAGTACAAGTGAGGGGTCATGTATGTACTTTCTCAGAAGAGATATATGGAGCACATCATAAACATGATCCATATTTTGTAGAAGTGAATGTTGATAGGCCACTGTTCCATTGAGATCAAGGATCTCATAGGGGATAATGTACCTAGGGAGAAGCTTCCCCTTTCTTCCAAAACTGGATGACTCTCTTCTATAGTGATATTCAAATGAAAAAATTGCATGAAGCTTCATACTCCAAGTCCCTTTGATGGTTGTCAACATAGCTATTTTTCTCTCTCTGAGAATATTTTATATGCTACTGGATAGATTGAACAATTTATGTCATCTCTTATAAAATATCAGGTCTAAGTAGCCTTATTTTTCCAACTTCATCCCAACAAGTTGGTGTTCTACATCTCCTACCATATATATATTCATAAAAATCCATTTTAATACTTGAGTGGAAGTTTTTTTGTTCAAAAAATCAACTACTGGGTGATGTTGATCCCACCCACTATTTAATTCCATTTATTATGGTCTTAACATGTCATTGAGTGTCTAATATTGGACATCAGTTTGGGGTGATATGCCAAACTGAAATACAATTCATTATTCAATGAATTTTTAATAATTCTACAAAATTTTGTTGTGAATCTTGGATCATGATAAAAAATGTCCAAATGTGGTACCCCTCATCACCACTTCCTTCACATATATCATTGAAAGTTGTAGAATTGATAAATATTCTCCAATAATGATGAAGTGGGGAGTCTTGGCGAGTTGATCCACTAATTCACATATCACATTGTTTCTATTGGATTTCCACCTGAGACCATTGAAAAATTCCATGGAGACATTATCCCATTTCCATGTTGGTATAGTCTATGGTTGCATCATCACCTTGGACTTCTTTTGCTCAACATTATATATGGTGATGAAGGCATAGAGATCCTTGTTTCAAATTGAATGACACCATGTGTAACTCATGTATCTTCCATTCCTTTACATTGTTCACTTTTTTTGAATCTCTAGATCATCCCATTTTTCTTTCTTTATCTTCTCTTGGATAGAGGTTGGGAAATTATTTGGGAATGGTAGGATATATTGCATTCCATTATGATTAATAGATCCATCCTTTTATTATCCATGAAGATAGGGTTTATCTCAGTCCACATCATGGATAAATCATAACTGAATGACACAATGTGTAACTCATGTAGCTTTCATTCACTATGAATTTTTCATTATACATTAGTACAAAACCTAATCCATTCTTTTAATCATCATTTTATATCCCAAAACATCTTCCACTTGATGGTAGTGTGAGTAATGGTGAAAGGATTAGTCTCTTCTTGATCTCCATAAATCATTCCTCACATTATTCTATCCGTAAATACTTGACTCATAACCTTGTTAACTTAGTTAGTAGGATATACAGTCATGAAAAATTTATCACAAAACATCGACAATACCCTTCTAATCAAAGAAAACTATAGGTTTCTACGACACTAGTGGGTCTATCTATAACAAAATTTCCTTTTTCTTTGAAGGGTCCACATAAAGTTCTTCATTTGTGATCACATACCCCAATAATGTGCCTTGCTAAATCCAAAAGTCATACTTTGTAAACATAGAATACATTATATTATACCTTAATGTCTCCATCAAAGTCCTTTGATTCTCTTCACGTTCTTCTTTTTTATTGGAGTAAATTTGAATATTTTTGATAAAAACTACCTAAAAAATTTTAGTGGTAGTATATAAAGATTCTATTCATAAAATCCAGCAAGATTACAAGGAAATTAGTAATCTTGAAGGGAATCACTGTGAACTCATAGTGGTTTTACATTATATGGAAAGTTTTCTTATGAATATATATGGTATTAACCAATTGATGATGAAATACAGAATTAAGAACCACCTTTGAGAAGTACTGAACTCATCATAGTTGATTGAACATGTCATCAATACTTGGTAGAGGGTACTAATTTTTTTTATATGGTGATCTTGTTTTTATCCAATTAATCGATACACAATTGCATTGATCCATACTTCTTCTTGAAAAAGATCACAGGTTCACCCCATGGTGATGCACTAGGGAGAACAAAACCATTTTACAAATTCTCTTATAGATATTTGTTTACTCCTCCAGTTCGATTGGGGCCATCCGATGGGTTCATTTAGATATAGGAGTGGATCCGTGATTGAGATCTATTGATAACTATACCTTACAATATGGGGAAGTCTGGGTTATTATGATCAAAATAAATCTATGTAATCCCTCACAATGCGCATTTACTTCAGGTTGATACCTTCATTTGACTCAATCATTTGGGTGATGTATGATTCTTCATAGGGTATCAACAGCTACATCGTTGAGGGATTTTCCAAAAAAGATTCATCATCTTCCATTCATTAATAGAGGATCTTGGGATGGTTCATAATAATAAAATAAATTTCCTTTTCCTGATAGTTAATGTGTTCTTTATATAATGATATCCAATTCATTCCCTATAAAGAATCAAATTCCACTAAGAGAAGTATTACAATAATTTTTGGAAGAATTTATCACCCCTGGTTAGAGTTATATAGCCTTTATTTATGCCTTTTTATGTGTTTAAAGTGCATGGGATGAGTTGAGAAGAGGTTGGGAGAATTCTTAATGGCTTTGAATAAGTTTGGAGGATTTTCTTAGGTTGCACAGTTTGAGCACGATTATGGGAAACCGTGAGGGTTCTCCAGGAAACCATGTAGGGGGAGACAGTGGGCTTCACATAGCCTGCACATGGTTTGAAAAACCATGTGAGGAAAAAGTGCAGACCCATCCTCTTGAGACAGTATCATGCACACGGTTAGCGCACAGTTTTTTCAAACCGTGTGGGCTAACAATGCAACCACTTAAAATGTGGGGTTTTAAATCCGGTCTCCCTTGGGATTGACCTAAAACAATCCAAAGCTTCTCCCACTCGAGCCTCACTCGGGATTTCAGGTTATCAGAGGTTGAGGGTGCTCTCCCACTCATTTTAGAAGTGTTTTAAAGAGGTTTCTTGGTGGATTGATGGCGGTTTCTCCCAGGTAAGTCTCTCCTCTGGGCTTGTTTTGGTTTCTCTCTAGATCTACTCTTCCCCCTTCCTTAGTTTTCTAGATCTACATGTGTTTCTTGTTGATCTAGGGTTGTGGTTTCCTTCAATGTTGATTTTAAGCCGTGTTAATGTTAGGGAAGGAGATCTAGAGAGGTTTCGGTGGTGCATTCACTGGATTTGAGGTGAGATTGCGCGTGGGTCGATTTCGCCGAAACCCTAAAGGTAGGTGGCTTCTATCTCGACTCCACTTGGTTAGAACTATTGGAATTTGGTTAAAATTAATTTGTTTTTCTTGAATATGAATTGTGTTTGATGTGCAAAATTGGTTGGAAATCCTTTAGTGATGTTTTGGGGAATTTTGAGATAAATGGGTTATTGTTGCTAAAGGGGATTTGTTGGGTGATTTTAAAATGTTTATTTTTAAATATTTAGTGGTTGATTATGAAAAATGGTTTGTGAAAGATGGTTTTCAATAAAGATGTTGTTTTATTGAAATGTTTTTTGGCATGGAAAATGATTTTAGGGTGATCTCAATAAATGGGTGATTTATTGAAATGGATTGACATGTGATGGAAATGGTTATTTGCATGCTATTGTGGCCTTGGTGGGTTATATGATTGGTTATGGATTGTTTGAATGTGCATGGATAGTGGACGGGAAGTGCCACCATGATTTTTTTGTGCATGGATAGTGGACGGGAATTGCCACCATGGTTTTTGTGTGCATGGATAGTGGATGGGAAGTGCCACCATTGTTGTCGTGTGCATGGATAGTGGATGGGAAGTGCCACCATGGTTTTTTGTGTGCATGGGTTGGATGGGAAGTGCCACCAAGGTTTTTTGTGTGCTTTGATGGTGACGTTTGTTGATGGGGATTGTGAGTGAAATATGAAAATGGTAATTGGCTTGTTGCATGTTTGTTGTATTTCCCGTAGGTGCTTAGTTCGGGGGATATGGTTTGATAAGAGTATGTTTGGCTCATGGTATTGGTTTCACTTGTGATTATTTTATATAAACTGCTTTATATTAATGCTCTATTTGTTTTATCCTAGTGGCGTGTCTAGGGAATTCATTTGGAGAAAACCTACTGGGTAGTTGTAATCACCCCTTGCTTTGGCACTTTGGTGTCTTTGTATATGTCCTGTACCGTGACGTGGGGAAAGGTAAGGTATCACCCTCTTTTAGTGGTTGATTGTGATGTCTTGGTGGAGTTTGGAGCTTGGAGCTTGGTGTGGAGCTGTGGTGGTGTCATGGATAATGGTGTTTTGTTTTTTAGTTTCGCTTTGTACTCTGATGTTTTGTGGACATGTCTAGTTGAATTGTTTTGGGGTTTGTGATGGAATTGTTAGTATCACATGGTTGGGTTTGAAAGTGAATGCATCTTAAGTTTTTGGTTGGTTGAGTTGGGTTATCTTTTTAAGGTAAAATCATTCCCCACTGTTCCTTGGAGACCTCAATATTTATTTCCATCCTTTGGCACCTTGGGAACATCGCTTAAGGCCAAGTAACCCTCACCACCTCCTCAATCCAATAGGGTAGGGATGGGGTGTTACAAGTGGTATCAGATTGTTCGGTCCTTTGGAGTTGATTCTCAGATTTGGAGTTGACATTTGTTGTTGTATATTCCTTGAGCCAGGATGGTAACAAGGCGTAGGAATGTCGGAACTTGGAATGTACAACATAAATGGACATAGCTAACCCTTTTATGCTGAACTTCAAGTTACCAGGGAGTTGGGTACATAAGTGTTTTAGAGACACTTATAGGCATTAGAAATCTCATTGTCATGGGTGTTTCCAATGATATGTGCATGGCATATATGGTAGAAATGAATTCCCTATAGGATGCATATTTCATTGGGCATAATGATTTATGGGATGAATTGAGAAATGGTTTTTCAAATGTGTGAAATTGTAATGTGAATAAATTTGGTATTTTGAAAATGGTTTGATTTACAAAAATGGTGAAACATGGAATATTTGGAAAGACGGAAACCCTCTTTGTGATAGAGTTGTGTAATGTGATTTGAAATGGGAATTCTTGATGTCTACAAAAGTGAGACTCATGGTTGTTTGTTTTATGTTTATATAAATGGAATCGGGTAGGCGTCGTAGAGACCAACCCGAAGTGTCCAATGAGAATATGGTTGCACCTGAGCCTCAGGTGAACCAACAATTGGTGAAAAGTATAGTGTAATCTTTCCATGCCATGGAAAGTGGAAAAAAATTGGATGAACCAAGGAATGTTGATCATGTGTTTCATTTTCAAAAGCAAAATCCACCCATTTTTAGGGGTGATTCATAGCTAGAGAGGGTATATGCGTGGTTGAATAGAATGCACAAGATCTTTCAATTCATGGGAACATCGGTAGAGTTAAAAGTGAAGTTAGCCACGTATATGTTGGGAGATCATTCCCTTCAGTGGTGGGAGTTGGTAGTCCAAGAGGGAACGGACCAGGGTATGATGTGGGAAGGATTTGAGGAATTGTTTAATAAACAATTCTACCCACATATGTTCAGAATTCAGAACACAACTGATTTCTTCAGTCTGAAGAAAGAGCATATGTCTGTGATGGAGTATGCAACTACATTTATGAGCTTAGTGCGGTTTGCACCTGAGGTGACAGGTAGCACGTCGTTGAAGGAAAGGATCATATAAGTGGGGTTATGATAAGAGATCCATTAGAAAATAGGAGTGTTGTGTATTGGTGATTACACAGATATGGTGAATCGAGCATCGGTGGCTGAGCGGGATCTTTTGGGAGCTCCAGGCGGAGGAAGCATGGTGTTACCCATGGGGAATAGTGGGAACTCTAATGTTGGGTTCAATCGGAGGAGGGACACTTATTCCCAGGGCGGGATTATGGCACATAATCCAATGTCAGGATTGGTAAATCTTCCTACGAAGCCCCAGAGTAAACCAGGATGTTTTCAGTGTGGCTCTACGACACACATCAAGCGGGACTGCATGACACAACCTCGAGCATGTCCTAATTGTAAGCAGATGGGGAATCTACATCGTTATTGTCAGAATTATCCAAGGTCGGGTGCGTGTGACACTCCTCTGGGATCGCAGATGTCGTATGCTTCGATGGGACGGGGACAACAGCATACCCCTCATCAGTAGAGCAAGGTCAGTCATGGTGATTCATAGAACACCACAACTCCTAAGTAGGGAAATAAAGAGTAGAGTGTGGCAAAAAAAGCGTTGTTCTGAACCAAGCAGGTTGTGGTGGATGATCAGTCAGGACCATCCACAATGCGAGGTAATATTATTTTAAATTCTACCTTGATGAAAGTGCTGGTAGATACGGGTTCTACACACTCTTTTATTACTGCACATGTTTTTGAGTTTCTGGGTTTAAGGGTAGAAATTATGCCTTCAGTTTTGAAACATCAAACTCCTCTGGGTCGAAGAGAGTATCGAGCCTTCTTGTGTAGCGCATGTTGTATTGTTGTGGTCGAGTTTGAGATAATGTGAAATTTCTCAGTGCTTGAGATGGATGGGTATGATGTAATCCTGGGAATGGATTGGCTGGTGGCGTTTAAGGCCCACATCGACTGTGATGCATGAACAGTGGCTTTTACGACACACGATGGTGTTAGAAATCTCTTTAGAAGAGAGAGTCATGAAAGGAAGGGTGCAACGAGTTTGTTGGCACCAGTATTGGGAATGTTATTGTATCAGTTGGCGGTGTTGTCTTTGGAATAGTTTGAGGGTGTTGAGAAGAGTGTTCTTCCAGTAGTGGTGGATCGGTTCATGGATGTTTTTCCCGAAGAATTATCCGGGTTACCTCCCATAAGAGAAGTGGAGTTTATGATTGATCTCCTTCTAGGGACCAGTCCTATCTCACTTCCGTCTTATCGGATGTCACCAACTAAATTGAGGGAATTGAATGTTCAGTTTGAAGAGTTAGAAACAAAGGGTTTATCCGGCCTAACACGTCTCTGTGGGAGTGCCATTGTTGTTTGTGAAAAAGGCGGATGAAACTTTTTGGCTCTATGTTTATTATCGTAGACTTAACCAAGTTATGATAAAGAACAGATATCCAATTCCATGAATTGATGATTTGTTCGACCACTTTAGGGGATCCTAGTGGTTCTCCAAGTTCTACATGAATTTGGGATATCATCAATTGCGGGTGAGGAAGAACGATATTCCTAAAACAACTTTCAGAAGTAGATATGGCCATTTTGAATATGTGGTTATTCCCTTTGGTCTAACGAATGTGCTAGCGGTGTTCACGGCATTGATGAATCAGATATTTCAGAGATATTTGGATTCATTTATTGTGGTGTTTGTAGATGATATTCTGGTGTATTAAAAGAAAAGGGTGGAGCATGAACAACACTTGGCGAGAATGCTGGGGATCTTGAGGGATCATCAATTGTATGAAAAATTGTCAAAGTGTGACTTTTGGATACAAGATGTCTGTTTTCTTGGGCATGTGATTTCTGAAAGGGGTGTTTTAGTGGACCTGGAAAAGATAGAGGATGTTATCTCTTGGAAACCTCCAAAGAATGTGTTTGAGGTATGGAGTTTCCTCAGTCTAGCTGGGTATTATCAGCGTTTTGTTCATGATTTTTCACGTTTGGATTCACCGATGATAGCTTTGACAAGAAAGAATGTTCCATTCTAGTGGAATGAACAGTTTCAGTAGTGTTTCGAAGAGTTAAAGGGTCACCTTACATCGGAAACAATCTTGGTTTTTCCAAAACCAAGGAAAGGGTATGTGGTGTATTGCGATGCATCTAGATCAGGGTGAGGGTGAGTTCTCATGCAAGGAAATCATGTGGTTGCGTATGACTCATGACAGTTGAGGGTGCATGAGATGAACTACCAAACTAATGATTTGGAATTGGCAGTAGTGGTCCATGCATTGAAAGTGTGGTGTCATTATCTATTCGGTGAGAAATTCATGGTATATATAGTTCATAAGAGCTTGAAGCACATTTTCTCACAAGGGGATTTGAGATTGAGGAAAAGGAGATGGATGGAATATCTCCATATGTTTGTTTTTGACTTGATGAACACACTAGGTAAGGGAAATTTGGTGGCAGATGCATTAAGTAGAAAATCATATACTCAGGTGGTGAAACAGGCATCAGACCAGTGGCAGTTGTTGTCGATCATAGTTGACATGTGGTTGGAATGCAGGGACCAGGGAGATAGAGCGATCTTCTTTCCGGTTTTGTTGTTTCACGACTTGGTTGTTCTGGTTAAAGAGGCACAAATATCTGATTCTGAGTGTGTGACCATGAGGTCAAAACTCAATGGTGGGGAGACCATTGAGGGTTGGAAAATGAATGAATATTCAGTTTTGTGTTTTCGAAATCGGATGGTTGTACCATTTTTTTTTAGGAGGATCTTCTTAGGGAGTATCATCATTCCAGGTGGGCTGTTCATCCCAGAATTTAGAAAATGTATAAATCATTGTTCTGGTGGTATGGTATGAAAAGAAGAGTAGCTGAGTTTGTTTCAAGATGTTTGACTTGCTAGCATGTCAAGGCAGAGCATCAGAGGCCAGTGAGAATGTTTTAGTCTTTACCAATCCCTGTTTGGAAGTGGGAGAAAATAATGATTGATTTTGTCATAGTTCTCCCAAGAATGGTTAGAAAGCATGATTCCATTTGGGTGATAGTGGATCAACTAATGAAGTCAGCCCATTTTATTCCTATTCATGAATCTCATATGGTGGAGGATGTGTCCAAAATCTATATCCGGGAAGTGGTAAAGAGGCATGGTGTTCAAGTTTCGATCATATCTGATAGAGATCCGAGGTTTACATATCATTTCTGGAAATCATTATAGCAATCCCTTGGAACTAAGTTGACCATGTGTACGGCATATCACCCTCAGACGGATGGTCAATCCGAAAGGATGATACAAACTTTGGAGGATATGTTTCAGGCTTGTGTCATGGATTTTGGTGGCTCGTGGAAGGAGCACTTTTCGTCAGTTGAGTTCTTATACAATAAAATTTATCAGGAATCCATACATATGGATCCATTTGAAGTGTTGTATGGGAGGCCGTGTCATTCTCCACTATGCTGGGTGGAAACATGTGAGTCCTTGATGGTTGGACCGAGCCTTTTCAAGGAGACTATGGAGAAGATCAAGTTAATCCGGAAGAGAATGGAGACAGCTCAGAGTCGTTAGAAATCGTATGCGGATCATCGTCGATGGCCGTTGTCATTTGAGGTGAGCGATCATTTTTTCTTGGGGATCTCTCCTAGGTTAGGACATTGTTGGTTTGGGAAGCAGGGAAAATTATCTCCAAGGTATATTGGACCATTTGATATTCTTGAGCGGGTTGGTGAGGTGGATTATTGTTTGGCTTTTCCACCTACATTCAGTGCGGTGCACAATGTGTTTCATGTGTCCTAGTTGAAAAAGTATCAGCTGAATCCGGTCCATGTTATTTGATGGGATCATGTTGAGCTAGAACCGGATGCTTCGTTGGTGCACGTGTCAGTGAGGATTGTGGATAGGCAGGAGAAAGTCTTTCGGGGTAAAAGCATCGGTCTGGTTTGGGTTTTGTGGCAGCATGGCCAGATCCAAGAGGATACTTGGGAGTGGGAGAAAGAGATGGTCGAGCAATGGCCTGAGATCTTTCGGCAAAGGGTGGGTTCACTACTTTTTGAGGATAGAAAGTCCAATGGTGGGGAGAATGTAGAACCCCCTGCTTGAGGTATGAAACCTTTTTTATGTCTTTTTATGTGTTTGAAGTGTATGTGATGAGTTTAGAAGAGGTTGGGATAATTCGGAATTGTTTTGAATAAGTTTGGAGGATTTTCTTAGGGAGAACAGTTTGAGCACGGTTAGGGGAAACCGTGCGGGTTCTGCAGAAAACCATTCAGGGGGAGACAATAGGCTTCACACGACATACGCACAGTTTTCCAAACTATGCAAGGAAACTGTGTGGACCCCTCCTCTAAAGACAGTAGCATGCACACGGTTAGCGCACAGTTTTTCAAACCGTTCAGGCTAACCATGCGACCACATAAAATGTGGTGTTTTAAATCCAGGCTCCCTTGCGTTTGACCTAAAACACTCAAAATATTATCCCACTCAAGCCTCACTAGGGATTTCGGGTTCTCAGAGGTTGAGGGTTCTATCCCACTCATTTTGGAAGCATTTTGAAGAGGTTTCTTCGTGCATTGAAGGTGGTTTCTCACGGGTAAGTCTCTCCTCTTGTCTTCTTTTTGTTTCTCTCTAGATATACTCTTCCCCCTTCCTTAGTCTTCTAGACCTACATTCTTTTCATGTAGATCTAGGGTTTTGGTTGCCTTGGATGTTGATTTTAAGGCTTGTGGATGTTAGGGAAGGAGATCTAGAGATGTTTTGGTGGTGCGTTTTCCAGATTTGAGGTGAAATTAGTTGTGGGTCGATTTTACTGGAACCCTAAAGGCAGGTGGCTTCTCTCTCGACTCCACTTGGTTAGAACTATTTGTATTTGGTTACAATTAATTTTTTTTTCATAAAAATTAATCTTCTTTGATGTACGAAATTGGTTGGAAATCATTCAGTGATGTTTTGGGAGATTTTGAGATAAATGGGTTATTGTTGCTAAAGGGGCTTTGTTGGGTGATTTTAAAATGTTGATTTTGAAATCATTATTGGTTGATTATGAAAAATGGTTTGTGAAAGATGGTTTTCAATAAAGATTTTGTTTTATTGAAATGTGGTTTGGCATGGAAAATGATTTAAGGGGGATCTCAAAAAATGGGTGATTTATTGAAATGGATTAACATGTGATGGAAATGGTTTTTTTCATGATGTTGTGGCCTTGGTTGGTTATATGCTTGGTTATGGCTTGTTTGAATGTGCATGGATAGTGGACAAGAAGTGGCACCATGGTTTGCTGTGTGCATGGGTTGGATGGGAAGTGCCACCATGGTTTGTTGTGTGCTTTGTTGGTGATGTTTGTTGATGGGGATCATGAGTAAAATATGAAAATGGTAATTTGATTGTTGTATGTTTGTTTGTATTTCCCTTGGGTGCTTGGTTCAGGTGAGATGGATTGATAAGAGTATGTTTGGATCATGGTTTTAAATTGTGATTATTTTATATGAACTGCTTTATATAAATGTGCTAACAGTTTTATCCTAGTGGCATGTGTAGGTAAGTCATTTGGGGAAAACCTACTAATTAGTTTCACTCACCCCCTTCTTTGTCACTTTGTTGTCTTTGCAGATGTCATGTACCATGACGTGGGAAAAGGTAAGGCATCACCATTCTTTAGTGGTGAATTGTAATGTCTTGGTGGAACTTGGAGGTTGGAGCTTGGTGTTGAGCTGTGGTGGTGTCATGGATCATTGTTTCTTGTTGTTTAGTTTCCTCTTTGTACTCTGATGTTTTTTGGACATGTCTAGTTCAATGGATTTGGGGTTTGTGATGGAATTATTAGTATCACAAGGTTGGGTTTGAAAGTACATGCATCTTTAGTTGTTGGTTGGTTGAGTTGGGTTATCTTATAAAGGGAAAATCATTCCCCACTATTCCTTGAATTTATCAGCAATTATTTACAGCCTTTGGCACCATGGGAACATCGCTTAAGGCCATGTAACCCTCACCACCTTCTCAAGCCAACGAGGTATGGGAGGGGTGTTACAAAGAATCTTCCCAATTATTCTAACAGGAGAAGGGTCCAATACATGGGTTGCAATGATCGCACCACTAGGTGTTTTTATAGATATATCTACTTCATGGTTTTGAGATTTTGATTCAGTAGTTCTAGGAAACTTTCATGATATAAAGGAATGTGTAGAATCAGAATCAAATTAAACATTTTCTTTTATTGAGAGAATAGGAATTTTACCTTGTTTGACTCCATTTTCATGCTCCAACTCCACAATAGTGATGGCATAAGATATATCTTTATCCTTTTGGTTTGGAGATTGTGGATGATGAATATCCTCAAGGACCCATGGATTATTTATGTGGATTGCATAGTTTCCTTTTCCATAAAGATGAAAAATTGTACCATAGGTGGTGCATTAGGAGGTACCTTTCTTTCCTCCATCATATTGGTCAACTTATTTATGTCTCTTTAACATTCAAGAATTTTATGACCTTCTATACCACACTTGAATAATTTACCCATCATTTTGAGGCAATTCCCATGATTCTTAGTCCCACATTTTTGACACATGAGTGGTCAGATCCTCTTTCCTCCTTTTTCATTTGACACACCGACTAGAAAATATGTTCTTATCTTCATATCCCCATTCCAAAAGGACAAATCTCCAAACTCATATCGACATTTAAACACGTCTATCCACTTTTTAATAACTCATCAAGTATTGGATAGATAGATCCTTTAAAAGGAATGGTTTTAAACCACTAAATAATAAATATTTTTTCTATCATTATTGATAACAAAACCCGAGATGTATCTTTCAAGGCCTATGATTTTTTCATCAAAATTAATAATAGATTTACCCTTCTCTTTGTTTAGTTCTATAATTTTTTTTTCTATGTATTTTTTCAACTATTTAAATGGGAATACTTGTTAATAAATATTTTCTTAATGTCTTACCACACCATATATTCCATTTCATCGTTCATCTTAGTGTTCATTATTTGTTCCCTCCATTAAATGGTCTCTCATTATTAATAATAGACAAAAAGAGTCACCTTATCCTTCCCAGAATAGTGGATCACTGAAAAGATCTTATCTATTAGGTTAACCCACTATTCTGTTGCAAGTGGATCATAAAATCCACCAAATAATGATGGTGGTTGCTGCATAAAGGAATAAATGGATAGTTTCTCTTTATCGGGTGAAGGTGGAGGCTCCACATGATTTAGGTTAATTTTCATATCCGAAGATGAGTGGTTAATCAACGCCATGAAGTTTTTAAATCTTCCTCCTATTTAATTATAGATATTATTAGGGAAATCATTTTATTATCTCTCACAAGATTTGTTGGTCTAGTTCCTATTGGTTCCCACCATTTTCTAAAATATAAAATGTTTTAGAAAAATATAAGTCAAAAAAGAATGAGTAAAAATTTTATTATTGTGCACAATTAAATCGAAAATAATATCTTATGGGATCCCCATGTTACTACCTTTTTTATAAAATATTTTCCAAGGATGATTAACATATACATAGATTTATAAATATGATTTTCACTAATTTTTTATAATCTTAATTTGAAAATTATCAAAATCAAACCTCTGATACCAACTATATCAACCCTACTTTTTCTTATATGATTATTACATCTTTTTAAAGATAAACAACATAATAGATATACATTAAAGGATTAAAAGGTTTTGTATCTTTAGAAAATTAGGATCATACATCTATTATATATAATAAAACATTAACATTTATTTAAACATTTCTTATATATCACTCTAAAATATCATTTTCTCTTTATTACATGTAGTACCATGAGGATATAAATTAAAGAAAAGGGTGAACTAAAAGCCCAATAAGAGGATGAATAAGGGTCATGAATCAATATAACATGGGTGACCACAATCATAATCATCATATCATAGTTATAATATAATCATCAACATCATGAGGTAATAAATGAATAAAGGCATAGAATGTGGAAATAAAAAAAAATGAAACATCTGTTCATAGGGGTTAAATACCACTCATAGTTGTGAAAAGAACTGCCATAATGTTCACACATAACACATGTGCATAATCATCAAATCATTATCATGAAAAAAGATATAATCATGATCATGCATAATAAACATGATCTGATAAGATATATAATATTATCCAATTCATTATAGGGATATATAATTCTAGGACCACCTAACACAGAATAATATTTACATAATCATGCATCCCACATATAAGGTATAACTATCATAGTCATGAAACTACACATGGAAAGGAATGGTTTTATTAGAGATTTCATAATGAATTATTTCATGAATAGATTTTGGGTTCAAAAATTAATAAGGGAAAACATTTTTGGAATAAATATCATTGTTCATATGTGGAGAAGAAATAACTCAAGAGGAGTAAAATAAGTGTTTTGGAAAGAAAAGTCTTTTTTTGGAAAATCACTGTATTTCGATCAGAAATCAAGATCGAAATATTTATATCCTAAAAAAAAATGGAATAATAGTGAAATTATATTTATGTAATATTATAGGAATATACATACAAAATATGTCCTGAAATAAGGAAAAAACAATGAAAAGGAGTTGGGTATAAGAATCCCCTTACCTTAAATCCCGTTTTATTTCTTACCTTTTTCACCTCCTGAATAATAAATATAGATTTATTAAAAAAATGATCTAGAATTGGATTAAATTAAATTATAAAATTTTTTATCAATTATAATCTTTTTATTATATTTGTAAATTTTCTTGGTTATAGGGATTTCATTTTGATATCCTGTTTTCCTTAAACAGTTCTCGTTTTTCATCGATTTCACTATTTTATTAAAAGTCATTTTTATATAAGTATAATTTATTCTATAAGATTAAAATAAATATATTTAAAAATTTATATATAATATATAATATATTTTAACCAACCATATATTTAGTGATAAGAAAAAAATTGGAAATTTTCTCATTGGGGATTAACTGACTGTTGACGAGAAATTGTTGAAATGAAAGGAAAGGGATGTTTGAAATTTATATTTCATTATTATTAATAATACTATAGGTAAAAATCATTAATATAATGTTTAAATTATTCCTAAAAGAATTTATAATATTTTTTGGAATGGAATTGGGAAAAAATAAATAGAAGAATAAAGAAATAGAGTTGATAGAAACTTACTATTTTTTCAGTGTAGCTTATCTTATACGACACTAAAACTCCCTTGATGATTAGAGTTTATTTACTCGAGAAAATTACTTGGTATTATAAGGGTCTTGATAGATATTATTTCACCAGAAAATGGGTTTTCTAAATTGATTTAGGATTTGATTTCCAAGGGATTATAGAGGGATTACGTATACTTGATGAGAGGGGAATTTTTAGAATAAATTATTATATCAAAGTTAAAAGTTGTAATAGTATTTTTTTTAGAATATAAATAATATATCAATATAATATATTGGTTTTATGAAATTAAAAATATTTATAATTATAATTCACTTATCTTAAAAAGGAAATTAGAAAAAAGAACAAATTATTATTTTAGGGGTACAATTTTTATTTTAGGTTTTGGAAAATAATTTTTTAGTTTGGAAATTAATGTTATTGTATTTTAATGACTCAATTTTGAAATTAAATAATTTTTTTACAAAACTAAATTTATATAAATTATTAGTTCATTATTACATCATGAATGATGTAATTTAAGATACACCACTTATGAGAAAAATGGTATTTTTACTATTCACTTAAAAAATGATGTATTTTAGAAAATTACAAAAAAACCAAACCTAGATAATTTTATTGTGGTGATTTTTAAAAATGATATTCATTTTTAAAAATAAATTTCTAAAATAGGGAATTTCATTTTTTAATAAAAAATTGTGATTCTTACGAAATACGTTAAAATACAGTTTATTTAAAACGTTCTTACATTTTCATTGAGTTTTTTAGTTATGATATTAATTTTATAGAATTAAAATATTTATATTTACTTAAATTAATAATTATAAATAATATTTATATAACAATTTATTATTTTTAGGTAAATTTACAATCCTAACAATTATGTTACTATTCCCAACAGTCAGGTTACTTTTCCAAATAGTTAAGTTACTTATCTAATGCTCACATTTTGTCCTATAAATACCTCAAAATTCTTTCTTTAATTATTGAACTAAATTTTTCCTAAAGTTATATATTTACATTTTCTATAATTTATATTGGTTTAATAATATTTTGTTTCCATTTCATAGTGTTTTTTAGGGGAGGGATGACTCTAGTAGATTAGGGAAATCCACATTTTCCCATTATAAATTTTTATATTCTATTTTTTTCTCCTTGTAATAATTGATATTATAATTGGTTTATTCATTGAATAATTTAAATATTTTTTTAATTAAATAATGTGTTTTTGGTTTCTCTATGTGTTGTGTGTGTATAATATTGCATAATATAATATAATAAACATTCATTTCAAGAAAAAAATATCATTTATAAACTATGGTTTGTTATAGGAGGAACTCTCATGTATATGAAAACTTATATGTATTAGAGAAACAACTTCCTTAACAACCTAGTTTTGATGTTTTTAATAGAAAAATCTCATTTCAAATAATGCATATTATGATTCCCTAAGGGTTTTAAAGGTATTGGATTATAAATTTCTTTTGTAATTTTACTCTCCAGTATTATGTTCATTATTATTGAGTATGCTATTAACATGGTGAGACTAGATGTTTCTTTCAATGATTTTTTTGGTCATGGAATTCATTTTTTTTCATCTATCACCTGTTGAAATTGTGTATTTAACATCAAAAATATGATATCGGTTTCTTATAAACCAATGAAAAATATGTTTGAAAATACTTTTTATTATCGATTTTGTTTAAAACCGATGAAAAATCGGATTTACTATTTTTTTCTTGATGTTTGTGTTTTACAAAACTGAAGCTAAAAATACCCAGTGATATCATTTTTTTCATCGGTTTTCAATGAAACCGACAACAAAATTTTAAAAAAAAATTGGTGTTGGTTTTTAAGAAACTGATTCTGAAAATTATATAATATTCTTACTCTATTATATATCATTTTGAATGATTTTATTTTACTGGCTATGGAACTAAAATGGAGTTACAGATCAAAATTTATGATCATGAGAAGTTGAACACTATATGAAATTTAACGTCAGTTTTGTTAATAACGAACGTTAAAAGCCTCTTTTTTACATCTGTTTTTCTTAAAAAACCGATGTTAATTTTTTTACCAATATTTATATAATTTCCTTATATTTTATTTCACTGGTCATGGAGATCGAACGGAGTTACGGATCCAAATTTATAACCTTTGATATTTTGTCTTCTTTAATACTTCTCTTAGAGATATCCAACTTTTGATAACCATAATTTTCCATCCGTAACTCCATTTTAGTTCCACGACCAGTCAAATCCAATATTAGGAAATTATCTAAACCTATTAATATTTTTTTAATTATTAGAATATGTTCTTTAAATGATAAAATCATTTTTTACCTTTTGGTGTCTATTTCTTTAAAAATTGATTCCAAAATTTATATCAATGGGAAATTTTTGGGTCGGTTTTGTAAAAAATTGATGAAAAAAACCAAATGTAAATCATTTTGTAATCTATTAAATAAAAACAATACCAAAATGCAACTTAAAATACACTGGATCAGTAGTTAAATTTGTTTTCACAAAGCACAGTTCACTTCTTACAATTACACATAAATTTTTATATAACATTTTTTAATTTTTTACTATATATAAATCTATTTTTTATTTAATTCATCATTTTGAACTATTTGATTGAATCTGATTCTTAATGCAGCTTTAATCGATGATTTGAACATGGCATCTATTCTAATCATTTAGTTTCTTTAGTATTACATTTTTTCATTGCTAAAAATCACTATAATCTTCCATATAATGATCATTTATTCTTATGACTGAGATATGATTATAAATCATTCAGATGATATTTATTAACTGAGGTGAAAAATTCAATATCAATCATCGTTTTCATTACTACATGAGTTCTACCCTAAAAATAAGTGATATGATGATCGAAAACATATCCTTTTGATGGAAACTCCTAACGTAATTGAAATATGTTTAAAACCTTAAGTTTATTTTATTTCATTTGGTATATCTAATTTTCATTCATGTTTCTAATGTTATATTTGAAACGAGTTGTATCTACCGAAACATAGAGAAGTACAACATCTAATGGCTATAACATGTGATTCATAACTCCTTTTTATCTCCACGAATAATCAAATAGAAACATAGGAAATGATCTAAAAAAGTGTAATATTTTTTAAATGATCAGTATTTAAAAAAAAAGATGTCGAAAATATTTTTTTGTATCTTTTTGGTGCCGGTTTCTTTAAAAATTGACTCAAAAAGGATATCAATCGATATTTTTAGTGTTGGTATTGTAAGACATGGATTCTAAAATGAAAAATTAAATCCTTTTTGGCATGATTTAATAAAAAATTTCATCAAAAGTCCTATTTTTACATTAGCATATTGAACATCTGTTAAAACTTGACATTAAAATTTAAAAAAATAACATTAAAGACAATTTTTATACTAGTTGAGGGAAATTTTCCAATAATATAAATAGATTACTTTTTTTTCATGATATTATCAATTCATGAGAGTTTATGAACTAAGCCTGTGATGTCAATGTTCTAGTACTGTATAGGAATTAAAATTTGAAAGAAAATTTTAAAACCATAAAAATAAATGTTTGTTGGTGATTACAATGATGTTTCATTATATAGCCATTCAAGTTCATTGAAAATTTATGGTGTTATTAGGAAGCTGTGATGTTTCCATAGGATATAAGTATGAATGTTATATATTTAGATTCTATAATTTTTATGGTTATGTTATTGTAACTATAAGTTTTTAAATTTATTAAATATATGGGATTTTAAAATCAAGGGAGATACTGATAGAGTATATAGTTTTAATTCAAGTGATGAAGTAAGATTTTCTTTATCAAGGGTTTGATTGTAAATAAATCTATCAATATCAGATGAATCTAATATTAAAATGTGTATCCTTGTCACATTTATCTTATATAATAATTGAGTTGTCCAAATAAAAATATTTTTTATGAAAAGAGGGAAAATATTAATTATATAGGCATGGTTTATGATTTATTGGTTTTTATAAGACATTTTTTAGAAGTATTTGAGGATAAAAATACTTTTCCTAGGATAAATACCTTTTCAAGTTTGTTAAAATATATTTGAAAATATTCGAACCATTGATCAATATAATATTTTAATATTTTTTTTCAAAGGAAATTTATATTAATACATAGAATACAATATATGACATTGAAACAGTAGTTTATTGGAAAATTATTCAAATTAAATTAAAATCAGTTTTATTTCCTAACATTGAGTAATTGTTTCTTAGCATGATATGATGAATATAATTTAGTTTCTAAGAGGATATTGTTATTATATTTGAACTTATATAAGTTCAAATATAATAAAAAAATGATTATTCCAGTATAAATTTAAAGTGATACAGACGTTATCTCTTAAAGTGTTTAAGATATGTGATGGTAATGGAAAATGTAAAATTTATATTTAGTTACCATAAACTATGAATATGTTTATTTATTAAAGTATTATACCAATTTAAATATAGATTAAATGTAACATTATCCTAAAAGTGATGAATATGTGATAGTGAATAATTATGAAAATAGTAACATTACTATTCACAGAAAAGGTATGATAGATTAGGTTCCAAGGATGATTATATGAAACATATAAATTTTTTAGGTGGATAATAGATGTTTAAATCATAACATTTGATGTTATGAAATTAATAATACTAAATAAGTTCAATAAATTGAACATTAGGTATATGATTCCAAAATCCCACATTTATTCAAACTTTATTTCTTTCTATATGTCACATGCTAAAGAGTTTATTGAAAGGGTTTTATCATATGGTCACATTGAGAATTAGTTGGAGTTATATATTTATGTAATATGTTATCATTTCCATGTAAAGTGCAACAAACATAAGGTTAATATGAAAATTTATCATATATGATTTGATAAACCAGTTCTTATATTGAGTTTGGTTAAATAATCTTAAATGTGTTTTAAGAATGTAAAATGAATCATATAAATGTTAATATTCACTTTATGATTCTTTCATTTTGGTTATATATATGTCTATATGGATATACATTTATGAAGGGTAATGATAATTAACCTCTCTTTGTGAAACGTTGAGTTATCCCAAACTAGAGTTCATGAAATATTATTATAGGTTGTGATGAAATGTCAAGGATAACATGATTAATATGCTTATATTAGATAAAATATGTTCTCATGTGGTATAAAATAATTGATGTAACTTTTTGTATTCTTTGGATGATCCACTATGTATATGACATGTATTTTCATAAACTATGTCTCTGGTATACTTGAAATTCATTGATCATATTGTATCCCCATTACATAAGGCTGTTGAGATATCTAGTAAAAGAATGATTTTACTTTAATAATATTTTTACGCAATCCACAATATATTATGTTAGATTTGGTGCCCAGAACCAACTTCAGTTTACAATATTATAACATGTATTCATAGTTTTTATTATAAATAAAATTCTTATCACATCATGATTTTTCTTATCCATAACATTCTATATGATAATGTACTTAGAGTAGTTTTCATGCTAAAAGGTCATAGTTGTTCCCCGCTATGATGAGATCCTATAAGTTTTAAGACATTATTCTTAAATATATATTCTAAAACCAGACTATATCATTTTAATGACACAAATGATACAAGGAACCATGGGTGGAGGCTCATAAGTCTTTGAGGCACCTTTTCATGGTATACACCCTTAGTAATATCCAGTGTTGGATATTATTAGAATGAGACCTGCCAATTGGATATCAACATTTATATGTGTCATTGGATGTTCATATTTGTAGGTATGTGTATTGATCCTTTTAATTTATGATTATTTTTAATGAGTATTTCGAGTTTCATACTTTTATGTATTGATGAAAACTATAATGATATATGTTAATGGTGGGTTAGGATACCCTAGGTATGTCACAAGTAATATTACATCAATGAAAAATAAAATAAATGATTTCCGCTTCTTTTCTTTAACATATGTTCACATAACATGCCCCTTAATAGAAATTATATAGCCTAAATAAATCCATTTCTATCGTGTTTTAGAGGCATGTTAAATTTCCCTAAATTTAAAGAAAGAGACATCAAGCATATAGGTTGATGGCCCCAATGTGCAACTTGGTTGATTATAGATATAATGATAAAGTGATTATATTACATAGTAATCATCTGTATGAGTTATTATGTCACTGCAGCATTAACTTATTTCACTATGTGTTCCTTAGAATATTCCAAGATGATAACCTTTGACTTTAGGCTACTTCCTCTAATGCCAGTGAGAAAGAGGAATAGAGGGGCACACACTAAGTGTATCCAGAATCTTAGTTAAACAATATATTATTATTTGTTATATAAAAATTATAATAAATATTATTCATACATGTGTTTTAATAATTATTCATGCATACTTGATCACATAGGGTTCCTTTGTAGTTATTTGGGAGAATATTATGTGAGCGGAATATTTTAAAAAAAATATTTTCTATTTAGTGGATATAATATTTATTTATTTTTTGATGAATAATGGGGTGATATTTATTTTTTAAATTAACAATAGTTATTAAGGTCATGATAAATATTATGGAGGAATTAAGGACCAATTTTTAAGTCCGGTATGAAATAATATATATTGAATATTATTTGATTAAATAATATTTACTTTAATTCAAATGTTAAGCATATTCTAAAAAAATAATAATATTGTGATTAATATTTTAGAAATGGGGTTCTCTAAGGGAAAAAATATATTTAAAGGTACCTGTGAAAATATTTATTTCTAAACCCTAGAGGTATTTGAACCCAATAATATTATTTTCTATGAGAGACGATTCATTTTGTGTTGTGCACAATGATAGATAATGAGAATATACTCAATACATAGAGATATTTCTCTCCAAAAAACGCTCCTAAGAATGGAGAGTGATATTTTCCCCACAGAGATATGAAGTCTAGTGAGATCTAAGAGAATTATTTGGAATTTATTCTCTTGGAGATCAAAGGAGAACGACGCAAGTGATAGGATTTGTCATTCTAGCTCCCAAAGAATCCTACAGTGATGTTCAGATATTTTCTGGAACACATGTGGATCACAACTTGAGGGAATATTCTCTTTATTCATATAATACAATGATATTACAAAATAGACCTATTTTCAATTTTATCAATGAAGAAGGAATTTGAACAATGTAATTATTTAATTAACTGAATTAACTTTAAATAATATGTGATAATCTTGCACTCGGTTCTGGTGTTTTTTCCTTTGATTCCAATACGTTTCTTATGGAGTTTATCATCATCCAAATATAATTTTGATCATCGATCATGAAAAAAAGTAAATGTGGGCACAAACCATCACATGATTCCATAATACCCAAAACCATCATGCTGTATCACAATAGTCGCATATTTATTTATAATAATTGAAATATAGTTAATTTATTTGGGAATGATTTATCTTAAATAATAATAACTAATAATTGAATGATATTTTTATTAAATGAATAATTCTTTTCATGAATTTGAATGATCATGAGTATAGACTACACCTATGTATGTGATTGGTATAATTTAATTTATTATAGAATTAAACTTTTGACATGTATTTCAACTCACATCTAATTATGTATGGGCCTGAATGCCAATTGTATATTTTTTGTAAATCCCTTATTTCACTCACCAGCTAGATAAAATAACCATTAGCAACATACCATGATAATACTACTTTTTTATTTTATTTCTGTCATGTTTCATGGTTATTTCATTATGTATGTTTTTTCGTAATCACATGAATTATTAAATTAACCAGAATGAAATATAGAACTAAGAAAATTTTCTTATGAATAAATATTATCTAATACATGGTTAATCACATAAATAAATACACTTAATATTAAAAATAATGAAATAATTATAATAATTGTAAATTTAATCATAAATGATAAAATACTCCAATTAATTATATTAAGTCACTATAGCCTTCCACTACCTGATTTAAAATCAAGACATAGTTAAAAGTGCATAAGCATATAATGTTTGGGTAATTTCAATTATCAGGTAATTATAACATGATGTTTTGGGTTGACTTAACTCTATTCACATCAATAGTTGACTGCCAAATCAATAATTTGTTGTCACTGAGAGGCAATGGCTGAAGAAATGAAACATAAGGATTTAAGGATTGGGGAGTCCACTTAACAAATCAAGGGGTTGTTAGTTAACATTGTTGGAATTTGTGATTCCTACCTAAAACCATTAAAATTTATTATCTAACCAATGTTGGGGTAATGAGAAAGGGAATATAGATCCTTTCCATAAGAATATTCTAGAAACATGATATTCTAAAGCCAATGATGATGATTATTGGGGTTCAATAAAATAGTGAGAGCTTAATAAATATAATATTTACTTATTTGTATAAATTTTATCAGATAAATTACTAAATCTATACTCATATTAATTTTAGAACTAATAATATAATTGACGTCAAACATATCACTGTAATCCATACCTGATAAGGATAACCTTCTCACAGGAACACATTTCCCAGAGTGGAAGAGGAACTTACACGTTATCCTTAACCATGAAAGGAAATTGTATATTCTCAAAGAACCAATTCTTGATGCAGATGGAAATGAGGCTAGTGATGAATAGTTTTCTCTCAATAAGATACATTTTAATGATTTCATAGATTTTTAGTGTTTAATTCTATTATCTATGACCAATGATATTTTGAAGCAAAATTATGACATGGTTTCCTATAACATTATGTCTCATAATCGGGATCCCTATGAAGAGAATGAGAGATAAGAGAGATATGAAATATCTAATTATTTTCTTACAACTAATCATGGAGAGTCTATGGAAACTGGGCCTCATGCAATCAAGCTTATTGGCTACAATGAATCATTTTACATCTTATAGTTTAAATTACCACATGAGTTATGTACTGATCTCATAATTTCATCACTGCCCAAGAACATATCCATATTTATTGTTAATTATGATATGAGAAATAATGGGAAGTTTATTTCAAAAAATCTTACATTGATTCTACAATTAAATAAGGAATTGGGTATTGAAAAAACCAAGGTCCCTATGGTGAATAATAGATGTAAGAACTAGTAAAAGGGGTCCAAGACTCATAACAAGTCAAAAATCTCTAGAGCACCATCCTTCCACGAAGAATAATATCTACATGAATGGTAAGAAAAATGATTCATTCTGTTGTTCACATGGAAATCCAATCCACTGGAAGAGGAACTAAACCCAGAAGAAAGTGGAAGCTAAAGGTATGTTCATTATCGAGTATAATATTTCAATATCAACAAATTGAGTATTATATATAACTTTTGGTAACCACATCTTTATCCAAATGTATGAACCATATAGATTCTATAATATTTCTTGAGGACATGTGGATGTGAGAGCTACTATTGGTGTGAGGGTAGTTGCTCAATCAATTGGTGACTACCACCTTTAAATGACAAAGAGAATGATTTTGATTCTAAAAGATTTTTATTATATACCAATGGTTACTAAGAACATAATTTTTTTTATCATGCCTAAATGAATATGGTTTTATTTTCAAATTTGGAAATAAATTTTTTTTCTTATATAAAGACAAAATATGTTATGGTATTGAATATTTAAATAAATATCATTATGTATTTAATTATGAAAAACTGGGTATTAAAAATTTGAAATGAATCATGTTCACACAACTCATAAAACACCTATCTATGGAATCACCATCTTGGTACTATAAGTGAAGTGTTTGAAAAATCTTAATCATGATGGTTATTTAGACTCATCTAAGCTAAAGCCACTAGAAATATTACATGCTTCTTTAGATGAAAAAATGAAAAATCTCCCATTTTCTAGATATGGTGATGGGGCCATATAGCTTCTAGGATTAGCACACACTGATGTGTATGAATCATTTCTAGTAGAATATATAGTTGGGTATTCTTACTTCGTAACATTTACTGAAGAGCTGAGTAGATATGGTTATGTCTAATTGATGAGGTATATGTCCAAGTCCTTTGAGAAATTCAAGGAATTCATGAATGAAGTTGAGAATCATCATATAAATAATACAAAGAATCTATGATCAGATCATGATGGTGAATATCTTAACCAAGATTTTATCGGCCTTCTATGGGAGTTTGAGATCATATCTCAACTCACTCAAACATACACACTGAAAAGGAATGGTGTTAGTGAAATGAGAAACAATACCTTTCTAGACATGGTAAGGTTGATAATGAGTCATGTATATCTTCCATTTTCCTTTTTGGGATATGAATTACAAGATACATCATACACATTAAACTGAGTACCAACTAATCAGAAAAATAAAATTCCATTTGAGTTCTAAAGTGAAATGAAATCTGTTTTTCCATACATGTGTATGGGGTTTCAAGGTGTTTTTATGGCCTTCTAAGGAAAAAACTTGCACCTGTTTTTTTTATCTTTACAGGGTACCATATGTAAGCAAAGGGATACTACCTATACAACCCCATGGAAAGAAAGTGATTGGCGCTAGAAAAGACAAATATATTGAGAGTGAGGAAATCCTAAAAAATGATAATTGGAGAAATATTGGCTTCGATAGAGTTGAAGCTCAAGATAACCAAGAATTGTTAAAAGAATAGGTTCTACAGGTCCCCATGGAAAAATTAATTCCTGAAATAGAAGTTCTCCATAGGAGCATAAAAGAGGTAAGAGAAATAGATAGATAAATTCTTATAGTCAATGAATATGTAGAAACATTATTGTAGGAAAATTATAGACCCTCTATCCAAAAAAGATATAGTAGAGAGCTCATAAGATGCAAGATGGAAGGAATACATGAATTCTGAAATGGATTCCATATATCATAAAAACGTTTTCATTTTTGACGGTGCACTAGTTGATGTAAACAAAATAGGGGGAAAAAGGTATTCAAGATAAAAATGGACATGGAAGGTAAAGTAAATACCTATAAAGCACGAATAGTGTATAAATGGTTCAAAAATAATCATGGAATTAACTATGATGTAAAATTTTCACCAATTTCCGTGTCTAAGTCTATCAGAATTATACTTGCTATAACAACTTACCATGATAATGAGATTTGGAATATGGATGCCAAAATTGTATTCCTTAATGGGAACCATTAATAACATGTCTGTATGACACAACTAGAAGGGTTTGTGACTCCAAGTTATGAAAAAAAATATTTTCAAGGTGTATACACCCATTTATGGATTGATGCTAGAATCTAGGTCATGGAACATTGAATTTGACAAATCTATAAAATAATTTAGTTTCATTAAGAACCAATGTGATCCATGTGTTTAAATGTGGTTTAGTGGAAATACGGTTGTTATCCTAGTAGTATATATTGATGATATATTATTGATAGGAAAAGTCATACTAGTCTTACAATATATTAAGGATTGGTTAAAAAAATGTTTCTCCGTGAAGGAGTTATATGAAGAAACCTATATTCTAGGGATCAAGATGATTTGTGTTTGATTTGAGAGGATTACCGGACTATGTCAAAGTATATATATTGACCAGATACTAATGTGATTTATTATGAAAAAATTCAAGAGGGTATTAGTTCCAGTGTCACATGGTTTATATCTTTTTAAGATAGTGTGTCCTCACACACAATAGAAGAAAGTGACAATGAGTAATTTACCTACTTTTCTGTGATAGGATCCGTCATGTATGCCATGTTATGTACTATAATTTATGTTTCATATGAATTAATAATGGTAGGAATATATCATACTGATATAAAAGAACAACATTTTTCTACTATTAAGGCTATCCTTAACTATATCAGAAGAAGTATGGATATGTTGATGGTGTATGGAGGAGATGAGGATATGGTCATCATGGGTTATATTGATTCTAGTTTTTAGATAGATTAGTATAATCTAACGTTGTTGTTAGGATATTTTTTCTATCTCAACAGAGGAGTTGTGAGCTATAATAGTTCAAAGAAGCTAGTTGTTGGTGATTCTACAGTGGATTCCAAGTAAATAGTGGCTTCTGATGGATCCAAGGAAGCTGTTTAGATATAAAACATTATCATGGATCTTGATTTGGTACCTAGTAGTAAGGAACCTATCACATTGTATTGTGATAAAACCACAATTTAGGATCTTGAAAAAGAGCAAAGGTTACACCAATGAACAAAGCATATACTATGAATGTATCACTTGTTGAGTGATTTTTATTTGAGGGGTGAAGTTTTAGTAAGCATAATATGATTGGAAGAGAACGTATTGGACCACTTGATTAATGGTCAATTTTAGGAAAATCATGAGTATCATGTAAGAGCTAGAAGACTAAAGGATGTTAGCAGTAGGCTCTAGTGAAAGTTGGAGTCTGTAGGAGTTGGATCACTAGAACCAAATTTTGTATACATTATGAAAACATTTATTATTAGTTTTGAGAATTAATAAACTCTTTATCACATAATGACTATTCTTATGTATATAATTGTATGTGATAATGTCCTGAGAGTAGTTTCATGCTAAAAGGTCATAGTAGTTCTACTCTTTGATGAGAACCCAGAAGTGTTATGAAACAATTATTCAATTTATATTCTATAGCTATATGATATCATTTTTGGGACCCAAATGATACATTCTATCAGGGATGGAGACTCAAAGGACTTTGTGCCACCTTCTTAGGGTTTACAAGGTTGGTTATATCAAGTGTAGGATATTATAATAATGAGACCCACGAGTAGGAAATCAAGAATAATATGTGTCATTAGATGTTAATATTTGTGGACTTGTGTATTTATCCTTATACTTTAAGATTATTACTAATGAGTATTATGAGATTCTTACTTTTATTGATTGATAAATACCATTGAGACATATGTTCACGGTGAGGTAGGATACATCGGGTACATCATGGGTAATATTGTGTTAATGAATAACATGAGAAAGGATTTTCCCTTCAGTTCTTTAATAAAAGATGATATCATTGTCCCTTTTATGGAAATGATATATCCTAAATAGACCCATGACCTTCTATAGGAATGTTCAATTTCCTTAAAGTCAATGAAAGATACATCAAGCATATAGGTTTATGTCACCAATGTGCAACTTCATTGATTAGATATATCATGATAAAGGGATTATATGACATAGTAAGCATCTATATGAGGTATTAGGTCATTAAAAAAATATTTTTTTTCTCTATGGATTTTTTAGAGTGTTGATAGAAGCTAACCTTGGACTTTAGGATGCTTCATCTAATTCCACTAAGAAAGAGTCTTAAAAGGTGACACACTAAGTGTATCCAAAATTTCTGTTAAATAATATATTATTAATTATAGTTTATTAAGTTCAATAAATATTTTTTTTTCATGTGGTTTAATAAATATTCATGCATACTTGACCATATACATTTCATTATCATTTATTTGATAGAATATTATGTGAGTGGAATATTTAATAAATATTTATTTTTTTATTTAGTGAATATAATATTTATTTATTTATTGGTGGATAATACAGTGGTATTTATTAATTAAATAAATTTTCATTATTTAAGGACTGATGAATATAATGGAGGAATGGTAGATTGAGTTTTTATGTTTTGTGAGAAGGAATAAATATATTGAATATTATTTGAATAAATAATATTTAATCTAATTGACATGTTAAGCACATGTCAAGGAAATAATAATAATAATAATATTTTAGGAATGATTATCCCCATGGGAGTAAATAAATATTAAAGGAAACTTGTGAAAATATTTATTTCTAAACCATAGTAGTATTTAAACCCAATTATATTATTTTCCAAGAGAGACAGTTCAATTTGTGTTGTGAACAATGAAATTTGGTGATAATCCTATCAATCCCTAGAGAGTTCAATCTCCAAGATTCTCCCAATAATGAAGAGTGGTCTTCCTCCATCTCTCACTATTAATTCTATAGTGGTCAAGTAGAACACATTTCAAGAGATTTTTGTGGTGACTAATGGATAATTACACAAGCGATAAAATCTACAATGCTAGCACCCAGAGATTATTTTGGCAACACTCGTAGATTTTCTGAATATGCGTGGATCACCTTTAGAGTTAATCTTCTTTTGATTCCTTAATGAAATGATGATACAATGTAGTTATATTTTCAGATACATAAAAAAATAATTAATTCACACATTGTAATTATTTATTTAATTAAATTCATTATAAATAATATGTGATGATTTTGTTCTTGGTTCTGAAATTCTATACATTGTCTTGTTTATTTGATTCAATTTTGATGATTACAACATTAATAATTATGTAAATCTTAGATTGATCATCGGTCATAGAAAAAATAATAGTTGGGAATGAACCATCACACACTTCTGCTATGATTGGAACCTTCAGATTAGCTAATCTAGGAGTGGTTGTTTATGTTTCCGATCATGTCATTAGTTATGGATCAAAAAATATATTATTTATCCTCTCATGTAGTTATTATGAAATATATTATCTCAAATGAGATAGACTATGGAGTATTAAATCACATAAAGATAGTATATATAATGTGATTGTCTATTTATAGGAGGGTCATGTGATGTGCTTATCCAAAAAGATGAATGAAATGTGATATATTTATTAACCAAGATAGTTTATAATTAGAGAATTGAGAACAAATGTGTCGAATATGCGAGATTTACATATACCATTTCCCATGGTAAATTGATGTCTTATACAAAAAGAATATATGATAGAGAATAATTTCCTGATATGTGGCTGGTGGACGTAGCTATATAAATACATGTGTTTAATAGAGATCACATTAGATCCATTTGTGTCTTGGGTGACATTAATAATTTTATAGAGGCCACTGTTTGCTAATATTTATGAATATAGTGATTCATGTTATTTTTAAACTCTATATCTTACAAAGGGCCCACACTTTTTGGTTGGATTAATTATGATTGAATTGGACTCAAAGAACTACTCTAATTTTTTGGGGCTTATCCAATAAAATTTTGATGGGTTTTAAGAAGGTATTACGTATGATGGGATATAAGGTGAAATTTATGATAGTTTTTGAAAATTGTTTTGGAAGATATCAAAATGATTTTGGGATATAGTTTCATGAGTTTTCATATATTATATAATATAAGGCAAAATGGAACCATGCATTATAGGATTTAAATATAATTGGAGATTGGCGAAGTTGGATATTCCCTAAAACATCAAAATTTCGTGACTTGATGTAGTGAAGCTAATTATAGGGTATTAAAGGGTAATTTGTAGGTAATGGGTTTTCATTCTACTCCACTACCTTACTCAATTAGATATAATATTGAGTAAGTTGTAAAGGGACCATGAAATTTGATTTCATACTACTACATAACTCCATTATATTTTATGATTGATAGGCAATCATAAGGTATATCATTGTATTTTATTTCCCTTAAATCCATGCATACCCATCCTATTCATTTCAATGAATCATATAATATGATTCATTTTCCAAGGATATGATATAAAATCAATAGATTATCATAATCATATTAATTTTTGGTGGAAATATTACTCCAATAGCTATCACTCAGCTATTATAAGACTTGAAATGTAAGGGAGTTAAATAATTGCATATAATACATGTATAATTCATGGAATTAAGTCATTAATTGTAATAGAATAATTAATACATGGATTATTATGTTGATTCTGAGGGGACTTATAAGATTTGTTACTATGCAATGGATATGTATAATGATGATTTCTCAATTCCAAGTCCAATAACCCTTACCAATCCTATCAATTCCAAATTTTAGTGTATCTCTTATAGCATGATTTTGTTTGATTATTATTTTTCATGACATTAATAAGATAAGTGGGTTTCCTTGAGTGTATATAAGAGGAAATTTTGGACATTGTTGGTAATGTATTATTAGTTTAAGAGTGGATGATTTTTAAAATGAAAAACAAGAAAATTTATCATATGAATAGAGGACTAATTCAATTCAACTAATTCTAATATTACCTAATTGAATGGTTAGTTTAGAAAATAATGTATAATTTATGGAATTATTATGTTTTATAAACCTCATTGATGATTTTTTATCTTGAGTGGTTTTATGTAAATTTAAAGAGAATTGTTAATTATCCTTATGTAATAATTATCACTTTGGTGGTATTTTAAAGGTAATTACATGAATTTAAAATAGAGAATTAGTTTAGTAGTGACAGTAAATAACTATACTATCAATGTTTTTATAGTATAATTAAGATTCAAGAATACTTAAATAATGTACTGAAGATAACAACATCTTTTTTGAAAAGTTTGTGTTCATAGAAATTTACACATTGTCTTGCAAATTAATAAACTAGAAAGTTATGTATATAGGTAACTAATGACCTCAACTCAAAAGAAGATAGTGGTAAACCATATTGAATGAATTTAATCTATCTCTCCCTCTCCCTTCTAGAAGATATTTTTTCAATAATATTATACTCTATAAAATTTCATGAATTCATAGAAAATTTGTATCCCATTCAATATGTTAAAAGTCCATTAATAATTCTAAAGGTTTAAATTTTTACTTATTGATAACTATACATAGAAACAAGCTCATGTCCCTAAAAATTCTCCAAGGGTTTTTGGACCATAGAGAGTGGAGGGATGAGTCAGTGGTTACATAAAAATACTATCAATTATTACCTATTTAATTAAAACTATTACACTACTTGCATAATAATTCCAGTATTTTATTCCACACCAAGTCACATTGATATTTCAATATATAAAGGAACAAGGAAACAAGGACTGATAAGGTTGGATCAAAGGCCTACACCCTTCCAAGTTTGGATTTTCACCTAATTAATGGTTTCTTCACTGTAATCAGATCTTATTAACATGGTTAGTTCCTCTCAAACAAATAATGAGTCTCATTGTGTATATAGATACATGATTCTCATTGTATTTCCTCTTTAAATATTCCCACTGGGATTATTCTATAACAACATGGGGTTTTACATGAGTGGGAATCTGCTCAATTTTGAGATTTGGGGTCATAGGACCATCCTAGGGAAAAATTAAGTTTACTCTAGTTGGAGATCTTTGGGAAAACAATTATAGTTCTGTTAATTTGGAAGATAGTGCTCAACCCTAGTTAAATATATCATGTGAAAGTGAGTGTCATGGGTCATTGAAAATCATATAATCAAAATATTATATTATTTTAATGTGCACATGTTATTTTTTAATGAAATGTTGATATATCATGAATGATACCTCATAGGAAAATACAAAGACTGCCCATGAGTCTGAAACAACATGTTTACCATAACTATGATGTTACTTTAGTTTGTATCTGGAATATCTAGTGTTAATTATTATGAGTGGATTAATTAAATAATTTAACAGTTTAATTAATTATTCTAATATATGGAGAAACCCTATGACATTTTTATTTATTCCTCCTTATGTAATCTCTTTTGGGAAAACTGTTTTGTGGTTGACCAACTATAGAGAGAGAAGAGGATATGATCAATAATGGTGGAAGTTTCAACTGATTGAGAAGAAGGATCATATCCACAATGATGCATATAAATTTATTTTTATGAAGATGATGAAAAAACCTATAGATACAACATTAGAATTAAATTTGTAAAATTTTCTATTGAGGAAGTGACTTTTTATTAATGAAACTTATCAAATTTTTTATTATGACAAAACATAGATTAATCTTCCTTAAATTTAATCAATGATAAATTATTTTCATGTTTCCATCAACTTCAATTTTAATATAAATTATTTTTTTATTATTTGGTTCATAAACTATGAATAATTCTCTCTCACAATTATTCAGAAGTTAATCACTAAAAATTAATTTTCTTATGGTATAAAAATCCACAAAAACATAATATTTTTGTATAAATTATTATTATTTTTTTAATTTGTTAACATGGGTGAAAGTTCAATGATTAGGATGTGAGAAATATCAAGGATGACCACAAAAATGTGCATGTTTCAAGTGAAAGATTATTTTCGAGTGGTGAGACATTAAAGTTTTTAGTGATTGAAGATGAAATATGAGGGATTTAAATTAAATTACAATTTTAGAAATCACTGCTCAAGAATAGTTTTATAGTGATTTTTATTTCAAGTAAAATGCATCCTCTGAAGGACCATTGATGATGATCAAAATCCATTGAAGAATCAAAATGACTTCATTATGACCCGAGATTAAAAAAGTATGTGAGAAGATGACAAGAGTATGATTTTCTAAAAAACTATTCTCAGAATTTAGACATCACTGGTTAATTTAGAATGATCAATGTGAGAGTTGATATTTTCAGAAGTGATTCATAGAATATTCATAAGATGAGGACTAAATATTGGAAGATGAATCATTGAACTAGTATTCTAGAACTTTCCTGACTTTGAAATGCGTAGTTAAAAAGAAACACACTCAGTGTATTAATTTTTTGTTGTGTTGGGTATTCATCTGGAGTTACGGATCACCTGGTTTTGTGACCGTTCAACCTGCCATTTTTCTCTGCCAACTAGTTTGGAATGTATGAGAAGTACATTTCTATGGACCAGTGTGGCCCCATAGGCCATGTGAGTTGGAATGAACCTTGTGTACCCTCTAGGGTACACAACTTGGGTAGAGGGGTACATAACGAGTACCTACATAGATAAGGTACACATTGTGAACCTTCTAAATATTGTGTAGTTTTCAATATCATTCCATATAGAATAAAAAAATTCACTGTGACAAGTTTTTATAACCAATGTGTACCCCTAGGACAAATTGTGTATTACTCCATAGCCTAGAATTGTTTTTTCAGGAACAAATTTCCACCACATTATTCTTAAGTGGGGTAGTTATTTTACACATTGGGATCCGGATCCTCCCAAGGAGTCAATATTTCACCCATGTAAGAATAAAGATGGAATCCCCTACCTATGAAATCAGATTAAGTCAATATTTCACCCATATTATGGGGTAGAGATCATATATAAATAGAGTCAGTATTTGACCCATATATCAACCATGAAATGGATAGATATCCTATATTTGAGTTGTTATTTCACCCATTTTCATTGGGAAATGATCCATAGATGTCATTTTAGGTAATAAATACATAGATTTCATAAGGCTATACTCAGGGATTTGAGCATCTTTCAAAGCATATATGTTTTTAAACATACCCTCAGGAAGTACATAATATCTAATTAGAGGAGTGAGATTTAAGGTTAATTATACTCTTATTTTTCTATTTTGTAGGTGATGTGGATATTGGGTGTGTAATTCCCCCAACCTGAGTTACTTAGAACATGTGGATTATTTATTACATATAGAAAATTATAATATATTACATTCCATGGATCAAGGTTTAGTAGTCCTAGATAAACTAGAAACATCACATTTCATCTTTATAACATAAAATTTTATGTCTATATTTCAAAATTTTATTCTTTATTCCAAAAATGTTATTCTTATTTGATCATAGTATTAAACAACATTACCAAGGAAAATGGAGAAAAAAAGTAAAGGTGGTGAGATTAAATTTTCCGTAAGGGAAAAATATACATAATAAACTAATAAAGGATATATATGGAATAGAAATTAATATAAGTCAAATTGAATCCATAAAAATGAATACATAAATGTAATATATGGAAGAAGGTAAAATTAATAGTCACAAGGATAAAAAATAATTTTAAATTTGAAATTACAATATGATGGGAATCATAAACTTATCATCGATGCCTTGTTCTAATACATTATACATAAGAAGTAAGGATGATCCTATTACCATGTATTAGTGGTCCCATGAGACATACCAGTGCACTAAAGGGATATGCAATTATGGTAACACCAATAATATAATATTACAATGAATTATATCCCATTCAAAATGATCATATTTGGTACATGGAATAATGTTCAACGATGAACAACTAAAAAATACATGACACATTAGCCCAATTGTACTTGTCATACATGATATTTCTATATGGAATAACAAATTATATAGGTCATTAATAGATTTAAAAAGTAAATTAAATAATTGTAGTGTCTAATTAAATTCCCTAAATACATATAATGAATAAGTAGGGTTTCACAATTTTCATAAAATTAGTCACAACAAGTTAATTATATGAATTTGTAGTTAATGATTACCTATCAAGATTATTTTTTTAAATAAATTTATAAAATTTTATTTTAAATGTTAGGAGACCAAAGAACCACAAAAATTATACAAAAACATTTAAATTCATTGTTTTGGATTATAAAGCCACTGATTATTACCCATAGAATATCCCCCTGGAGTGTCAAACACAGTGAGCAGTAAGGGCCCACTCAGCATGCATCTGTATGATGACTAGGATATACCCGAGCATCTATTTTCTGGGTTACTACCCTAATATGCATCCGATCCAAAACCACATACACTTTTAGTATCCTTATAGAAATGTATTTTCTTAAAAAATCACAGAGATTTTAATAAAACCAAAGTATAGGATTTCTATGGGAATGAAGAGGTTTAGGATTAGTGACAACCTATGAATTATGAATAGTGTGAGTTAATGGAATGATCAAAAAGGTTATATTTCTTAATAATGGAACATAAAATGAGATCAAAAAAATATGAGATAATTACTTAGAGATTAAAAAGGATATGGAAATGGTAATTTAAATAGGAATTCAATAGAGAGAGAGAATCAACCCTTACATTGACATAGTAATGAATTAAAAAATGATATAAAGTAAGGGATTTGGGTAATGTAACCATAATAATAGTTCAATGGGTATATAATTACATGAAAAAATTTCATAGAATATTATAATATGACAATTTATATGAGATTAAAAATAATGAATTAAAAATAGAATATGAATGGAGACAAGTAGGGGCCCTTACCTTTATTGAGTTTCTTAGATTGTAACCCAACATTATATCCATCCAAAATATTCTTGTTAAGATAGATCTAGGGTAGATAATCCTTGAGAGATCAATGAACAAGGATCTTTGAATTTTTTGTGTAATAATTATAGGAGGAGCGGGTATTTTTAGGTGTAGTGAGTTGAATTTAATGGAATAATTTTTAATTATTTTGTTATTACACATTCAATTAATGATATACTATAACCATTGTTCTCTACTACCACCCTTAATTCTCCAATATAGTGTTTAGTGCTAAAAATAGTGAAAGAAAACTTTTTGGGCCAAATTGAATCATGATTACATTGAAATTATATCATATGTACCGTATTTACTATGTTTTATCATATTCTACTATTTTAGTATATTTTACTATTTTAATCAAAAAATACCAAATTTCACCCCATAAATAATTTCTCCATTATAATTACAAATATGAAATCCATTTTATCATATTCATTACCTAATTTCAAAAATTATACCTTTTATGTTATGTTGGTACATACATCAAAAATAATGTATATGAATAAGCGCACTTTCAATTTATTAAAGAATTTAAATTATAAAATAACTCAAGCCCTATATAAATAGAATTTAATAACACCATCATATTCCATAAAGGTTATGTGTGAAATGATCTTAGTTTTAGGGGGTGGTCTGTCCAACATTTATTGGGTGGTGATATCCACTAACTAGAACTTCTCTGGACGATGGTTCCTCTCCATATTAAATTATTGGAGTTCTACTTGGGCTTGGTTAAGGGAGAACCCTAGTGTTTCAACCTCATTATCAGGATCTAAAAAATTAACTTCATATGTAATATTATTATTGTTATAATCCATATTTCATCCTATCTATGATAATTAACATTCTCCATTACCCTTAATATAGACCAATCCTAAAAATATATTCTTAATCTCTATACAGACAACAGTTATGATGCCCAATGGTCATATTGACTAATGATGATAATTTACAACAGTTATATTAACCAATAGTCATAATTATGAATGTTCATATTGAACGATGGTCATAGTTCCAAATGGTCATATTGATCCTTATATAAACATTTACATTTAACCCCCCTCATAAAATTCTATACATTCTTACACCATATATATTCCAATTTTTATTGTTCTATTTTTAATAGAAATGTATCTTATATAGATGTTATTACTTTTAGATTATAATGCACCAGATTACAACATTATAGTGTTATTGTACATCATTAACATCTTTATGGTACTAATTTTAGCTTATTTTATATATTTAGTTTCATAGTTCCTTTGTTGCATCAATATGCATTTTACTATTATGATTATATAATAAAGTGTCCATTTTGAAATAATCATATGATGAGGGGTTAATTTACGATTACAGAATCGTTGGTATTACATTCTACCCCCCTTAAAATAATCCGTAAAATTATAAATCAAAATCTAAACAAATGTGGATAAGTATTTAATAGAGAATCCTTTAGCTCCCATGACACCTCTTCTATAAGATGATTCCTCCAAATAACCTTCATCTACCGAGTCTTTCTATATCGTAGTACTTATTCCCTTGTATCATGAATATGAATTAGAGATTATTTATATGATAATTATAGTTCCAAATCAACCTAATTGGATTTTAGAACATGGTTAGGGTCTCGAATAAAATTCTTTATAAGTGATATATGGAAGACATCATGAACTTTTTATATATTTTATGGTATGAAAAAACGATATTTCCTTGCTCTAATCCACTCCAATATTTTAAATGGAAAAATATATCTTGGATCAAACAACCCTTTCTTTCTATTTCTCACAAAACCTTTCAATGGATATAACTTCAAGAAGGCATAGTCTACCACTTAGAATTTAATATACTTCCTTAGATAGACAAAACAAGTTTTCTATATTTTTTTGGGTTGCCTTGATATGATTCTGAATGGATATTACCATCTTAGTTGTATATTATACAAGTTCTAGATCCAAAATCTCTCTTTCTATGACTTCGTTAAATCATATATGTGTTCGACATACCATTTTATAAAATACTTCATATGGTTCAATGTAAATGTTGGAGTGGTAACTATTATTATAGTGAAAACCCCCAAGAGATAAATATCGATCCTAATTTCCTTGGAAGTCATGTGATAATAGACTTAGAATTTACTCAAATGACTATATAGTCCATTAATTATTCCCATCCATGTGAGGGTGATATGACATGCTAAGATTAAGCTCTGTATTTATATATTTTTGGACAATCCTGCAATATTTTTAAGTAAACCAATGGTCATGAATTAATAATATTGACAAGGGTATTCCATGAATTCAAATAACATAATTTATATACAATCATGTGAAGCATTCCATAGAAATGTTTTCTTGAATTTCAAGGAAATGTGCTAATTATGTGAGAGGATCAACAATTACCCATATATCATTATTCACATTACATATATTAGGATTCCAAATAAATAAATCCATAGTAATATTATCCCACATTCATTATGGTATAGGTAGATTATGCATTACTACTTTGGTAAGATGTCTTTCAGACATCACCTACCAGCGTACTAAGTATATAATAATATAATATGAAATTTATCTCTTTATATTTCCCACCAAAAATTTATCCCATATATCTCTATAAATATTATTATTACTAGGATTTTTAGAGAATATTTATCTACAAGCCTCATCCAATAAATCAGTATTCAACTCTGGTATAGATCCAACACATATCCTATTTCCAAATCACAAAACTCCTTAACAAGAAATGTTAAACTCTAGTAATTTACCATTCATCACATCATCCATCTTCTTTTGTATGGATTTATCACCTCATTGAGATTTATTAATCATATCTAATAAATATGATCAGGTTATTAAATGGAATAATAGTGATGCTTCCCATTCCATTATAATACCCCAATCCATCCTTAATTGTAATTTTATAATTGGATATTTATTTACCATCGACATAGATTAGGTATCATGGACTTTTCTGCTCAAAGAATCTACCACCATGTTTTATTTCTCGGTATTCTAATGGATAACATATAATAATCCATGAGTAGTTACAACCATCTTCATTTCCTTATATTAATATTTTTTTGATTGAATATATATTTTAAAATATTGTGGTCTATGCATATATCATATCTCTCTCCATTGAGGTAACATTTATATATCTTTATAATAATGATTACTACTTCCAATTGTATATCACGAGTCAGATATTTAATCATAGGGGGTTTAAAATATCTTAATGTGTAGGTGAAAACTCTATTATATTACAATAGAACACATCCATGACCTTCTTCTAATGCATAAATGTTAATAATAAAGCCTACTTTACATGATGATAGATTCAATACATGTGAATTCACCAATATCCTATTTTATTTTTAAAAATAGATTTAAATATCTTTATACATATGAACTTATCCCCCTTACATGTTAGTTTTGTTAACATATTATCCCTTTCAGATTTTTTTAACAAAACACTAATTGTATCCTACTAACCCAAGAAAACATCATATTTAAGTTATATCCTTAGGTATCAGACTTTCCTGAAAAAATTCCATCTTGGAAGGGTCAACAGATATACCATCCATGGACACAATATGACCAAGAAGAGAAACGTTTTGAATCATAAATTCCAATTTACTAAATTTCCCATATAAATCCTTCTTTCTCAACACCACAAGAACAATTTTTAAATGAGTATCATGATCTTTATAAATCTTCGATTATATTTTAATTTAATCAAGGTATTTATTGAAGACATTGTTAATTTAATTCATAAACACATAGGGATCATTTTTTAACCCAAATGGAATTACTATGAAATCATAATGACCAAAACTCATACAAAATTTTGCTATTGGAATATCTAAATTATTAATTTTTCAATAATAGTAGCCATAACAGAGATCAATCTTTGAAATAAATTTATCCCTTTGAATTTAGTCAAAGATGTCATCAATATTAGGAAATGGATACTTTTCCATTATTATAATTCCATTGATTTTCTTATAATAGATACATAATATCCATGTCTCATCCTTCTTATTCACAAATAGAATAGGTGGTACCCATGGTAAAACACTTGGATGAGTGAAACATTTATCACATAAGTCTTTCATTTGCTTCTTAAACCCAACTAACTCCACTAGATCCACTATATATGTTGTATTATATATTTGGTTTACATCTGGGATGAGATAAATAGATAATTAAACTTATTGATCAAGGGATATTCAAGGTAATTAATCAAGAAGTATACCAATATATTCTAACAAAATTGGTATGTTTTATATTCTATGAAACCACTTACACACCATTGATTGAATTACATCCATATCCTCTAAATGAATTTTATTAAGTTGGGATATTGGTGGAGGATCAACATAAGATTCAGTTAATGACATATCTCTGTGAAAATAATAAATTCCTTAATTTTCAAACAAATTAAAACTTATTTGACCCTACAATAAATTATTTCATTTCAGTTATAGATCAAATTCATACATGAGATTATATCAGTGTCAAACATGGGTATAATAATCATGTTTTTAAATAGGGTACATATATGATTCATAATGATGAATAACAAACATAAACTATTTACAGTATGATATCCACTCCGAGTCTTGATCGATAACACCATTATTATAGGGTTAGGGAAGTATCTAATTTTATTAGAAAATGTATTTTATATTAAAGAGTGTGAATATACATAATCAAATAGAGAATTATATAAATTTGAGAAAATGATTAATGTTTCTTCCACTACTTCCTTATGAACTTAAAACTTATCTATAGTGATCACATAAGGTTGGCCTCACTATCTTGGCCTCTTCTCGGGTCGATTCCCTTTGTGCATAGAGAATATATTAGAGCAATTACCCATATAATTATAGTTAAAGAATTATATATTGGTGAATTTCTTCTTTAATTTTCACTCATAATCTTAATAAACTTTATCTCAATATTTGGAGAATACACCAAATCCCCTTAAATAAGTTTCTAGATTTTCCCCCCATTTTAAACATGTATGGAACTCTACTCTTCCTTTATTTTTCTTCATAGAAACACTTTTTTAATGGTGATAATCTATCCCATTATTCTATGGATTCCGTTTATATGAAAAAGGTTTCGATAGCTCTTTTTCAGTCTTGACAGATTTTCTTTCTATGTTTAAAAATGTTGACAAATTTTTATATACTAAGGATCTAGAAAACATAGGATCTTAAATATCAAAGAAGTGATCAATATACCTTTTCAGAGTTGTACCGATAATCTAAAACATAAATTTATGTCCTTGTAAAATTTTCCTCATAATCATCCACCGTCTCTTTTTTTCCTTCGGTTTATGAATTTAGTTCCCATCTTCACATATTTTTTAGAGAATATATTTTTATTGAAAAATAAAATTTTATTCATTCTATTACATTTTATCAATCTCTTATACTTCTATAGTATTTTGAATTAAGGACCACCATTTTTCAAAATCACATATTTGATGATACACAACCATAATGTCCTTATCCCCCTTGGAGCATCCTAATACCAAAAATATTTTCTTATAGACACTTAATCCATTATTTTTCCTCCATAAAATTATTATATTCATTAAAATGTGAACGTTTATGCCTCATAAAATGATACAATGTGGTTGATACCTATGGAGGGAAACTAGTTGTTCCACGTTGGAAATGTTATTTATCTTAACCTTAAACAATTGTTCTAGAATAATCATAATTTTCTCAATATCAATATTAACTTCATTATCCTAATTATTTTGCCATTCATCGAATTGTTCATGATTATTGGATTGATTCTTCATCCTAATATAATGCACCATTATCTAAAAAAATGTTATTGATTAATTAGTAAACTTATACTAATCCCAATTCTGATAAAAACTATACACCCCAACCCCTGTTTCCTAAATCTGGTGGGTTATTTATTACATCAAAAATATAATACATGATTTTAAATTCCAAGATAATGGTTTAATAATACTCAAGATTATAAATAAATTACATAAAAATAATAAAATATGAAAGTACACGTATTTATTCCACTAATCTATCCTCATTAAATCATTGTATTCCACTTATTTCCTTGGAAAATAGGGAAACACAATAAAGGCGATGATCTTAAATGCTCAGTAAGGGAAAATGTACAAAGGGTAAATATAAAATATGGAACATCATGAGTATAATTGATGCCACAATAATGAATCTATAAGTCTAATCCATAGAATAAAGAAAAATTCATAATCACATGGATCACAAATAATTTTAAAGATGAAATTTCACAATGCTTGACATCATAAACATATCATTGAAGCCTTATTCCAATACATTATACATAAAAGGAAAGGATACTCCCACTATATTTTCATAGTTATCCCATGAGACCTACCGATTCACTGATGGGATATATAATGCCAATATTTACCCATCACCTAAAATTCTAATTCATTCCGTTATATTCAAAATGATTATATGTTATACATGTTATAATTAATATTAATGAAAAAGTATGAAATACATGCACATTATCCCAATGGAATGTATCATACATGATATTCTCATATTAAAAATTAATTATATAGGAGTATATTTGATTTACACATTCATTTAATTAATTATAATTCATAAGTTACTTCCTTCAAACCATATTAGGAATAATTAGGCATTCACAGTTTTCAAAAATTACCCACTACAATTTATTTATATAAAATTTTAGATAAAAAGTACTATCAAGATTAAATAATTTCAATGTGTTTAGGAAATTTTAATTACAATGGTAGGATTACAAAGTGACACAAAAATTATAAACCACTATAAATTTCTATGTTGTGGTTTATAAAGAGTATAATAATTATCCATGTTATATCCCCTATTAGTGTCAGACATGGTGCATAGTATGGGCCCACTCACCATGCACCAGGATGATCAATGTGATATACAAGAAAAAATATTTTAAGGGTTATTATACCTACATGAATCTACGAAAAAACAAAATTCACTTCTAGTTTCACAATAGGGATTTTGTTTCTCGGAAAATCACACACATTTTACTTAACCGGTGTGTAGGATTTCTTTGGATATGTGGAGGTTTATGTGTAGTACTGGATATGATTTGGGAATAATGTGAGAGAAAGGAATGATCAAAAAGTGTGATATGTCTAAATAATGGAACATACAGTTATATCAACACAGTAATGGGATAAAAAATGTTTGATTAAAAATGATAAAAAAATAGTAATATAAATAGGAATTGTAAAGAGAGAGAATCAAACCTTAATTTGACATAATGATGACTTATAGAAATGGTATAAAGTAAGAGTTTTGGGTAATGTGTCCCAGATAAAAGTTCAATAAATATATAATAACATGGATAAATATCGCGGAATCATATATAATTAAAATTTAAAACATGTAAACTCAGATGGGAAATGAAGAGAGAGAAGTAAGAACCCTTATGTCTCATGAGTTTCTATGATTGGAACCTAGCCTTATATGTAACCCAAATATTTTAGAATGAAGATATTGATAGATAAGATACTCCTTGAGAGTTAAATGAAGAATTTACTAAGAATTTGGTGTGTAATAATTAAAAGTGGGGTGTGTATTTGTAGGTGTGGTGAGTATAATTTTAGAAAATAATTTATTATTTAATTTATTATTCCACTTTCTATCAGTTCTCCACTATTACCATTATTCCATAATACAAACATTTAATCCCCACCATAGTTTTTAGTGACAAAAATAGTGAAATTGAACTTACATGGATGAAATGAGTCATGATTACATAAATATGATATCATATATTCCATATTTACTTTATTTTGTCGTATTCCACCATTTTTATCATATTTTACTATTTGCATATAAATATACCAAATTTCAACCCTTGGAAAATTCCTAAATCACGATTCTAAATATATAATCCATTTTATCAAATTCATTCTCTAATAACTTATATTTTACCTTTTATGTTTTTTTGATACCTACATAAAAAAATAAAGTATATGTGTAAAGATCTTTTCAATTTATTAAAGAATTTACATTATAATATAACTAAAACCCTATATACACAAAATATAATCACAAAATAATATTACATATGGTGAAGGTGTGAAATGGTGGTAGTTTCATGTGGATGTTCAAACAACATTTATTGGGAGGTGATCTTCACTAAATTGTTCTTTTCTCGCGGTTGGTTCTACTCCAACTTCACTTGGTGGAGGTCTTCTTGGGCGTGGTCAAGGGAGAAATACAGTGATTCTACCTCCTTCCCAATCTCTGGAAAATTAACTTTATAATGTTTGTTACTACTGTTCTAATCCATATTTCCCCCAATATATGATAATTAACAAGGATCATTACCCTTAATATACACTAATACAAACAGTCTATTCTTAATGACTATATCTCCAATAGTTATAATCAACTATGGTCATATTGACCTATGATCATAATTCCCAATAGTGATATTGACTAATGGTCACAATTACCACTAGAAATATTGAAAAACTATCATAGTTCCCAAAAATAATATTGATACTCTTGTACCTACATCTAAATAACTTTATAATAGTATCTAAGTTCTTACACCATGTAAATTTCAAGGTTTATTAATTTATTTTTAATAAAAATTAATATCACATACTTGTTATTAATTTTCGAGTATGATCTATTAGAGTAAAATATTATGATCTTTCCACATATTTTTTTATTTTTTATGGTACTAGTTTTAACTACTATTATAAATTTAATTAATTAGAGTTTTTTGTTGTATCAATATGAGTTGTTCTATTATAATGTGATAATAAAGAATTCATTTTACAACAATCTTGTGTTGAATGGTTTATTTAATATTAAATAATATTGGTCATTATAGGAAGACTGTACAGTGAAAGATTCTACGATAAATGTAATTCATAAACACCATGGAGGTTACCTTTAATATGTGATATTACAAATGGCTATTAACTTCAAGATTCATGGAATCTTTTGTGTTTTTAGCCCCACCAAATACATATGTATGGTATTTTTTAGGATTAGAACTATGATGATCGAGGATTCTCCGCATTCATTATTCTTCTAGTGATGAGAATATTTGGATATTTATTATAGAATTTCTTCTAGCTACTCCTTAGTGTTAAGAATTCTATGATAACATTATTATTAAATTTTTCACTATTTTCCTCCTCCTGAACACCTCTTGTTATTGAAGTTGAGTTGTTTGTTTACTATTTCTACATTTATGGTTTTTGGGTATCCTACAAATTATTTTTATACTCAACCTTTCACAAGAACTTGGGTGAACACATATTGTGTTGGTGTAGGTGATGAAAATGTTAGTGATGGATTTGTGGGTGTGGATTTGACATAGCTTGTCCAGAGATGACACATAACAGCTTTGGAGTATGTAGTTTTTGTTGAGATTTGGTGGTACCATCAAAAATTCTTGTTTGGAGGAACCATAATTAAAGGGACACTTCATCTTGGATGGTTATTAGTTTTCCCTTATTGGATATTGGGAATGATTTTTTCCTTTTTTTACATTATGTTATCTACACTTATTATATTGTGAATTTTAGCATATGTTTGATTCATGTGTTATATTCAATATAATTAATCATTTATGTATATCTTGGTGATATTGATGGTATTTATTGTATTATATATATTAATATATTATATGTTATGATATGATAAGTCATCCCATGTATGTGATATGATTACTTGCTACTAGTCACTATAAATTAGCCTATATGAGGTGGGTATGAGGTGGAAAATCACCTTATCATGAATCAAGGTGGGGCCCTGATGAGTCAAGTCATGTCATAGTGGAATCATAGTGGGTCTTTAATAGGAATTTTTATTGGAGTAAATATTCATGTGACACTTTAGATGGCTACATAGGGAAAAAGTGTTAAGGGGTATTAGAGTGTGATTAAAAAATTTGGGAAACCAGAGAAGGTGTGACATCCAATATATACTTTCTCTAGGACCTCGATAACTCTTTTGTTGACCAAGAACCCTAATAAATAGATAGTGGGGTACACGCATCATATAGTGTCCAATTCAATATTACATGTTCTCATTGTTTTAGATCATCCAGATATTCTACAACTCTTGTAGGTGAAACATATTAATTTTTGGGTTCCACACACTGATAGATAGCTTGTATATTGAGGTAGGAATGGAATGATCTCATTTCGGTGGTTGGTCCTATCACAAAGAAATAGTGAGTGATGTGCTATTGTTTCTTTAGTTTTTTTGAGAGGTTTTCTCACCCAATAATTTTAGGTTGCCTATATTCCCTTGATCTTCATGAAAATATTTATTTTAGAGTGAACAATTGATCACATTGGGTTGGATGAGTCTACCGATAGATTCATTATGCTGGATGTGTCTGATGAGAGAGGTCTCCCAATCCCGTGTGTCAATACTGATGAGGTGATCGGGGATCAACAAGATTTGGTGACTTTCTTATTCAGTTGATTCTATCCTATAAAACTATACCAAAGTCACCTGATTGAGCCTTCAAATATTCAAAATCTTGGAGTAAACTCACCATATCCATAGAAATGGGGAATCTTTTCCCTTAAATAAAACCATGGTTGTACAATGGATAGAAAATCCATATTGTAGACATTGAATACGAGAATCTAATTTCCATAGAACTAGATTTTTTTTTTCAATAGGTATTTGGTGGAGAAAATAATGGAGGGATGAAGACCTAAGTTTAAAATATAAAATTTAGTGGTTGTATATTATTTTATGGAAACTAATGTTATCCAATGTGTAACTCAGGTCTATATCCTCATGGACCCTTGTGTTGTTTTTCATAGACACACACGATTCACCTAATGTTCTATACCAAAAATGGTTGGTTATAGTGGATCAACAGGCTTGATGTTTTTCATATATAAAACTATCATTTACATTGACCATTATCCATTTAATATTTTGGTGTCATGAGTTTACCTCTAGTGGAGGAAGAGGCCTTATTGGAAAATCCTTCTTAGTAGAGAATTTGAGTGATGTTACTCATCATGGTGGGTTTTGGTTACTGCTATGGGTATCATGATGTGATTTTAAGATTCATGGATGAGACATGCTACATCTACAATATGGAGAATTTTATTTGTAGTTGTGATAATTTTATCTAGAATAGGGTCTAAAACCCCTCATATATGGAAATTTGAGCCTAAACTATGGATGTTCAGTAAGTTTCTACTCAGTTAGTGAGAATGTATTCATGTTCTATTCACATGGAGATTAAAATCCCTCAGTATGAATATTGTGGCAATCATGAATGCATCAGAGATGTGACCAATGGCCGACCTTTAACAAGAAACTAGTATATGCATCAACCTACATACCGGGAATGATTATTGAAATTTTATAGTTACATGGTAGTGAACTAAATATCTCTTTGATATGATTCATGAATGCAACTATTCAGTCTTTGAGTTCTTGTAGAATGAAATTCTGATTCATGGAGTGGATTGGGTCTTCCGTAAGTGAATCCTTTAAGTCTATTGAAAATAGATTTGTGTTGCCTGTATTGATTGTTTGAACCTCCTAGGTAAAGGAATATGTGTCTAATAAATTATAAAATAATCCTGTTAGTTGTATTTAGGGTATTAATTCTATATTGAAAGGGGAGATGATTCTCACCACTGGTTGATAGTTGTGTCCTCACACCATCATTTTTAGATATATGTTTTGGATGTGATTATGTTATAGTACTTATGTGTGACCAGATGTTGTTAGATAGCATTTTAGATAATGTTTTTTCTTAATAATGTGGTAACTACGTCATCCAACATCTCAATTTGATAATTATTCCTAAAGTACCACAATCTAAATTTAATATAAATAATACATTGATACCATGGGTAAATTATTATATCTTATAATAGTCACATAAACCATTGACTTATAGGTTAAAATATTAGAGATTATATACATAAAAATATTAATTTATCACACTTTTGAACATATCACCATAATCATGCTCCTCTAAAACCTTATATATATATATCTCACTTGATGTAATCATCACTATAACCTGTGGATTTGAAACATAAGAAATGTGTTTTCTCAAATTCTTAGTAAGGGAAAAATATATCCTATGTGTCATATCACAAACATTGTAATGTCCTGGATTTTATCATGTATTAATATTTGGTATTATATAGATTAATTTCAAGATCTGACGCTGAGATGACGTGGAATTCCAAGACTCGGTGTTCCAGGAAAAAAAGATTGAAATATTTTAAAATATTAAATAGAACACGCATAAGAGGTTATCCTGAAAATGTGGAATAGATTCTAAATGGGTGGCCAGATCAGAAATTTTATAGAACCAATGATTTTGTAATGGAAACTTTACCCTAGGTGCGTCCTAACATTGGTCGGCATGGGTTGATTGTGGAAAGTTCATCACAGACTCTCAAATGAATAAAATAACTTAAGAAAGTTATTTTTATTTCAAATCATCAACATAGTGAGGTAGAAATTTAAATAAGTCACATTTTCATAAATTCTAGGTTAGAATCATAAACCTAGAAATTATATGGAGACATTGGAGAGAGAACCTATAGAGTATCCTTCCTGATTAACGACAACAAAATCTTAGATCGACGATCGGCACACACCAATCACAACGGATCATGCCAACAATGATGAAAAAACGATCGTCCTTTGTCAGTGATAGATCTAACATGAGGTAGGATGTATTATTTTGGTTTTCTATTCCTAGTTCGTGATTCCTATGATTATCATAGACCAATCAATGAACAGATTGGACCGCAGGTTGATCATTATGCGGGATGGGCTATTTTTGTGGGATTGATCGAGAGTTTAATCTTGAAATTCATTTTTGATTAATTTATCATTCTAATAGTGATGAACCAAGATCGAAACAAACATTTACCAAGTTTTATACCACTCTATTGGTTTGTTATCTTCTCCCCCTATTCATGCATTCTTCTTCATGTGTTCCTAATTATTCCCTATTATTTGAAACCCTTTGCGAACAATTGATCGTTTCCCCTTCGATTCTTGGAGAAACTACTCGAAACTATAGATCGAGTATCAGAATGACTGGAAAGAGGTGTAACGGTCATTGAATATGTGGTTCGAATTCCTGGGGGTTTCAATTTTATGTTCTTTAGTGGTAAATAATAATAGTTATGATCACGTTTTCTGATCCTATTAATGGACTAAATCACTTTGATTCAGCATTTAGATGGTAAAGAGACCACATATATGATGTTTTGAGATGAACCGATCATAAGTGTGGAGGTTGGATGATCGAATGGAGAAAGCGTGAGGAAGAATTATCGTTCTGGGAAAAGCTGATACACACAGTGTGTAGTCATTGACTACATGGTTTGTGTGTCCCCCCTTGGACAAACTCTGTGTGTAAATGAGAGGCACAAATACATAAGGTGGACTAAACGGACAACAGACATGGTGTGTACTCCCCCATTGGATGTGGCATGGAAAAGTTACACGGTCTACCCCATGTACTGGTACATGGTTAGGGATAAACGGTTTGACATCATGTACTACCACATGATCGGAGTTCATGGGTGGACCCTGGATACATGGACATGGTGTGTAACCCCTATACATTCTATGTACCCATATTCTACATGAAATGGTTTACATGACACATGAACTTTTACATGAGTAGTACCTAGGGTCATGGGACACTACATGTTCCATACTACATGTTGTTGGCCACTTTTTGCATGGATTGATTATCATTTACCATGTATCTTGGGAAAGATTTTTTATATTTTGTTCCCTTTTATCGTTTCCCTAAAGGTTTCTGAGAATTGTTTCCTAATACTAGGGAAATGATCCCTTCAGAAATACTTCCTTGATAGAGTTTTTGGAATCCACCCGTAGAGGCACGAAGTAGGATTCTCTATTCATCATCATGATCTAGGGGCAGTTCTTGGTATCGATGTGACCAACACTATGTGGGTGACGATCGTCTACTTAGCGGGTTAATTGAGATTGAGTTTTTTTATCACCCCATGACCTAGATGTGATCCTCATTAACTTTATTGTATTCTCTTTATATCAATTAGCATATCTTTCTCATGGAAATATACGATGAGTAACACCTCTCAGATGAATGTCATTAGTGTTATCAGTCTCCGGAGTGTGTTCTCCCGGATGAGTGCCTCCTAGAATTTTGATACTAAAATCCTAAAGCTGGTATATTATGTTTGTGGATTACCATTAAACCATGTGTTTAAGATTGATTATATAAGGATATTATTGTTTTTTATGTTGTAGACATATACATGTGTAGATATGAATATACTTTCCTTTTTTGTATTGATTTGTGGTGTCAGGATGTCATTTTGAGTATTTTTATACTCACACTTACATGGGATTTTATTGCACATGTTAGGTATTATTTAGATGGCCAACCTTTAGAATTATTCTTAGGAGTACTAGGACTACACGATGTATTCCTACGACTATAGATAGTAGTCCTAGAAACATTAATTTTATGATTGAATTGTGTTATAGACTCTTTGTGGTGGGATTTTATTTTGATATGTTTTCATTACATTAATTCATATCGTACTCTAGTTGTGGGATTTAGATGTATTCATGCATTTTGTTTCATATTTTTTTTTACATTTCATAAATTTTTGGTCATTGAGATGTGTGGATGCGTACATGTACTTAGTCATTGCCTACCATGTTAGTGATGTTCCTACTAAGTGCTAGTTACTAGCCCCTGGCCTATTAGAGGCATGCTTGGGCAGCCTCGGCATGGTCCCCACTTAGAGGGGTCATGAAAGAGTGGTATCAGAGCATTCAGTTCTACTTTAGAAAAAAAGTATGTGATATTGGTTTGGGGAAACAATGTTAAGTGTTTTGTGTTCATATTTAAGGCCCGAGACTCGAGTGTTGGTGTGGTCACAAAAATATCCATACACTAGGACACTGATCACATGATTTTAATCGATACATGAGATAACTGGTTGTAGGTAAAATAATGTAACATACATCATATATGAATGGGTTGTGGTTTCCATGTCCTTCTTGAGTCAGCTCTCTAGATATACTCATTGACCGTGGTACATATTTTATACCTACAGGATGCCTCCACAACTCATGCCAGCTAGGATTCACCAACTTGATCATGAGGATGACCCCCTAAGTGAAAATGCTTCGATACAAGGACCAATTCTCCTGATGTTACCTCCAGGTGGATCACAACCATACAACCACTTGTAGTAAAGCATGTGGTACCCACATTACCAGTGGATGAGGAGTTTAGGATAGGAGTGATTCATGAGTTTTAATAGAAGAGACCCCTTTGGTTCTGAGGCAAGTCCAAACCACATGCGTCTAAGGACTGTCTTGAGGAGGTGACATGAGTTTTCTGTCTAGTTATGACCCCAAAAAATCATATGGTGGTCTTGGCGGTGAGCCTTATTCGTGGATCAATAGGAAAATGGTGGATTTTGGTTACCCAAACTCACGATGATTTGACTATATTGTGTAAATAGTTCGAGCACCTCTTCATAGATGATTTCTCTCTCATTGCGCTAAGGGTTGTTCATATCCAGGAGCTTCTTCATCTTCAGTAGGGAAGCATGTTAGTAGCTGATTATTAATTAAAGGTTACCAACCATTCTAGGTACTCGATGGATATGGTTTGAGATTAGTAATTCAGGGCTCAGACCTTTGAACAAATTCTGCACAGAGACATAAGAACCTATGATATCACTATGTGAATTCATACTTATTATGGGGTTCTTGAGAGAGATTTTTTTGGATGAAGCCTTCTTGGATGAGAAAATATATTTTATGACTATATGTACTGGGAAAGATAGAGTAGATACCATAGAAATAGGGAGTTGAAGTTTGTCTTAGGGACCTGAGAATGAGAGATGATTCAGGAGGAGAACCGAGGACATATAATCTGCAGTTTCGAGATCACATGGTGGATCAATTAAGCCTAGAGGGAGCCAGTGATACCTATGTTATGTTAGGTAACATCTTGCTCGATATTGTAAAACCCACCATTATTCTATTTGGGAGACTATTGATGGACATCCGAGGGAGTGAAAATGGTAATAATAGGCAGATATGTAGGGTAGAAGATGTGGAAAAGGATCTGGGAGAGCAGTAGGATGTGTAAGACTTTTCAACTTGTTACCCCCACTACACCCAAGTGGTCTATGATAGGCCTAGGTAGCTGGAGGGTAGGGGTGGGGACATCTGGATGTCGTCAAGTAATATAAACCTGGGGATCCATAAAGGATTCTAGGTAGGACCTATGTCTTTTCTACCTTTTCTATGGTACTAATAGTCATAGGTTCTAATCATTCATTTCTGGGAACATATCATGTATGATAACTAGATATTCCGATTGAACCATTGACTCAACCCTTACACTTGGAAGAACCTACTAGAGGAGACTCAATGGTTGCACACCTATACCGATAGTGTGACTTGAACCTTGGAGGAGAGTGTTTTGGTTGGAACCTCTTGAAAGTGGCATCAAGGCCTTACAATGTCATTCTTGGTATGAATTTTTTTATTAATAGTCCATACCCAGATTGAATATTTTAGGAAAAGGATGAGCTGTGTCTGTAGTTATGGAAGGAGGTTTTTTCTTTTTTGGTGTAAAGAAAACTATTTCATTAAAGGATAGACTCATGAATTGGAGGGTGAAACCGATTACACATTAGTTAGCTAGAATAAACCTTAGTGTAGTGGATGCTATGAGTTCCCAGTTTCCTACAGTGGTGGTAGAGTATGAAGATTCATTTCCTAAAGATGTTCTAGGTTTACCTCTCCACAAGGAGATAGACTTCTGCATTGATTTACACCCAATGACGACTCAAATACCTAAACCAGAATATCATATGGCTCCCATAGAGCTGTACGAGCTTAGGGTACGTTCAGAGGACTTGAAGTGTAAGGTCTTCATGAGACCTGGTTTTTTACCCTAGGCAGCCCTAGTTTTGTTTTCAAAGAAGGGAGATAAGGGATTGAGAATGTGTGTGGACTACCAGTGACTGAACAAAGTGACCGTGAGAAACAGGTATCCACTACCAAGGATCAATGACCTATTTTATAATTTGATAGGGGCCTGATGGTTCTCACCGGTTGAACTCAGATCAGGCAATCACTAGTTGCGAGTACAACATGAGGATATACTAAATATGACATTCAAATGTCATTACAGTCATTATGAGTACATGACTATTCTGTTTGGAATAATGAATTCCCAAGAACTGTTTATGGAAGTCCTGAACCATATCCCTCATCCTTACTTAGAATTTATGATTTTGTAAACTTTATCTTTCTTTACACAACATCTTGTTTTAGCATTACTCCTTCATAGGAACAAATGGTGATTTTCCATCAATTGAGTGATAACGACGGAACACAGATAACAATTTTATATTGATTTACAAATTTTTTATTAAAAAAGAGATAGGGTTGGTGGTGTTTTAAAAATGGTTAAAGGTGCAACATAAACCCCATTCCCACTTCTATAATCTCAGAGAGAAGTATGAAATAGGTTTACACTACTCTCTCTTTTGCCAAGGAATCATGAAAGTTGTTCACACTTCCTTCAAAAAATTTACAAAGGAGGAGTGAATGGGGTTCATGACTCCTACTGAACAAATTTTATAAAAGGGGTGCCTTCAACCCTCCAAATTTCATTCAATCATCTTTTTTTTGCGAAGCCCCGCATGAATTCATTCTCAACATGTACTTGTGACTTTTACGAAGATAAAATTTCTATTTAAAATTCTAATTGTCTAATTGTTATTTATTTTGTTTTTAGGATTTATTTATCTAATATTTAAGGATTCATGAACGTTTGGATGCATAAAGCAGTGTATTTTTTTATGATTTAATTTATGAATGAGTTATGGTTTTTTAATGATATAACTTTTATGTAATGTTTATGAAATTTTAATATGGTGTTTATATAATTGAAATGTTATGTATAAAATGTAATTTATATAAAAATATTTTTTTGAAAAAATTATATATTTTTAATTTAAATGGTAAGTAATTTGATTTCAATAGATTTATATGTATATAATTGAAGTTATATTTAAAGTAACATAAATTTAAATCATAATATTCTGTACAGTAGATAATTAGCTATATATATTGTCAAAAATATAATAGTTATATTAAGTATAATATTTAAATTTATTTAAATATATAGGTAATATTATTTTGTTAATTTTATTTAAATTTTTTACTATATGTAATAATTTTAAATTATATTAAATAAAAATAATTAATATTTCAATTAATAAAGTATGAAATATAATTACATAATGTTTATGGAGTAGAAATATGAAAATCATTTTATAATTCCAAATATAATTTTATAAAATTGAAAATAAGATATGTTTATAGTATTTTAATGGTTTTTATGTATGTGTAAATTATATTAATTTTATTTACTATAAATAAAAATTTTAATTAAAAAATTTCAATTATATTATGTATAAATAATTATTATTCAAGGTAATAAAGTAAAAAATATAATTACTTATATTTTTGAAAGTAGAAGAATGAACAAAATATTATATATACATTTTCAAATTTATAAAATTTAAAATAAATTATGTGTATAGTATTTAAATTCTTATTATGTATATGTAAATTATATTACATTTAATTAAATTTAATAAATTCAATTATTATATATATACATAGACACATTGGAAATTTAGAATTTTGGAAAGTAGGTGTAGATATTTATTATATATTAAATCTAGTTATAGTTAAAGTTATATAATATATAGAACAAAATAAGTATACCAATAATCATGTTAAGAGTATTGTGTGATGAAAGACCATAAGATCAATGACCAATACACAATTGAAATTTCATGTCTTTTTTGTGTATGTGGTTGTATGGTTTGTAATAATTACATTTTCTTTTCCACATTGATGAATTTCAAGTCATACCTCTCTAAGTATGTAAGGACCTACATACCTGCCTAAAAATGTTATGTATTTTATACCCCTAGACCCCCACACTTGTATGTGAGTAAATTAGTAATAAAAAGGAATTTTACAAGAGGAATTCATAAATAGGGGTTCCTATTTGAAAGGGGACTAGTGGTGGCTGAAATATATGATAATAAAGACTATATGTGTCTACCCATAGGTTTTGGTTAGTTTACCGGATAATGATAAACTATTACACTTAATAAGTCTCAAGATAAATTCATTCTAGTTATTTATTCATAATTATTTAAATTTTTTTAAACTTTTGATGATGTGGTATAGTAATATACAAAATTATATAAAATTCGATTTGGTAACAATATCCTCATCAATATACTTAAACAATGAGGTCATTTATATCGATCAAGGTTTTAGTTATAGTTTGTCCCATGTAATGATGAAAAATATATGTGAAAGTGTTGAAATAAATATATAAATATATAAATTATATCTAAATATTGTATATAAAGTGAAAAGTTTTAGAACATAATTAATATCTCAAGAAACATGTTAGAAATCTAGAATGTTTACTGATCATGAGATGATCTTTTAATTTATGATTTAAATTTCATGTTGTATTTTTTGTATCTGATTATTTAATTTATAATAATTGGATGATCTTGAGATAATCGACCAAGGTATGATTGAAAATGCACGATGGGTTCTTTTTCGGGACTATAATTTGTAATGATTTCATTTTGACTTCCTCATTGATGACCTGAATGTCATCATAAAAAATGTTATGTATCTAAAATCCCTAGACCCCCTTATATGTATGTTAGTATCATTGTAATAAAAGGGTGTTCAAAAAGAAATGTTGTTATTTGAAGATGGATTTTTACACCATTCCTGAGAAGAGACAAATAGTAGCTAAAATATGCACTAATAGACACAAAAGTAACCCCCTTAGGTTTTGGTTGGTTTATAAAATAATGATAAACCAATCCATATAAAAAGTGTCAAGATCAAGTAAGTTATTCATTAACAACCATTTTAAGGAATATAAAATTGTCATGTTGTATAATATACTATTGTATTAATTATTTTTTTCTATTTAATCATGTCTATATAAATATATTGAAATTATGAGGTACTTTATATGGAGTATGGTTTTAGATATAGTTTCCACCTGAAAGAGTAGAAAATATTCATGATTGTGTGACACCAGATGAAGTTCGCAATAAGATTCAAATATGGTTAAAAATGAGAGAGGATCAATAAATTACTTTAATAACATATCAAAATCTTCAATATCCTTCATGATTATGGAACACCAAGTACCCTCTAGTAGATGATGAGTATTATATGGATGCATCATTGTTTTTCAAGAAACAATGTAGTAATGGTTTGAATGAATTATATGTGGTGATTTCTGATATTCATGTGGTGAATCCTACAACTATAGAACCATGGTTTGTGAGACATTTAGAAGTTGTTACTTCATAAAACTCTAATTTATTAACTCCTCATATGAATCCTATGATAGAACCAAATTTTGATGAATATGTTAGAGAGTTTGAAGTAAATGAAGGGTACAACATTTTACGTACTGCTGATATATTTTATGAAATCTTATCCGAGGATAAAGTATCTTCAGAGACATAAGGTGATGATGTGGGTGAGGGTGATATGGGGAATGAACCTTATATGTTTCCCATGATAGATAGGCACCCTCCAGTTATAGATAATCATCCTTTAGTAGTATAGAATTCCTTAGTCAAAGGAAGGTAACGTGCATGACATTTTGATTGTGGTGTCATTCCACATACTATTAAATTATCTAGAAATATAAGGAATATATTTTAATCAATAGATAAAACCATATACTGAATTCCATACCATTTTCACGATCATATATTTTGAGGCTGATAAGTGGAAAAAATTTCATTGATCATTCAAACACATTTTTACATCTAATGTATTTAACTTTACTAAAGGACTTGGACCAGGTATGCTGGTATAGCTAGGGGTCTTCATGTCTCGCATATACACACAAATAATTTTCAAGAACTTGAAAAATTGATAAGATACATATCCTAGGATGCATTATTCTTATACATATGTGGATATGATATTACTTCCATCACTTAGCTCCATATGCTCGTGCGTTATTGCCTGTTGATATTGTAGTAGAGTGCCTACATAGAAGACAATATTTTATTCCTTCCTCATATTGTCTAAATCAATTGTATAAATTTGTATTATGAAATATAACTATAACAATGTTATCTACCGGTGGTTTCATACACATCGACATTCAGATACAACCAAACATTAGGTTCATGGCTACAATCTAATGCTGGATAGTTTCATCCAGGTGATATAAGTGGTTATTATTTATATAGTTAAATATTTGTTATGAACTATATATTTATTCATTTATTAATTGATTATTAATTTTTTTATATTACATTGATGTAATATATTGATGATATCATCCAGATACTTCCATAGTATTATATGATGATTCTTGTTATCGTCTTCTACATCGTTCCTTAATTCATTTACATATGGTTGAGTGGAATTAGACTGACTGATTTATGATATAGTTATGAATCCTTCATCTTATTCATATATCTCCTAGTCATTTACCTTCAGTACATTCTATGATGATGTTAGGTTATCAAGACTTTTATTGGAGGAGGTATCATGTAGGATTTATTAATCTATAAGAAAAATGACATTAGTCATGATTATGAGGTGTGGGGATAGTACATATACATTTAGTCGATTAGTTGGATTATGTTACCTGATACTATAAGTACTGAGTCACATTTCTTACATGACAAGGAACAGGATTTCATGAGTTGTAATCAATTATCCTTCCACTCTTGATCATAAATTTTATTTACATTACTTAACAGCAGAATTTGTTTTCACAGGATTCTTGTACCACTCGTCTCCTTCACATCTCTGATCCTGTAGATGGAGGCATATTTGACTAGCCATATTTTCATGGAGATGTTACAGAGTTGGTTCTTCCCATAGATGATATTTATCATGGTATTTTATTTGATTCTTAATGCGATGCTGATAATGCTGAGCCTGATATAGACGCCCCAGAGGGTGATGAATCAGTTATGGATGTTTATGTAACACAAGAGGATGATGTTCATCATGATTATCCAGTTACTCCTATACCTCTTCATCCATAGCCAGTGGCACAGAAACACACATGGTATACAAGCATGAGATTTTTTTGTATAGATAGACATTGAAACGACTGACCTGGATACTTTATTAGCCTCTAATTTGTAGACATACACAACATATCAACCATCTTGTTCATATGTTGTCAAGAGTTCCAACTAGTATCCTCTTTCATTAGAGGCAGGAAAGGGTGCATGCAACGAGACTGTACATCGAATGCTAACCACACAGGAATATGTGGAGGTGGGTCCAGTTATGATATACTAGAGTAGTAAATGCAATCGCTGAGATATAGACAAACACCTGTAGGGTTCTCACTTCCCCCTTAAAAGTGTTTGAAAATAAATTAAAAAAATATAATTTGGAGGGGATGTAGACAGACACAGTGTGGATGCATCTTATATACAACAAGTTGTGGAACAAAAAAGCATATGTGCCATATAAATAGATTAGATTGATGATACATGTTGTATTTTTTTGAAATCAATATTTTTACATTATCTAGAAACATTCTAATATATTACATAATGTTTCATAAATTTATTAATTGATATAAGTTAGAATTCATACAAATAATTCTCAATAGATAATAAACCTTAATATTAATAACTACATTTGCAATAATAATAATTACTGTTTTCTATTAATATTTACACTTACAATTTTTATCCATATATTTATAATAAATAATATTCTTAAATTTACTACTAAATATTAATAATATTAATTATTTGGAATTCAATTAATATTATTTCTATTTAATAAATATTTGATGATTATTATTTATTATATATAATATGGATTATAATACTGTTTTTTAATATAAAAAATATTCATCATAAATGAATTATTAAATAGTAATAATATAACTAAATATAATTAAATATTAATTAAATATTGAAAAATATTAAAAAATATTAATAGATATTTCTAAATGTTAATAAATATTCATAAATATTAATATTTACTCAAATTTAATAATATTTATTAATATTTATTCAATTTCTCTCTATTATATATTAATATTTAGTAATAATTATTAACATTTATTAATATTTATTTAACATTTATTAATATGTAATAAATATTTATTTATATTCATTAATATTTAATTAATATTTATATTATTAATAGAAGAGGGTTTCACCCTCAACCTCTTATTTTTTTAAAAAGTATGAGTATTTATATTGTATTTATTTATATTTATATTTATTAATATTCATTAATATTCATTAATATTTACTTAACGTTTATTAATTTTTAATTAAAATTTATAAATATTTATAAATTTTGAAAATTATATTTTGTTATTTGTTAATATTTTTTAGTATTTTATTTATCCTTTTAATTATTTAATTAATATGTATTAATGTTCATTTATATTTATTGATATTTTATAAATATTGATGAAATTTTAAATTATAATTATATGTATTTAATTATAATTTATTAATATTTAAATAATTTTATTACCTTTTAATAATATTTTTTATAATATTTAATTATCTTTCTATTAATATATAATTATTTAGTAATATTTATAATTAAAAAAAATCACGAGTAAGAGTGAACGCTTTCACTCTTCGTTCAAAAAGTGACACATGAATTGTGAACTCAGTTCAAGCTTCTTGGTGAGGGAATAAACATGAACGAGGTCTTCACTATTACATTAGAAAACTCACACAAGAATCGTGAACCAGTGAGAGAAGAAGCCTGCACATTGTCTTTGCATCGCCAGCGATGATGTTCTTAAAGGTTCTGGGCATAGCAGAATATTGGGAGGGGTGGTTCCCAACTTTGCCTTTTTTCCATTACCAATGATCAATCCAAGATCCATGCGACATTAAACACCACGATCCACAGAATTGAATCCATGAAAAACCAAGCGATAGAAACCTTGAACCAAGAGAGATGATATGAACCCATATTGTATATAGTTTATTTAATTAAATAAGAATTACCCCCAAGGTTATTCTTTCATAATTTATGACTTCGTCCATATATCCACAGAAAAATATCATTGTGTTGTAGAAATCAAAGGTATATTACCTCTAGTGGTGATCCACACATGTTCCATGAATCTATGGACATCACTGAAGGAGTTTTCGGGTGACATAATGAAATATCCTCACACTTCCATCATCTTCCTTTGATAACCTTGAGAATTGCTTCTAAAGTGTTCTCCTTGATCTAGTGGAGGAGGATATGTCTCATTATTGAGATCATTATTAGAGAAATAATAACTCTCTAGGCTTGAGAATTTTTTGTCCAATCCATTGTTCACAATAAATTTTGCTCGACTTGGTAATGAGAAAATAATATAATCATGAATTTGTATCTCTAGGGTTAAAATAAAATAATTAAAAAAGTCCCTATATGTATTTTATTAATCCTAGTGATGCCCCATGAAAAATAATAATAGCAATATTATTATTACCTAACATGAGATTAACTTGTGAATTATATTTAAATATTATTTAATTCATATAATATCTAATATTATTATTTCTCACTGGAACATTATAGTCAGTCCTCCATTCCTCTAAAACATTTATCGAGCCTTGAATAATGTCTATTTATTTATTAAATAAATGTCACTACATTATTCTCTAATGAATAAATAAATATTATATTTTCTAAATATAAAATAAACATTTATCAAATATTCTTCTTGTAATACATTCTCTATAATAACTAGAGATAAAATAAATGCGATCAGGTTTATATGTATAATTAATTTACCACATAAGTGAATAATATTTATTCAACTTTTTAAATAATAAATAATAATATTTTATTTAAATGATATCCTTGATACACTTAGTGTACGACCTTGTAGGCCTCTTTCTCAGTGGCATTTTTCGAACCAGCCTAAAGGCTGAGGATAGTGTCTAGAAACACTCCAGGGAACCCATATATAAATAATTTAATGCTTCAATGACATGTCACCTCATACGAATGCTTACCATGTAATATAATCCCTTTATAACAAAATCTATAATCGAGTTGCTTTCATGCTTTTGCCATTACCTATATGCTCAATATTTCTTTCTTTGACATTCCAGAAATAAAATGTGCCTACAAAACACCATGTCCATGGATTTATTTAGTCTATATCATTTCCATCATAAGGCCTAAGATATTAACATCTGTTAATGAACTAAACTGATAAATCCTTTCTCACATTATTCATTAATGCAATATTACTCATGACACACCCAATGAGTCCTACCTCACCGCGGACATATCTCCTCATGGTTTTATTCAATACATAAAATTATGTGACTCATAATAACCATTAATAATGATATTAATGTCTATGGAAAAATACACACTATCATAGATATGAACTTTCAATGACACATATAAATGTTAATTTTTCTACTGGCGGGTCTCATTCTCATAATATTCTACTAGATAATACCAAGGGAATACACCATGATATGGTCCCTAAAATTCATATGAGTCTCCACCCCTAATATAATGTATCATTTTTGTCCCTTAAAATGATATAATCCATGCATAGAACATATATTCAAGATCAGTGTCATAGCACTTCCCGGTTCTCATCATAGAGGGGAACTTCTATGACCTTTTAGTGCGACAACTACTCTTAAGATATTATCACATACTATGTCACACATAAGGAGAATCATTATGTGATCAGTAGTTAATTAATATTCAAAAAACAAAGAATACATGTTTATTATAATGTACAAAATAAGTTGGTCCTAGTGCACACACTCCAACATACTCCCACTAGCACTAGAGCCAACTGCGAACAACCTTCCATCTGCTAGCTCTCACATGATATCCATGCTTCTTATGTGATAGGAATTTAGTAAATTGGTCCACCATGTTCTATTATATGGGTACTATTATCAATATAACTTCACCCCTATGATAAAAATACCTCAAGAGGTGATACTTATTGAATATGTTCTCTGTCTTCTAGTGTGACCTTGACTCTTTTGCAAGATCCATCGCTGCATTATTATCATAATATAATGTGATAGGTTCTTTACTGTTAGGTACCACATCAAGATCCTAGAAAATGTTTCGAATCCAAAAGTCTTCCTTGGATGGATCAGAATCCACTATATACTCAGACTCCACTATAGAATCAACGACCACTGGATTCTTTGAACTCTTCCAGCTCATAGTTCCTCAGTTGAGTTAGAAAACCTATCCTAATTGCAACTTCAGATCATTCCGATCTATCTGGGAACCAACATCAGTATAAACCTTGATGACCAGATCCTTGTCTCATCTATATACCATGAACATATCCATAGTTCTTCTCAGATACTTAAGGAAATCCTTAACATCATTCCAATTCTTTTCTTTTGGATCTTCTTGATCTCTGCCTACCATGCTCAACGCATAGGCAACATTAAGTCTAGTACATAACATGTCATACATGATTGTTCCTATCACTGAAGCGTATGGGATTTTAATTTTTCTCTATTTCTTTTGATTTGTCTGATGACACATTTTCTTAGAAATATGTAATCCATGTGAAATTGGAACCAATATTATCTTGGATTCTTCAATACTAAATATATTTAGTATCTACGAAAAATATGTACCTTGATTAGTCCAAGAAGCCTCTTGGATCTATCAAAAATGATCTTGATCCCTATAATTTATGCTGATCCACCTAAGTATTCAATGGATAAGAAATTGTTCAACAAGGCCTTAACTGAATGTAAGACTAGTATGTCACTTCCAATAAGTAATATTCCATCAATATATAATACCAAGATAACAACCACATTCTCATTAAACCTTTTGTAAATCCACCTCCCACATTCGTTTTTAAGGAAAAAAAATTCTTTTATGGATTCATTGAATCAAATGATTCATGACATGGATTCTTGCTTCAATCCATTAATGGATCTCTCCAAATAGAAAATCCATTTTCCCTCTCCTTGTATCACAAGACCTTCTGGTAATTTCATATAGCCATATTTCTAAAGGTTCCCATTAATGAAAATTGTTTTTAAATTTATATGAAAAATATCATAGTCATGGTAAGCTTCTAAGTAAAGTATTATTCTTATGGATATAATCATGGAAATTGGAGGAAAGGTTTCATCATATTCAATTCCTTAATGTTGTTTAAAACCCTTATCCACTAGCCTTACTTTATAGGTACTTACTTTTACTTCCATGTCCAATTTTTTATTTAAAACCCATTTACACACAACACAATTTACATCAATTGGAGCATCGACTAGAACCATAACCTGGTTCTGATACATGGAATCCATCTCATAATTCATGGATTCTGGCTATCTTGAAGATTTTGAGCTCTCTACTACCTCTTTACAAGAGGGATTTTTATATTTTTTCCAATAACAATGAGTCTCCATCCCTGGTGACTTGAAAACCATATCTCTCTTTTTCCCTTTCCTCTCTTATACTCTTATGCAGTACTTGTTTTTCAAGAAATACTTCCTCCATGATGACCTTTGGAACTTTTTCCTACACCAACTCTTGTGTATCCTAAGCATAAATATCATTGAAGTCAATCTTGTCCCCATTATAAATTTTGAGGTTGTGCTCCCTCTCATGAAAGATGTCTTGTCTGGAGAAAATCACATTCTTTTCTAAGGGGTTGTATAGGTAGTATCCTTTTTTTCCTTGGTATACCTTATAAAGATACATTTTCCCCCATTGTGATAGTTTGTTTATAGATAAATCATTAAGAAACGCCTCAAATCCCCATACACATGTCTGTGAGAAATAGGGTTTCTTTCCACTTTATAGCTTGAAGGGAATTCCATTTTTCTCTTTAGTTGTTACTCAGTTTAATGTGTATGCTGCAGTTTATAATTCATATCCACAAAAGGATAAATAAAGATCCTCATGACTCATCATCGACCATACTATGTCCACCAAGGTACAATTCCTCCTTTCACTAACACCATTATACTATGGTGTATAATGTGGAGTGAGTTGAGGTAGATTCCAAAACTCCCATAAAAAAGTCGATGAACTCTTGTTTATGATTTTCCTCTCCTTGATCCGATCAAAGCTTTTTCATATTCATACCAAGATGATTCTCTAATTCATTATTGAGTTCCATGAATTTCTCAAAGGACATAGATATATACCTCATCTAGTAATTATATACATATCTACCCAAGTCATCAGTAATGTTTATGTAGTAAGAATATCCATATCTAGATTCTAATAGAAATTGTACAAACACATTAGTGTGTACTAATCCTAGAGGCTCCGTGACCCTTTCAGCATGTCCACCAAATTTCAGTTTTGTCATTTTTACTTATAAACTAGCATGACATATATCAAGTGGTTTTAGATTAGACTATTCTAAATAACCATATTGACAGAGCTTTGATAAATGCTTCTTCTTTACATGACCAAGATGGTGATTCCACAACTAGGTGTTATATGAGTCATGTGAACCTGATTCATTGTCAATTTCCAACACCTAGTTTTCTGAATTTATTATATATAGACCATTATTTAAATGTTCCCTACTAGAAAATATGTTTTCCTTATAAAATAAACACCATTTATTTCTGAACTTGAAAATAACCCCATCAGTATCAAGACTTGATATAGACATTATGTTTTTGTAAATAGTAGGTACATAATAAAAATTATAAAAAAACAAATCATTTCCATTGGAATGAAAGTTGGTAGTCACCAATGGCCAAAACATCCTAACTCACACCATTGGTGCCTCACAGATCCACCTCTCCTCTATAATTTTTACAAAATATTATTGGTTCCTTCATTTTGATATAGATGTGAGCACCAAAAGTTTTATCTAATACCCAATGTGTTGAAATGGAAATATTTCACTTGATAAAGATCACACCTTTGAATTCCTATATCCTCTAGGTGTAGTTCATTATCTAGTTCCCTAACTTTCCACATGAGAAACATACTACATCATTTTCATATCCCTGTATATAGAGCTTATTCTTCTTTCTACGGTGGTTCTCAAGAGAATTTTTATGTTTATAAGTCTTGGGCCCCTTTTCCTTGTCCTTCATTTTCTTATTCCCCATAAGGACTATGGGGTTTTCACTCCCCATGTCATTATCTACATGAAAAATCAAGGTCTGATGTTTTGATAGACTCTTCCCATTATTCCTCATATTGTAATTATCAATTAAGCTGTTGAAGGTTTTGGGAAGTGATGAAAGTATAAAATTTGTACAAAACTCATCTGGGAATTTAATCCCTATGATTTCTAGGGGCTCAATGTAGCTGATAATCATGATTACATTAGTCCCAGCTAGCAAATAATCTCTATGATTAGTCATGAAAAAAGCATTAGATATCTCATAACTCTCCTCTCTCGGCTTATCTTGAAAGAGATACCAAAGGTGAGATATCATGGTATAGGCATCCATATCCCCATGTTGCTTTAGAATCTCAATGGACATGGATGATGGTATGAAGCACTGAACATCTGTAGAATCATTTAGATATTTCTCATAGAAATATATCTCTTCATCACTTTCCTCATTTATAGGCTCAACTAGTACATGTTCTTCCAACACATACGGTTTCCTTTCATAGAGAATGATGTCCCTTAGGAATATTTTCCAGTCTTGGAAATTAGTGATGGTGAGAAGGTTTCCCTTGTCGAGTATGGATCACAATGATATGTATGATTTCATTTTTATTTTTGTTTCTAAAAATAATATAAATAAATATTTAGTACATTATCTGATAAATTTAGAGAAATAAATAAATAATAAATTTATTAGTCCTACTATTTGATCGAAACCAAATAGCCCTCAACATTGGATTAAAAATATCCAATTTCTGAACATTCTATTGGCAAGGATCCATATTCCCATTCTCATTACCAAAACATTAGATGGACAATAAACTCAAATGGTTTTAGGTAGGCATTCCGAATTAGAATTGGATTAACTCATAGTTCCATGGCCCATTGATTGGACTCCCCAATCCTAAAATCATTAATTTATATTTCCTCAACCATTTTCATTTAGTTACACAAAGTCTATCTTTGGAAGTGTACCCTTGTTGTAAACTATGTTATGTCAACCCAAAACATCAAATTATAATTCCTCGATAATTGAAACAACCACACCATTTCCTAGTCAAGAACTTTGTACTATTGATTGATTAAAACCTAAGTAATGGAAGGCTATACCAACTTAATATATTATTAAGGAATTTTATCATTTATGCATAAATTTACAATTATTATCTTTATCAAATGCTTGTAAATTTTAAGTGGGATTACATAAGTGATTAAACATATATTCAGATAATATTTATGCATTATCCATTTTATTTTATTTTAGTCTTGCATGATTGTTAATTCATTAATTATGTGATCACGACAAAACATCCACAATGAATAACCATGAAACTGGTAGAAATAAAATATAGGGTATGATCATGAGATTGTTCTAATGATTAGTTTATCCTGCTGCTGATAAACTAACCACTGACCTAGGAGAGAAACACCTTGAACCAATCTCAGGATCCTGTTTACAACTTTCCAACTGTCTACCATTATATCTTCTCGGATTGGTTTTTCCTCGGCTCCGAACATGAATTTCCTCTACTAGCATGGGAGATATATCCATTACATATGTGTTTTACTAACACACAAGTGAGTGAGAAAATGGGTTTACATAAAAGAAACCACCGACACGCATGCCCTATATAATAATGAAGAGAGAAGGCATGCATGTCAACAACATAATTTAATAGTAAATTAAATTGAAACCAATCACATATAAAGGTCTAGACTCACTCATGATCATCCACATGAATGAAATGAATTACACATTTAAAAAACTAGAATTCAATTCTTTAATCAATATTATTTCAGATAAATCATGATCGAATCAATTAATTATTATATTTAATTAATCAATACTTTTATCTTATTTCTCTTTCTAATATTCCTTGAGATTATCATCCATTATAATTTAAAAAAACAAAATAAATTAATTAAAAATTATCCATGTACATAAATTTACCATGGAGGTAACCTGGTGATACCCATATGGATCTACCTGACATGTATTCTACTCATAAACATTTTTTAATCTTTTGACACATGACATAGATGATTTACACATACTATCACACATTGTACTTCATTGATGATTACATGAAAAATATGTTTTTTAGACCACTTGTTATGCTTCAATGCTGATAGAGTAAAAACTTTTAATATGATTTATACATGATATTAGAATCTGAACATTAAAAAAATATTAGTTAAATATTTATTTTAAATATGCGTAATTTGGTAAAAGTACACAATGTGTATACCTGATCTATACAGCATGTACAATCTTCATCGTCTATCTGAGGTACATGCTGAGGGACTCAACATGTAAAGCATACCTCAGAATTTTTGGAGTACATGGAGTGTCTAGTGGACCACACATTATGTTTACTCTATGTTTAATAGTCACCGATTGGATTGTCCGTGTCTAGAATACAAGGCCCGACCTTGACCGGAAGGGAATGAATTCCCTTTCTAGTGGGTCACACGATGTGTAGTCCAGATCATCGTGCACTAGTCTATCCTGGTAAACACATTGTGTAATAATTAACAACACAACATGTCATTAATGCACAAATGTTGAGTAATTTACAAATTATCTCTTATTTCATTGAACACAACTACACAACATGTAACTACTTTTACACGGTGTGTACTTTTGTGTCATCTTGGTAGAATCCTTTTCACCTCTGGATGTGTTCCTCAATTTTATTTTAATCATAAAATTGATCATTTCTATTAGATATGGGAGAAATGATAGAGGAGGAAACATTTCTTGTAATTTAGATTAAAATAATGATTAAACATGTATTGAGAAACTAAAATATGAATTCATAAATTACCAACCATTTATATATATTTATAAAAAATAATGTGACCCCGTTGATACTAATTAAAGGCTATGGTAACATTAGAATCATGGGAGGGACGGTGCCCAACTTTTCTATTTTCAATTATCAATGATCAATCCGAGATCTATGCGACGTTAAAGAATGTGATCCATAGAATTGAATCAATGAATAAGAAAGGGATATATACCCGGAACAAAAAGTGAGGATATAAACACACATTGTTTATTATTAATTTAATTAAATAGGAATTAACTCCAAGGTTATTCATTCTTAATTGATGCATTCAACCACAGATCTGTAGTGCAACATCGTTGCATTCTAGAAATCAAGGTTATATTTCTTCTAGAGGTGATCCACATGTGTTCCATGAATCTTCATCCATTTCCAAATGAGTCTCTGAGTGCTTGCATAAAAGATCCTTGGGCTTGCCTTGTCCATCTTTGACCACATTGAGAATCGTTTCCAAAGAGTTCTCCTTGATCTAGTACGGGTGGATCACTCTCATTCTTGAGAGAATTCATGGAGGAGGAAGAACTCTCATGGCTTGATAGGGTTTTCTCCAATCCTTTATGCACAACAACATTATCTTGGCTTGATTATTAGAAAATAATATAATCAGGTATTTATATCACTTGGGTTAAAATAAAATAACTGCAAAAGTATCTTTAATTATTTTGTTAATCGTAATGAAACCCCATGTCAAATAATAATAGCAATATTATTATTTCTTGACATGCACTTAACTTGTGAATTATAATTAATTTTTATTTAATTAAATAAATTAAAATATTATTAATTATCACATAACCATTAAACCTGGTCCTCCATTACTCCACAAAATTTATTAGGCCTTAAATAATGTCTATTTATTTATAAAATAAATATCACTGCATTGTTCACTGATAAGTAAATAAATATTACTTTTACTAAATAGAAAATAAATATTTATTAAATATTATGCTCACAATATATTCTCTAAAATAACTAGAGATGAAATAAATAGATCAGTAATACATGATGTATTATTTAACCGAATATGGTAATAATATTTATTCAACTTGTTTAATAATAAATAATAATATATTATTTAACTGAGATTCTGGATACACTTAGTGTGTGACACTCTAGGCCTCTTTCTCAGGGGAATTAGGTGAACCTACCAAAAGTCCAAGGTTAGAATCTAGAAACTAACCATGACACAAATAGATAAATAAGTTAATACCATAATGAAATTTTACCTCACATTAAATCGTATCATGTAATACAATCCCTTTATCACAATATCTTTAATAGATCAAGTTTCATGTTAGTGGCATTAACCTGTATGCTCAATATCTCTTTCTTAGACTTTCCAAAAATAGAAATATCCTATATAAAACCATGGCCATGGATTTATTTAGGAAATATCATTTCCATCAAAGGGCCTAAGATATTAACTTCCATTAATGAACATAAGGGAAAAATCCTTTCTTGCATTATTCATTAATGCAATATTACTCATGATGTACCCAACATATCCTACCACACTGCAAACATTTTTCATTATTGTTTTCATCAATACATCAAAGTACATGACTCATAATATCCATTAATAATAATATTAATGTCCAAGGACAAATACAAACATCAACCTATAGGAACATCCAATGACACGTATAAATGTGGATTTTGTACTGGTAGGTCCCGTTCTCATAATATCGTACTAAATATTATCACGGGAATCCACCATGAGAAGGTTCCTAAAAGTAATATTTATCTCCACCCCTGATATCCTGTATCATTTTTGTGCCATCAAATGATATCATTCGTTTATAGTATAAATATTCAATAATAGTTTCACAACACATCGAGTTTCCCATCATAGAGGGAAAATGCTATTAAATTTTAGTGCGACAACTACTATTGGGAAATTATCACATACTAAATCATGTAGAAGAACAATTATGATGTGATAAGTAGTAAATTAATATTCCAAGAAATGAATAATTTTTTATCATAATGTAAAAAAGATATTGGTTCTAGGTCCCCAACTCCAACAATCCTTGCCTTCACATGGTCCATGGTCCGACGTTCATATAATAGATTTCGATTCTTCCATTTCAGATAGGTCTATGAATTTAATTATAAGGAATATAACCATTCCATGGTGATATAGGTTAGTTTTAAAGGAATATACCTACACTTTTAGAATCACTAAATCCATGCAATGCTGGGTAACATCATCAAATGTTTTTTTTTGTTTTTGGAAATCGTTCAAGATCCCTATGTCACCCCATTACTCCCAAAATTTGTGTTGAAGTCGGAGTATCAACACATGCTATTGATTATATGTGGATTCAGGTGGGTAAATAGTTTAGATTCCACCATCCAGTTGTGTTTGAGACCAGGTTTGATTTTTTTTCTTCATGTTTTCATTTGGGTTATGTGCAGCATGACTATTATCTTCGTTAGTAAGGGAAGCCAACATCTCTTGTCCTAGAATTAACAATAATGGTAAATGTAAATATCCTAATATCCCTTCATCAAATTCTAATTCATATTCCTATTGATCTTACGGTGAACTGTCAATTTGAGAGGATCAAATTTTCTCAAAAGGTGACGACTTCCACCAGTATTTCTGGAAATAGAAACAAAGGGAAGTGGATTTCTCGGTTAGAATATGTTTCTACCAAATACAGATATTTCAGTGGTCTGAGTGGAGGGGAAACTATGATAGTATCATGCCTCATTCCAGTGGACATGTTTCAAATCCTAGATGTAGTGATAAATCCATATGTGGATCCTACCCCATCATTTGGTGTAGGGATTGGCAAGATCTCTCCAACTCATCATACGAGTACCCAAGATGGACCCCTTACAATGGAGTGCATTGAGTCAGCCCTCTATGGGCATATTGGCCTTAGAAAACTTTCATGAAATGCTATATTTCTAGGAAACCTTTCTTATTATACTAATGGGGCCAAATAGAATGCTATCTTTTGAGTAAATTCCCATAATAGGTTTCATATGATATTAGTTCAGAACATGGGAAATGCTAATGATGAGGGTTGGGAAACACAAAAATCCAAAAGAAAATAGGGTAGGACTTTAAATGGAGAACAAGTTGTGTCTTATGATTTTATACATGCAGGGTATAGTTTTCTGGAGGGACATGTTATAATTGAGGCTCTTTATGGTGTTGAAAACACTAGTCTGGCCTCATCCATGTGTGAAGTGAAATCTCAAGATAGAATTATTCCTTGTGTAGGTGAGACAAATCCAATGAAGAGGGACCCAACATGGTAGACTATTCGATTAACAATGCCATGAAATATAAAAGTATAAAGGACTACTCCTTAATGCCCAAACCAATGGATACCTGGTCAGTGAGAAAGGAACAATGTCCAAAGCCCCATGAAGAGACACCCATAAATAGGTGGAGGGAGTCCCTGTGAGCATAGAATGGGATGACAACCCCAAAAGCAATATTTTGGAAAGTAAGGGTGCTAATGGAGATTCAAATGAAGAAGGACAGATAAGTGATAAAAATTAAGACCACAAAAAGGTGAAGGAATGATCCTGGGGTTTGGGAGAGAAAAATAGTATTTCCAAACCAAATTTTTCTATGGTCAACCTGAATCATGACCTAGTGTCTCAGGATCCAGATCCCACTAATGGTGTGATGAATGAGGGAGGAAAGGAGGAATCCATTAAATGAAATTTCTTAGATCCCATTCTTCACTCTATGAAGGCGATGCTAGAGGAGGTTCTCCAAATCAATGATTTATAGGAGGATGAAAACAGAATGTTGAAGTGAATTCCTTGAGTTGTTTTCAATGAGTATCAATACATTGGGATCAATAAACAAGACCAGATATTTACTTGAGGCTTAAATGAATGGAAAATAAACCTGGAGGAGTATCTTCAGATGTGGTATAAGATGGTCTAAAACAAGAAGCTATTATCAAGGGTTACATAGACATGATGAAAAACTGAATTGAATAGATAGTTTATAGGGTGAATGAATCTAAAAATATTAAACTTTTCTGGAATGGTCTTGTGGAATCTTTTGAAGTTTGATGTTCTTTTTATCCTTCTTTTTGTTTGGGTTCCCATTTTCCCCACAAAATTTCACTTTGAAATAATTTTTTATATTTAGTCATAGTTCATGATGAACATTACATAGATAATAGATATCCCGGGGTTACATTTATATAGATGAAAAATACCTTTACATTTTTCCATAACATAGATGGTACCCTTATTCATATCATGGAGTTCACATATAGACCTTATGTTGACTTTATATTTTCAGAGTCACCTTTAGGTTGGTGACCAATTACCTTGATATAGCTACTCATATCTATTTATCATCATTAATTTATTTTTCCTTTCAATGTATGACGATCAATTATTTGTTAGTCACTCTTTCTTGAATCACTCAACCTTTTAGTTGTATGTAGTATTTTGGATCCTTATTGACCATCAATTGAATCATTGCAAGTAATTCCATCTTTTGATAATGTAATATGGAATTCTCAAAGCATTCATCCCTTAGCTTTTATATATTTTTCTAAGTGTTGAATGAAATTATACATATCAGACCACACACATATTGAAATATGACGATACATACACTAAACCGATAGAACCAACAATGAGTTAATTATCACGTATTCTTATATGCATTTATAAAATTATTTATATCATGTGAGGATCATATGTTCCCTAGTGAGTCTCATCCAGTTTTTATGATTTCAATATTAAAATTATAGAATACTTGAATTTGAATATGATGTACTTGAAATCCATCTTAGTATATTTCCATCATTTATCTATGTGTGTAAAAATATTAATACAGTTTTTAATATTATATGAACCTCATGTCTGGGTTCTTCTCTTTTTAGACTGTTTCATATTATACCTTTAACTAATATTTATCACATAAAAATACCTCTACAAGATATCCAGTTGATTGTTCAAAAAACATATTCTATTTCGTGTTCAACATCTGAGAATACTATTTCATACAATTCTTTTCTTACTCATAGAAATTTACATAAAAAATATGATCTACTAAAAATCATCAAATTTATGGGGTTCCCACATGATTTTTTCAAGCTAGGTATTCAAGGCAGGACGACTCCAAATTCTTTTGCTTATTGATATATCAAATGCTTCTACTTTATTCATTTGGGTGGATACTTAAATACATTACCCAAGACACAAACCAACATACTGACATTCTCACTGACCAAAATTACATGAACATACCAATGGGAACCTTATCTCTCACTCCTTTTAGAAGGAGCATTATGATTTGTTGTAAGTATATACAATTATCTCTTCTCTTAATACCTACATAAAGGTGATCAATAAGATTTATTTAGTGATTAAAAGGTTTTATTTTACTATTGATGTTATGGGAAGTAGTGTAGAGTACTACTACAACCCTCAAGGTTAGTATAATAATCTTAATCATAGAGGAAAGTGTCCCTGAATGTTATTCTATTGCAGAATAATAGAGTAGGTATGAGTTTTGATTCATAAAAGTCTAATGTTTTAATTTATTTATCTATGTTAATAATATTATAACAAGTGTGACTACAGATTTCTAGTGTAATGAAAATAATTCATGATTAATCCATTGATTCCCATGGTTTGGATGTTAGGATAATCCTATAATGGTGAGTACACTATCCAATTTCTAGAAAATAACATTATTTTTTAATATAAGAAATGATATGAATGATTTATTGGGTGAACTAGTGTCCATGGTATTGGTATTTTTTTACATTGGATCCCATGTATCATTTTACCACATTATGTATCAGATTATGATATAATGGGTTGAATGGTATGTTATTAGATGATAAGATAAATATTGAATTCAACATTAGTACCTAGATATGAGTGTTGTTATACGATTTTAGAATTAAGTTATCAAGACCAGGACCTCACTAGTGTAACATTTATAAATCGATCTATTATAGTGTTTGGTTTATAAAATATCTATGTACTATGATATTATAGTGGTGGAATCATTGAATTTGTTAAATATCCTATACATCGACTCTCAAGTAGATATGGATAATTGAGTGTTGATAATTTTGAAGTGTTAAGTGAAAACTTATTAAGATGTGATTATGCTTTGACAGATGATATTAGCCATTATCAGTTTGAAATTAGCGATAATATTTTTTTGAGTATCATTTGGTTCATGTGTCATTATTTATTGAGGAACCATTGACGTCTTGTTGGTTATGTAGTTGTTGAATTCTCAAAGAACTAATCTAATATTATATTGATTGAAACATCTCAGATGCATTTGGACACAATGAAATGTGGGTGTTATTAAATGTTTCATTTAGTTTATGGTTGATAGTTATTATGTCATGTATTCGTAGGCTTCATCAAGGAAGGAATTTCATAGAAACATGGGTGTAATAAGCTTATGGTGGTTCAATAATGGTAATAAGTTTTGATATTTTTTTTATAATGACTATTTTGAATCTACAGGAATGGTGTGGGTACTTCTCAAGGATGATATGTCATATAGTGGATAGTTTGTAATGAAACATGTCCTCTAATATTGGTAGAATCATATTAAAAAAAGGCCTGGGTGAACTTAGATTTTAGGGAATTTATTAATTTTAGTTTAATATTTTAATTTTGAAATTATAGTATCATGTTTAGAATAGTTTTATAGCATTTCAAAGGATAATTTAATGGTTTTAATTTCACTTTTTATGTTTAGAAAATGATTTTGGAAATTTTTAATGGAGATTTGAAAATAATAAAGGAATATTTTTCATTGGGTGCGTCAGTGGAAATATTCCTAAAGGGTAATGATATCCCTAACTGGTTATTAGTAGAATCCTAAGTGTTAGTTAGTAGGATCCAAATATCATATCGTGTAGATATTAGGTACATGGTGGAATTTTACTAGGTATTCAGTAGGAGAACAAGGGTTACTGTTAATCATAGAAGATACCATCGAGTACCTGATGAGTGTTTATTGGGTAACCGATAAGATGACCTAAGGGGTGGGTTTGAACTAACGATTACCACCAGGTAGTTAATGGACATCCAAATCTCATTGCCTTGCAAACTTTTTTGTTAATTTTTTATCAAATAAAAATCGAATTTTAAATTAAAAAACCTATCCAAACCCTCAGTTGGTTGAACATGTATTCATGGATTTTGAAATTCTCCTTTCATACATGTCTTTATTCTTCATCCAAATCCTCTGATTCTGGTATATTTAATGATCCAATAGTGTTAGTGGTTTCCTCTTTACAAGGTTCTCAATTTTCTCTCCTTTCCTCATTCTTTCTTAGGGAACATTTCATTGTGTTGCTGTAAATCCCTCTTTTTGGGGATTTCCCCTAGGTTTATAATTGTATGAATTTTATGGGAAATCAACCAATGATACTATTTATGTATGATCTTAGTAGACTATGATAGGTTTTCCAATAGAAAAAAGAATTTTTTATTATCTATATATAGCTCAATTTTGAGTTTTAGTGTGTCAAGACCACCCTAGGGTTAATATGGTAAATTTACCCTTACAAATATCCTTGGATTTTTTTGATGGGTTTATTGATCCCGTGGGGTAGTGTTTACCACTGATATGAGTTTTTTATATTCAAAAAGATGGTAAATTTTATGGACAAATATTATTTATTAAATAAATATTCATTTATCCTATATGAACATATGATACTATCATCTTAATGATAGCTCGAATGGGAATGATGAGAATATGGATGTGTATAAAATTTAGGGTTTACCCTATGGGAGATGTATTCTTCCTCATATCTTGGTTCCTCATGGTGGCATGTCGTGAGTGTGATAATAAATTATATTGACTAATTTTATCCCTTTGAAACACCAATTATAATATCTCCCTTAGGGGTTAACTTCGTCATTAAAATAAATCATAGGGACATAGAGAGAGGAGATGTTATATATTATATTTGAAATTAGATCAAGGAAACAAGACATAATATGTGACGACATTGATGATTATATCACACAACAATGATGGATGAAATGATGATGGGAAAAACAAATTGAGGTGATGAAGATTGTTCCATGATGTAGGAATTCATTCTGGGATCCATTCCTCATTCTTCATGATTGATTATTTATGATGTTACTCTTATTATATATTAATTTCTCTAATTTAATTATCATGGATTGATGAATATTCTTGTATAGTGACTATCCATTGAGAATCAGATTTCTCAAATATTGGAATTTTATTACACAATGATTTTTAATATAATTTCTCTTAAACACTCCCTACATTTTCTTATTTTGAGTAATCATCCATATTCTACATTCCCCGTGGTGTATATGAAAATAATTATTGTCTTGTTGGTATCTATACTAACCACTATTTTTAGTTACCTTTCATTGTGAAGTGAATTGATATCCATCAGAAATATCTTTGGAAGTTGGTTTGGACCTAGGGAATTAGAAGGGAAAAGAAGCGACACCCAGCGGTGATGGTTGATGGTCTGAGCATGGAAGTAGTTAATGGAAAAAAATTTAGGATTACACAATAGGATTTATGTTTATATGTATTGTGATGATTCATTGGGAGATGGTAGAAAGTAAAAAATAGAGTGTTGAGAAGTACCCCTATTGGTTTCATGAATGGAAATGGATGGCTTCATGGTGTTATTGGGGATGAGTACAGGCTGTAGAGGCTTGAAATTGTTGGACCCTTCATTTTTGGAATAGAACAAGACTACATGGAATATAGTTAGGTTTAACACACACTATATACATCCCAGGATGCAGTCCTAGGGTTTTGGAATATATAAATATCTCATGATGTCGGTTATGGATTCACACATCATGTGGCTTGATTTGGATATCTAAGTACATTCTTAGATTCCTGGTGTGTAGTTTAGATAAATTCCATGTGTGGGATACATTATAAGACTAAAGAAACATTATATTCCAATGTTTAAATTATAGAGAAAACACTATTTATCCATTGAGGCTATCATAGAGCTAAGGGACATGAGGCTCTGGTAGTTGGCGATACAAGTCAGGTTGGATAGATGGGTCCACAAGTTTGTTCCTTTGTGCATATGCCATATAGTTTGATTTCCGAAAACATGATGGGAACAATACACAAGTGATTTAACTTTATGTTTTTACACACTATGTATACCTATAGTACATTTTTGAGTGACTCATTGTCATTCACATCTTGATTTAGTTTTGATAATTACTCTAACCCATCATATTTTATTTTGTAAAAATATTGTTATGTGTTTCATATTTTTATGTCATAATATTTATTTTATATCTAAAGTAATAGTGATCAGAAATTTATGGATTTTTTTCTATTGTAAATATAAAAATATTATATTTATTTCATCTATTAATTTCTAAATTCAATCCAGTTGTTTTGAGGGTTCAAAAATTCATTGATGCAGTTAAAATATGTTCGAATTACATTGAAGTTTCCAGATTAAATTCACCTTTTATTTTTCATGATATCTCAAGCTATAGTGAATTGTTTAGAGTGTTAATTATACCATTTTAGAGATACAAGACTTATAAAAACTTAATTATTTTATTATGAAGTCTAAAAATGAAGTTTTGGAATTGTAAGAAATCACCAAGTTTGCTATAGTAGTTTTGTAGCTATACAGTTAATAGATTTGAAAATTTTATGTATTTGATTTACTGAAATTTTTTGCAGATATAAAAATCATAACAAACCTATTGGGATAAAAATAAAAGGATTTTATAATTATTTCATCAGTTTACATCAAAGACTAAAAATTTCATTTGGATGGTGAATAACTTGTCTGAAGTTCTATGATGATTTTTCAAAAATGCAATGTTTCCAGAATGTTATTTCTTCAATTCTTCAAAGATATCGGGAACTATGGAAGTCGGATTGATTCGATTCTAGATCTATTAGAAAGATATTAAGATTTTATTATATAATTTTTTTATGTAAAAGGATAAATATTTTGTTATATGGATTTAAAAAATAATTGAATTTTCCAAATGAAAGATGTCCAGTTTTCAGAAGGTTTATTCGAACCGTACTTTCAGAACATTGCAACTCTACTTTCAGAATAGTTAAACACTACTTTTGATACAAAAGTATGGTTAATGAAGCATATTTTTTTATTCAACGATAAATTGTAAACCCTAATTTTGATAATAATGTATGGTTCATGAACCATATGTTGGTAATTAATGATACGTTCATGAACCCTACTTTCAGTGAACCCTACACTACATTGGTAATGCAAACTATGTTCATAAACCCAAAATTTATGTTAGAATTTACCCTAATTTCTTGTAGTTTCATTGTTTTATTTTTATGAAAAATAAAACTCATCCTAATATGCATATCATTACATTATGAAACACCATATCCATATAGAATAAATTCACTACATACTTCTACATCATAAATATAGAATCATGAACAACTATGTATTGAGAATTTAGAGTATTTGTTGGAATATTTTTCTCTACCTAACCTAATGTATATTTAAAGAATTTTTCTTCATGTGGATACATCACTTGATGTAATAGTAGTCAGTTATGTGTGGGAAAATGGAGGATTATATCCACCATTTCAAGCTAAAAACTAAATTTTTGTTTCCGCAATTTTCACAAGATGAAACTCTACATGATGAAAGTTTATTTTATGCATCATATAAAGGCTCATAAGTCATATTTTTCCTGAAAAAACATTCTGAAATAATACAAAATTCATATGCAATTTTACACTGGAATATGATCTCTTGTACACTGAAAAATAGAACATTTTTTGTTGTACACTACTATAGTTCATTTCATGCGAATACATCAACTATATCATTATCAATATAACTATAAACTCAAGATGATAAGTGGTAAAATATTAATATTAGAATGAATGTGATGTCTCTGTATTATTTACCTTTAAAGAAATCATGCAACATGGATATAGGAAGATGATGAGATGAACAATTATTAGAAATATGATAATATCTAATATTTTGATTATTTTCAATGACGGTTGTAATATTATGCTTTATATTTCTCCTGTTGTTACTACCGGTTGCATTCTTACCTAGAATTCTTTAATCAATTAATCAGATGTATAAATTTTGATAAATCTAATGGAATATAGAAGAAAATGAGGAAAATTTTTTGGTGCAGTATTTAGAGGAAAAAATAACCAGTTTCTTATAAATTCATTTTTTCAGTAATGTCAGGGGATATAAAGGTATTAAAATTCAAATATTTGATGTTAAATTTTGATTTTTCTTTTAGTTTTTGGATCTTTTTTGAAAATATTTAAAGATAGATGAATGGATTTTAATGGAGGTTTTAAATCATTCAATGATACTATTATTATAGTGATTTTATCAAAATATTTATTCAATTAAATTGAATTATTTTAGTAGAGATTTATTCTATAGGAAGAATCCAATGATGCTACTCTGTTATTTGGATATTTATAAAGGATGTTAAATCTATTTATCTTCAATATATGAAGGATGTGTATAATTATTACAACCTAATATTTATTCTCAATATATAACTTTTCTTGGAAGGAAAATAAAATATACAAAGAAGAGAGAAGATATGAAAACTCTAACAAAAATAAAGTGCTAAAATATTGTGCTACTCATAATTTTAAAGACGATAGAAATATTCTTCACACATACTTGTTCTCCTATGATGTAATGAAGAAGGAATCCTATACAACATTTCCTAATCTATTTGTTCCTATTTAAAGAAGGAGAATCCTTATTGGCATAGAAGCTTATATTATTGTTAATTTTTAACATTATCAAATATCAAACACAACTGTTTGTTGCTGCTCTAAATTTTATGGAAATATATCTTCTCAATAAAATCAAACTCTATTGATTTATTGGAGAATTGGATTCTCGGACTTAGTTATGGTGGAGTGTATGTTTCATGGACTAAGATGTGGATATTTTGGTTCCCTGAAAAAGAACCATAAGGTCCTGTAAAATCCTTCTATGGTGTAAACTACATGTACTCAGTTGTAGAGGTTTTCAAGTAAAAGAAATTCCTTTTTAAAATCAACAAGCCTGTGGAGTAGAGCATTTGTGGAGTGGACTAGGAGAATTGTGTTCCCTAAACCACTATACACCACTGTGTTATTTTCCATTATTTATTTCTAGTACTTTGTCAACATTAAGAGATAAGGAAATGATCACATCATTTCATGGGGGACGTTTTAATGTAGTTAATATTTTTTGAAGGACACAATTTACCCCTCTCATGTATTTGTCATATCCATTCTAATCCAACAAGTGGTATCATTTCTCGGAATCTATTAGGGATATTTATCATTTTGTAAATATGTTTCTACTTGATACCAAAAATTAATATCAGAAGACTTTCTCTATTTCTCTATTTCTATTTTTGGAAATCATGGAATATTATTATTTTTCTATGTAATACCAAACTAGTTATATAAATGGTTAGAAACATTTAGAATATTGGTGATTTCATTTGTTTCTAACAAGATCAAGTCAAATATTCAGACGAAGAAAAATATCAATAGATGATCTTAGAGAAGGCATGTCAATGGTTCATGCTCCTTAATTTAATAATGATAATTATGGATGTTTGAAAGCTTGTATGACTATCTATTTAGAGAATTTATGTTTCAAAGTTTACATGAAAACTATCAAACCTTATTAAATCCCAAGAGAAGTAAAAATATTGGAAGATGCGAAGGAAGTTGAGTATCATATTAACTCAAAATTGATGAATGAAATTATATATGGACTTAGTCCAGATGAATTTAAAAATGTTTCTAGATGTTATATTTCCTATGATATGTTGAAGACAATCAAATTTTCTTATGAAGGAACTGAAAAATTTACAGAAGATAACAACGATGGTGATTCCTTTGGAACTCTAATTTTCGAAAAAAATCTGCCGTTGAGGGAGTTGAATGAGATGTGTGAAGTTCAGATGCAAGAAAAAACTAAAAATAAAATTTCTATCAAAGGATAAAATGTTTCACTCAATTTTTTTATGTTTTAATTTTCTGATTTTTGTCATTTGGGTTCAAGTAATAAATATACTTCAATCTATGAAATTGAGCAAAAAAATAAAAAAGGTAAACATAAGACATATCGCTCACGCTGATGAGGTACAATCATTATACTCTGAAAATCATGATTCATAAAATTGTTCTCATGAAGATTGTGATAAATATTTTTCTATTCTTCAAGAGAAATATGAATCCTTAAATAATGATCATAGAAAATATTGAAAACTTTATGATCCTATTTAAATTTGTAATGAATGTTTGTCAACAAATATTTCTGATTTAAGATCAAATTATTCCAAAATTTCTTATGATCTACATGAAACTAATATTAAAGAATTACTAGACTAAGTTGGTAATTTAATAGAATCTTATATCCTTGTTATTAAGGGAGATAATTTTTAGATTAAAAATCTTGATAAAAAAATTCATAAATGAAAAATTGGTATTTGTAGTAATAGAGAAAATCCAAAAATATATAAGAATTATATTCACCCCGTTTCAGACAACAAAAACATGCCCACTATTAAATGTTTCTATTTTGGTATTAATATAGATTATCATAATGAATTTTATTATAGAAAACCTTAATTTTGTGGTGCCATAAATGTTAATTATTCGAAATAATTATCTATATTTAATTATAAAATTGTTGATAAAAATAAACATATTTGGTTACCTAAATCATTAGTTGATAACACTAATGGACCCAAAAGTATATTGGTACCAAAATACACTTATATTTGATATTTTATAGGATTCTATAACTGAAAGTCATCGTGTTAGGTTGTTTGATTCGGTGCTGGTGGTGGTGTCTGATGTCCTAATCCACTACACTTACTAGCATAACCATCATATTTGGCTCTACTCTGGTCAGACTTGATTCTGGATCAAGGCATAATTTTTATGGTGTTGTATTGGAATGGAAGTGGTCTCAATTTGGGTTCTTCTTCGGTTATTTACATGTTTGTTTTGTGGGTTTGGTGCTTCTTTCTTTTATTGTTCACACTTTTGTATGTTGTTTGGACTCTTTGGATTTGGTCTTATTAGCCTCATATTATGGTTTATATGGGTGATCTTTTTTGGGATCACTCTTTCTCTAAGTGTCGTGATTTATGGTGTTGATTTTTTCATTATTCTATATTTTTGGTAAGATTTTTTGATGGAGATATGTAGATTTATCTCCCATGTTCATGACAATGTGGTTTCTGGTGTGGTCCCCTACAAAGGCCTCCTTCCGCTCAACCCTACTCAAATGTCCTGGTTTAGCGCTCCCTTTCCCGTTGGTCTAGTGTGTAGGTATTAGAGGAGGTTATGGGAGCTGCAATACACGAAGATTAGGGTCTCTAAGAGGGTGACTAGCTCATAAATGAAGAATTTTGTATATTTTGATGTACTATTATGATGATTTTATGGGGGAAATTTTGGAGTTCTATGATAGTGATTTGAAGATACCAGTGGCATCAGGATTGGACAATCTCTATTGACAGGTGAGGTAGTCTAAAAATGACATCGACGGTGGAGATATGATGAAAATTCTAAATCATGATGATATTTCAGATGACTTGAGTAATGATGACATGGGTGATGGATCATTATCTCCTTGGGATTTGTGTTTATTTGACTTTTGAACTATTAACGTTTTTTTTGGTTCCTGTCTAATTATTTGTAGGTTACCACTCAACCTTAAAAATTAGCTTTTGAAAATCTATAAAAATCAAACATTCAATCAGTCAATGGGATTTATTTTATTTGTCTATAATTTCGTCAAATGTTGTATTATTATGGCATGAATTAAATGGTTTAATACATTTTCTCCAACCCTTATTATTCATTTAATAATACTATATATGTTTTTTGATAGATCCTTGATTATATATTTTTATCTTTTTGAAGGAATCAAGAATTTATGGATATTTATATATAACATTTAATCAAAATATATTTCAAATATAATTCCAAATGAATCATATTTTTGATATTTTAAAAAAGGGGAATAAAATTTTGTTTTTCAAATTGTACATATTTTTGACACTAATACTAAAATTTCAAATTTCTATTATTTATAAAAGGGGTAAATATATTTTACTATTTAATGTACTCATAAACCCATCTTTTTTATCCTTATAAAAAGGGGGAGAATAATTTTGAATAGAGTGAGGGTTTTTTTAAATATAAAAACAGGGGATAATGTTGAGTAGTTCCTTTTCATTCTCATCTTGATTATGTTTTGAGAATTTCATTAACCCATCATTCTTTGTTTTCTAATAAATTTGGTTATGTGATTTAGATTTAGTATGTAACAATTTTTATTTTTTATCTGAATAAATAGTGATAATAATTATATGGAATTTTTTCTTTTGGAATTAAAATAATGTTATGTTCATTTCACATATTAATGTAGAATGCCAATTGAGTCATTTCGATGGTGAAAAAAAATCACTAAAGATATTACAATCTATTTAATTTTCATTTCAGTTTTAAGATTAATGTCACCTTTGAATTTTAATGATATATAAATCTATAATGAACACATTTGTGTGATCCTTATACCATTGTAGATATATAATATTTATATAAACTTTAATAGTTTATGATGATGTCTTAAAAGGATTTTTTGGTACTCTAAATAATCATGGAAGTTGCTATAACAGTTTTGCATATCTACAGTGAACTTATTTAAAAATATATAGTATTTGATTTTATGAAATTTCTACAGATATTGGAATAACTCAAAACCTGTTGGAATGGAAATAATGGAAGTTTATCTTTATTTTTTAGTTTACATTGATGTCTAAAATGTTTGTTTGATGATGAATGAATTGTATGATTTTTTGTGATGATTTTTTAGAACAATAGTTTTCTAGAATGTTATTGTTTATGTTTTTTGAAGATATTAGGGATTGTAGAAGTTATGTTGATTCAATTATTTATCCATAATAAATATGTTAATATTTACAAAATATAAGTACTCTAGTCTTAAGGATTAATCTGCTATTAAACAGATCTAAAAAATAGTTGAAGTATCTAAATTCAAGGTGTCATGTTTTCTGAAGGTTTATTTGAACCCTACATTCAGAACAATGCAACCCTAATTTTGAAAAAAAGTATGGTTAATTAATGCTATGTTTTCATTCAAACCTATGTTTTCAACCCTACTTTTTATAAAAAAGTGTGGACCATGAACCATAAATTGGTAATGAATTCTACATTCACGAAGCCTATGCTATGTTGGTAATGAACCCTACATTCATGAAACCTACTTTCATGAATTTAATGTTTTGTTGAGAATGTACCCTACTTTACTTCTGATGCCTTGTGTTATTTTGCTGAAAAATAAAATCTATCTTGTTGTTCATATATTTACAAGTTTAACACTGCATCCAAAGGGATTAAATTCACTACATACTTTGACATCAAAAAAATAAAATTGTGACATACTACGAGGTGATATTTTATAGTGTTTATTGGAACTTTTTATGCTATATAAGATACATTATATTTCACCATGTTCTATTCATGTGGATTAATATGTGAATATGCACACATTTTAGAGTGTTTTATGTATTTATTTTTGTGTTTAAATGAATAATGTTTCCAATTTTGGAGAAAATTCACTTGTTTTATGATTTTTGGTTGGAACGAATATATATTTGATAAAGGAATGAAAAGGGATGAAAATAGGAACTAAAAGACACTTCATGCCATGAGTGAAGCAAAGCAACGTTACACCGAATTTTTGAAGATGAAGCAGAGCTAGGAACTAAATTAGAATGATTTCACACCATGTAATGCAGTTATCCGACATGACTTTTTCAAAAATAATTTCCATGTAGGACTAGTCGTGACTTGATTACAAGACGTGAATGACTATTTCACGTCATGTAACTATATAACATGACATTAAATTTTTCAGGACAATATTTTGGAGAATATTTTTCTAATATTTTTAGTGCATTAAATTTAGGTATTACATGACGTGAAACTTATTTACACGTCGTGTAAGTGAAGATGCACTAAAAAAAATCAAAAGTGTTGTAATGGAGGTTTTGATGGGTTTTCCTATAAAAGGATCCCCTTGGACGCCCTTCCAATGCACTCTGGGAATAGAGGAGGCCAAGAGACACACATGGGAGACCACCAGATGACAAAGTGATGATCTGAAGCCCGACTTTGCAACCATTCTTTCACCATATTTCATATTTGGGTACCAATGCTTCTTGTTATCATCATGAATAGCATGAGTGAGTAGTATTCTTTATGTTGGGTGATGTGATTGTAAGGGGATATGTTTTTAGGTAATTTTTTCTATTTTCTATTCATATTTTTTTATTAATCCGACTCATTTTATAAATTCTAAATCTCCCTCTTTTGATATTTTAGGAACATTGCGACATTCTAAAGTTGTTTATTTTATTGCATCAATTAATTAATCTAATTTTTGTTTGACCATTGCACAACATAGGTTAGTTGTATTTAAATATGGTTTCGGGCCACCTATTGTTATAATTTCACTATATATATGACCATACCAAAGGTGAAATCACAGGAATATGGCATGATACCCAGACAAAAGAATCTTACTGACCCAATTTCGACACAAAAACTGAATAAATTCATTATCAATTAAATACCTAGCAGAAAAAATTGAAAATCCCCAAACCTGGATTACCCACCATCTTGATTCACAAGCCAATCATTGTGGCTTCTATTTATTTATTTTTCCAAATATGCAGATAACATAAATTATTTTTTTCTTAATTAATTTAAAATATATCATTTTTTCCTATGGGTTCAACACTTGTACATAACATGTACTAAATTTTCTGTCAGTTTGATTGAGTTATAGTCAATTAATAATTTTTTTAGAACAATTAGAACTAATGAAGCCCTATGAGATGTCATTGATACACCAACTAATGAAATAATAATCTATTATGTGCCGTAAAAATTGTGGTTTGGATCCACTATTTCAAGCTGGAAACTGAATTTGTGTTTCTTCCATGTTTACACGATGAAACTCTACTTGCTGAAAGTTGATTTGATGAATCATGAGAAGGCTCATATCATATATTTTTATGATAAAATATTCTAAAATTATATAACATTCATGATATTTTGTACACAAGAATGGGATTTTATATATGCTGAATTATTGAATGTTTTTTGTTGTAAACTACTACAGTTTGCTTCACGGGATTACATCACCTACTTATTAAGTAATATATCTGTAAACTCAACACGTAAGTGCTATAATACTCAGATTAGTATGAAAGTGAAATATCTATATTATTTATTTTTAGTGGAAACTTTCATCATAGATATAGGGAGAATACGAGATTATCAATTTCTAGAAATATGATACTATACAATATTATGACTATTTTCAAAGCAGGTTACCATACTTTATTTAATATTTTTCTATTTGATTTTATCAGCTAAATTTATACCTGGAATTATTTCTTCAGTTTATCCTTTTGATAAATTCTAATAAATCTAAAGGATTTTGGAAGAAGAGATTGAAATGTTTTTGGTGCAATATTTTGGGGAAAAATGACCTGTTTATTATAACATCATTTTTCGAGCAAATTCAGAGGATAAAAATTTATTGAAATTAAAATATTTGAATTTACATTCTGATTGTGATTCTATTTTTTGAAACCGTTTTGACTATATTTAAGGAGGTCTAAATGGATTTAAATGAGAGTTTTAAATAATTCAATAATACTATTATTCTAGAGATTTTATTGGATGATTTATTAAAATTATATTGAATGATTTTAATAGAGATTTATTCTATCAGAAGAATCCAAAAATTCCACTCTATTATTGTGATATTTATAGAGGTTCTTGACTATTTATTTTGAATATTTGAAGGAAGAGGATAATAATTATTGCTGGATATTTATTCTCTATATATATCACTCTTTGACAGGAAAATAATATTTATGAAGAAGCGCGAAGATGTAAAAAAAACTAATGAAAATTATGTGCTAAAATATTCTGTTACTTATCTTTTTAAAGAAGAGACAAATATTATTCTATCACAAAGTAATGAAGAAGGAAGCCTTCATAACATTTCCTAATCTATCTTCTTCTATTTAAAGAAGAATAACCATACCCGACTTTGAATATTATTTTACTACTACTGATGTTAATTATTCAATATAAAATACAACTATTAGTTTCTACTGAAACTATGAGGAAAATCTATTATCTCAATAAAATCAAACTATTTTGATTTATAGGAGTATCGGCTCGTCAGACTCAGTCAGGGTGGAGTGTCAGCTTCTCAGACTAAGCTATCGATATTTCAGTTCCCTATAAAAAAACAAGATGGACCTATTAAAGTCTTATAAGATGTCAACTACCTACACTCATTTGTGGAGGTCTCTGGATAAGAGGACCTACTAGTGAAAATCACCAAGATCATTAAATAGAGTGTTGGTGGTGTGGATTAGGTGATTTCTATGCCCTAAAACAGAATACGTAGATGTATTCTTTTCCTTTATATATTTTCAGTTCTTTCTCGACTTTAATAGAGAAGGAAATGATCACTTCATATCAAGAGGGACGTTTAATATTGTTAAGATTTTTAAAGGGACACAATTCACCCCCTATTATGTCTTCATCATAGCCATTCCAACCCAACATAAAAGTTTTTAGTTTTCATGACATAGTGGCTCCTCATATTTCTATGTGTGAGAAAATAATTAGGCTACACTAGTAATCTACCATGGTCTATTTTCTTTGTATAAAATGATGATGTGATCTCTTTATCATTAAATGGTGTGTTGTGATGTGATTCAAGTAGTTTACTCACCTTATATCCATAAGTCCATAAACTATGATAAAACGTATTTTTCTGTGAATCCATAATAAATGAATTATTTTATACATAATTATGCTGTATAGGTTACGCCCACAGACGATATATTGATGAGGCAAATCACAAAATTATTTTTCAATTTTCATTATTTAAATTATATATAGTACTAAATATAATTATAATAAAATGGGGACCTCTAAAGAGGGAATATTATATTTATTTTTGTGTTTGTATGTGTGTGTGTGAATGCCTAAAAAATAGAAAGAAAAAAAATGAAAATATGTCAGTGATAAATGGTTGTTGTCATAGGGAGTTCACAGTGATGTTATTAATGCTATTTATGTTATAATCTCAATATTATATACAAAAGATAATCCCTATCCATAAACACCCTCTATTTTTAATTATTATTGTCCTACACTGACCTCCTGCATGTCATATATTCTTCCTTACATCACCACCACAATGTTATTCCCTCTTATTTTACATTATGACGATGAAAGAGAGGGATAAAAAAGACAAATAAGAAGAAACAATAGTAGGGAGAATGGGGAAACCTCTCACCACAGTCAATTTAAATACTATTGAAATTCTCAAAATAGGATAATGAGAAAAAAATAGAAGTTCAATAATGCAACAATACCTCGTTACTTTGATTCAAAAAATTTCCTAAGTTAGTTCTTGATTTGCAAGGAGATAGAAGTTCAAGGTGAGGGAACAATAAAGGGAAAAAATAATGGTAGAAATAGTTTATAAATAAAATAATATATATTGAAAATATTGATTAATTTTATAGTATCTTAATATCCCTCCCTATATTCTAAAATTTTCCAACTTTATGAATTTTTATGGAAGTTAAAATTTATAAGATGATGGTTGGATCATTTTTTACGAAATACACCCTTCAAGGGTTGTAATGTATTTATATTATTTAATGAAATAATATCAAAATTTTCCCTTCATTGAAGTCATTAATTTAGGTATTTCACATGCACCCTAAAAATTCGATCTTCACTGGCCACATGTAGCCAGAGTTAGGACCAAATTATTACTAAAAACACCCTTTCCTTGGAAACTATTTGAATTCCAATGTTCTAGTTTACCATGTACTTGTGGCCTTAATAATGATATAATATAGAGAATCCATCAACATATAAAATATTCCTCAATCAAATATAAATATTTCTTTATAATATGAGCTCATTTTATTTTCAACTTTTTGAGATATGAGAGAATATTTAAAATTAATCAAAACTAGTCATAGATTACAAGGGAAATAATTTGTGATTTATTTGGGCGTCAAAATATTAAACATAGTATTTTTTATTATTTAATGAAATATATTCTAACAAATAGGGAATCCTAAAAAAGTAATTTCATAATTTAAATCACCATATAAAAAGTTATGGATGAAGAAATAAGATTATATAAAAATACATAAAATTATAAATTAATATATTTTCCCAGTGGTGCTAAAAATATTTTTAAAACATAAAATTGTGACAAGTAATAATAAAATAAAAATTGGTTGGATTAAAAAATTGAATTATAGAATAAAATATATGAAAATATGATCTTCATCAATCCCCTACACTTATCCATTTTACTCCAAAGAAATCATCTATACTATGTTTAAAACAAAAATTCAAAGGTAAGTATATTAACAACACTGAATTAAACACCCAAAGAATAATCATTCCTCCAATATTTATTTCAACTCCATAACCACCAAAAATAATCATAAATTTCATTCAATATGATTATAAGAGCCATGTGGATGTCATACCTACAACCTTAGAAATTAATTTCCGTCCCACTGTTGGATTTGAATATACAGCTTTTCATATTCACAAGTGTATGTTTGATCTTTATAGACTTGTGAAAATTCCCATATCTTTACACAATGATACATGAAAATATTTTCAATTGTGAGGTTATTTTCAAGGTGGTTTATTTTGATAAGGGTTGGTGGATAAAAACATTTAAAAATTAAATTTCTAAAAAGGGGAGGTTAAACTCTTTATAATAATGAATGAATATTCAAGTAAAAGCATAGAAGATGTACGTGAAACAATTCCCATTATATATTTGATAAATCACCCACCTTTTTGATTAAAATGGTACATGGGTCCAAAATTGGATATAATGAATTATTTCATCCCAATTATCCATTGTTTTATTTTTTTAATTTTTTTTTAATTTTTTTCTTATTTTTATCATGGTGGATGGAATGAAAATCTAAAATTATCGATGAATGAAAATTCATGACTAAAATTTTAAAAAGGGACATGAGTCATAAAAGTAAGTATAATAAATAATTCAATATCATATTCTTTTTTTATTTTTTTTATTTTTATTCATTTATTTTAATTTTTTTAGAAACAAATAATATCAAGGAAGTACATGGAATAATACCTCATTCCATTTTCACACTCTTTTTCTTCCTAAAATAATGACACACACCTAAACCAGCCTATAGTTAATTTTAACCTCACTTGATCACATAAAAGGCCCTTATCCCACATTAAAAATATAAATATCCATAAAAAAAATTACGATTGGAGGTTGGTAAAGAACAATAAACTTGTGCTGTGTCATAAACCTATAAAGTAATTGATCATGTGGTTTTTATGAGCCGTGGTCAAAAATAATTTATTAAAAAATCCTAATTTAGACTAGTAGCAAATTGAGGTCGGGTATCAATGAGTAGTGTTTGGGAGTTTCATTATTTAATCAGTTATTTTTTTTGTAAATTACGAAATAATCTAGCGATGATATTTGGTTTTTGATGAATAGAAAAAGGGAACAAAATGAAAATGAACGACCTAATGGATGTAATAATTTGTGAAACCCATGGATTAAACATTTATATCCTTCATTTTCTCCCAACTATAACCCTTTAATTATATTCTCTATGTGTTCCACCTAGCTAAACACATGCTTACTGATTAAATTGTTTGAATAAACATCACACTCAAGGAGTATCCCCTGAGTGATCATATCATAACTATCTCAAATGGATAAAAATCTTGATCCCATCATCCATTGAAATCACTTCTCCCATCGTAAAATCGTAATATGAACAATGGGAGATAAAAGAGTGTTCGATAGTGTGAATGAAAATAAAAAGGTAAGACACATGAGGTATGATCATCTCCTCAACTTCTCACAATCCAAAGATCATTAGAACATGGTTGATGGAATCAGATCGAGTGTGGAAACTCAGAATCCCTGGATTTCATTTGACGGTTGATCCTTAGATTATCCTCAAATCATCTATGATAATTTGAGAGATCACATGACTTCCGAGTGGGTGAAAATCAGAAAGAGCAATGATAGAAAAATAATAACATAATGGAACAGAATGATGATGTATGAAAATACTAAAATATAGAAATTTATTATAGAAGAGTATACTACAATCGATTGGTTTGAAATCATTTTAATGTGGGGGTGAAGATAATATTTATAATAATTTTCTTATTCATCATTATTAAGTTCAAATTCGATCCTCAGAAAATCTCTCATTCCATGGATTAGATCCATGTGTCACAGAATATGGTGGAGATAGATTCAGTTGAGAGCACATTATTCACAGGATTGTGCTCATAAAAATTTGAGAAACCCCTCCCCCACTTAAATTATATGATTCTTTTGGGAGTAGTTATAGTGACCCTCTCATTTTATACAATAACATTACATAATTTTTATAGAATACTTAAAAAATTCCCAAAAAAGTCACCCAAAGACCGTATTAGAATAGTGCCTTTGGAAGCATAAAAGATAGACACTGGAACATAAGCAAGATAAATTATCTCCCAAAAGGTTCTTCATGACTATCATCCTTCTTAGGCACATCATAGATAATACATATCTTCATAACATGGAAGTAATATAATTTTGATCATAACTTTCTGTGTACCACAATATTTTATCAAAATATGAAATTTCGTTAAAGGGAATTTCTTAGAAAAGATCAATTTGGAATTAATTAATAAATTAATAATCAATATAAAAATCACCCCTTCATGTATTTAAGATTGAGAATTGATCTCTTTAGAAAATTCCACTCGTAACTCAGTCCAAATTGGTGTATCTTCTTCTTCATATAACTCTATGTAAATCCATGTATTAGAAAAATCCTATAAATCAAAGTAGTGGGAGGTAATACTCAATTCATTTTCAACAAAATAAAAATTATATGAGTTTAATAAAATATTATCTCCCTAAATTTCCTTAACTTTTAAATCTTCTTCTTTTATCAATAGGACATGATTGGGAGTTATTGAAGTTGGATAAAGGTATACAATCTATGTCATCTTCTCTTTTAACACAACCAATTTAATGGTTTCTTCATCAAAAACATTAATGAGGTAAAGTGGTATTGATATTTATTATTAAATATAGGATAATCACATACCATTTCTTCATATACAAAATCAAACCAATATTAATCTAAATCATATTGATCAACCACATGTGATTTAGTTGGAAATGTTTCATCTTTAAACTCTTCTAGAAAATGTATGGGCATGTATTATTGTTGTACCATCATAATGTTATCATCATTATATTATTAGATAAAAAAATTGTGAGGATAATTATTTGATTCATCATATTCATAATCCTATTTCTATGCTTCCAATTACATTATAGAAGTGGAAAAAATTTATATTTCAATCCTCATTTCCTTATAATTTGGAAATTCTATTAAATAAGAATTCTCATTGTTTCTTCCATGATAGAATCCTTTTTTTCAATAAATAGTAAAAGAATGTGAATAATCATTATTATACTCCATCTTAACCAAATATGTTAAAACAATTATGCAATGTCGTACTATTTTTTTAGTTTTTTAAATTTATGATTTATTTCTATGAAATAATGTGAGAATGTGAATGGACAGACATAAAATTATAAGAAATTAACAAGAGTGATATTTAAATAATCCATTACAATAAATTATTATTCTTATAAGAATAACACAAAGTGTTCACCATAGGGTCAATCACTTGTGGAGGGAACTCACCCAACACTAAATTCATATTGTCATTATTTATAAACTAACTAATATAATTCTAAATTATAAAATATCTTATTTATGGTTATAAAATTTTTATTATATATATATATATGATATCAATAAATAAAAAATAAAAAAAAAGTCTCTAAGAAGTTAACAAGGAAAAAATAAGTAATTGTACTCAAGAGTTAACAGTGAATATTTCATTTTTATTAAATTTTAATTATAATATTTTGTTCCCTTGTGAGATCAAACCTATTACTCAAAACACTCATGTTTTAATTTTTATCATCCTACACTTAACCTCAAAATTTATCATAATATCCCTCACATTATCACGACAATTTTGCTCCACCATATAATATAATATGGTGATGTAAGAGAGGAATAAATTTGATTGATAAGAAGAAAACAATTTCCTAAAAAATTGGTAAATGTATCTCTATAATCTATATAACTATTATTTAGGTTCTTAGAATTGAATAAATATAAATAATAGAATCTTACAAACACAATCACCAACCACTAAATTCCTTCAAACAAGAACTAAATTTTTCTCCATTTTTATAGACATATAAAAGCATGTTTGGGGAACAAAAAGGGAAAACAAAATAAAGTGATAATGAAAAGATAAAAAAAATATATAATTAAAATATTTAATGGGAATAAATTATCTAATTTTAAGTAAAATATTATATCACTTCTTATATATCATTATTATAAAATTGAGTATATTTGGATTTATAATTTCTAATATATTTTTCCATATTTACAATTCATCAAAATTAGAAATGGATTTAAAGGCTCAACATCTATGATATATATGATCCTCATAACATTGGGTTCATAATTTTGACATGTTGAATTCAATGTAGATATATAAACTTGTAATTCTAAAAAAAATATAAATTTTCATTTTAAATTAGTTTAAAATTTACGAAAAAACCTTTATTATTAGAAAATACATAAAATTATAAAATAATCAATTTCCACATTTGAGATAAAGTTATTCCTAAAACCTGAAATTTTTAAAATTAAAAAATAAATAACAATGTTTTGGGATTAATGCATTGAATTAAAGAATAAATTAAATAAAAATATTACCATCTTTAGACTGTGATAAAAAAAGATGACAATAATGTTCTTTGGGTGACACTGAGCCTACCATGGGGTGTTGAAAAAGATATTATTTTTCTATGTTAATTAATATTATATTCATTACCCAAGGGTTATATCTAGTGTTAAGTTTACGAAATAAATTTTCACAATGTTTAAAAAATAAGTTTATATTTTGATGTTTTTATAATGAAAAATCTAGAAAATAGAGTAAAGAGATTGAAAAAAATAATGAAGAAATGAGTGATCGAGTTAAGGGATGGATATCTGATCACAATATTATCTTAATATTTATATTATTGTATTTTCTTATTCTGATTAACTAATAAATGAGAGGGTTTATAATAGTTTAACATCTCTCCCTCATTTGAATGGTTTTGGTTGGAAGTAACATAACTAAAACCTTTTCTTAGCCTACCCTATGTCTTATTTGTATAAGTGATCCTGTAAATAACTCAAATATTTCTTAGGAAACATCAAACTAGGTCTGTTTCCTCTCAATAAATCAATTAGTAACTATATATCCTACCACATATCCCAAAAACTACCAAACAACTCAGCCCTAATATCTTTCTATTCTACTATATATAGCCTCGAACTGAATGAAAGTAGATTATGTATCATCAAATAAAAAAATAAAAAAATAAAAAGAAATAAATAATAAAAATATATTTAATATTTTGAAAAAATATTGAATATAAAACCAATTTTAATGAAAAATAGTGTTTAATTCATTAAATGTGGTTACTTAATCAATTAAAAAAGGAAAACCATACCCTCCCTGATGAGTCATAATTTAACCCTCATTGTATAGGGTAGAAAATATAAATGGAGAAGAAGAAATAATAAAAAAACTAGGGAAAGCAACAAATAAAATGACATCTATAAATAACACTTGAAAATATTAGTCACAATTGTTCTTGAGCCTCCATCAACACCATCATCCTTATCCTATTTATATATATATATACAAATCCTTTCTTATTCATCCCATTAGAAGACCTATGAGTTTCTTTCTTATTTTTTTTGATAAATTTTTAGACTGTTCCTAGGTTTTATTAGGATTTATTCCCTATTCACAATACTATGTACCATATAAATCTATAGATTCTTTTGTGATCAATTAAAATATCATCCACATAATAATCTATATAGGAACCTTTGATTGGATATATGAAAAATGATGTGGTAACTCACATCCTCATCTTAAAGTGTATATTATTCTTAGGATCTCCCTTTTATAAATTTTCCCTATGTGTGGAAATAATTCTAAAGCATGAATGATTTATGATTATGTAGTATGAATGATTTTTATAAAGGTTGGATGATTTTTATGGAGAAATTTATACGTATTGTATAATGATTATAGTTTTCATTATGATGTTTATATTGGGTGATGGGTAATTCCTAAGGAGTGTTGAAATGATTGTGACGCCCCGAACCCAATTACCCAGAGTCGGTGCATTAATACATAACATTGGCATGATCACAAGGAAATCATGTAACTAAAGACCGATAAGTTTAGTATTATTGGAAACAGGATTCATACATAAGTTCAACTTTACAACTTGAAAATAAATACAACACTAATTTATTCCATTAGAACATCCAATCCTCCTAGATTATGCCTGCAAGTCACTAATAACTAACTTCTTCATATCCAAGGAAAATGAAACATAAGAAAGGGGTGAGCTCAAATGCTCAGTAAGGGTAAACAATACAGCGGAAGATAACATAAATATTAAGCATGATGAATAATTGAAAACACATGCCTTTAAAAATAATAAACATGGACACTTTTATGGAATGAATATGAGCTGACTAAATAATGCGATAATAAAACATAATCATGTGTATTCTACTAGTAAAATGACCACTTGAACCATCAATATTATTTTCATAATGAGGGAATGTATAATGATGCACATTCTGAAACATTTTTTCAAGGCCTCGACCAAGACTTCTAAAAATGATTTAGGCCTCGGACAATTACACATCTAATTGTCTCATGAGAACTACCGATGCATCGAGGATCTATAGTGGGCTCCAACCGTCACATACTAAGTCTAATACATTTCTCATATAAAAAGGTTGAAATATATCATAAACATTCATATTAAAACTAGCATACGAAATGTCAATAATTTAACCATAAACCATGAATGGTATAAAAATAACACATCCATAGTCAAACATATCACAAAACCTTCAATACAATATGGAAGATTTTTATCATAATAAATCGTCTTCAAACAAGTATAAAATCCATCAAAGGATGATGACATGGATTAAATCAAAAAAACTTGATAGAAATATCTCTTTCTCTTTGAAATAATTTAAAGTCACATAATTATAAAAGAAAACATTTATTTTGAAAATATTCTTATAAGCTTGTAAGGGAAGCTTCGACGATGTTATAACAGTGGAAAATATCCGCACGTGCCATATAAGTTATAAAAAACATTCTTACCTTAATTTTGTCAAAAAGGTCATAAAGTACCTTATTTGGAAAATGACGGAAAGATTCCTTCCATAACATATAAGGTCAAATAAGGGTATAAATGTCTTTAACCCATTGTCTAGTAAATAGTAAAAATGGTTTGAAATACATTTTTAGAAACATGGATGTGGATGATAAAGAGGTCCCAGTAGATACTTACATATAAACAACCTCGAATAAATAAAGAGATTGTAAAATTAACACTAAACTTGTAATTTTCAATGGTTGAGAGTACGTTAACCTCCTGTATAATAGTTAAATAATTGTTATTAAATTATACAATAACCATATACATAAATTGGATAACATATACGATCTTTTAATATTTCTTTATTAGTAATATTTTAGTATTATCATCGTTTCGGGTGTTAACTGATTCATTCTCCATTATATGCTTGGTTATGTAAGCCATGTCTGTTATGAATAATATATATTTGATTTATATACAGAATATTATTATGTGTTTAAAAATTATTTTTAACCATAAAATTAAAATTATTCTTGAATGGATACGATGGGGAATGAATCTCATAGCGTTAGTGGAGACGGTAATCCGAACGTACACACGAGCGACAATATCATTCTTTTGATATTAAAATCGTATATAATTGGATGGTATATCATATATACAGAATTATTATCATGTTAGTTTTATTATTTAAATCAATTATACATCAATATTATACCCATCCATATAATAATGTATTGAATAACAACTACATCACGACGTGGAGACGGTAAGCCGTACGCACGGACGTATGGTGACATGTCATTCAAAGGATGGATAAAACAATGAATATTGTTGCATAATATTTATAATAAAATCACATTATATAAAATATACTGGATTTATTATTTTAGAATGTAAACAACAAGGAAAGAAGAAGTGGAAGATGAAAGGAACATGAAAGAGGTGATGAAATATTTACCTCTTCTTCGGGTTCTTCCTTTTGATTTGATCAAAAGGGATCATTAGGTTAGCTTTCTAACTAAATGAAGGCCTCTATAATTAAGGGAGGATAGTTGATAGGATATTTGGGTAGGGTTTGGCCAAGCCAAATGGCATTGAATGTGTGAATTTGAGAGAAGGGAAAGTTCCCTTTTATAAGAGAGGCGAGGGTCACTTTAGGAAAAGTTTGAAATATTATATTATAATAAACTAATTTTCGGTTTTTGATGAATCCAAAATGATTTATTTCGAGGATAATATGGGTATGGGTTTCAAAACACTCAACCAATAGGTTTTATATCGGTTTGGGTCACTACATTAACCTTATCTTTTAGATTTAACTCTTAGTTAATTAGTTTGACATTTACCATGTCTCTTTGTATTTTTATATCATACAGTTAATAAAATTACTATAAACATCCAAGAGAACCTAAAGTGGTTCATTAATGACATATATAATAATATTTAAGCCCTTTGGCCGAACTTTAGATTTTTAGGAATAGAATATCAATTAATAATATAATATTTGTTTTAAAAAATGTTTTATGGCAATTTTCACACTATTTTGTATTTTGTTTTTGTTAAATTCATAACATCATTATTACTTAGAAAAAAATTCATTTAATAAACCATAAAATGTCATATTAATCTATAAAATTAGTGTAATTCATTAAAAGTCTCAAATTATAATTATTTGTATATTTATAATATCAATTATTTCAATCTTTCATTAATAAGTTAATTACTGCATCATCATTGTTTCATAAATAAATTAAATTATTTAATGTCAAAAAATTATAAATAAAATATCATTATGTATGAAATCTATTTATATGTCTAATGAATATTTATAATCTAATTTATCTTATGTTTAACTCTATATTAAAAATGTTTTAAATATTAAACATTGATTTTAACTCTTTTAACTCTTCTTTAAATAAAATAATAATAAATGTCCTAATCTAATCCTAGTGAACCTAAAGGATCATATTTTATTTATATGGTTGTTTTTGGTCGAATTACACTTATCCAATAGAATTAGGACATGTTTTTGGGTAATATTAATATCATTTTTATCTTGAATTACCATATTTACTTTTAACCGTGGTAAATAAAAGTCAAAAGTTACAATTCATCAAAAATTATTTTCATCATATTGAACCACATTTTAATTACTAATATCAACCGTGTATTTTGGATTTTTGAAATTCAACTCACAGAAGTGGTAAAATTATGTTTTATGCAAATTTGCAAAAGCTCATAAGAGGTGGGTAAAAGACGGTAAAAGTTCCATAAAATTTTTATATATCTAAACCTATTATAAAATGACTCCAATGAATTATATTGAACTTATATAGGTATTATGTATCTATTTTGACCTAAAATAAATTTAAATAAAATAAATAATTATTTAAATAAAAATTCGGTTTTAACCGATAACACCGTGTTTTTCACTATTCATCAAAAATTGAAAGTTTTCAGAAAAATACAAAAAATACACCCTAAGCTAATTTCTATATTCCGAGTCCAAAAATGAAGTCCATTTTGAAAAATAAAATTTATAAACATTCAAAAATGGGGTATTACTATTCATAACGGCTAATTTTATTGGTCGTAGTGTGCTAGAATCTCGAAGTCGCGTACAATGAAAGCTATTGCATTATTCAAAGGGAAACGTACCGTGGAAGTTAAGGGTGTTACATTCAACCCTCCTTAAAATAATTTCGTTCTCGAAATTTCTAGAATATTACTGCATAAAAATATTCGGGTGGTTCTTCATCATAAGTTCCTCGGGTTCCCATGTTGCCTCTTCCATCTTATGGTTTCTCCATAGAACTTTTGATAAACGAGTTTTCAGGTTTCTCAACACTTGTTCTCTGGTATCTAGAATCTTGAAAGGCTCTTCACAATAAGAAAGATTGGGTTAGTATTCTAACTCGTCACAGGTGAGTACATGCATTGGGTCAGACATGCATTTTCTCAACAGTGATACCTATAACACATCGTGAACTTTGGAGAGACTTGGCGGCATTGACAAATGGTAAGCTATAGCCCCAGTTCATTATAGAATTTATAAAGATATGATGTACCTAGGACTCAATTTACCCTTCTTACCTAATCGTATAACTCCCTTCCATGGAGATAACTTCAGGAAAACATGATCTCTTACCTGAAATCCCAAATCCTTCCTTAGGTTATCATCATATCTCTTCTGCCTACTTTGCGATTCTTTGATGTGGGTTTGGATAACCTTCACCTTTTATATCGTTTCCTCAATAAATTTTGGGCCTATAAGTTTTCTTTTACCAACATCATCCCAACAGGTTGGTGTGCGACATCTCTTTCCGTATAACGCTTCATATGGTGCCATCTAAATACTTGAATGGAAGATATTGTTATAAGAAAATTATACCAAAGGTAAATATTTATCCCACATACATTGAAAGTCATGTGAGAAAGATCTCAACATGTCTTCTATGGTTTGAATAATACGTTCTGATTGTCCATCAGTATGAGGGTGGTAGGCAATGCTCAGGTCTGAGAAGAAGTTTCATGACTCCTCCAGGCTGTTTCCTTCCATCTTTCAATTGTTAAAAAACCATACATCTTGAAAAAAAATCAGCAATCTCCCTCTTCATGTTGTCCCCCCAAAAAGTTCCTTCAAATCTCTATGCATCTTGGTGCTCCCCATGGAGAAACACTATGGAAAAGAAATCCTTTATTACACAATTCCTCTAGTTGTTTCTTCAGTTCCACTAATTCCACAGTAGCTATTCTATAAGGGGTCTTAGATATGAGCCTTGAACTAGGAATTAAATCAATGGAAAACTCAATTTCTCATTCTGGATGATGTCTAGGTAAGTCCTCTAGAAACACATCAACATATTCTTGGACAATAGGTACATCCTCTATTTGAACATTGCTTTCCCCATCCACATTTATTTCATTCTCTTCCTCCCCAATAATTGAATTTAGTTGAGCTATTGAGGGTGGATCTAGATTAGAATCAGGTGGTGATGTTTCTACTCTAAAGATAAGGTACTCCTTATCATCATCGAATATTGTAACCACCTTCTTCTTTCAAAAAAATTTCACATCATTTTCCAAAATCCAATCCATACCGAGGATTATATCAAATTCAATCATGGGTATGACTATAATATTAGTAGATAAATAACGTTTATATGCCTTAATGGGTACTGATTCACAAAACTTTATTACAATGATACTTCCCATATGAGTTTTTACTGAAAAATAACTTGTTAAATCAAATTGGAAATATCTAATTTTCTTAGAAAAATGGGAAGATATAAAACAATGCGATGATCCAGAATCCAATAAAGCATTGGCTAAACTTGAGGAAACCATTAAATTTCCTGCCACCACCTCTTTCAGAGCTTCAACCTCAGCAATAGTGATACCATAATCTTAGCCTTTATCCCTTGGACTTTTATGAGGTAAGTTTCCCTGACCCTTAGGACATTCATTTTCATAATGCCCCATCTCCCTAAAATTGTAGCATTGAACATTGGTAGCGACTTTCTTTCCCTTAAAATCACTAGAAAGGTGGCCTTTCTGTCTACATTTTTAGCACACTATTTTTTCTTTTAGACATACACCAGGGTTCTTCCTTCCACAATTATTACATGGTGGAAATTCAACTCTTACCTTCTTCCTTGATTCCTTATTTCCTTTTCCAGAGTGTTCAGGAGATCTTTTCTTCTCTTGCTTTTCTTTAAAGTTGTAAGACTTAGAGAATTCCTTTTCCATCTTGATAGCACATGAGTCAATGTCTTCGTATGATTAGAAAGATTATGATAGCATTACTCGATGGAGAAATGGTTTTAACCCATCAAATAAATGATCAATATTACTTCTTGGGTTACATATATAATCTATAGCATGTCTTTCTAACCTTATAATGTTAGCCTCATACTTTGCAACATTCTCATCCTCCTTTTTCCTCAGATTGAGAAATTTTCTTTCCATATCCGCTAGATGGTCATGAGGAAAGTATTTTTCTAAGAAAATATCTTTAAAATCACTCCATTCCATACTTAATACTTCTTCATCCTCCTTTGTGTTTTGAATCAATGAACACCATTGATCAACATCCTCAGCGAGGCAATAAATTTCCATGACAACTTTTTCACTTTCACTACTCGCCAAATCCTGAAATATTTTCTCTAGGGAACTTATCCTTTTCTCACATACCAATGGATTTGTACTCCCATTGAATGTTTGTGGTTGTTGCCTCATGAAGCGGTCCAACATTGATCCTCCATGTTGTGGATCAGGGTGCTCCATACGGGTAAGGTTATTATTCATAACCTGAGTGATTTGTCCTAGTATGGTGATTAGATGATCAAAACCAGCTGCATCACCAGCTCCTCTATAATTATCTTGAGCAGAAGAGAAATCCTGGAATGGATTATGCATATTGATACAGTTTCCATTCCTTCCAATAGGCACCATTTCTAAAAAATGTCATACACAAGATTAGTTTATGAATCACAATACATAATTTGAAACTTGTAAATCACTTAACATAAATTGAAAAGTTTATGGATATAATCCATAATCATAAAAAAATTTCTTTGAGGAAGTATATACTCATAAACCCTTCATAATGTTTTGTAAAGAAAATGAGAATTATCCTAAGCATATCCCCTAGGAGTGTCGTAACTAAGAGTGTATCAAGGCCCGTTGTCGGGCACCTGTTTCCATTCGAGTCTAGATCAAAGTGGTGTTTTCGTGTTTTACCCCTTGGGACATCTGTTCCAGAGCTGCCTCTACCTTCTCATATCCAGACATGGATGTATTTTTTGGAAAACTCACAAAATATCTACAATACCAAAATTCTAGGAACTTTATCTATACTAATCCTCAAATTCTATCTTAGGGTAATGTTCTTTAATCATCATTTTTGAAATTCTAGTTTCAAAGGTTATTACTAAACTTCCTCTGATACCAACTCTAATGCCCCAACCCTAGTTACTCAGAGTCAGTGCATTAATACATAACATGGGCATGATCACAAGAAAATCATGTCCCAAAAGACTGATAAGTTTAGTATTATTGGAAACAAGATTCATATATAAGTTTAACTTTACAACTTGAAAAGAAATACAACACTAATTTATTCCATTAAAACATCCAAGCCTCGTAGATTATTCCTTCAAGTCACTCATAACTAACTTTCATATCTAGGGAAAATGAATCATAAGAAAGGAGTGATCTCAAATGCTCAGTAAGGGTAAACAATACAGTGGAAGATAATATAAATATTAAGCATGGTGAATAATTGAAAACACATGCCTTTACAAATAATAAACAAGAACACTTTTATCGGAGGAATATGAGTTGAGTAAATATTGCCATAAGAAAACATAATCATGGGTATTATACTAGTCTAATGGACACATGAACCATAAATATTATTTTCTTAATGATGGAATGTATAATTCTGGACATTCTGAATCATTTTGTCAAGGCCTCGACCAAGTCGTCTAAAAATGATTTAGGCCTCGACCAAAACCATATATCAAAATTGGGAAATACCTTGGCCAATTCCACGTCTAATTGTCTCATGAGACCTACTGATGCATCGAGGAGCTATAACGAGCTCCTCCCATCACATACTAAGTCCAATACATTCCTCATATGAAAAGGTTGAAATATAACATAAAAATTCGTATTAAAACCAGAATAAGAAATATCAATACTTTAACCATAAACCATGAATGGTATAAAAATAACACATACATAGTAAAACATATCAAAAATCCTTCAATACAATATGGATGATTTGTATCATAATGAATCGTCTTCACACAAGTATAAAATCCATCAAATTATATTTACATTGATGAAATCAAAACTACTTGAGAAAAATATCTACATTGTTTTGAATTCATTTAAAGTCACATAATTATAAAATAAATCAATTATTTTGAAAATATTCTTATAAGCTTTTAAGGGAAGCTTCAATGATGTTGTAACTATGGAAAACAGCCACACCCTCTGTATAAGTTAAAAAAATCATACTTACCTTAATTTTGTCGAAAAGGTCATAAATTACCTTGTTTGGAAAACAACAGAAAGATTCCTTCCAAAAAATATAAGGTCAAATAAGGGTATAAATGAATTTAACCCATTTTCTAGTAAATAGTAAAAATGTTTTGAAATACATTTTTAGAAACATGGATGTGGACGATAAAGAGGTCCCAGTAGATACTTACATATAAACAACCTCGAATAAATAAAGAGATTGTGAAATTAACCCTTACCATGTACTTTTTCTTGTTCGAGGGTATGTTAAACTCTTGTATAATAGTTAAATAATTGTTATTTAATTATACAAGAACCATATACATAAATATGATATCATATATGATCTTCTAATATTGATTTATTAGTAATATTTTAGTATTATCGTCGTTTCGGGTGTTAACTAATTCGTTCTCCTTTATATGCTTGGTTACGTAAGACAAGATTGTTATGAATATGATATATTTGATTTATATACAGAATGATATTATGTCTTTAAAAATTATTTTTAACCCTCAAATGAAAATTAGTTTTGAATTGATACGATGGGGAATGAATCTCATCGCATTCGTGGAGACGATAATCCGTACGTACGCACGAGCGACAATATAATTATTTTGATATTAAAATCGTATATAATTGGATGGTATATCATATATACAGAATCATTATCATGTTATATTTATTATTTACATCAATTATACATCAATATTATACCCATCAAAATAATAATGTATTTAATAACAACTACACCACAACGTGGAGACGGTAAACCGTACGTACACACGTATGGTGACATGTCATTAAAAGGATGGATTGAATAATGAATATGGTTTTACCATATTTATAATAACATCACAGTATATATAAGATACTGGAGTTATAATTTTTTAATGTAAACAACAAGTAAATAAGAAGTGGAATAAGAAAAGAACTTGAAAGAGGTGATGAAATATTTACCACTTCTTCAGGTTCTTCCTTTTGATTTGACCAAAAGGGCTCCATAGGTTAGATTTATTACTAAAATAAGGCCTCTAAGATTAAAGGAGGACATTTGAGAGGATATTTGGGCATGGGTTTGCCGATACAAATGGATTAGAAGGTGTGAATTTGAGAGAAGGGAAAGTTCCCTTTTATAAGAGAGGTGAGGGTCACTTTAGGAAAAGCTTGAAATATTATTTTATAATAAAATCATTTTCAGTTTATAATGACTCCAAAATTATTTAGGATAAGGTGGGGATGGGTATTAAACCACTCAACCAATAGGTTTTAGATAGGTTTGTGTCACTACACTAACCTTATCTTTTAGATTTAACTCTTAGTTAATTAGTTTGACATTTACCATGTCTCTTTGTATTTTTTTATCATATGGTTAATAAACTTACTATAAACTTCCAAGAGAATCTCAAGTGGTTAATTAATGACATATTTAATAATATTTAATCCCTTTTTCAGAACTTTATATTTTTAGGAATAGAATATCAATTAATAATATAATATTTGTTTTAAAAACTCTTTTATGACAATTTTGACACTATTTGGTATTTTGTTTTTGTTAAATTTATAACAGCATTATTACTTCAAAAAACAAATCATTTAATCAATTCTAACATGTCATATTTACCTATAAAATTAGTTTAATTCATTAAAAGTCTAAAATTATAATTATTTGGATATATTTAATATCAATTATTTCAATCATTCATTAACAAGATAATTACAGCATCATTATTATGTCATAAATAAATTAAATTATTTAATTTCAAAAAATTATAAATAAAATACCATTATGTAGGAAATATATTTATATTTCTAATTAATATTTATAACATAATTCATCTTATGGATAAACCTATATTAAAAATGTTTTAGTTATTAAACATTGATTTTAACTCTTTTAACTCTTATTTAAATAAAATAATAAAAAATGTCCGAATATAATACAAGTGGACCTAAAGGATCATATTTTATTCCTAATGTAGTTTTTAGTCCAATAACACTTATACAATGGAATTAGGACACGTTCTAGGGTAATATTAATATCATTTTTACCTTTAATTACCTAATTTACTTTTAACCATGGTAAATAACAGTCAAAATTTACTATTCACCAAAAATTATTTTCATCTTATTGAACCACATTTTACTTAACAATATCAACCATGTCTCTATGATTTTATAAATTCAACTCATAGAAGCATTAAAATTATATTTTATGCAAATTTGCAAAATCTCCTAGGAGGTGGGTAAAAGACGGTAAATGTTCAATAAAATTTTTATATATCTAAAACTATTATAAAATGACTCTAGTGATTTATATTGAAATTATATAGTTATTATGTATCTATTTTGACCTAAAATAAACTTAAATAAAATAAATAATTATTTGAATAAAAATTCGGTTTTAACCGATAATAGAGTATTTTTCACTATTCATCAAAAATTGAAAGTCTTCCGAAAAATAGCAAAAATTTACCCTAAGCTAATTTCGATATTCCGAATCCAAAAGTGAAGTCCATTTTGAAAAATAAAATTTATAAAATTTCAAAAATGGGGTATTACTATTCATAACAGGTAGTTTGATTAGTCGCGGTGTGTTAGAATCTCGAAGTTGCGTACAATGAAATCTATTGCATTATTCAATGGTAAAAGTACTGTGGAAGCTTGGGGTTTTACAATGATTCCTATGATGGAGAATATATTACATCCATATCCCTAAAAATAATGCTTATAGAGTCCGAATGATGCATATATATTGTTTATAGGTGTTGGATTACTCATAAAAATACTTAATTAATTCTTATATAGCATTTGATACAATCTTACATATCCAATTACATTTTCATTTCATTATGATTTCATTAAGGGGGATTATTCAATTAAATTACTCAAATAATCACCATTTCCTTCAACAACTATTTTATCTAGGTTTACATAAAATGTCACACTACATTATTTTATTCCTTCATAAATATCATGTACTAAAATTTAATTCCCAATTGGGAGACTTTGAACAATATCCTCATAACCATAAGAGTTGTCAATATAATTATAAAAATCCTCATAAATACGAGAATAAATTAATATGAGGGAAGAAAATTAATCAAATATCAATAAAATATAATGAATTTATGGACATTATAAATTCCTCTATACTTAATCATTGGTATCCCAAAAAAGGGTATTCAAAATGATTAACCAAGAAAAATTCAAACACTATCCAGTGTGAATTCACATTTTCAACATTGTGTTCCTCAAGTTATTATGCATCTTTGATTTTATTGGCTCCAATTTCCTCATTATGCACATTTAATTAATTTTCAATTTATTTATCTCTCATATACACTTATACATACATTTCCTAGTACATTACTAACTAGTCACATGAATTTGAAAGAAATTATTTCAAATTCCTTTCTAATTAAAGGTTCACAACAGGATGGATACATTTCTTCATCTCTATCCAAAGATTATTTTAGATATGCATATCCTAAGGTATTTTGTAGGGATGTTTTATGGTTAATGGTTTGGGGGATCCTATGAATAAAATTATGAGTCATATTTATGTGATGACGATATATGATGAAACATTATTCATGATTTTTCAGTGTCATTTAAAAATGTATTCCTCCCTTTCTCACACTTCCACCGATAAAACTATACCACAATGAAATTTTTGATAAGACAACTGGAAGTTTTTACATTTTAGCCATTGAAATTTTTTTCACTCTCTATTTCCTACAGTAGGGTTATATATACATATATATTCTCATGAAGGTAGAGATATATTTTTAATTTCCTTAGTAGGAGTGACATATATCTTTCCATATATTGAGAAGTGTTTTATATTCATTGTTTTGAATTCTAGGGATATTCTTTAATCTATTTCAATACTTATTTTCCAAAAAACTATTAGAAGAATAAAATGGATTTATAGATTTCATTGAATATTACATCTTTCAAATGATTCCAGTATTCATCCAAAACCCTATTCACCTTTTTATGTAGATTACCATAAATAAATTGGAAATAAATGGTATATTTGTTCCCCTCTTTCACTATTTTTAGTTGTGTTTCATATTGAATTTATATATAGTGTTTTTAGAAAGTGATTTTTTATGAAAAGAGAGGTCTCATTAACTTAGAAATGGTATTACACTTCCATGACTAGATTCAGATGACACACTATCCATATTCTAACCCTTCTTAGTAAGACTATTCAAATAAATTAGTAGCACAACTATTTCATTACTTACATTATTTTGTATTTTATTAATGTATAATTTTCCATATCACTTTAAATATTCCTAAAAATTTAATTCAACCTATATCAGTCATAAAATTTAGATAAATTTAGATAGGGATTTTTGGATTTTTATATGGGTTCCTAACAATTTCATTCATGGGGGGTATAGACTAAAAGGGTTAAATGTAATGGTAGGCCAGAAGGTAATTTTCATTGAGAAAAGGGTTTTAAAATCCAAAAAATGGTTCAATCATTAACACCTTAAAGACATTTAATGATCAAATATTTTTACTATATTATTCCTCAAATTTTTTCACTCAACAATTTTTTAGTTATCTCATGAAATAGGTAATTTTATGAAAATTTCAATGTTGGTTTATAGGCCTGGTAGGTATTTAATTAAAGTGAAATACAATATGTCATTAAATGATGTTAAAAACTAGTGTAATTTTATAAAATTCACTCACTTAGAAATTGAAATAAAAAATATAATAGTATTCATATTTGGTGAGTAAATTGAAACAATTAGTCCCTTAACACTGGTAGATATTCATGATTTACAATGGAATTAAAATTAATCTCAATAGGTTTCAAAAAAACTATCAAATATGAAAAATAAGCACCCCAAAATCTGAAAATGAAATAAAATTTTGAAAAATAAATACAAAAATTTAAAAATAATTTACATTAAAGGTTTCATTCCACAAACATAAATAATGTATTCTTAAAAATTAATTCCAATAAATTAATCATGAATCTTATTTTCGAAGGAATCATATCAATCAATCAAGTGAAAATAAGAGGTATAACATTATATAATTTCATTAATAAATAGATTGGAGTAGTGTGATCTAATCAACTTATTAATGGGAAATTTTTTCATAGATATTATTTATTTTATTCCAAGTAATAATAAATGGGTTTTCTTATCCTTATTTTGTAATATTCACAACAAAAAAAATATAGACATGTGTGACTGAAAATGGTCCTTTCTATATTAAATGAATATTATCTTGAACCTTATTGAGTTTTGATTTATAAATAAAAACATTATCCTATGGATTAAGGTATTTTTACAGAATCATCCTATAATAACCTTCTTTATTCATTTATTTATAAATTATATAATTCTAAAAATATTCTTTTTAAATTTCATATGACTCCAGAAACATCAGTTTTATCTCTTTCTTAGCTCTATCCAGGTCTAAATAGATATTTCTCTCTTCCCAATATAGTTTGTTTTCAAATTCAATATATAGGATACAACTCATTCAATAAACCATAATATTTGGAATCATTATAATGGTGGGTTTTATTCTGTTCCATTATTACATAGTGTATCATCAGTCATTTGGATGCAATATTTATTTTTTGGTGAATAGTTTTCTACAAAACATTTTTAATCACTCAATTTGAAATAACATGTTTCCCATTTTTTTATTGGAAGAAGTGTGTTAATTTCTTAAAATACACTATATAAATCCTCATTAATATCTTGAATCTCTAATTGAAAATGTGTGACCCCTGATCAATGATGATGGACCTTGGGAATCTAACGTTACAAAATATGATATACATGACAAAATCACATACAATTTTAGGTTAATAACATTTAGTGTCCTTAGCTTACATCTATTTTGATACATAGTCAAATAAAATAAAACATTGGTGTTTCCAAAATACATTGGAATATTTTCCATTACATTTATTCAAAATAATTATTAAAAATCATAAAAATTGAGTGGATTTTTGGATTTTTGGAATTTCATATAATTTAATACTATTACCATTTCATTTGCATTTCCCACACCATTAAAAAAATCATGTGCATCTTTATTGAACGTGGAAAAATTTAATCTAGATTATAAAACTATTATTTATATGTATTTTATATTTAATGTGGTATACATAGGATAGACTATGGAAAAATTCATAATAATATTATATCTCATTCCCATGTAAGCATATTATTATCACTTAGTCATTGTAAATTTTCCAAAGGTATTAATATTCCCAAATATAAATTGTTTTTCATATTTGAGAAATTTAATTTATTTGGGATTCAAGTGAGATAGGATTTTAGATGATTATATAAAATGAACATATCAATATTCCACTGAAATTATCCTATATTAAAATTCAAATACTCTATATGAATGTGATAATTTAGTGGTTCTTAGTGTAGAATCTATTCCCAGGTTATTTTGGGAAGTCTACCCATGTGGTAAAACCTTTGTTCTATAGTCCTTTATTATATTTAATCTCTATGTTGTTCTCCGAAAGTAATAGCTTCCAATTACTTGAAAAGTATTTACTTATACATTATTTAGCAGGTTGCTAAGAGTTGTGTGATAAAAACAATGAATTTATTTCCAAGAAAGTAAGATCTGAATTTTTTAATGTAAAGAAAAATAATATAAAAACCTTTTAAATGATTGAGTACTTAAGATGGTAAATATGTAAGGTTATTAAAGTATATGAAATGAATTAATATATACCTTCAATTCTATGGTAAATATTTTCTCCTACAACTTTATTGGAAGAAACAATAAGTAATTCAAAAGCTTTCTCTAGTTTCGTGGATGCATCATAGGTGAGGTGATTACTCTTTTCTTGGACACAAAAAAATATTTATTTCAATCATAATCAAAATAGAAATAAGAAACTTTAAAAATTAAACTTGAACAGTAAATATAATTAGTACTAAAATACAAGGTAAAACATCATTATAAACCTATATTCCATAGGAAAGATCTTACATATCTCATAAAAGTTGGAAAATGAAAAGAATTTATCACCTTAATTTTTTTATTTTTCCACCTCAATGATTTTTTTTTTGAAATTATATGGCCAAGAAATTTTCCAATTTTGAAAATAAAATTTCACTTTTTATAATTCAAAACCATCTTTTATTCAATAAATTTTTTTAAATGTTTTTCTATATTTTTCAAACAATGATCATAATAATATAAAAAATAGTGAAATAATCCAAAAATGCCTCAAAAAATCCCTTAATTTGTCCAGAAACTATACATACCATAAACATCTAAAATTTTAATTAGAATTTAAATAATACTTATGGAATCCTCATATTAGAAATAGTGATAAAGGGTAATATAAAATTAGCCTTATGTTTTTTCTCTATGTTAATGTGTACCTGAAAGAAGCATGAAAAACCATCTAGAAAACTGTAATATATTCGTACTACTAATATTTAAAACATCTATTTAGTAATAGGAATAATGAAATGAACATTCCAAGTTACATGATTCAACTTCCAATAATCAATGGAATCCAAAAGCTATTCTAGATTTCCATAGAGATTAACTCATTTTCTCCATTCCTTAAACTTTTCAATCATATTAATTTTTTAACAATATCAATTGGGATGAACCATTATGATTAAGAAATGGGGTATATGATGTGCATCTATAATATTTTCTATATATCCTTCTTATAAATAGCCATCATGGTAGGGTGGATCCTTCATTGGGGATGCTTTATAGGTCTTGAATTTTCCTCAAGAAGAATCATATGCATGCAGATCTTATAATTTATACACGTAATATCACCTAAACTATAGCATATTTTCTGTAAATTCTCTCAAAAAATATCGATCAATTTATTTTCTTGACTTATGGATAGATTATTATTTTTGGTCATTGGTTGTTTCTCTCCATCCATGAGGCACACATACATCAAATAAGTTGGAAAATGTTTTAATTATTTATTTTGGATATATTCTATATATTATACATGATTGAGATTTTATGAAAATAAATCATGAAACTCTTATAAAAAAGATAACCTATTTAATAAATCTTCACATGAAAATAGTCAAATATATTAAAAAACATAGATGTATACTCTTCCTCTAATATAGAAAAAGTGTTTCCAAATTTTTGGGTAAATTTATTCTCCATGATATTTTCAATCATTAAATGTTTCCATAGATCTAAAACAAATTGTAACATAACTATATCTTTAATGGGTTCAACATATTCAATTAGGGAACATGTATGAAGTGAATGATCATCTGATGGGTGATTTTTTGTGTTTCGTATGATGAATTGGAAATTTCTATGTATATACTCTATTTTAAGTGTTTATTGATAGATAATAATGATGTTATTTAATATATTTGTGAATAGTCTCCCCAAGTTGATGGGTTGGTGTGTTGGAACTCTATGTTCCTCCATGTTAAACACATAAAAGTATGTTGGGAAGATCATATTTTGAATTCTAAATAACATATCCTTTATGTCTCAAGATGGAATCATTTTATAAGTATTTTTGAGTTGGGAAACCACTCTTACTAACTTTAATTGACCCATATTTAAATATTTTATCACCGAGTGAGGATTAATGATAATATAATCACAAAATTTGCTGCAATCAATATATAAATACTTAATAATATTTTTATGATGGTTGGAGATTACTTGGAAAGTGAATCCAAGATAGAAGAGTTCTAATCCAGGCATAAACATAATTTTCGAGTACTGGAGCAGTTACTATAGAAAGAACAATAGAAGGCACTATTCAGTACTGTAGCAGTCAGAACTATTCATCAGTTTGGGCTTTTGGGCCACCAGTTTGATAATTGGGTCCTTTAAGGTATTTGGACCACCCAAGACCTTTGAGCCAGTAAGGATTTTGGGCAACCTCATGGACTTCGGGCCACCTCAAGGCCTTCGAGCTACCTCAAAGATTTTGGGCCACATGAATTTGTGCTTAATTTACTTGGTAGACTCTTCATGGAGAAGACTCTAGATAAAGATTTAGAGTAGGTTCATTCACTAGAGCAGAAACTAATAAATTTGGAATAAATAGGGGTTATGGTATATCCATTGGGACCAGCCAGTGCATGTATGAGAATCCAAGATTAACAACCATTTAAAGGTGGAGATATGACATCACGATGTAGAAGATATAGAGTAGCAGTTCTATGTAGTTATAGTATGGATAAAATTCCTCTAATACCAATATGTAATGTATTTTCCAAAACCATTGGGTAATATAATGTTTAATCCTACATGCCTTGTAAGGTTTCCCCCTTAACCATTGAATGGGGGATTATAAAAAATAAATAATAAAAGGTGACCTTTGGGCCATTCAAGCAATATATAATGTCTTAGAGAAATTATTGAAAGGGATAAAAAATATTCATATTTTATGGAATTTTATTGTTTATTGTGGTGTGAATAAATCTTAGAAACTTATCCCCATGTATACTCTTTTATTATCTTGAGGACACTTTTTTTAGTGAAAATATTTTAGATAAGTTTGGGATAATTTGGTATATGTTTGAGGTGTTTCAAATGGGTTATGTTGATATCCAATTTCTAGATAGTTTCCAGAATTTCACATTGAAGTTATACTTATTGAATCATATAGGATTGTATAATTATTGAAAGGAATTGTATTAGAAGGTATTTATTATCCATTTGATGCCTCTATAATGGTGTTTCTTGATTATTTTTAGTTTTCCAAAATTTATCTTCCTGTAATTTATTTTCTTCATCTCATGAATATTATTGAGATATCCCTCAAGAATTTTCAATTTAATTTGTCTAAACATATAGTTGGTTCATCTCAATTTCATTCATTATAGGTGATAAAATTTCATTACCACTTCTATTTGTCACAATACTCATCTTTTCCTTCTATTTATGGACTGATTGGTTTGGAATATTTCATTTATTTTTGTATTGAATCTCTTGATGGATTATTATTTGGTTTTATAATAATCCCACATCATTACAATGATTCTTAAATCCAAGATATTTTTTCTACTATACATATGGTATTTTATGGGTAGAGGTAAGTTTATATTGTTTCTTATGATAAAAATATGCATGTTTTGGAAATATAGTTTGGTATAAGATTTCATACATTGTTTTTTAAAATACAGTGGGTTCTGAAACTATTGCTGATAAAGTGGTTGTTTTATATACTAGTTTGGAAAATTTTATCTAGAATTATTATGTTGAATTATAATACATATTTTACTTGGGAATTTTCTCTACATCCTTGAGTAGAGTATTAATATTTCTTAGTCTGAAATGATATTGCACAAATTTATTTCCAGACACTTTAAAACAGTAATTTGTACAATAATGAGATGATGAACATAAACCAATTACCTTGGATGGGGCTTATTTCTCACTATTATTTTTAAAATCTATTTGTTTGAAAATAATAGTTAAAATTTCAGTATTATATTCTAATAATGGATATAAGTAAGAAGTTCTTACCTAATGAATACCCCTAGTACTGGTACATCTTTTTCCAAATTGTTGTGAGATTTTGGAAATCTTATCAATAATTCCCTGGGATTCTGATGATGATATTTATATCAAGGATCCACAAGATGATTCATTTATGATGTTTATATCATTATAAATAGTGATTTTATAAATTAATATAAGGAATTTGTTCTCCTATAAATAATGATGTATGAAACTGGGAAATGGATTCATAATCCTCTCCCAGCACAAATAAATATTTTTTTAAAATATTTTTTTGAAGGCGTACAAATATTTCTTATTGGATGAGATCTAGGAGGTATGGAAGAATATTTGTAAGATGCTTATTTTTAGGTTATCCTAATCATATACTTATCCTAGTTGTTTGTAACAACCCGAAATTGTGAATAAATCTTATTTCCTAATTTTATGTTTTATTTTATTTTATTTTTATACTCAACCAAAATGTTTCATTTGATAACATGATTATAATTAAAATGAGACCGTTGAGTTTTGACTATTATATAACCATTGGTCAATATGACCGTTGGAAACTAAACGTTTTGATTTTTGCCTCTAAATACAAGTGATCATGGTTAATTATTATAGAAAGAAGATTCGATGACCTCACCTAGTAGTCTTGGACCGATCGAAGCCCATCTAACAGAACTTGGGAAGGAGGTAGCACCACTGGGCTTTGTTCTGGACCAAACCCAAGCTGAACATCATCGTGTGAAGCTAGAACGGAATCGCCTTCGCGAGAAGTTCAAACTAATAGAAATTACTACTCGTGCGATGCTGGACGAGCCTCCCTCAGATTCTCTCACCTTAGCACACCTTACACTTAGGTCCTATGATGGTGTGATAAGGGGATATTTAAGGAGACTGTAATTGCCTTGTGTAATCCTTTGTTTTAAATAAAAATTGGGATTTCTTCTTATGATGACGTTTATGACTTTTCAAATGTCCGGATAAATATTGTATGCATATTTTTGATGAATTTTAGAGAATGGATATTTTAAAAATGTTTATCTAAACCTTAAATAATTAAAAATGTGTAATGATTTTCAAAAAATGGTCTTCTACAATTATGTTCAGTACGAAATTTAGAGTCTAATAAGATCAACTTGATTTTTGATGAATAGTAAAATATGAATAGTGATTTTATGATTAGTATTAGTAATGTGTCCAAATGGATTAGTAATCTCACTTAAAGAAATTATTAATATAATCTAGGCACCTTGATTAAGTAATGTGATTCAATAAAATGGTTAAATAACGGTTTCATAAATTATTATTCAAGTATTAGTTTTTTCAAGTGAATAGACTTTTTTAATTAAAAATTAAATTAAAAATATTTAGAAAAATATTTTTATAAAATGGATTTCATTTTTGAACTCAGAGCATCGATATTATGTTAAGGTAAATTTTGGGGATTTTTCTGAAAAAAATGAATTTTCGGTGAATAGTATATTCATTTAAAAATAAAATTAAAAATATTTAGAAAATTGGTTTTATAAAATGGAGTTCATTTTTGAAATCAGAGCATTTATATTTGGTTAATGTGAAATTTTGGGATTTTTCGGAGAAAGTTGAATTTTCAATGAATAGTAAAAATACAGTTTTAGGGTTTCGGTATGTTTAATGATATCATAACTGTGTCATGATGATGTAATGAGATATTTTAAGGGATGTTCGACTAAAGAGGATGAATTATTGTGTGGGGGTCCCTATGTGTCCTAACTCCATGGGACGTACCATGGGAGGGCCCATGCTTTTGAGAAAACCACTTTTGAAGTGTCCCTTGGCCATTAATGCCTTGTCCCCTCACTTTCCCTATAAATACCAAGCCCTCATCTCATAAATTCGACTCCAAAACCATCCTCAACTATGTTCGGGTATCCTTACCTCCCAAGGAGTCCTCCCAAGGTTTCCCCAAGCCCTCAAGGTCCAAACCTTTGAGTTTTAAGAGTTACGTTTTAAGGTAAGGGATCCGACCTCTCTCTTCTTTTCAAGTAATCTCTTTTATGTCATTTCCTTTATGCTCCATGTTCTTATGTTAAAGGGTGTTCTTTTATACTCCTCTTACTTCCCTTTTCATGTTCATATAATGAGAGATTTACTCTTTCTCTCATTATTTCGCTTTATGATGTTTTAAGTGGTGCCGTTAGGCTGCCGAAAGTTTTATAACAGATTCTTTCTCCCTTCTCATTTTTCAAGATCTATTTTCATGTAAAGTATTTCAAGTTCCTTTTTATTATGTTGGGGTATGATCTCTAAATTTATCATACTGATATTTTATGATCATATGATGAGAGACCCCATTTTATCTCTTCAATTCAGTATTTTGAAGTTCTAAGTGGCGCCGTTAGGCTGTTGAATTATTAAGTGGTTCTTCACCCTTCTCGTTTTGATGTTCTACTTTAATGTCAATTATTTCAAGTTACTTTTTGTTATGTTGGGGTATGATATATATATCTATCATACTGATCTTTTATGACCATATGATGAGATACCCCATTTCATCTCTTCAATTTAGTATTTTGAAGTTTAAGTGGCGCCGTTAGGCTGCCGAATTTTTAAGTGGTTCTTCACCCTTCTCGTTTTGAAGTTCTACTTTCATGTCAATCATTTCAAGTTCCTTTTTGTTATGTTGGGGTATGATCTCTATATCTATCATACTGATCTTTTATGAATATATTATGAGAGAACCCATTTGATCTCTTCAATTTAGTATTTTGAATTTTAAGTGGCGTCGTTAGGCTGCTGAATTTTTAAGTGGTCCTTGCACCTTTCTCCCTTTTCAAAGTTCTAATTCCATGTCAAGTCTTGAAAGTTCCTTTTTATTATGTTGGGGTATTATATCTATATCTATAATACTGATATTTTATGTTCATATGATAAGAGACCCTATTTGATCCCATCAATTCATTTTTTTGGTTGAAGTTTATGTAACACCGTTAGGCTGCCGAATTTTCATAAGAGAAATCTTATTTTTGTCTTCCTTTCCTGTTCTTCATTTCATATGGTATATTTTCAAATTTCATTACCATGTTCTTAAATCACATATATTATGTCCCTATACTGTTTTATCGGTCATTTATGAATGTTTGACTCATGTCCCCTCTCTTTTCAATGTTTTCTAAAAACCTTATAACATAGTCATTATGCTGCAGAATTTTCGTCTCAAAATGTCTCTCTCTTTTTCTAAAGATATTTTATTTTATTAAGTGAATACTCAAAGCTTTACCTTCTATATGGGTATTCACATATATACCAAAATGTTCTATTTTAAATTCTTGGATTTACATAAATGAAACCCGCTTTCCCTTTTCGTGGGTTTAAAGTGACATAAAGATCATGTCTTTAAAGCAGTTTTTAAAACATTATTATTATGAAATGAAACCATTTTCTTTTATTCTATATGGGTTGTTTATGAAATTATTGATGATGATATATGTGGCTCACATGATAATAAATACATGTCAAGGGTGCGCCCAGATAGCGCTCCAATGCATTGGGTAAAGACTTAATCTCTAGAGATGACTTTTTTGACTGATACCTTGGTGAATAACCTTGGTAATTTTTAACGACACCTTGGGGATGGACCTTGGTGAAATGAAATGATTGTCAATATTAAATGTTGTATCCACATCTTCAAGTTATGGAAAATGTTATTTTTATTATGATATGCCTCATGATTTCATTCTCATGCCTTAAAGTTCTTTTCATGACTTTATTGATGTATCTCAAGTTCATATGTAAAATGTTTCGCTTGTTTCCCTTACTAGGCCTTCTGCTCACCCTTTCTTTTGATGTATTTCCCCAGGTTATGAGATGCAGTAATGAACCTTGGATGAACTTAAGGATAAGCCTTTCAAGTGTTTAAGAAGAATGTTTTATGTTTTTTTTCATGTATTATGTTCCTGGTTTCCAAGACACTAAACCTTAAAGATTCTCAGTTTTGTGTAATGTAATGAAAGTTTATATTATAAAAAGGCGGGATGATATATTGTTGGTTGTATAACCACTCATTGGTTTCTTATTTTTGTGAAATGGGGAAATAAATAGAGTTGAATCATTCCTTATCCATTACTCTTACATCAACGAAGAAAAAAATTGAAATTATTTAATGTGTCTATTTGTGTATTGAACTTTTAAGCCCTTAAATTTTGTAATTAATTATATTAGACTATTTTTTAAATCAATTACATTTGAATAAAAATACTGGAAATTTTATTATTATCATTCATGAATTATGGGGCATGTAGTTATCCTAGGCTTTAATTTGGGTTGGAAACCATTGTGGTAGGATTAATGTGAACCCTTGAAGGTTCTACTTAATGTGTCAAAGAATCTTCCTCAAATTTAGGTTTCATGATTAATTCTAAAAAACTATTTAAGATAGGTTTTTTGATTTTAGAATATAAAGGTTAAATATTAGTATTAAAAGTCCTAGTTATAAAATTTCATGATTATTTTTTACTATATCTCTGAGAAAAATTCCATGTTTTATCAGAGATCGAATCATTTAGTTAGGAAAACAAAATTGTTTTCCTATTTTAAATATAGTTATAGAGGTAACCCTATGGTTTTCTCCTAAGAGGATTAAACAAAATTAGTTGTCACATTAGTTACAAAATGAGGGGCGTGTTTTCAATATGTTTGGACATTAAAAAAAAGAAAGAAAAAAAAACAATGTGATTGAAATAAATAAGGATTAAAGGTGTTATTATGTTTGGGGTTGGCTATCCAATTATAATGCTTCCTTAGTACTTATATTTTTATCTCTTCAGCTTCTGGATAATTGATGAAGGAGAGCATCTACTAATATTTAACCTCTCACCCTTATTTTAATGGTTTTAGTGTGAATAAAATTACCAAAAAACCCTTCTCAGTATACCATTATTTTTATGTGTGTAAGTGATATCACTCGTGGATTACTCAGGGAACACCTAACTGGGCCTTGTTACCCCTTATAAAACCAAGAGTAAGTACTTATCTATCCACATGAGCCAATAACTACAAATAACTGTTAGAGTTGGTGTCCTAAGAACCAACTGTTTGTACTTTGATTACATGAATGTACACTTATTATATATTTTTCATTGTTCTGCATGACTATAATATAATAATGTCCTGGAATATTTTTTGCATTAATAAGGTCATGGAAGATCCCCGCTATGATGAGAACCATGAAATGGTATAACAATATTCTTAAATAAAGTTCTATGGTTTGATGACATACTATGATAGGACACATAATATATAGACCGTCATGTGTGAGTACTCGTAAGAGGACGAGACTCTATCTTGTGGAGTTCGCACTTGGTAATCTCCACGATGGGAGATTATGAGAACAGACCCACCAGTAGTAATTCCGTATGACTTGGTGTCATCATACATTACTATCTACGAGCATGTGTAATGGTCCTAAGACTAGAAGATTATCATTAACTCACGTCATGACTCACACACTTAGATTTTCTGAAGAAAACCATCATGAAGAGAGTTGACAGAAATTAGGGTAAGTTGGGTGCGTCACGAATGGAATGTTGTTAATGGATAAGTCTAGGAAGGATTTTCCCTTCCATATTTATGGAAGTAGATATCTCGGGACCTTTTATTGAAATAGAACTGTCACACAAATTTCATGGCCACAGTGTTAGGACGAGTTTATTTCTAGAAGTCAAAAAATGATAGATAAAGCATATAGGTTTATGACACTGCCATGAAACCTTTTTGATGAGATATTTAGACAAAGGGATTAAAATACATGATAAGCGTTCGTATGAGGTGACACGTCAATGCGGCGTCAACTTCTTTCTCTTGGGTGCCTTGACCCATTTCTAGACAGTAATCTTGGACTTTAGGCAAGCCCACCTAATGCCAACGAGAAAGAGTCCTAGAGGGTCACACACTAAGTGCATCCAAGTATGTCAAGTAGAATAATGATTATTCCCATACGTGGTTTAAAAATTATTCAAGGAATCCTAAATCGTTTTAATGTTGGAGGAAGAATAAAATGAAAACTAGAACACGCCGTGTATTAATGATTACACACTGTGTAGTTTTTCTTTTGAAAACAAGTACATGCTGTGTATTAATGATTACACAACATTTAGTTTTTAAGGAAAAATAAGTATACACCGTGTATTTATGATTACACGTCGTGTAGTTTTTCTAGTCATGATTTTGAGGAAATATCCTTTTATTAAAAGATATTTATTATAATCAGCATGGGCGCATGTCAAGGAATTATTGAATAGACATGGGGTTTCAAAAGAGTTAATGAAATTAATAAAACGTGTATCACATTTATTTATTGTCATAACTCTACAACCTCAAAACCTATTATAAATATCCTCACAACCGCAACTCGTTTCCTAAGAATCATTGTGCACAACAATTCTGGAGAATTCTCTCAAGACCGAAAGAACTCGGTCCTTCGAGAATGCTCTCAAGACCAAGAGAGATCCACCTCCATCGGATCAAGGTGATCTAAGGTGGACAATGCAAGTAAATGATTCTCCACGCTAGCACCCGGATATTCCTTTGGCGACGTCTGAACATACATGGTGCATGTGTGCATCACCTCTAGAGGAAGTCTACACTTGGCTTCTACGACGCAACGACGAATCACATAAGAACGTGATCAGAAATATCAATGAAGAAAGAATGCCATAAAAGGTACTTCTTTTCAATTAATTAAATTAATTATAATCAACCTGTGATGATCCTTCCTTTATGGTTCTGGGACTTTTCTTCTTCTTTGTCTATTTCTGTGATTCGATCCATGGATACTGACATTTATCGACGTATTGATCCTGAATTGATCATTGAAAATGAAATAAATCTAGGTGGGCACATCCACCCACCTGCTTCCACTACGCCTGGGACCTTCAAGTGGTATCAGAGGAGGTCACAACATTGATTATAGTTATTTAATTTTCATTGATAATTTACGCATTTATTTTTGATTCAATTCGAGATAAATAATTCTATAAAACTAAATGAACGAGATCTGTTCTTCCTCATTCGTTTCTCGATTCACATCACATAAACGGCCTTTTAATTTTAATTTTGATTAAAATAAAAATGAGGAACTCATTCGGAGGAGCCGCTCTTTCTATCTGTACAACACAAGAATAAACGGCGTGTAGTGAAAACTATACGTCGTGTACTTAGGTTCAACAAACCAGTACTGGTCCACCAAACCACACCGTGTGAATTGAGAATGCTTAAGTATTTATTACACCGTGTTGGATAGAATTGAACAGCACGTGGAAACCGGAATACATGGCGTGTATGTAGGAGCAACATGCCGTGTAGTCTGATCCGGCCCAGGTGAAACCGTGAACAAGGAGAAGCCGTGTGCCACGTACATGATATTGCCAGGATGGTAAACGCTTAACAAGTAAGTACACGTCGTGTACTCCAAAAATTACAAAGTACAGAAAACACGCCAAAGCCCCCGACGTGTACTTTGGATAAAGGGTGAAAACACATACATGCCATGTAAATATATCCTACATGCTGCGTACTTTCCAGAAATGTAATTTCACCAGGTTTCCTCCAAAAGTACAACGACACCATACAAGGAATATGGATGAGAAGAATCTCAAGGAAATTCAGAAAGGAATTTAAGATAAAGAATTGATTAATTATAAGATCATAATTAATTTAATTTAAGCACGAATTATCTTAAATATCATAATGATTAAATGAATTTGAATTCTAAATATGCGTAAATGTCATCTCATGCTATGTATGATCATGAGATAGACAAAAGACCCTTTGTGTGTGTATTGTTTCTTTTAAATTTATTTAAATTCATTGGCATGTGAGTCTTCTTCCAATAAAATATAGGGCCTACGTGCCCATGGTTTCTTTAATGTAAACCCCATGTAATGGAGGATCTCCCAAGTCATAGGAGACGGATCAAAACACAAAGCTGAGGAGAAACTAACCCAAGAAGTTACAAAGGTGGAAAAATGGGAGCTGCAAAACACGAACCATTAGTTCAAGGTGTTTTTCCCTAGGCCAGGGTTAGCTTATCAAAACTGGTAGATACGATAACCAATACATGTTCATGATAATGAAATCTTATTTTATTTATGTCTGATTGTATGGTTTATTTATTATGTATGTGTTGTCGCGATCACATAATTAATGAAATAAACAAGCATGTTAAGATGGAATGAAATAAAAACCGAACTATGCGTAAACATTATCAGAAAATGGTTAATCACTTAAGCAAGCATCACTTAATATTAACAAGCATGTGATAATGCAAAACTACTCATAAAGGATTAAAATCCCACAAATACCATATTAAGTTAGACCAAGCCTTTTGTTACTTGATTAAGGACAAGACTCAATAAAACTATGTGTTTGACCAAACCTTGGTGGGACACTTAATTTTATAAAGGAATCCCTTATGAAAGGTTTCGGGTTGACTTAACCACATTACATCAAGAGGATTAGCCCTTTCTAGACTTGATATAATAATGGAGGCAAGTGTTGAGGAAATCCAAGTCAAGATTTTAGGATTGGGGAGTCCACTCAACAGATCAAGGAACTATAAGCTCATAGTTAGCAAATACCTTCCTACCTAAATACCTTGTAATATCTTGAACAACCCTTGTTGGGGTCATGAAAAGGGGAATATGGATCCTTCCCACTAGAATGTCAAAGATATTTGACATTCTGAGTTCAATGGTGAGGGACATTGTGAGTTTATAAAATAGTGGGAGACTTAATAAAATTTATTATTTATCATAAAATGTAATCAAGAAAGTACTGATAAATCTTCTCTTTTAATTTTTAGAATCAATATGAAAAACTCATCAACCACATTTTCTCCGCGATCAATTCTGGATAAAGACAATATCCTCACCTGCAATAACTTTTAGAAATGTCTTAGGCACCTTCGGGTTATCCTATTCCCTGAACGAAAGTTTTACGTGACGGAGTCCTAACATCCTAATTTTCCTGCCCAAGGGGCGAGTGATGAAGATATACTGGTCTATGATCAAAATTTGAACAATGCACTCGACGTTCATTGTTTGACGCTATCATCAATGTCTAGTGATCTCATGAATTCTCATGAAGACATGGATTCCTATAGCATGGTCGAGCACCTCCATGTTCTATAATAGGAGAGAGAAATACAGGAAAGGTTTGAGATCTCCAAGGGTCTATTTCAGAGAAATCTTAGAGTGGGTGCCCCAGCCGAGCCTCAGGTAGTCAGCTCATTGGCTACATTGAGCACTTGGAAGTTCTAGGGTTTAAACTCCCCAAGGAACTGGGTACCTATCTCATTCTCGCATCACTCCCCCAAAGATTCTCTAACTTTGTTGTAAATTTCAACATGAACAACATTGAGAGGTCTCTATATGATCTTCTTATCCTCATTCACCAAGTGGACAATGGCATGAATTGTGAAAATCCTTCTGTCCTTATGGTGAATAAAAGGAAAGGGAAGGTGAAGAGATTTAAGCCCAAAGCTTCTTCAAGGCCTTAAAATATAAGGAAGATCAAAGGGGAGGCTAGAGAACAGGAGTTTGTTTGTTTCGCATGTGGTAAGAAGGGCCACTGGAAGATAAACTACACCCAACCAAGGAAGCAAGGGGAAGCTTCAGGTGCGTTTTTTATCGAATGACATCTATCTATTTCTACAAATTGGGTATTAGATACAACTTTTGGTGCTCACATATGTATCCAAATATAATAACCATGTAGATTCAGGAAGATTGATTGAGAGGAGGTAGATCTACGAGCATCCAATGGAGCCAGACTTTCCACTGTAGTTGTCAGGGACTACCACCTCACATTGCGAACTGGAATGATCTTGGTGTTAAAGGGTTGTTATTATGTGCCTTCTATTACTAAAAAAATTATTTCAGTATCCAGATTAGATACTGATGGATTCATCTTCATGTTTGGAAATGAATTTTTCTACTTTTATAAATATAGAATTTGTTTTGGTAGGGAACATTTATATGACGAGCTTTATGTGTCAGACTACACAAACCAAGTAATGGCAATCGATGACAAAGTTAATTCACATGAATCATACCACACCGAAATTTGGAATCATTGGCTAGGTCATGTAAATGAGAAACATTTGACAAAATTACATCAAAATTGGTACTTAGATTCTTTAAAACTAAAACCACTTGGTGTATGTCATGCATGTCTACGAGGAAAAATGACCAAAGCCCCATTTAGTGGAAAAGGTGAAAGGGCTAAAGAGATTCTATAATTAGTTCACATAGATGTGTGTGGACCATTTCCAGTTGAAGCAAGGGGTGGGTTCTTGTACTTCATAACCATTATGGATAATTTTAGTAGATATGGATATATTTACTTAATGAGGTATAAGTCAGATTCTTTTGATCGGTTCAAAGAATACAAGAATGAAGTCGAGAACCAGCTTGGTTAGAAGATTAAGAAACTTCGCTCAGACAAAGGAGGAGAATATCTCAATCAGGGATTTATTGATATCTTATGGGAGTTTGGGATTCTATATCAACTCACTCCACCTTACATGCCTCAGTGGAATGGTGTAAGTGAAAGGAGGAACTACACCCTGTTGGACTTGGTGAGATCAATGATGAGTCATGCGAGTCTTCCATTATCCTTTTGGGGATATTCATTACAAATAGAAGCACAGATACTAAACCAAGTACCAACTAAATCAATAAATGGTATTTCATACGTATTCTGGAGTGGATACAAATACATGTTATCAAATTTACATTTTTGGGGTAGTGAAGCATTTGTTAAGGCCTCTTCAGGTAAGAAGGTTGCACCCCGAGGCAAAAAGTGTATCTTTATAGGACATCACAAGGAAAAAAGGCAATATTACCTACAAACCCCCTCAGATGAAAAGGTTACAGTGGAAAGGAACACCATATTCCTTGAGACGGAGCACATCTCCAAAAGATACAGTGGGAGTGAGATAGACTTTGATGAATTCGAGGCTCAAGATACATAGGAGATGGTACCAGAGTAGATTCCACAAATCACCGTGGAAGATCAATCTGTTCCAGATACACAAGAACTACGCAGGAGAATGAGAGAGGTGAGAGAACCAGAATGATATGGTTTTCTTGTCACCAAGGATTGTGACTCATTATTGGTTTACAATGATGATCCTCTTACCTACAAAGAAGCAGTTGAAGTCACATACGCTACCAAGTTGCATGAAGCCATGAATTTTGAAATGATTTCCATGTACCAAAACAATGTCTGGATTTTGGTAGATTCTCTAGTTGATGTAAAGCCTATTGGTAATAAATGGGTATTTAAGAAGAAACTGGACATGGAGGGGAAAGTAAGCACCTATAAGGCACGATGGGTTGCAAAAGGTTTTAGACAGCATTAGGGAATTTACTATGATGACACCTTTTCACCGGTTGCGATGCTGAAATCCATCAGAATCCTATTGGCCATTGCCACTTACCATGACTATAAAATTTGGAAAATGGATGTCAACACAGCATTCATTAATAGGAACCTCCAGGAATATGTCTACATGACACAACATTAAGGGTTTTTGACTCCAAAGGATGCCAACAAGGTATTCATGTTGTAGAAATCCATTTATGGATTAAAGAAAGCATCACAGTCATGGAACATTCATTTTGATGAAGCCGTAATAGAATTTTTCTTTGCTAAGAATGAATGTTAGCCTTGTTTCTACAAAAGGTTTAGTGGAAAATTCAGTTGTTTTCCTAATAGTATATGATTATGACATATTACAAATTGGAAATGAAGTACATGTCTAATAGTCAGTTAAGGCATGGTTGGATAAATGTTTCTCTATGAAAGAATTAGTCGAGGCAGCATATATTCTTGGGATTAAGATCCATCGCGATATATCCAAGAGAATGTTGGGCCTGAGTCAAAGTACAAACATTGACAAGATACTAAAGAGATTTAGTATGGAACAATCCAAGAGGGGATTGTTCCCAGTGTCACATGGCATTCATCTTTCTAAGAAAATGTGTCCTCAGACACATGAGGAAATAAAGAAAATGGAAAGGATTCCTTATGCATCCGTGATTGGGTTAGTCATGTATGCTATGTTATGTACATGTCTAGATGTTTCTTACACATTAAGTGCGGAAGGAAGATATCAAGCTGATCTAGGAGACCTCCATTGGATGGTAGTCAAGACTATCTTTAAGTATCTGAGGCATACTAAGGATATGTTCCTGGTTTATGGAGGAGATGAGGAACTAGTCATTAGAGGACATGTAGATTCTAGTTTCTAGACTGATCAAGATGACATGAATTCATAGACTAGATACATATCTAGTTTGAATGGAGGTGTAGTGACCTGGAAGAGATCAAAGCAAGGTGTGGTCGCATATTCTAAAGTAGAGTCCGAGTATATCACAGCTTCTGAGCCTGCTAAAGAAGCAGTATGGATGTGAAGCTTTGTCAAAGATCTGAATGTACTACTGAGCAGTAAAGATCCTATAACACTCTATTTTGATAATTCTGCAGTGGTGGAACTTCTAAAAGAGTCAAGGTCACATCAACGGACAAAGCGCATACTTCAAAAGTATCATCTCTTGAGGGATTTTTATCAGAGAGGTGAAGTTGCAATGAGCAATATTTCCATGAAAGACAACATGGAAGACCCCTTGACTAAAGCCTTGACTCAGTAGAAACATGATCATCATGTGAGTTCTATCAGAATAAAAGTCGTAGGTAGTTGTCTCCTGTCCAAGTGGGAGTTTTTTAGAGTTGGTGTCCTGATAAACAACTTTTTGTACTTTTATTAAGTTAATGTACACTTATTATATATTGTTCAATGTTCTACAAAACTATAATATAATAATTTCCTGGAATATTTGTTTCATTAATAAGGTCATGGAAGATCCCCTCTATGATGAGAACCATTAAATTCTATAACAATATTCTTAAATAATGTTCTATGGTTGTATGAAATACTATGATAGGACACATAGTATACAGACAGTCATGTGCAAGTACTCGTTGGAAGACGAGACTCTCTCTCATGGAGTTCGCACTTGGTAATCTCCACGATGGGGGATTATGAGAACTGACCAGCCGATAGTAATTCTCTATGTCTTGGTGTCATCGGACATAACTATCTATGAGTGTTTTTAATGGTCCTTATAAGGGAATATTATAATTAACTCATGTCATGACTCGCGCACTTGGATTTGCTGACAAAAACTGTCATGAAGACAGTTGGAAGAATGTAGGGTACATTGGGTGCATCACGAATGACATGTTGTTAATGGATAAGTTGAGGAAGGATTTGTCCCTTCCATGTTTATGGATGTAGTTATCTCGGGCCCTATGATTGAAATAGAACTCTTGCACAAATTCCTTGTCCATGGTGTCACAATGAGTTTATTTCTGAAAGTAAAAGAATGACAGATCAAACATATAGGTTTATGACACTGCCATGAAACCTTCTAGATGAGATATTGAGAAAAAGTGATTAAATTATACGGTAAGTGTCTGTATGAGGTGACACGTCAATGGGGCATCAAATTCTTTCTCTTGGGTTCCTTGACCCATTGCGAGATAGTAATCTTGGACTTTAGGCAAGCCCACCTAATGGCAATAAGAAAGAGGCCTAAAGGGTCACACACTAAGTGTATCCAAGTATCTTAAGTAGAATAAAGATTATTCCCATACATGGTTTAATAATTATTCAAGGAAGCCCAAATCGTTTTAATGTAGGAGGATGAATAAAATGAAAACAAGTACGCGCCGTGTATTAATGATTACATGACGTGTTGATTTTATTTTGAAAACAAGTACACTCCATGTTTTAATGATTAAACGCCATGTAGTTTTTAATGAAAAGCAAGTACAGGCCGTGTATTTATGATTACACGCCATATTGTTTTTCCAGTCGGTATTTTTAGGAAATATCGTTTTATTAAATGATATTTATTATAATCAGTGTGGGCGCATGTTAGGGAATTAAAGATTCGATGTGGGGTTTTCAAAAGAGTTAATGAAATTAATAAAATGTGTAACGTGTTTATTTATTGTCATAACTCTACAAACTCAAACCCGATTATAAATATCCTCACAACTACAACTATTTTCTTAATAATTGTTGTGAACAAAAATTATAGAGCATTCTCTCAAGGCCGAAAGAACTCCGTCCTCCAAGAATACTCTCAAGACCGAGAGAGATCCACCTCCATCAGATCAAGGCAATCTAAGACGGACAACACAAGCAAAGGATTCTCCATGATAGTACCCATATATTCCTTTGGCGACATCTAGAGATACGTGGTGCATGTGTGGATCACCGCTAGAGGAAGTCTACACTTGGCTTCTGTGACGCAATGACGAATCACATCAGAACGTGATTAGAAATATCAATGAAGAAAGAATGCCATTAAAGGTACATCTTGTCAATTAATTAAATTAATTATAATCAACCTGTGATGATCATTCCTTTATGATTCCAATACTTTTCTTATTATTTGTCTATTTCTGTGATTCAATCCATGGAGACTGGTGTTTATCATCGTATTGATACTGGATTGATCATTGCAAATGACAATAAGCCATGTGGTCACATCCACCCACATGCTTCCACTATGCCCGGGACCTTCAAGAACATCACCACTCAACTCAAACTATTTAACTATATATATCTTGAAAATGAGTATAGGGGGATTATATATCATCATCCATGTAAATACACTTAAAAAAAATTAAAGCAATCACAAATTTATTTTAGATTTAGAGTTATAATGAATATCAAATCTAGTTTACAATAAATAGAAAGTTTTATCATTGAATTGTGAATAATTAAACATTAAAAAATGCTAAACATTCACCTCCTTGATCACTCAAAGGTTACCCCTCCATGAAAAGTTTAGATGTGTGTAATAGAGAATAAGAAATAAATACATAAGTAATGATATATATAAATAAAATAAAAGTAGTAAGAAAATATAAAAACTAGTAGTAGAAAGTGTGCATGATCCCCCCCCAAGAACTATCAAACACATCCTATTTTTATAAAGTAAAAACTTCTATATTCCTTAGATTAAAGTCAAACCTATGAGATTATTTATTTTTATATATTTTATAGAAATTTTCATTCTTTTTTTAAAAATTTATTACCCAGCCACTATCGTTTCTGCACTATAAATCTACAAATTTCTTCTCTCCACTTAATGGAAATATTATTCATATAATAATATAAATTTATTCCGGTAATTGGTTACATGAATTATGATGTGGTTTAAAAAATAATTATATTAAAATTAAGATTAAACATATGATCTTTTTTTATAACTCACTTCCTCTGTGTTGAAATGATAATTTCATGTACAAGATTCATGGTTATGCAACATGAATGATGTTTGTTAAAGTTGGATAATTCTTATAAGTACATTTAATGAGATTATATAATGTTTATGGTTCCCATAATTATGTTTAAATGGAGTTATATATGATTATTATATAGTAGTTCAATGATTCTTATATAGGATAAGATCATGCTTATAAAGACTCAAAAATCATGCTTACAGTTTATGGATTATTCTTATATAGACTAAATTCATACTTATGTTGTATACGATTCATTCTTACACAACCAATGACTTTGTAATGTTTCCCAAATTTAATTAAGGGGGATGAATCTATAATAATCATCCAATTATCACCACAGATTTTAATTTCTATCATATCAATAATAACATATAATTCAATAATATATGATAAATATCCTTTACAAAAATATAATAAGTAAATTTAATTCCAAATTTATACTCATTAAAAAATATTCTAACAACCAAATGTTTTTCAAAATATTTCTAAAAATCATCATAACACATTGAAAAAATAAACATAAGGGAATAAAATTAATCTAATATTAATAAAATCTCACGAATTTATCAACTATTTCATTCGGTCCAGAACTCTAATGTTTGGTGTATGCTACTCGACGAGGCATGGGTTCCCCGAATTATGGATAGAGTTTAGTACCCCCTTGTTTATTGTGTTATAATCATGGTTTCAGTCCCTTATCTATGATGGTAGGACTTCCCACATCAGTTGTGTGCTACTCATGGAGCAGGTCTTCTACTAGGGTAAGTTACCCTCTTAACAAATAACTTTATCCCTACACGACAAGAGTCCCACACAATAATTTTTTAATATTAAAATTGGTTCTTCCATGTTTGGGTAGTTTTGATGGTAGTGTTTATTATATGACAATATGAAACCTATCATTGATCAAAGTACTAGTTCCCCTATGGGTTTCAAAAAGAGAGTAAAAATATCAAGAGATGGTAAGGTATGATTCTCTCCCGACTAATGTGTGTGCCTTAGTGAGTATTAGGTCCTTCTTTTTGGTTTTTAGTAAAAATTTTGATGATAGATAGCATGAGATGATGAAATAATTCCTTAATTGTGACTCCTAAATCACCCCTTTGTCTCATCCAAGATTTTATATGTACTTGGGATATTGATTTCCAACAATTTGGTAGTGTTCGATAATCCAATAATCCCTTGATCCTATTAGGATATAGAAATTAGCGGTTGGAATTGGGATGACTGGGAATTAGTTTTATCCATATAACCTTAAGTGTATTTGAATATCTAGATCATTCCTTGCCTAATACCTAGTTACCTTCTTTTCCTATAGTTCGTGCCAACCTATTTTCTTCCTTTCTTTCATGGTTTTATTGTGTCTTACTGAGTTTGACTATACACACCCTACATCAGGATTTGACGACACACATGTTGTGTATATACACATTTTGTTGGGTTTATAGCTAGTATTTATGGATTTGGAGTTGGGGTTATTATTTCATATTTCATTCTTGGTGAATTGTAGAAACACATGATAGATCATTATTGTTTATGATGGTGGAGATGACCATTATAGTAAGAGATCAATCAAGGAGTTTTTGTAGGGATGATGAACTATCAAAGGTCTTGTGGCTATTATAATTATTGGAATGTGGGGTATGCTAATTATTTTGAGTTAGAAAATATGTAATTTTACATGTATTTTATGTTTCATAAATTTATTGAATATAGTGTAATTATTTAGATATATGTTGTTTGGATTATTAGTTATTTTATATGTCAAAGATAAATATGTTGTGAGTTGATAGAGGATATGGCCTCCCATATTTATTAACTTGTTTACTCAATACTAGTCACTAGTACCTATCTTATTGGAGGTGGGAATGGCATGGACCACTCAACTTACTATAATCTAGGCTGGGTATCAGTGGTTTTGATCATGTAAGAGTGGTATCAGATTAGTCTAGTATTAGGGACATTGTTTGGAGTTAGTAGTCACGTAAAGGTTAATTTAAGAATATAGGTAAATGATGTTAATGGGGTCTTCAGTTTAGTTATCAATCAAACAATATTGGTATAGGTGTGGTGTCACATTTATTATTTGTCTAGGTCTTTTATAAACTATTTTTTGAACTATATCTTCAAGGAATCATTGTACGGTATACACAGGTGGTACATGAATCAAGATCTTTGATATCCTTCCTATTTATAGAGTTATAATATTCTATGACTCTCAAGGTATTCATTCGATAAAATATGTGGTTATACCCATTAGATTAGACCTCATGTGAAGAGGAAGAGTTTTGACTAGCCGATTCTTAATGTTGGGTCATTAGCATTGGGTAGTGAGTGGTGAGAGATATCCTTTACTCCTGAAATTATGATGTTTCTATGTTCTTTATGATTAGTCCACACTTTATTATAGATTAGATGAAAGTTTCCATTTAGTTGAATGATACTAAACTAAGTATGGATATGTTTCATGCATTCTAAAGACATAGGACTCATGGGTTTATTAGGAGATATTAATCCTTGGTTGAAAGAGGTATGGATAGAGTATGAGACATATATTTCAATATTTTTTGGACTCATTCTGAGAAAAGGAATATTCATGCACTTTGATATCTAGATAACATAGTGAGCCATTAGTTGATAAAATTTAACTCAAAATCATGATAAGTCTGTACTATAGTTTGATCCTTAATTTAGTATGTAGTATTTTACATGGATGTTAGACTCCCACATAGAGAATTATAACCATGATAAATTATTCTAAGAGGCCAATGAAACCCAAGATGTGTTCCCTAAAATTTTTTTATGATGGAATTGTTTAAATTCAATGGTCTTGGAAAAGACTCTAGGGGAAGATACAATGATATATAATTATGTTTTAATGAAAAAACACCTATGAAGGAGCCCTTATATATTCATTGGTAAATTTAGTATTCTTAACAGGGATGCACCCTAACATTGGATATAGGCTAGAACTTCAACAGTAGAGAGATATATTACTTATATGGATGAATTTTGACATGAAATATTGAATCTATGTTTGAAATCCTTCAATGGGACGAAATGGACTAAAAGGGAGTAATTTTGGTTGGGGAGTGGGGGGAAGTATAATACAATGATAAATAAATATTCAATACTATCCCATCATGACCACCATTTATTAGTCCCTAAAATTCATGGGATACTAATAGCTACGTATATAAGAAGATATTATATATGAATGATTATGGGTAAGAATTAACAGATTCATTTCATTGTATTATTCGTGTCCATGCTTTATGGACCGTGGTACTAGGTGGTGTCTATACATATTATTATTTCTAAACCATATATTTGGAAGTTATAGACTCCAATGGAACCTCTATAAACCATTTTCATCCAAAGAGTTTATGGTAAAATTATTTCACTTATTAGTTCCAGTAAAGTGTGTTTACCCTTAGTGGATAAAGAATTATTTCAAGAGATTTATTCATAGATAAAAAATAATAAATTAAAAACTACCTCAATATAGATTAGTTATCCTTTATAGTACAACATGATGTTTTTTAGTTGAGTAAATGAGGTATGATCCAACCCTAGTAGTGAGTGGTATCTGATCAGGTATAGCGATTGGAACCACCCTCAAGAAGTTATAATCATATTTCTTTCATATGATAATCATGACTTCATACGCTATGTACATTGATAAAAAATAAATTACTATGAGTGTAGAGGAATAAATGAGTACATATAAATGGTGACCTTAGGTTGATCCCAAATTTTAGACGGATGTATAAATTTTTTTACATGGAAGAGATGACATTCATGTTTCATAAGGGGAATGGTAATTGAACTTGTGATTTTTTTGGGGAATGTGGAAATAATTCTTCTCTGTGTCAGTTCAAGGAGGGAACTATTTAGTGTTTGTAAAAATTCCCTAGTCTCACCATGAGAGTAGTATCTATGTTGGAACCTCTTATAGAATGAGTTCCACATTCATGGGGTAGGAGTTATCCTTTATGAGGTCAAAACTATAGTGGTTTATGAGTTCATAGTGGATTTTATTTTCACAGTGATTGATTCTTCTAGCAGAGGACTTTGTGCTCAGATTATAGAGGGTGTGCATGAGTGTTTGGTTTTGGTGTAATTAATTATTCTATGGATTAAATATGTTTCTCACATTTTATCGATGCTATATTCTCTACACTCTTACATTGAATCAGATAATTCCATGGTGGCGAAGTTGACTGAGTTTCCTTGGATGTTCTCAAATGATGTACGTGAAGTGTTTTCATAAAGGTGGGAAGTACATCTTCCACTTCCTCAAAAAGGAGGTGTTTTTACCATAATATTTACATTAAAGATAGATATGGGACTCATAGGTGGAGACAATACTGGTGGAGTGTGACCATAATTTTGATATGTCCAACAAATCTCTTTTGGGTGTACCTGTCCCATGGAAACTCTTGATATGTAGTGGTAGAGGTGGTTTTCTCTAGAGGTAGTGGTTTTTGGTTTCTCTAGTATGGTAGGTGTTATCTTGGTGTTTGGGGATGATAGAGTACGTCCACCTATTTACCCAAAAACATATATTTTAGATTGCGGTGAATTAGTTACCTGATGTGTAGTGGTGTCGTGTTTAGTAGATTATTCAGGTTTGTTTTTTATTGATACACTCATTTATATCATTCATGAAAGATTAATGAAAACAAAATTAGGCTCCCTTCAATGGGGAATGTGAACTTTTTAGAGATTGAGATACAAATAATGGATTCCCACAGATGTTGAGATTGGGAAGGAATACTGTAGAGACCTGAAGCCTGACGTACATGGACATTACATTACATTTGCGGAATACTTAGTACATAACAAAAACACACACACAAGGATCATAATAGTTTAGTGTCTTTGGAAACTCGGAACGTAATCTTCTAATCATGGTGAAAGATCTTCAATATCTCCCATAAAGATCTTCCCTTTTTTTACCTAAAACCTTTCTTTATATCCTGGGGAAAAGAAAACATAAAAGGGTGAGCTCAAATGATCAGTAAGGGTATACAAAAGAAAAATCAATCACATCATATTCATAATAACATAACTTTTGGAAATCTTAACCTGCAAAAGAGAGCATAATTTCATAACATGGGATAAATCATAGTAGTGAAATGAAATCCCAATAATCAGAACTTAAAACATGAAACTTTTTGGAATTCACACATAATCATAGAGAATCATTTCTTGTTAGTCAAGACTCATTTCCAAGACTATCTTAGTGGACAAAGTCCCTTTCTGAATCGAGTAACCCTCGTTTCAGTCATGTTTCACTGAACCGGTATAACCTACCGTTCCAGCCCTGTCTATCTCATGAGATATAAAATCTTTACCCAATGAATTGGAGGGAGATATAGGTCCCACCCATCTTATAATGAATCCTTTCTTATGTGTGCCACATAATCATACATCATCGCATAACACATGTAACAAAAATGGGATTCTTGAAACATCATGACATCATAAATCAATTCATATAAGATAAAGGAATTCATAAAAATAATTCCATCACAACATGATCAAATAAATGTAATAATAGGGATAAAAATAGAACCCTTTATTACCTTATATGGAAAATAATTTTGATAAAACACTTGAACTCCATTCTTGAGGAAAATATCCTTTCTTCTTTAAAAACATTTTTCCTTTCATAACATGTCATACAACTTTAAAATAAAAGAAGTTGATTAAAGATAAACTTGAATACTTGTAAATGAAGCTTCTTGGAAATAATTTTTTAGAAATCCATTCATTCCATATAAGTTAAAAAAAACATTCTTCGTACTTTTGTCGAAAAAGTCAAAAAGCACCTCGTATGAAAAACGTCAAAAGATTCCTTTCATATTTTTTACTAAAAACTCACCGAAGGGTAAAATTGGATCTAAAAAATTGTAGTTGGATGGAAATAATATTACATATTGAGGAAACATGGATGTGGATGATAAAATACACCCCATTAATTACCAAAGTAAAAACAATCTCAGATAAAAGTGAGATTGTGATATTTCCCTTACCTTAGGTCCGACTTGCTTTGTACGTGTCCGAACCTCCTGTATAATGATTTAAATCATGTTATTGACTTATTACAGAATCATATTCATTGTTTTTATATCATATATGGTCCACTTATGACTTTATATTACCCGTTCTTTTGTAAATTCATGTTAAAGTAGCGTTTTGGGTAAAAGCGTCTCATTTGTCGTTCGTGTTTTTAACTTGTAATTATTAATATGATTACTTGGATCATGATTACTTATATCCAGAATGTAAAACAAGATTTATATATAATATATATTCATAATATACATATATATATAATATTGATAAATGGAATAAAATACACCATTCATGGAGACGGTAGTCCGTACGTACGCATGAACGCTGATTTTGTTTCCTTATTGAATTGAATAGAATTAAGTAGATGACATACATATAAATATACATAAATACAGTATCATTATTATGTAATATATTTCATTAGTACTTATTATATATACTTTATAATCATTCATGAATGGTTAATCATTGAGAATGAATCTCATCGCGTCGTGGAGACGGTAGTCCGTACGTACGCACGAGCGATGATATCGTTCTCATGGTCGTGGAATTGTGTTGAAGTGTTTGTATAATATTTCAGTATCAATATCACTTTATAATAATAATATATAGTTACTAATTAAACCATTATACCCATCCAATTAATGTGGTGGCGGAAAATAGATTACACCACGGCGTGGAGACGGTATTCCGTACGTACACACGGGCGGTGATTTCCTTTTTCCGTAGGATGGATAGATAGTGAAATAGGGTTGTTTCATACTTATAATAACATATCAGTATATGAGTGATACTGATGTTATTACTTCGTAATGAAACAACCTATGAAGAAGATGTGGAAGAAGAAATAAAGATGAAAGAATTGGTAACGGTAATTACCTCTTCTTTGAAGCGCCTCTTGGAGACCTCCTCTTAGGGAACTAAAATTGGTCTTTGAGGAAGAAAAGAACCTCTAGGATGTTTCTAGGGAGGTGTAGAAGATATTTTGGCAGGGGTTGGCCGAGCTTGAGTGCTCAAATTGGTGTGAGGAGGAGGGGGAGGAGGTGTCCTTTTATAAGGGAGGAGAGGGGCACCTTAGGAATACCTTAAAATATTATTTTATATTAATGTCAAAATCGGTTTCTAATGGTTCCAAAGGGTCTTATTTCGAAGATAAAGTGGGGATGGGTCGAAATACTATCAACCAATAGGATTTAGACAAGTTTAGGGTATTATTTTAACCTTATCAATTAGATTTAACTCTAAGTTAAATAATTTAACTTTTACCGTGTCTTTTTGTTTTCTTTCACTATATGGTTAATAAAATTACTATAACATGCCAAACGAACCCCAAATTGTATATTATTAATACATATATCCTTATCTAAGTCATTTGGCCTAACCTTAGATTTTTATGAATAAAATAACAATTAATAATATAATATTTGATTTAAAAACTATTTTGTGTCAATTTTGACACTATTTGATATATGATTTTTTTGAAAGTCATAAAAGAATTATATGTTCGAAAAAAATTGATTAAATAAACACTAATATATCATAGTAGCCTAGAAAATTAGTGGAATTCATAAAAAGTCTAAAATTACATTCATTTGAGCATTTATAACATCAATTATGTTAATATTTCCTTAAAAGGGTAATTACTGCATCATCGTTGTGTCATAAATAAATTAATTTATTTAAGGTCTAAAAATTATAAATAAAATATCATTAAGTAGGAAATCGTTTTAGCTTTCTAATGAATATTTATAGTCGAATTTATCTTATGTATAACCCCATATTAAAATTTTTTTAGTTATTAAACTTTGATTTTAACTATTTTAACTATTCATTAAATAAAATAATATTAAATGTCATAATCTAATCCAAGTGTACCTAAATGGTCATATTATATTCATAGGGTTGGTTTTGGTCTAATTACAGTTATCCAATATAATTAGGACATGTGTTAGGGTAATAGTAATATCATATTTACCCTTAGTTACCCTATTTACTATTAACCGTGGTAAATAAAAGTAAAAAGTTACTATTCACCAAAAATTATTTTCATCTCATTGAACTACATTTTACTTATTTACATCAACCGTGTCTATCGGATTTTTGAAATTCCATTCACAGAAGCGGTAAAATTAAGTTTTATGAAAAGTTCAGTTTTTTAACTACCACTTAGTAGTTTCACTATTCATCAAAAATTGATGTTTTTCAGAACAATGTCAAAATTGCATCCTAAGCTATATTTCATATTCCGAATTCAAAAATGAAGTCTATTTTACCAAATTCATAACATAGAAGTTGCATTAATTAATTTTATAATTAAATTCCGTTGTTAAAACAAATAGCGTGTTTTTAAGAAACAATATCTATCAAAAGATTGACACGTGTTTATGTCTGGTTTAAATGTGAAATTACATTCAATGACCAACATTGTATTAAATTGTAAAAATATATTATAAATATACTTTAAAACCACTCAAATTAATAATTTATCACTATTAATTATTTCGATTAAAAAAGTTGTTTTTAATTAAAATTTAGTAATTTTCACTATTCATCAGAATATGAAAGTTATTCGAAATGTACCAAAATTTCACCTTAGGCTAAATTCGATACTCCAAATCCAAAAATGAAATCCATTTTGAAAAATAAAATTTACAAAATTTCAAAAAGTGGTTATTACTATTCATAACGGCTAGTTTTAATAACATTTTAATAGCATATCGCTGTTTAGTGAAACTCGTTATTACGTACTACACACGCTATCGAGGAAGGTTGCGATTACGTGTAATGCAAGGCAAGTCAAGGATGCATGTTGTGAAAGCTCCTTTTTGTGTTGCGTACAACACAAGACATTTGTGAAATTAAAAAGAATATTTTTCATAAAATCTTGGGCTGTTACATTCTACCCCCCTTAAAATGAATTTCACCATTGAAATTCGTCAGGGTTATAAATGGTTTACTATTCGAAAGTTTCTTTAATAGAAACCCACATCGTAAAATGTAATACCAAAACCAATATTTTAAAACAAAAGTATGAAACTTAACGGTTACCCAAATAAACTAATCACTGGGTTTCCACATAGGTGAAAATATGGATATGGAAGAAAAATCAAACCATCATGTTCTGATGGAGAGTGGTAGAGAACATGGCTATGGAAAAGCCATCAATCACAAAGCCATAAATTTGTGACGATCTAAGGTACCATCTGATTCATCAGATATAAGATCACTAGGACAACATTTTTGGTTTTCAAGATCGTTTCCCTAAAGTTAAAGAATTTGAATTAGAATAAATACTTACTTTATTTTGGTACAATCTCACTGTTGTTCGTGCCTTTAACAATTTCCACTTCATCTCTTAAATAAATGAAGTTGAATTTGTTATTCGTAAAGTGTTAGCAGATCATGTGATAGAATGACAGGTCATTCCATCTGTCTCAAACAAAAGGTTAGCAAAAATAAGTCGATCTATAGTGAGATTAATCATATATGGTTCCTAAAATGGACTTTATACTTCATATATCATACTTCTTAATATAATAAAACTAGTTTCTAATAAACAGGGACTTCTTGTAGGCCAGTGGTAGGCGATAAAGGCCAGTCACACTTCAGTTGTGGGTTTGATTCCCACAGCCTTGTTCGAAGCGATGGGCTGTCGCCCATCCTGCAGGTTGTCCTTTTTCAAAAATTATATTACTATAACATCCCATCAATAATATCGAAAAAACTTCTATCCTTAAACAATACTAACTTATGTTCAACATAATCCATTCCAATCTTTAGGCTTACCCATAATATTGCAGTCCACTCTCATAATATAGTGAAAACAATTACCAGAGATTTAATACCATCGTTGATCCCCATATATCATAAGATATGTCTTGTTGGTCACATTCTAAACATTTAATGTCCTTAATCATGTATTCTCTTGAATACCCATTGAACCTTAGTGAAAACATGAATGCAGTTAAACGTTAACACTTTCCACATACCAAAATCCTCAAAATTCTATATACTCAAACCATGATATCACTTATTCCTTATATCAATCATGAGCTCATGAATACTATTAAACATTTCATTTTCTCGTTTTCCCTTCATTATGCGCATATCATATTATATCCAAAAAAATATATCAATCAGTTTGAATACCACATCAATAAATATTGCAATACTCAATGATACAACATTATTTTGGAATCCCATTACATAAAAACTTAATCATTCCACCACATCGTTGTCATATTCAACATTTCCAATAGTGATCGCATGTGACTTCCCTTTGTCCTTTTCCTTCAGTGGTTGCTCATGTTGATCATCACTAACCCTTGGATTAGGGCATTTATTAGCATAATGCCCCATTTCCTTGCACTTGAAGCATTGAAGTGTTGGTGGTGCATTCTCTGCAGTGTTTGCATTATTCACATCATTAGAAACCCTTTTTCCATTACTTCGACAATCAGCTTCTCGATGACCTTCTTTTCCACACTTAAAACATTTTCTAGTCCCTTTAAGACAATATCCACCATTCTTCTTTCCACACTTTGTGCATAAGGAAACATTCATCTTCTTTTCACAATTATACTGATATTTCTCCTTAAACTCCATCTTTCGTTTCTTGTCAAAACCATGAGATGGATATGTAACACCAACTTCCATTTCTACCTTGATAGCACAACGCACAATTTCTTCATAGCTACTGAAGTCTCTTATAGCTAATGCCCTTCGAAGACTTGGTTTTAAGCCACTGAAAAATCAATCAACTTTACTTTCAGGTTGGATGATAATGCCAGATGCATACCTAGCAAGTCTTGTAAAATTCTCTTCGTATATACCAACAGATTCATCATCCTTTTGCTTTAGTTTAAGAAACTCCTTCTCCATCTTTGTTCGAAGAATACGAGGGAAGTACTTATTGAAAAATAAGTTCTTGAACTCGTCCCATTCCATGGACTCAATTTCATCTCTTTGCCTTGTATTATTGATAAGATTCCACCATTGATCTGCTTCACCTTGCAAACGATATACTGCTAAGATGACTTTATCATGTTCAGAACATTGAAGAACTGAAAATATCTTTTCAGTGGTACTGATCCATTGTTCAGCAACAAGTGGACCAGAAGACCCACTGAAAGAAGGTGGACGTTGCCTCATGAAGGACTCAATAGAATATTGTTCCCTTCTCTTCTCATTTGGAAGTCCAGAATGATTCATAGCTTGTGTAAGTATAGCAATAAGATTTTTCACTCCATCTCCCATAACATTTGTTTGTTCAGGAGGACAATCATTGTATTGTCTATTTCATTGATCAACACGATTCCTTCGGGTTCCAGCCATCATCTAAAACCCAAAAAGAATAGTGTGAGAGGAAAAAATCATGCTAGGGAAAACAACATAATAAAGGTGGAGTACCTTCAATATCTAACATCTTAGGATTAATTCTATGATAGTTAGCGTAGTTCTAGTACTATAACCTATACGTATACTTAACCTTAGGGACATCCCTAGACATACCGTAGAAATATCTCTAGGGATCTCACTAACATTTTCGCATCCTAGTTTCCAAAGGTTGACTAAACCTTTCCTCTGACACCAACTGTAGAGACCCGAAGCCTGACGTACATGGACATTACAATACATTTGCGGAATACTTAGTACATAACAAAAAACACACACACAAGGATCGTAATAGTTTAGTGTCTTTGGAAACTCGGAACGTAATCTTATAATCGTGGTGAAAGATCTTCAATATCTCCCATAAAGATCTTCCCTTTTTTTTACCTAAAACCTTTCTTTATATCCTGGGGAAAAGAAAACATAAAAGGGTGAGATCAAATGCTCAGTAAGGGTATACAAAAGAAAAATCAATCACATCATATTCATAAGAACATAACTTTTCGAAATCTTAACCTGCAAAAGAGAGCATAATTTCATAACATGGGATAAATCATAGTAGTGAAATGAAATCCCAATAATCATAACTTAAAACAAGAAACTTTGTGGCATTCACACATAATCATAGAGAATCATTTCTTGTTAGTCAAGACTCATTTCCAAGACTATCTTAGTGGACAAAGTCCCTTTCTGAATCGAGTAACCCTCGTTTCAGTCCTGTTTCACTGAACCGGTATAACCTACCGTTCCAGCCCTGTCTATCTCATGAGATATAAAATCTTTACCCAATGCATTGGAGGGAGATATAGGTCCCACCCATCTTATAATGAATCCTTTCTTATGTGTGCCACATAATCATACATCATCGCATAACACATGTAACAAAAATGGGATTCTTGAAACATCATGACATCATAAATCAATTCATATAAGATAAAGGAATTCATAAAAATAATTCCATCACAACATGATCAAATAAATGTAATAATAGGGATTAAAACAGAACCCTTTATTATCTTAGATGGAAAATAATTTTGATAAAACACTTGAACTCCATTCTTGAGGAAAATATCCTTTCTTCTTTAAAAACATTTTTCCTTTCATAACATGTCATACAACTTTAAAATAAAAGAAGTTGATTAAAAATAAACATGAATACTTGTAAAGGAAGCTTCTTGGAAATAATTTTTTAGAAATCCATTCATGCCGTATAAGTTAAAAAAAACATTCTTCGTACTTTTGTCAGAAAAGTCAAAAAGCACCTCGTATGAAAAACGTCAAAAGATTCCTTTCATATTTTTTACTAAAAACTCACCGAAGGGTAAAATTGGATTTAAACAATTTTATTTGGATGGAAATAATATTACATATTGAGGAAACATGGATGTGGATGATAAAATACACCCCAGTAATTACCAAAGTAAAAACAATCTCAGATAAAAGTGAGATTGTGATATTTCCCTTACCTTAGGTCCAACTTGCTTTGTACGTGTACGAACCTCCTGTATAATGATTTAAATCATGTTATTGACTTATTCCAGAATCATATTCATTTTTATTATATCATATATGGTCCACTTATGACTTTATATTACCCGTTCTTTTGTAAATTCATGTTAAAGTAGCGTTTTGGGTAAAATCGTCTCATTTGTCGTTCGTGTTTTTAACTTGTAATTATTAATATGATTACTTGTATCATGATTACTTATATCCAGAATGTAAAACATGATTTATATATAATATATATTCATAATATACATATATATAATATATTTATAAATGGAATGAAATACACCATTCATGGAGACGGTAGTCCGTACGTACGCATGAACGCTATTTTCGTTTCCTTATTGAATTGAATAGAATTAAGTAGATGACATAAATATAAATATACATAAACACAGTATCATTATTATTTCATATATTTCATTAGTACTTATTATATATACTTTATAATCATTCATGAATGGTTAATCATTGAGAATGAATCTCATCGCGTCGTGGAGACGGTAGTCCGTACGTACGCACGAGCGATGATATCGTTCTCATGGTCGTGGAATTGTGTTGAAGTGTTTGTATACTATTTCAGTATCAATATCACTTTATAATAATCATATATAGTTACTCATTAAACCGTTATACCCATCCAATTAATGTGGTGGCGGAAAATAGATTACACCACGGCGTGGAGACGGTATTCCGTACGTACGCACGCGCGGTGATTTCCTTTTTCCGTAGGATGGATAGATGGTGAAATATGGTTGTTTAATACTTATAATAACATATCAGTATACGAGTGATACTGATGTTATTACTTCGTAATGAAACAGCCTACGAAGAAGAAGTGGAAGAAGAAATAAAGATGAAAGAATTGGTAACTGTAATTACCTCTTCTTTGAAGCGCCTCTTTGAGACCTCCTCTTAGGGCACTAAAATTGGTCTTTGAGGAAGAACAGAACCTCTAGGATGTTGATAGGGAAGTGGAGAAGAGATTTTGGCAGGGGTTGGCCGAGCTTGAGTGCTCAAATTGGTGTGAGGAGGAGGGGGAGGAGGTGTCCTTTTATAAGGGAGGAGAGGGGCACCTTAGGAATACCTTAAAATATTATTTTATATTAATGTCAAAATCGGTTTATAATGGTTCCAAAGGGTCTTATTTCGAATATAAAGTGGGGATGGGTCGAAATACTATCAACCAATAGGATTTAGACAAGTTTAGGGTATTATTTTAACCTTATCAATTAGATTTAACTCTAAGTTAAATAATTTAACTTTTACCGTGTCTTTTTTGTTTTCTTTCACTATATGGTTAATACACTTACTATAACATGCCAAAGGAACCCCAAATTGTATATTATTAATACATATATCCTTATCTAAGTCATTTGGCAGAAACGTAGATTTTTAGGAATAAAATAACAATTAATAATATAATATTTTATTTAAAAACTATTTTGTGTCAATTTTGACACTATTTGATATATGATTTTTTTGAAAGTCATAACAGAATTATATGTTCGAACCAAATTGATTAAATCAACAATAATATATCATAGTAACCTATAAAATTAGTGTAATTCATAAAAAGTCTCAAATTACATTCATTTGAGCATTTATAACATCAATTATGTTAATATTTCCTTAAAAGGGTAATTACTGCATCATCGTTGTGTCAAAACTAAATTAATTTATTTAAGGTCTAAAAATTATAAATAAAATATCATTAAGTAGGAAATCTTTTTAGCTTTCTAATGAATATTTATAGTCGAATTTATCTTATGTATAACTCCATATTAAAATTTTTTTAGTTATTAAACTTTGATTTTAACTATTTTAACTATTCATTAAATAAAATAATATTAAATATCATAATCTAATCCAAGTGGACCTAAATGGTCATATTATATTCATAAGGTTGTTTTTGGTCGAATTACACTTATCCAATAGAATTAGGACATGTGTTAGGGTAATAGTAATATCATATTTACCCTTAGTTACCCTATTTACCATTAACCGTGGTAAATAAAAGTAAAAAGTTACTATTCACCAAAATTTATTTACATCTCATTGAACCACATTTTACTTACTGAAATCAATCGTGTCTCTCGGATTTTTGAAATTCCATTCACAGAAGCGGTAAAATTAAGTTTTATGAAAAGTTCAGTTTTTTAACTACCACTTAGTAGTTTCACTATTCATCAAAAATTGATGTTTTCAGAACAATGTCAAAATTTCATCCTAAGCTATATTTCATATTCCGAATTAAAAAATGAAGTCTATTTTACCAAATTCATAACATAGAAGTTGCATTAATTAATTTTATAATTAAATCCCGTTGTTAAAACAAATAGCGTGTTTTTAAGAAACAATATCTATCAAAAGATTGACACGTGTTTTTGTCTGGTTTAAATGTGAAATTACATCCAATGACCAACATTGTATTAAATTGTAAAAATATATTCTAAATATACTTTAAAACCACTCAAATTAATAATTTATCACTATTAATTATTTCGATTAAAAAGTTGTTTTTAATTAAAATTTAGTAATTTTCACTATTCATCAGAATATGAAAGTTATCTGAAATGTACCAAAATTTCACCTTAGGCTAAATTCGATACTCCAAATCCAAAAATGAAATCCATTTTGAAAAATAAAATTTACAAAATTGAAAAAAGTGGTTATTACTATTCATAACGGCTAGTTTTAATAACATTTTAATAGCATATCGCTGTTTAGTGAAACTCGTTATTACGTACTACACACGCTATCAAGGAAGGTTGCGATTGCGTGTAATGCAAGGCAAGTCAAGGATGCGTGTTGTGCAAGCTCCTTTTTGTGTTGCGCACAACACAAGACATTAGTGAAATTAAAAAGAATATTTTTCATAAAATCTTGGGTTGTTACAAATACCCATGGCTATTTTGTATCATGAGATAGTTACATTTATTAATGTGTATTCTGTGTATTAGATAATAAAGAAATTGATGTGGATCTAGAGGATAACGCTAATATGAAATTATTATGGATGAAATGATGAATATCTTTGAAGAAACCAATTGTATAGAGTGATTTAGTAAGGTTGTGAATATATTACAACCATCAATAATTCTATATTATAATGGGGGGGGGTGAAGTGATCCCAATAGTGTCAAACATGTGAATGATCTATTTTGAGATATATATTGATGGTTTTTTTATTCACTTCATCCCATGTGGTGGGGTGACCGGCATATGAGAAATGTTTTTAGCTATAGGGACCTAGAAGGACTTACAGAGAACATATGTTTGATTCATTAGGGTATTTCTTTGAGATGAGATGGATATAATTGTATTGGTTTGGTGAATGAGAGTTATATTCATATAAAATGGTGTATTGAGTTCCTTTAAGGACATAAACCTAAAGATGATGGAAATATGTAAGAAGGTGTGTTATTTTCCATTTGTGGGTTTTGTGGGATTCTAAATTGATGATCAATTTTTGTCTTATTTTCTAGGATAAAAGGGATTTAATTTGTGGATAATGTAGTGAATTATGTTTCCCATGATCAAAACATAGCTTAATTAAGAGTTTAATAGTCTTAGACCTATGTAGAGTGAAAATGGTAAATTTACCCTCACATATGACCGCAATTTTATTATGGTTTCATTTTTTATGTGTAGAAGTGTTCTCTCTAGAAATTAGTTTTAATGGATTTACCATGAGAATGAATCTGATGGATTTTTGAAAAATATTAATTAAGTATTTATTTATCCAGCTTGAATGGAAGAATATATCTTCTAAATGACAGATCTGACAAAAATTCCTACACAATTGCTATGTTAGGAATATTGGCATTACCCTATGGGTGATGTAACATTTTCTTATATCTCAGCACCTCTAGACTGATCATCATGGGTGTTTGATTTATTGAAAATCATTATTTTTTATCTTCTTCAAAATAATTTTTTACCATTAAAATACATTTTATAATATCTCCCAAGTGTTCATCATTTTTAATGTTGACATAAACCTCTATTTGGGAGGGGGAGGTCCGATCATGGTGGGATCAATATAAAATTGATAAAAAGGTTATACGAGTTATGATAATGATTATCAGATCATGAAACAATGATGAATGAAACCAAGGTAATGACAATAAATTAAGGTGATGGTAGCTATGCAATGAGGTAGGGAATCATTCTTGGATTCGTTACACATTCGTCATGATTTATTTTTTAGAAATATACCCGATCATATGTGTTTTTCTCCATTTTAACTATTCAAATTGACAACATTTTCTTTATGGTGATAATCATTCAATAATTGAATTCCCAAAATCATGGAAGTTATTCATGTAATGATATTCTATGGAATATATCTTTTATCATCACTAAATTTACCCTTTCAGATGATTCTTAATTTTTCTATCTTTTTTATTGAGTATTATGAATGAATTATTGGGTGGTCGGTATCCACATAATGCACCATTCATTAGTTCTCATTCATCATTTGGTTAGTAATTACTGGCAAAAATCGCTTGGGATGGTGGTTAAAACCTTGGGATATGGGAAGGAAAAATAAGTGAAATTTTGTTCTAATGGTAAAAAATTTAGGAATAGTGGTGTAAATGGGTTGAATTCCAAGGGTGAGTAATAAGGTTCTTGTCATGGTTGTTTGAGTTTATTCTATGGAGTATTTTTGATGATAACAGATTTATTGCTGGGAGGGACCCCTGATGCTCTTGGACAACGATGAATCAGGTGACTATTTGATTGGGGGTGCATTAGTGTTGTAGGGATTTCATGACCTAGAACAAAATGGGGATGTATCCGAAACTATCCCTAGCCCGCCTCTATTAGCTTGGGGCGGATGACAAGAGCTAGAAGGAATATATAAAATGGGAGACCATTTCCTAAGGCACTATATAAACACACCTGGCCATATTAATGTAAAAGTGAATAGGAATAATGAAAAATAGTGCAATATCTAGAATATAACCATACATATGAAAATCCTCTAAGGTGTACAAGAGTATTATAGTGAAAATTGAAAATTAAATGGGAAAAAATACATTCCCAACTAGAAATAAATCCCAACATAAAAAAATTGGTTAGTAAATGTGTTAAGAGATCCCAACTTTTAATCTCTATGATCTAACTACCATATGTGGTCTAATCCACCATGTATCCTTATTCTCTTATGTAGTCACCCCTGACCTGTCTGTTGTCTACATAAGACAAAAAAAGTGCAGAAAAAGTCCATGCAGGGGTGATTATATACATACCCAATAGGGGACCCCAAAAGATGAAGGGGTAGTAGTAAGATACATTATATGAAAAGATAGAGAGTATACATCTCAACCCAAAGAAAGAGTGTAAAAAAAATCCAAAAAAATGGATTCATATATATATATATATGCTCAGACCAATGATACCCAAACTAAAGATAAGGATATCTCCATCTCACAACCTAGCATAATAAAGAGTTCCATTAGTTCCAAAAGTAAATCAATGATGCCCAACATCTCAAACAACTACCCAACAGAAAACATCGAAGTCAAACCACACCTCAACACTATGCCATACAGTCAAGGGGAAATAATTTTTTGGTATTGGACCCATGAACTAGTAAAATAAGGGGTGACACTCACTAGATATTTAGAGTAACCATGCCCTATCCCAACAGGAGGTTGCCACTCAAGTATTTGATAGAGGACCCATGCCCTACAAAGCTAATGTGTGACACTCAGATAGTAGATAGGGGACCCATAACCAAACTAGTTGGAGGGTGCCAATCTAGTGGTAATTAGAGAACTAGTTCACTTACCAGCTGGAGGGTGAAACTCAAATTGAATATAGAGAACTCATGCACACACAAACTAAAGGGTTCCACTCTCACAGTCTAGGAACCATAACCTGACACTACCCGAGGGTTCCACTTGGTGGATAGGTAGTGGAACTATACCCTATTATATTAGGAGGGTTCCACTATAATAGTAGATAGAGAACCCATTCCCTACCTAGCAGGAAGGTTCCAATCTATAGATAAGTAGAGGACCCATGACCATCCGAGCAAGAAGGTTCCACTCAATAGATAGGTAGAGGACTCATGCCCAGCCTAGCCAGAGGATGCCACTATAATGATCTGGTGATCCTTTTGGATTTTGACCATCGTTGACTGCTAGATAAATAAGAATCACACCTAGAAAAGCTTGTATCATATCTCAAAAACCACTATAGAGTCCACCATCATGTTCTATGAAGAAAAAAACTCATCATAGGCTGCTCAGGTGCCAAAATATATGTCCAAACTAAATAGATACAATAGATTGAGGTTTCCTAATAAGGATAGAAGGGGAACATAGCGTGTGATGTGTGACACCATAGAATGATAAAGGGTCAAATTCCTAAATGATACAACTCATAACAATAAGGTGAACCTTATTTTTCAGGAGCCTATCTAATTATAAATCTATAGTTAAACAAATCCCGAGTAGTGACCAGGATGGGTGACTATCTGGGATGTTTCCCAGGGTGTGTGTGAGTGAAGAAAAAAACACACTATAAAGGACATGTGTTGGACTATGGAGATTTTAATTAGTTAGATGACCCATTCAGGCATATGGGTGGGCCCCAGGGTGGGTACCACATGTTTTTGAGGCAACTAGTGGTACCTAGTAGGCCATGACCTGACGACTATGTTAATAGCGGGGTGAATGTGCTGTCATTGGGGCCTAGTTGTTACATGAGGAGACCCACACAACATGTATTACCACTCCATGACATGGAAGTCTCCCTATTTTCACCAAATTTACTACCAGTGAAGGGCCACACAATGTGTAGAGGGTCTATACAGCATGTTCTATCAACCAATGGTCCTGACCATGCTCCCTCTCCGTGTCCATGTGGGATGCATGTGTCCTTGTACTTTGGCACACAGTTTGTACCTGGAAATTTTAATTCTTGTGTAGTATCAAAGTAAAAAAAGTTGTTATAACCCAAGTTTACATGGTGTTTGTGGGTCCCACATGATGTGTGATACTTCTCTCACATGAAACCGTAGCCACCACAACCAAGGGGTCACATGCCATGTGTTTCGCCATACTATACTGTATATAGTCGATATTTTATTGAAGTTTGGAACTACAATTGTGTATTCTATATCTATATCCTATTTCATGGATATCACCTCCATGTCACCCAGAATAGAAGTGGAAGGCCTCGATTTGTCATCTTCGGCCATCTTTTGGTTGGAAAGTGGATTCCCATTCATCTTGAATGAACCAGTGCACCTCACACAAAACCAAACTGATCACCGCCATCTCCATTTGGATTCTAATCAACAAAACATTCACAAAAAACCTGTAAATCCTTTAAACACATCATTGATTCATCATTCCATTCATCACACATCCAATCGCTAAAGATATGAGGGTTTGATCGCACTTGATCCCACCCGAGAATGTCGAATCACGGCCCTGTGGTCCAAAGGTGATTAATGAAAATAAATGTGGGGATAAAGGCATAAAAAATTGATATTTATTAATAATTTCCATGTTTTCTTGTCCAAAAAACATGAATAGGAATATCTAGGGTGAGAAATGAAAGAATAATCAATTGAAACTGGTATACCGGTGCATGCAAGGTCTTATAGTTGGTGCCGATCAAAGAAAGAGACAATCATGGCTAATAAATTAAATCAAATGAGACAGAATCCAAAAATAAAGAGTCCTCCCTAGATATTTTATTTTCCTTCATTGATGAATGAACTCACCAACTAATGAGATGGGTAGTAGCATTCACTACATCTCGATCTGCCTCGATCTGGAGTTCCATCATTGTATGAACATGATTTTCTCACAAAAGGATGTAAGAATTATTATAAAACAATCCTAGGGTTATGTGGCTTACCTTGGATATCCTACCATAATGATATATTAATATAAAAATATTTTTAGGTTTTATTATTTACTTAATTATTTTAATGAATTAATTAATCCACTAAACGTAAGGCTAACACCCATTTTATTTGAACTCCTTATACTGACTTATTTTAGGCCGCTTCTATAGTAAACATTGCATTACGAAATCAACCATGGTCACATATTTATGATCCAATATTCCATTTATGGTTTATTACATTTTATTTTATAAAAACTATTTATGTAATATAAAATACTTTTAATATTTTTATAAAATTAATTTCTGGAACATCGGCCCTCAGAATCTCACACTGTCTCAGCGCCTGGATCCCAAAAATATATTCAGAAATATTTGAAATTATTATAATGTAAAAACATGGTCTCAAAAGATAATGATAAATTGAATTAACTTGAATTATTTTAAAATAATTCTACTTCATGTGTTGAATTTCAGAAGAACACACACCTTGTGTAATTCCCATGACCTTACTCATGCAGGTAAACACTACATCTTGAAAACTATTTCATAATAAAAATTATAATGAGAATTTATTCATGAATATATTTAATAGTTGAATTCATGAATTCTAGAATTTATATTTGATTAAATGAATGTCATATTGGGATTAAACATGTTAAAACCAGTATAGGATTTTTTTGGATTTTTCTGAAATTGGTGATCAATAGGTGAATGTTTAGAAATGTTGTTTTTACAAAAATATATAAATTTATTTTAGAAATACTAATAATTTTATAATAAATGTAAATTGATAAAGGTTATTAAAATAAAAAAAATATATTTAAAATATAATATATTTAATTTAGAAAATTGATGTTTAACATTTTAAGGATATAAGTGATAGATTCCAATAGATAATAATTTTTTTCTTTTGATTTAATTAAATATTATTTTTGTAAAAATTTGTTTTAGAATGGTTTAGAATCCACATAACACTAATTTATTTGAAAATAAACCATTTTATGTTATTAAAATCAAAATAATTGATAATTTTATCCCACACATAAAACATATGATTAAAAATACACTTTTATAAAAATGGGATATAAACATTACATGCACTAATGATAGAATTAATTTTTCTAACACATTTAAATTTTATTTAAAAAAGTGGATTTCATATTTTGAATCACTTGGTAAAAATTATTTTTAAGGCCCGTTTCATTATTAGTAATTAAAATTAAATTACTTTAGTAAAATTTTATTACCATAATAACAACCTAAATGGTAAAAATAGAAACATATAAGTGTGAAATACCTAAAAAAATGTCTAAAACCAGTGTAAAAATGATGTATGTAGGCCTGATTGACCTTATCTCCACCACCAATCCATAATTTTCCAATTTTCTAATGCATTCCAATAGATTCATGTTCCCTCTTTATATTAATATGTTATATTTCTAAGAATAATTTTCCCTTCACCTATAAGAAGAGATCACTTCCATCCATTCTATCATCCATATAAAATCAAATTACATTGATCATGAATTTACCCCATTACCTCAAGAAATCCCATAAAAGGTGTTTCTAAGATCTAAGGAGGCCCCCTCTTACTTTAAAAATATACCTTTAATGTAAGGGTTTTTAATCCTTTTCTTTCCATTTTTAATAGAAATTAATTTGTTATTATACAATTCACACATATTTCCTTAATTTTAATTTCATCTAATTATATTCCATTTATTATTTTTCTAATTTGAGATTACATATCTCCATTAATTTTGCAATTTTTTATGCCATTATTATGACGAAATAAGGGTTCTCTTACCCACTCCATTTTAAATTAAAAACATTTATTGTAATGTCATAATTCTTGTAATTCTATGTAATTATAACTCATTCAATATATTTTAAATGATATTTTTTATGATTAATTCCTCTATATAATCCATCATAGTTCCACAAAATCCAAAATTTTATGAAGTATAGAGAGTTTAGTTTTCCTAGCAGTGACATCCCTATCCAGATACAAGAAATTTGATGTGCCTATGGCATAGAGTCACCAAGGTGTAATAACCATGAAAACGGATGGTTGAGTCTTAAAGAAACCATTAATATATTTCATGATGAGTGGGAATAATATCTCAAAACTAGATAGATACTCTCAAGGGATATACATTGGATAATTTATATGTTCTTTACAAAAAATAATGAAGGGTTTATCTACCATTTCCTTTGTCTCCATTTATTGAAATATATTAAACTAAAATACTATATTCAATTGAAAACCCAACACATAAAAATTACCCTCCACCACAATATTTTTTTATATTTGTTTTCTAATGATACGTCCTTTTAACTCAATAAGAATGAATATTTTTTAAGCTAATTACGAGATATTCACTTAAACAAACACATTATTCGATTTATTTATTGAAGAAATATTGAAAATCCATATTATTTTTTTCAATTTGGAAATTTATTGACTATTAAGTATTGTATTCATATGATTAATTTTATGGAAATAATTAGTAATGGGTGTTACTAATATTAATAACACCTCGATGCATCTATAGATGTCGTGTGAAAAACATGACTAGGTATATGGTGAGTGCCTACCCATTTATTTAGATGCCTCAGATATGGTCTTGTTGATGAGTAGATTATTTTTGCACAATTCCTCAGTGATATGTAGTTTCTTATCCTATTTCCATGACATGTTTGAAAGTATGATTTCTATCACCAAGGAATTAGTTAGTGTTATCTATTAGACTCACCTGTTTTGATAATACCAAATCATGTTTCATTTATGTGATAACCATGTTTTCATTTTATGATAATCATGTTTCATTAATTATTCTTGTTTCTATAAAGTTACCTCCATATACTCTTAATCTCACTGCTTGTTTGGTTCAGTTTACACTACAGAAATTATCTATGTACAAGGTCACCGCTACAAGGTCATCGTTATATGGTCACCGCTACATGGTTACTTATAGAAGGTCACAGTTACAAGCTCACCACTACAAGGTCACCGTTACATGGTCAACACTACATGGTTACCGCTACAAGGTCACCAATACAAGGTTACTATTACAAGGTCACCATTACAAGGTCATAGTTACATATTCACCGATGTAAGCCTACTATTAAATGTTACCGCTGAAGGCTACCATTGGAAGGATACAATTGGAGATTGCCGATGTGCACCTACAGTTGAAGCCTACCGATTTAAAGGCTACCTTTACCAGTCTACTGATGTTTATCCTTCCATAATCTGTCAATTTTTGAATATTACTCTAATGTTCATATTTGTTAAATTGAATGCTTCTGACATTAATTAATACTGATTGTAAACATTTTAGGAGAGAGTACCTAGGATAGTATGAGGTACGAGAAAGATTGAATGTGATATACTCATTCCCATAGTCAGAACTCAAATATAAAAAAATAAAACCATGAAAGAAAGAGTGTGTGACACATACGTTCATACGAAGAAGGGTGGAATACGAAGTGCAAAATAGCTTACTCTCTAGATCAAAGAAGAACCATACAGAACTAATACTCTCAACCAACAAGCATCACAAAGATCATTCCGAGACAAAATCACTACTGCATTCTATGCCTCATCAAATCTTGATCAAAATCCGAAGTAGAACACTGAAAGCTAGAACCTAGAGTTACGACACTCTGTTTTGAAGACAAGTTTTAGAAAAAGACTCCAACATCAAATTCTTCACTATGAGGAGTTAAGAGTTGAACTGCCAACTCATAGAGATTTCTAAACTCAAGCTTATTATCTTAATCTATATTATGGTACTGTATTTTACATATGTGAGAAGTGTGTCAGTCTATTACACAAACTATGTCCTATTCATGAACTGGAGGATACTCAATATTCTCACATCAATCTTTACCTATTTTTTTCCCACGTATAAATGTGGAAGAGGCTATGTGTGGCCTATGTCATTTTATTTTCCCACAATGAAATGTGGAAGAGGGTATGAAACCTAGAAGGATTTTGAAAACTATTGTAAATCCCGATACAGGTTGTCTATCATGTTTATTGTTAATATAAACATCTTGGTGGAAGGTGATCACCAAGTGAAGAGGATTAAGTCTCGACTTGATAATGAACATCCTGTTTTAATTCATCATGTTCTCTATTTTTTTATACTATATTTTGATATTATCCACTGCTTATATTTGATAAAACATAAAACTATTTTTCTCTCACTTTGATAGTTAGTTTTGGCTAGTGTGTGTATTTTTTTTAATTTAGTAAAATTGTTTTAAAAGTTGAATAGGTGTTCTACACTGATCCATTTGAGGATTAATCACCGTTTAAGAAAACTGTTGACTAACTGAACATTTAAATTTCTACTACCTTAATTAAATGGTCCATTTTTAAATTGGGGGGGGGGGTTAACCCTAAATTTTTTAACAGAAATTTTAAATTGGAACTCAATTAAACCCCTCTTGAGTATCCACTCTGACCAACATTTGGTATCAATGCATTTTTATCCAGTGTGAAAATTATTTTTAACTATGATTTTAGTTGTAACCTAAAGATCCTAAAATTTCTGTCGTATCTAAATTTTATGTTCTTTAAATTCTAAGTAACTATGGAAAATTGAGTTTGGGGTGCTGCTACTAACATGCCATCTTCCATTAATGGTAATAACAATTCTTAGTGGAAATTAAAAATGAAAATGTATCTAGAGAGAATGAGACTTGAAATCTGGGACACAATTGAAGAACAACAAATTTTTCCTGCTAATACTAGAGACACATGATATAAGTTGAATAAAGCCACATATAATAATAACTATAATGAAATTAATTCTGTGTACTTTTCTCTAGGTGATGAAGAATTCAATAGAATATCTTCATGTAAAACTGTTTATTAAATTTGGGATACTTTAGCTGTTTCTCATGAGGGAACAACCAATGATAAAGAAATGAGATTAAATATATATAATATTAAATATGATAATTTTAAAATGAATACTGATGAACTCATTTCTGACAAGTATCTCAGGTTTAATGAAATAGTGAATACTATGAGTCTTCTTGGGAAACTAGTTGACAACAAGGACCAGATTATGAGATTTTTCGATGCCTATCTAACAGATAGAGAGGGACTTCTGTTTCATTCCAGGAATCTTGTGACATATGCAAACTACCAGTGAAGGAACTAATTGGAAAGCTTATGATGTATGAAGAAGAACTTATGGTTAATCCAAAAGTAGATAAATAACCAAGGAATAAATCTCTAGAATTCAAGACTACTACCTCAATGATCAAGGATAAAGAGAAATTTCAAGCTCCTGTAAATACTTCCACAAGTGAAGACCCAGACAGTGATGTTGAGATGGCTCATCTTGTAAAGAGATTCAAAAAGTTCTACCGAAAGAAGAAATTCTTTAGGAAGTCAAACTACAAGGGAAAATATGATAATAAAGGGAAATGAAAAAAGGATAGGAAATAGAATGACAATGAAACAGAAATAATCTGCTATGAGTGAAAATGAAAAGGTATTGTAAAGTCACACTACCCCAAGCTGAAATTTTGGAAGAAATATGAAGATAAGGGAAAGGGTTATAAAAAGGCTATGAAAGCTACTTATAGTGCTTCAGATGATTACTCCACTAGATCTTTTGCTTTTGATAGTGAATAGAACAATCATGCCAACTTATGTTTCATGAAGAAAAAAACTCAGGTAACTCCCAATTCCCCTATGCCTAATGATTATTACTCTGGGAATGAAGGTGAATCAAGAAATGATGAAAATATGACTAAGGATGAACTATTTGAATACTATGGAATTCTTAAGGATACCTTTAATGAACTCAAGGATAAATATGAAATATTAAAAACAAAACATTATTTAAATACTAATTACAAATCTGATCTAGATATTGAGAAAGAAAAATGTGCTCAGCTATTAAAAGAAAATACCAAACTCAAATTATTAAATGATCAATTAAAAAGGGATTTGGAAAAATTTACTGCTGGTAGAGATACCTTGACTCAGTTTCTAGGACAACAGACTACCCTAAAATATACAACTGGTCTAGGATATCATCCAGGATAGAGACGGATTATTAAAACTAAATTTGTTCCAAAATCTGGACAATTCACTGCTAGTTCCAACTCTAGAAAATCTTCTGAAAAACAACTATCTAAAGGACCCAACAAAGTGTTCATATCTAAAAATATATTCGTTGACTATAGAAATACTATAAGAAAAGTATGAGTTCCCAAAATTTTACTTTCTAACCTCTCTAGAACCAAGAAAATATGGGTACCAAAATTATCCCACACTTAATCTATTTTGCAGGAAAATTTTCTGAAGAGCTCTTGTAAAACTCTATGGTACTTGAATAGTGGATTTCGAAGACATATAACAGAAGACTATTCGTGTTTTAAAAGCCTAATTAATGTTTATAGTGGATATGTCACATTCGGTGATAATGATAAAGGAAAAACCATCAGCTTAGGCCAGATTGGTAATCCTAATACTGTATTAATTTCAAAAGTACTTTTTTTGATGGGTTAAAATACAATCTCCTAAGTATTTCTCAGTTGTGTGATGATAGTTTTAATGTCTTGTTTGAAAATGATACATTAAATATTTTTTACCTATAAAAATGATTTAATATTTACTACTCTCAGAAATGAGAATTTATATGCTATTGATATAGATTCTTTAGTTAAGTAAAATGTTTCCTGTTTGAATGCATTTCATAAGGAATCCTGGTTGTGGCACAAAATACTAGGACACTGTAATGTGCACTCACTTAGAATACTGACTATGAAATTTTTTGTTAGAGACTTACCAAAATTGAAATTCCCTCTTAATAATGTGTGTAATCCTTGTCAAAAAGGAAAACAACACAAAGGTTCTTTCAAACCAAAGAAAGAAGTTTCTACTTATCAACTGCTTCAGTTGGTTCACATGGATTTGTTTGGACCACCACGAGTTTCAAGTTTAAATGGAAAGAACTATGTTTATGCAATTGTAGATGACTTTTCTAGGTACATTTTTGTATACTTTCTATCTCAAAAAAGTGAAGAATGTTCCTACTCTATTAAATACTCTAAGTCTATATAAAATCTTAATGGACTAAAAATTAAGACCTTGAGAAGTGATCATGGCCGTGAGTTTAAAAATCAAGAGTTTAAATCTTATTGCTCACACAATGGATATAGTCACAACTTCTCTACTCCTATAACACCTCAATATAATGGGTTCATGGAAAGAAGAAATAGGACACTTCAAGAGATTTCTAGGAAAATTCTCAATGAATATGATTTTCCAATTTATTTTTGGGCTGAAGCTGTTAATACATCTTGTTAATTTATCAATAGAGTCTTAATTAGACCTGTTTTTTAAGAAGTCCCCTTATGAGCTTCAGAACAATAAGAAGCCTAAGGTTAACTACTTTACAGTTTTTGGTTGCAAAGTCGTTATCCTTAACACTAAATATAATCTTTATAAATTTTCTTCAAAAGTGATGTAGGAATTTTCCTAGGCTATTTAATCTCTAGTAATACCTATAGAGTTTTCAATAAGAGAACCAAATGTGTGTAAGAGTCAGTTCTTGTCAAATTCGATGAGACTTATGCACATGAACCTGAAGCCTCCCTTGAATATCTTGATGAAGATATGTTAGTTATGGACCTTAATGACAAGAATAGTGAACCCGTAGTGAAAACAACCAGTTCTGAAAATTTCCATAATCTGTGCATGGTGAATCTGATCCTATAGATAATCATGAAGAGTCTAGTTGAACTTCTTCTATAGGTATTCTAACTCTCAGGAATCATCGTTTAGATGCCATAGTAGGTTATCTAAACAGGGGAACAAAAACTAGAGCTTTCTTGAGAAACCAGGTTGAACATCAAGCTTTTATTTCACATCTTGAACCAAAAAATATTAATAATGCAATTAGTGATGTATTTTGGGTGATACCTATGCAAGAAGAATTGAATCAGTTTGAAAGAATCAATGTTTGGGAATTAGTGGATAGACTGAAAGACACTTTGAACATAGGCACTAAATGGGTGTTTAGAAACAAAGTGATGAGTCTGGAAATATAGTTAGAAACAAATCTTGGTTAGTTTCACAAGGATATAGTCAAGAGGAAGGAATTGAATATGAGGAAACCTTTTCTCCTGTATCTAGACTAGAATCCATCAGGGTACTACTTGCTTATGCATCTCATCTAAATGTCAAAATTTATCAAATGGATGTCAAAAGTGCATTTCTAAATGGATATATAATTGAAGGTGTATTTTTTGAAAAACCCCTAGCTTTACGAATCCCCATTTTTCAAATCGTGTTTTTAAACTATCTAAAGCCTTATATGGTCTAAATCAAGCTCCAAGAGCTTGGTATGATAGACTTAGTTCCTTTATTATTTCCAAAGGTTTTAAAAAGGGATAAAATATCCTAATATCTTTTTTAAAAGGATTTTAAAAGATGTTTTAATAGTACATATTTATGTAGATGATATAATTTTTGGATCTTGTAAACAATATTTATGTACCTATTTTCAACAATAATGCTAGATGAATTTGAAATGAGTCTAATGGGGGAACTAAAATTTTTCCTTGGATTTAAAAATTTTCAAAACAAAGATGGTATTATTTTAAATAAAAATAAATATACTATGGATATTTTAAAAAATTTTGGTTTGGATAGTATTAAAGGTAGTGATACACCTATGAGTACCATTTGCAAATTGGATGCTGATGAAACTAGTAAATCAGTGGATCAAAAAAATTACTGAGGTATGATTGGGAGTATGCTTTATCTTACTGCTAATAGACCTGATATTATGTTCAGTTTATGCATGTGTGCTCGATGTCAAGCTAATACCAAAGAGTATCACTTAAATTATATTAAAAGTATTTTTAAATATATCAAGTATACTATAAATTTAGGACTATTTTATCCAATAGGACACCAATTTGATTTAATAAGTTATTCAGATGCTGATTTTTATGGTTAAAAGTTAGACAGAAAAAGCTCCTTTGGAACATTTCACATTTTAGGCAAGTCACTTGTATCCTAGTGTAGTAAGAAATATAATTCTGTTGCATTATATATTATAGAGTCTGAATATATAGATACTGATAGTTGTTGTGCTCAAATTTTGTGGATGAAATACACTTTACTAGACTATGGATATCAATTCAACCATGTCTCCATAAACTGTGACAACTCAAGTGCTATTAACATCTCTAAAATTACAGTATCTCATGCTAGGACAAAGAATATTGATATAAGACATCACTTCTTGAGAGATCATTATCAAATAGGTGTTTTCACTCTTGAATTCGTTGGTATTGAACACCAATTGGATGATATATTCACAAAACCTTTAAATTCTGAGAGGTTAAATTACATAAAAAATGTTCTAGGAATGATAAACTGTTGAGGATAATACCACACCATTAGACCTTACCGATAGGACCTCACTGTTCGACCTTACCGATATGACCTCAATGTTATACCTTACCGATAGGACCTCACCGTTAGACCTTACCGATATGACCACACCATTAGACCTTACCGATAGGACCTCACCGTTAGACCTTACTGATAAGACCTCACCTTTAGACCTTACCGATAGGACCTCACCGTTAGACCTTACTGATAGGACCTCACCATTAGACCATACCAATAGGACCTCACTATTAGACCTTACCGATAGGACCACACTATTAGACCTTACCAATAGGACCTCACCGTTAAACCTTACCGATATGACCTAACCATTAGACCTTAACAATGCCTCCTTACTGATAGATGACTTGATTCTAGGACTTTGCATTTTTGTGTTCTTATATGGAATCTAAAACGTTTTCTGCATTTACTTATTTATTTTATTTGATTTGTTTTTTTGATCCCTAAATGATAAAAATTAAACACAAATCACTATTCGATCCACATCAAACCCTTTCCCGAACCTTTTCTCCCCAAATCTCAAAACCTAAACCTCTACTGAAACCTTAAACCACTGCAGATCAATGGAAAGAGTCAAAATGCCTTCTATTGATGATGAAGGAGACATGCTAGATCCTAAGAGACCAAGATATGAGTCGATTAGTGTAATCCAGACAGTGGAAAAGGTTCTTAACGCGCATCTATCGAAGAGGGAAATAGTAGATGAGAAGGAGTTAAGTTCAGAGTGGCTACTGTTGAGACAGTCATTAGTACTAAAGGAACATGATGCTCAGGGATGGGTTGAGTGTTTTGAAAACAACAATGTACCCTATTACCCAAAATTAGTGATGGAATTCTATGAGTATCTCAAATTTGGAAAGTCTGATAATGATCACCATATGACTTCCAGAGTAAATTGAGTAAGTGTGAGTCTACCCTCTACTGAGTGGGAAGATTGCTTGAGGGTTCCACATGAAGGGATTTGTGATTGTCACTCAAACATAGTGCCTCCCACCAGTGAGTTCTTCTGCTATGAAGAGTCTTTTGCTGAGTTGACATGGAATGGGGTTCCCAGGAAAGTCATTGATAATGAAATGAAAGGAGAGGGTAAGCTACTTTTCAACATTGTCTAGCATGTTCTACGTCCCAGAAGAGTAGAATTTGAATCTTTAAAGTTTCAGGATGTTTTCTATTTTATCTGTTGAATCATTATATAAAGATTTATGTGTGTAGGATTTTGATGATTAAACTTAATACATGACCAAACCTAGCTCCAAATCCAATTCCCTATTTCATGCTAAGTTGATATCTCTTATGTTGAAAGTGAATGGAGTTTGCTGGAGATACGGAGGAAACTATTATTATGCAAGATAACCATTGCATCGCCAAAGGGATTTGAAATATGATGAAGATAAACTGGAATCCATGGATGAGGAAATGGGTGAATGATTAGGATAAGGTATATAAAGAGTTTAATCATGTTTCTCATCCTATTAGGCCTAAAAATAACAGAGACCCTGGTCTTAAGCCCGGTGAAGTGGTGCCTGCCTATTTAGATGAAGAAGAAGAGGATGCAATTGTGCAGGGGAGAAAGGATTGTCTTATAGATGATAGGAGTGATCCTGACCTTCCCTCAAATCCTCGTGCTAATACTATATCCTTTAGTGATCATATCACACCAAAGAGGTTTCCAAGAAGAGAGACTTTCCTAAGGGACAATGATGAGGAAACTAGTGAAGAAAAGGGGCTGAAAATGTCTTAAGAGACATTAGAGATACCTCAGATGAGGAAGAGGATTCTGATTCATGTCAATATGACTATGAGACAACTACTTCTAAAATTGAAGAGGAATGTTTAAGTCTTAGTCCTCTATTAGGACATACAGAGGTAGAAAGTGGAGATGAAGAAGTGGCTGATTCAGTTGAAGCTAGACTATCATTGGAAGTAGTTGAAGATTATGTAGAGGAAGTGGTTGTGGACCTTCCTGTTAATGAATTTAATCAAGGGGGACTGATAGAGATAGATGTGGCTTATTAAAAGAATGATCCAAGTGAAGGAGGAACCTATTGTTATAGGATCAGTTGCAGTTGCTTATGAGATAGATGACTGTACAAATACTCCTGGGTTTATGGTTTTAGGCTTGGATTATGGAGATTTTGAAGATGACTAGCTTGTCAAGAATGCTCCAATTCCTACTATCTTAGAAACTACCATTGTAAAGCCAGTGGTTCTGTTACCTCGAGACTATGTTAAGAAGGATGAATTGTATTCTTTGAAATCAGACCTGGAGAGAGATTTTGATGAAAAGGCCACTGAAATAGCAAGAAAAATAATAGTCAATCAAGGACTCATGGCATATATAGTGGAAAGGATTGTCTCTACCTCTCACTCAGTAGTGCTACATGAGGTCAAGGAATGTCAGAATCAAGTAAAATTATTGGAATATTCTGTGATTTCTGTGAGACAGTCTATTGCCAGCTTAGATGCTTACATGGCTTGAAAGGCTCAGGTAGACAAAGACCTTGCATATGTCAAAAGTGTGGTTCAAAAAATGGTTATAGTGTTTAAGAATTTCAAGAAGTCCATGGAAACACATGTGAAAGGCCAAGATGATGATGTCAAAAGGCTGGTCAGTGGCTTGAGAAAATCATTCAAGGAGACAGTGGCCTTCTCTCTGGCACCTCAAGCTGCATCTGCTTCCACTTCAGCCTCTCCTCCAATTGATTTTGAAGCCTTCAAAACTATTGTTAGAGAAGAAGTTGACAAGTTCTCTGGTGTTAGTTCCTCATAATCTCAGGTTATTTCCATTACCAGTGAAATTCATAAGCTTGTGGAAGATTATTGAAGGGAATTTTTTCAAGATCAGAAGGCTATCAAGGATCAAGTTGATTTATATTAAAAATGATTATACACTAAGCATCAGATGGATGGTGAACTTAAATTTTTGTTGGAGAACCTAAGGATCCCACCTGTCACTCAGGCCTTTAAGGATAAGGTTAGAAAGCTCATGGAATTGACTCCTACCATGGAAAGATTCATGGAAAACAAAGATGATTTCATCTCAGCTATGGAAAGAGGGGGAAACATAATTATGGGCTTCAAAATCCTTCTGTTACCCTTCTTCCATGTGGACTGCACTCCCATCATTGTTCCTCCTTCTTTTCCTTCCTCTTCAGCTGCCTCAGGTTCCACTAGTACTGCTTCTTGATTGAATCCTACACAAGCCATCAGAATTTTGACCCCAATGATTACTTAGAGATCTACTCATTATATGTCTACTGATGCCTCAGTGGCTGCTCCTCCTACCCTACTCACTTCTATACATCGACCTATCCCTCCACTATCAGAACATGCATCCTCAGCTTCCAATGAAAAAGAACTATTGGAAATCTCCGATGTGGATTGAGTACGGTCTGTCTTAGCTGATAGGAATTGATGCATTATTTTTTTCTATTGTACTACTATTTTATTAATACAAACACTCTCATTTCTATCTTTCTCTTATGAATGATTTTTTTTAATCATAAAGGGGGATAAGTGTTCAGTGTTTCTCTTTTATATCATCAGTTCTTTCTAAACATCACTAATTTCTTTAGCAGATGTGTGTTACCCTTAATTCAACACTCTTAAACCTAATGATTCAATGACATAATTTGTGATTATAAAAAGGGGGAGATTGTTGGACTCACCTAATTTGATAATCCCAAATCATGTTTCATTTATGTGATAATCGTGTTTTCATTTTATGATAATCATGTTTCATTAATGCTTCTTGTTTCTATAAGGTAACTTCTATATACTCTTAGTCTCACTACCTGTTTGGTTCAGTTTAAAGTATAGAAATTATCTAAGTACAAGGTCACTGCTATAAGGTCACTGTTACATGGTCACCGCTACATGGTTATTGCTACAAGGTCACCCTTACAAGGTCACCACTACAAGGTCGCCGTTAAATGGTCACTGCTACATGGTTACCGATACAATGTCACCGTTACAAGGTTACCATTACAAGGTCACCGTTATAAGGTCACCGATGTAAGCCTAATGATTAATGTTACTGCTGAAGGCTACTGTTGGAAGGTTATAGTTGGAGATTGATGATGTGCACCAACATTTGAATCCTACAAATTTAAAGGCTACCATTACTAGTCTACCAACGCTTATCCTTCCATATTTTGTCAATTTCTCAATATTATTCTAACAGTTATATTTTTTAAATTAAATGCTTCTGACACTAATTAATGCTGATTGTAAACATTTTAGGAGACAATACCTCTGACAGTAAAAGGTACGAGAAATATTTCACGTGATCTAATCATTCCCATTGCCAGAACTCAAATATAAAAAGATAAGAGAATGCAAGAAAGAGTGTGTGACACATACGTTCATAAGAAATAGGGTGGCATAAGAAGTGTGAAATAACATACTCGCTAGATCAAAGAAGAACCATCCAAAAGTAATACTCTCAACCCACAAGAATCACGAAGATCATTCTGGGACAAACTCACTTCATCCTTCTATACCTAATCACCTCTTGATCAACATCAGAATCAGAACACTAAAAGATAGAACCTGGAGTTACGACACTCTGTTTTGAAGACAAGTTTCAGAAAACGACTCCAACATCAAATTCTTCACTCTGAGGAGCTAAGAGCTGAACTGCCAACTCATAGATCTTTCTAAACACAAGATTATTATCCTAATCTCTATTGTGTACCTATATTTTACATATGTGAGATGTGTGTCAGTCTATTACATACACTATCTCTTGTTCTTGAACTGGAGGATACTAAATATTCTCACATCAACTTTCAGCTTTTTTTATTTCCCACGTATAACTATGGAAGAGGCCGTGTGTGGTCTATGTCATTTTATTTTCCCATGAAGAACTATGGAAGAGGGTATGAACCCTGGATAGTTTTTGAAAACTGTTGTAAATCCCGATACAGGCTGTGTATCAAGTTTATTCTTAATATAAACTGCTTGGTGGTAGGTGACCACAAAGTGGAGAGGATTATGTATCGACTTGAGACTGAACCACTTGTTTTACTTCACCGAGTACTTTATTTTGTTATACTCTATTTTGATATTATCCACTGTTTATATTTGCAAAAACACAAAACATTTTTTCTCGCACTTTGATAGTTAGTTTTGGTTAGTGTGTGTATTTTTTTAATTCAGTAAACTTGTTTGAAAATTTGAATAGGTGTTCTACACCAATCCATATGAGGATTAATCACCCTTTAAGAAACATGTTGACCAACTGAACATTAACACTTCTAGTTCCTTAATTAACTAGGCCGTTTTTAAATTGGGGGTTTTTAACCATAATTGTTTTAACAGAAATTTTAAATTGGAACTCAATTCACCCCCTCTGGAGTATCCACTCCGACCAACATTATCCATTCTATTTATTAATTTCTATTATTATCTATATATATGTTAGGATCTCAATTTTACTTTAATATTAAATTATTTTGATTATTTATTTTTTCCTTATTATTTATCCCATGTTGATGTTATGATATCATCTACTAAAGACTACTACTTACTGAACATATGATATCACCCTTAATTTGTTTTCCTTTCCTCTATAAATTTAGAAGAGAATAATGTAAAACATTCAAAGAGATTATAGAAGGCATAATAATAATCTCATAGAATTTTTATGTTATATATTATTTTTTCAAATATAATTTGACCAACATGTATGTATCTAGTATTCCCAAGCTGTTGAGCTATTGGATCATTCAAGAACTCTTGAATTCTATATCAATAATCTATTAGTAATTCTAACTTTGGGAAATGGAGTTTAGGTTATGGCAGTTGGTATCAATGAAATCTTAGAGGAAATCATGGGGACTAGATTTAAATAAACCTAGTTACATTAAAAAAATATTATGGAAAAAATCATTAAATTTTGAAGGAAATTTCCCAGAAAACAGATTTGGAATTGTATTTTACAATTCAATATCATGAGATAATTACAATTATTCCATTGTTTTGGCATTGGTACTAGATAGTGGATTGGAAACTATATCAACAAAAATTGTTAATGTAGGGATGTTCCTATTGAGAAAGTTAATGAGGCTAGAGGTAAATCTAATAAATTTGTACCAGACTAGGGAGGTTGAACCACACTATGAAAAATAGCCACATACATATAGAGAAACCCGTTGAACTGCAATATTGTGTGACTATGTTGGACTAATTCATGGGACAATAACCTCCATCATTCAATGGGACAACTAATCCATTTATAGATGAGAAATGGAAAAATTTACTAGAAATGATATTTATTTCATTGGGAAGTGGTGAAAGGGAATATTATTCATGGAATTATACCACCTAAAGGGAGATACAGATCAATGGTGTTCACTAATTTAGAACACTGCAGAGGAATTGATGATAATGTCTGGGGAATAGAGTCCTTTTAAGGTGGTATTCTATGAAAAAATGATTCTATCATGATAAAAGGGATGAAATTGAATGGAAATTCCTCAATATAAAAAAAAGTAGAAGGAAAATGATATTAAATATGTGGATAACCTTATGAGGTTATTTAGAAATTATATGGAAAATGTTCAAAGATTGAATAGAAAAATTGACAATTTTTTTTGATGAGATACATCCAAGCCTTCGATGGGCCTTAGAATTTTTTCCCCATATAATGATATAATATCAAGTACCATTAATATTGAAAAGAAGTTATAAAATAATTATGTTATATATGGAAATATAGAGAATAATGAGTCAAATGATCATCATAAAATGAAAAGTTTTTAAAGAGGGATGAAATGGAGATTGAAATTCCCTACAAGAAATAACTATTGAATGAAACACCTAGAGAATTTATTGAGGTAAATGTGAGATTGTTTCATATATGGATAAAATTTACAGTAAACTGATGAATGAAAAGGCATGGATTTTTTTTGAAGTTCAGTGTTTTAAGTGCATGGTTATGAGATACTATGTGGATAAATGCCCCAAACATCATGGAAATTTAACACAAAATGGACAAGGGAACAAGTTTGAGAATATGAAATAACAATAGATAAGTTTGAAGTCTTAAATGAAGTGATTGTAGGTATATTGATCATAAACTCAAAGTAATATAATTATTTATTTTATTTTGGATATATACAGTCCTTTATGTCATACTTTTCTTTCTAAGAGCATTGAATCATCACCCAATACTCTAATAAAAGAGATATATGTTAATACAGTTTATTTGAATATTATTTCAATGATTATATACCAAGAAATATCAACTACTATGAATTGATATACCCAAATGAAAAACTTGATTATTATACATATGGTTTAATTTTTACATAATCCTTATAATTAATCAGATATCAATGTATAAAGAAATAATTTATTTACATGAAATGTGGATTACTATTTGTGAAGATGGAATAAAATACATTGTTTTTAAGGGAGATACTTTATCTCCCAAGAATTTTCTATACCAACGTACAATATTCCACCTTAATGAGATTTTTGGAGAAGAGGAGGAGAAAACACCATCTACGGATGGGATGGACAATATAAGGATAGATTATGTACACAATGTAAAAAATACATTAATTAATTTCAAATAAATTACCTAGTCAACCACATAAGTGTGAAGTTATGTTTCCCATTGAAATTTTTCTTGATTGAAGACCCATATATAAAAAAACTTTTAGAATGGAAGTAATAGAGATGGAAGAGCTAAAGAAACCAGTAATGTCATTGTGTGATGAGGTGTTTATATTCTCTATTATTTTACCTTGGGGGACCCTATTTATTTATGAAGAATAAGGATGTATCGATGAGATCATGCATCGACTAATGAAAGATGAATGGAATTTATATAATTAATATGAATCCTTTACCACACATTCATTAATTATTTGATAAACTTCAAGGAGACCAATATTTTTTTAAGATAGAACCTTGATTTGGTTATAATATTTTAATGTTGAAGAAGGGGGATATACTGAAGATGAGATTTTGAACGATGTATGAACATTATGAGTTTATGATAATTCCTTTATAATTGTCTAGTGCACCTTATATTTTAATATATATGTCAAATAGAGTGTTTATGAATTAACTTCTTAAATTAATTTTGGTATTCACTGATGGTTTCTTGATATACTCTAAAATATATGAAGTTCATTAGAACCATATTCAGATAATTCTTGGGCCCCTCATAGAAAAAGAATTACAAGGGAAATTTAGTAATTTTTATTTTTGAATCATGAAGTTTCTTTTCTTGGGAATATTTTCTCCATGTATGGAATATCTACTGACCCTTGAAGGAAAAATGAACATAATTAATTTCTTGTAATAAAAAATGTAATGGATATGAGTAGTTTCATTAATGTGAAGGAATTTCTAAAGAGATAAAGGGGAGATTGATTAATGCATCAGTGTTGGATTTACCAATAGAAAAGGAATAATTTATAAAATATAGTGATGTGTTGAAGAAATTATTTAGAATTTTCCTTATATTGAATGATAGTGTGGTGACATATAAATTAAGTCAATTTAATATCCATGAACAGAAATATCTTACTCATGAACTTGATTTGGTAGTTGTTATATTTTACTTTATGATGTTGAGGAAATATCTCTATGGGAAAAGATATGACACATACACCGACCATTAAATTTAGATGTAAATTTCTTTGAAATAATATCTTAAAATGAGGGAATGTTGATATTTATAAATACTCAAGGACTGTAACAATTCGATAAAATACCACATTGGGAAGGAAAATAAGCTAGATGATGCATTATGTATGAGGAACCAGGGAATTATGAAGGTAACAAGGGTTAAGAAGAATATTATAATAAGGGACATGATAAATATTGTTATAGTATGTTTTAAGAAATGGGATCCTTTATTATTTATGCAAGTAATAACTAAAAAATCGTTATTAAAAAACTGAGAAATTTCCCAACATGATGATAATTAATTACAAATGAATATTAAAATATTTAATGATGGGAAATTAAAATTATTCATCTATAAATATGGAGTGTTGAAGTATGTAAATAGATTTTTTGTTCCATCTACACCAAATCTAAAATGAGTACAACTATATGAATATGAAAGAAAACATTTATCTATACACCTTGATAGTCAAAAAGATGTATATGGATTTGAAATAACATTTCGGTTAGGATGGTATAAGGTGAGATATTATAGACTATATATCCATATGCATAGTATACCTGTAGGTAAAGTCTAAAAGATAACATCTTAAGGATGTTATATGACAAATTCCTATACCAATAAAGAAGTGGGACAATATTACAATGGACTTTGTCACTAGAATTTTGAAGACTACAAGGATAAAGTATTCAAAATGGGTTATTGTCAATACCCCATAAAACATTAACATTTCATTCCAGTAAGGGAAGACCTACCCCATCAGGACCTTTCCTAAATCAATACAAATTAAAGTATAAGGCATCATGGGGAACCACAGTCATTTTTTTATCATGAACCAAAATTATCATCAATGATTTGGAAGAGTTTTCAAAAGGATATTGATACCAAGGTATATTTAAACACTTTGTATCATCCAAAAAATGATGATAAATCTGAATGGGCTATTAATACATTATAATACATGTTAAGATCATGTTCTCCTGACATTCATGGTGCATGGAATCAATCTTTTCCTATGGTGGAATTCTCATACAATAATAGTTAATTTTAAAGAATCTATATGGAACCATATGTGGAATTGTATAAGAATATAATATTCTATAAATGTTTTTGGGAGAATATGGAAAAAGGAAGATACTAGGATGAAAACACGTGGATGAGTGAACTGATAATGTATGGACTATTCAAAATCATATCCAAGAAGCTCAAATAAAAAGCATTTCATGTTAATAATCAATGTAAATTCATGTAATTCCATTTTTTATATGTATTAATAGATGAATCCAAATGGAATATACATTTTATATTTAGTAAAAATGGGATGTTAATCCCTAAATACATTGGGCCATTTGAAATTCTAAAGTGAATAGATTATTTAGCTTACCGATTGGCTTTTACACCCAAAATTTCAAAAGCACTTGATGTCTTCCGTGCTTCATTGTTGAAGAAGATCATATCGGATCCAATTCATGCACTCGCATATGAGGGAGTATATTTGTAACATGAAATGTCTTATAATAAAGTGACTATTAATATTCTTGATACTAGAGATAAAGAGTTGCAGAATCAAGGAACATGGTTTTTGAAAATCCTTTGGATAAATCACAAATTTCAGGGGAAAAAATGGGATCCAAATGAACCCATGAGTAAACAATAGCTACATTTTTTAGTATCAAACATGTTTCCAAATTTCAAGGATTAAATTATTTAATGGGGGAGAATGTAATACCCAAGACCTTACTCTTGTTGGTAAACACTACATATCGAAAACTATTTCACAATGCGCATCATAAAGAGACTTTATTTATGAATATATTTATTTCTAAAAATAATAATTTATCAAATTTTTGTTTTATAAAAAAGATTTACTTTTTGAATTAATATTGTCATAAATAGATTGTAGTGATTTTTTGGAATTTTAGTGAACAAATTTATTTTTTGGTGAAGAATGAAAAATAAATTTTTGAACAAAATTTTAAATTTTTATAATAAATACATAAAATTTTATAATATATATTAATAGAGTAATTTTTTTATTACTAAAAAATATATTTTAATAATACTGGGTTTAATTTATAAAACCTATCTTTAACATTTTAATGGCTTATGTAATAATTTCAAAAAAAACTATTTTGGTCATCTATTTTAATTAAATACTATTTTTTTATTGATTTACAAGCCACATAACTATTATAAATTTTATAATGATCATATTTATTTCATGATAATAATAAAAATTTATAATTTTAAATGATACATAGATTTTATTTTAATATTTTTTTTCTACAAATGCAGTTTTACAAGTTACATGTATTAATGTAAAAATAATTCAAACAAAAAAAATTATTTTATAAATTATTTTTATTTGAAATTTTTGGGTCCAATTTATATAGAAAGTACCATTTTAATTTTAGGAGAGAAAAATAAATTAAATATGTAAAATCTTATTACAATAAAAAATTCCAAAATTGTGAAATAAAAATTTATGAGTAAATGACATAAAATGATGTATAATTTATTTCCAATTTATTAGAATAGGATTTATTATCCTTATATCCTTAATGAATCCATTATCGTATACTTTTTATTTACATGTCATGTAAAACATGTTCCCTTTTTATATTAAAATTTTATATTTTCAATAATTTTATCCCATTTACTTATAAATTGAGCTCACGGTCATGGTTTCTCTCATTCATCTCCACTCCAAATACATTGAGAATGAAATTATCCTCATTTTACATCTAAATAACCATAAATTTAGTTTCTATAGTTTTATGGAGAACCTCTATACCTGAAATTAATTATCTTGTAAGTAAGTGTTTTCAATATTTCACTTCCCCTTATAATTATAATTCATTTTTTATAATACTGTTTCAAATATTTCCTTCATTTAAATTTCATAATATTATATCCTTTTTACCATTTTGTAAATGATATATTACTTATACCTTTAATTATTTTTCTTTTTTCCTATTTAATTAATGTGAAGAAATAAGGGTTCTCATTTATACCCACCCCTATTCAATTAAAAACCATTATTGTAATGTCATCAAGCATGTAATTATATGCTAACATCACCCATTTTATATATTTAATCTCATTAAATCATTCATAAAAGATGTTATATTCCCCAAAAATACAAATTTTGGTAATGTTAAGAGAGTGTGGTATTCTTAGGAAATATATCTCTATCTGGATATGAGCAAGTGGATGTAAAAGTTGCACAGATTCACCCAGGGGTAATTAACTTACAAATGAATGGATGAATTTAATATAATATTAAAATTGGATTATGATGAGTGGTCCTAATACTAAACACCTGGATAGATACTCCAGGGTATATTCTTTTGATAATTCACATGGTCTTTAAAAACTATAAAGAAGGGTTTATCGCCCATTTCCTTGGTCTCCAACTATTTAAAACTATTACATCGTATTACTATAGTCTATTTAAAACACAACACTATGAATGCACCATCCACCAATAAATTATATATATTTCATCGATAAGGTAACTTCTTATTATATTATGGAAAAACCATGTTTTCTAATCTGATTAAAATATATTTTTCTATATTGTTATTTTAAACCATTTGTTGATTGGTGAAATATTATCAATCTATATACTTAATATTTAAAATGTTTATTTATGTATTACTATGCTATGTTGGTTATGTATTTTATACCTTATTCATTCCTTCATATGATGAATTCATTAGACTTAATTAGTGATGAGTGGGTCCTATTAGATATATCCCATCAATTAATCTATAGGTATAATGAGACAAACCATCCTGAGTATTTGTTGTATGCCAACCCAATTATTTTGATGTCTTGGATATAGTATTGTAAACTAGTATATGTTTGGGAATAGGGACTTTAGGATATATAATGTCTTGGATTGAGACCTTTTAATTTTTGATATCTTTTATTTAATCACCATGAAACCAGTTTTTGTTATCCATGTGATTTATTAATTTATATTATTATCAATGGATATTTTATGCTCTTAGTTTTATTCGAATATATAATTATTCTGTTCATTTATATTTTTCTAATATTTTTCCCATGCATAGTTTATAATAGATTCCATTTAATTCTACTCTATACGAAACATTTGAGCTCACCATTATTTTATTTTTCATTCCATTGGATATATTAAAGTGAACTAATTATACCTTTAAAAGTGATTATATAACTGGTAATAATGATATTACATAGTTTTCATGTAGTATTTTATGATTTCAGGTACAATTTGAATGACATGTATGTCTCAAGTCATCCAAGACGTTTAATATGTTGGGTCCTACAAGAATTATTGTATTTGGTGCCAATAAGTTAATATTACTTCATGCTCTGGGTTTATGGAGTCTGGGATGTTTCCCCTTGCACCTCTTTATCCATTATTCTAGTGTTTTAGAATTTATAAATATTGCACTATCTGTGTTATAGATTCAATCATAGTAATTTTTATTTGGGTCGGTGAGTACACCACCAAATGAACGACCCATAGTTTGGTTACATTCCATTTATGGCCTTCATGAAATGATTCAGGTAGTAGTAAATTCCTTGGGTGATAACATGGGATACACGATAAGTTTCCATGGAGACATGTAGTATGATAAGTGATTACTTTACTTAGGTGGTTGGTGGTGCACACTGAGTGAGTTGAGAGGGTCCACACACCATTCATTTCAATATAAATTCCATATATTTTGATTTTTCAAACAATGTGGGTTTCAGTATATGACAAAAACTACATTCTAGTGGATAAATAAAATGTACATATAGAGTAAAATCCATTTATCTTTCTATTATTAATATATTTTGGTATCTACTTACTCAATACATTGATTTGAACATGAAAGTAGTCAATCATGAGAGTTTCTCCATATAAAATATGGCAGTGTGATTCACTTTGGAAAAAGATTAGTTAAATGAGGCTATTTGAGAAGTTTTTTCTCATTTGATCTATAGGGTGGTTGATTAGGATTAGAAGAGTTGATCAGTGTATTCACAGGTAATTTAACATCCGCATTTTCTACGTACTACTAACCAATGCATGGGTTCCCCAAATTAGGAATAAAGTTCGTTCTTGATTGATCTGTTGTATAATTGACATGTATTTCCAAGGGTCTAAGTCATCATTCTATATTATTTTTTCATACCTATATTTTTTTTTCAATTAGTGTAAATGGTCATCTACTGGGGTCTGTTACCCCCTAGAACAATACTTTTCCCTTATTGAGGCATGGGTCCCCAATTTAGTTTCTATAGGGTTATATATGTTTTATCACAACTCAGATCATATAATAGTGTGGATAATACTTCCTTTTTTGAAACATATCCTTGTTTAAGGTGTGGGTACCTTTATGGGTTTCTAATACAAATAGAATATGTCAATATATTTTATGGTATAATGATCCCTCAACTTATTCACATGCCTGCATTTAGTTCAGTTCATCCTTTATAGTTTCTAGTAGTGAAGTAAAATCTATAGGTTGTGAAAATTAAATAATTCAATACATGTGACTCTATGGGACCCTCTTTGTTTCCTTTTAGATGTGATATTCATCTATTCTATTGATTTCAGACATTATATAATTTTCTATACTTATAGTATCCCTATATTCTAATTGGATAAGACCTTATAGGATTAGAACAAAGATGAATAGAACTTGTTTTCATCTCAATGACTTTTAGTAGATTTTCATATCAAGATCCTTATTTTTATTCCTCATAACTACTCTATTATCCTATAGATTTAGTTGATTTTTTTTCTTTTCTTTAAATTTAGGTTTCATTGTTTCAAATTGATTATGTTTATAATCACCCCTTCTAGGGAGTTGTACCCATATATATTTTTTCAAATTAAAATGATTCATGGTTCATAGGTTGCGTTGAGGGACATGTGGCTGATATTTATTTTTGGGAGTTGAAGCTTGGTAACACATGGATCTTCATAATGGTGAATGGTGGGTTGTGAAGCTGGCAGTGACCATTGAATTTGTAAATCGATAAAGGAGTACATGAAATGAGGAGAATCATTCTACATTGTTACATCTGTCATATTTAGAAGCTTATAGTGGATTAAATTCCATTGGCATAATCGAATGTGACATTTTACATGTTTTTGATGTTTCATGCATATATTTTATACAATTTTGTTCTTCAAGTAAATGAATCTAGTTTTGTTGGTTACATTATTAATTGGATATATGTTTCTATAGAAAGATAACATAGGATAAGGTCTCCCATATTTTGTGAAATTTCTACTCAAAGAAACTTACCGACCCTTGGGCTATTGGATTTTAGCTTATGGTGGAACAGTTTTTTTAATTCCATCCAAATAGGGCCATAACCAATCATGTTATGTCAGGTTCCTTTTATTTCTATTATTTTATATGTATTTTCTGGTATGACTTCAGTTGGAGCCTGGGTAAGTGGGTGTGTATCACCTGAAATAAGAAGGATTGGGATTGTAATGCATGCATAAAGGTTAATAAGGATCCTTAAAAATTATATTATCATGCCACTTATTTTCTGTTAATATTATATTGTTTCCCTTTGTTAAAAGAAGTCAAAAATTATTCCGATTTATGGAAATTCAAACCACAAGGACTTATTGTTCCTTGGAATTAGTTTTATATAGAATTATGAGATTCCTTAAAGTCATGATATATATGACACATGTTATATAATCTATGTTTGATAAGGTTAATATATTTTTAAGGTATCTTTTAAATATATTAATGTGAAATTATTCATTTAAAAGTGTAATATGGTTTGGTTGAAGACATTATTCATTGAGATTAATCATAAAAAGCACTATTCAACATTATGTAGTAGTGTCTAGAACTATATCATGGATTTATAGAAAGGCATAAATTGATTTTAATTATTATAAATTTCAAAATGTGTCCCCTTTCTAATTTGAGTTTGAATTAATGGTAATGGGATTTACGTAACATTGAATTTATTGTGTGGGGTCTATAAGTGGACATTAGAATGGGAATTATTCAAAATTTAATTTTTTTTATAAAGGTTATATCTTGGGTGTTTGAATACAAATATGATATAACCCTCCCTCTATTGATAAGGTGTTCTAGGAATGAGTGAGACATAATTTCCTAAACAAAGGATAGACAACGTATACATTGGTTAATAACCATTTTAGATAGAGTTATTGACATGAACTTTCCCCTTGTGGCCCGCATAGATGATAATATGTTGTATACCACCCCATGAATGCCTCTAATTTGTTAGGGGATGGTGACTAGTACTAATGTAGTAGTACTCTTGCACATGTATCACTAAAAAAACCAGAGTAACATAGAATGTAAGTTTTTGGAATAATAAATGTGTACAAAACCTTTAATTTCCCACAACCATGTGTGATAGTACTCATCTGATTCAAAAAGTAGAAAATCTAGACCCATAAACCAAATATTAGTTCCAACCTATCAACAATAAGGGAATCTATCTCATCCTGAAACCACTAGTTAATAAAAAATCATGTTACCAAAGCTTCTAGGTTACACTAAGCACCACACACACCGGGTTCCCATATATTTCCATCAAAACCAATTTCATTTTTTCTAATACATGATATTTGAGGGAAGAGAACATGAAGGGATGAGTATATACATTCCATGTTCTATGCCCAAAATCCCTTAGAAGTAGATAATCAAAGAAATATTATTCTTGAAATAATATGCAAGAGGGAAAATGTAAATGAGAAACCCATATATGCTCATAGGAGTTAATCATGTCATAGAGTAAAACATCAACTTTCATCTATCAAATAAACTCAATATTCCTCAATTCTGATCTAAAAGTGTCTTATTTCTAACATAATAATTTTAGAAGGTGTAGTTAGATGATCCTTTCCTCATGATTATGGGTGAGTTATTGAATCTAGTGGTGGTACCTATCCCATCTAAGATTTATGGATGAGTGAAATTTGGACATCAAATATATAGGATCCTTGTTAGAAAATATGTGTGAAATACAAACTTTATCTTATTTCAAATGTAGAGTATCCAATAATTTTTCTCACATGAGTAAAATAATAACTCCAAATAAGGATTCCAGTCCCAATAGGTGAGATATTACTCCACCTAGGAATAATGAAGGGTAAAATACACGAATGATGTAATTATCACAATCCTAGGAAGAGAACATGACAAATCCAAGTGGTACATGACATGTTTTCTCAAGAAATCAACCTCGATGTGTTCTTTTGTTCTACATGTCATGTACCTATCGAACTACATGGTTTGTAGATGGGTTACAATGTGTTACATGTCCATGAAGGTACTATGAGTGTACTTCTTCTTCCCTGGTAATATACATCTGATGGTATATTGGGTTTTTCCAAGAACACATGATTTATTGGGCCACATAATTCCTTGGGAATATACTTCTAGTACATGACAAAATTTCTTTGTAGGGTTTACATGAAATGTTGATATATAACATGATGTGTGACATTTAATTCCAATCAAATCATTACATACATATAAAATAGGGTAAACGATATGTGTTCTTCCAACACATATGTCATTTGGTAGGAAATTTCTAGATTTTTAGATATGTGATATATCATTTAATTTTAACCACTACATTAATTTCATAGAAAATAAAAACATGGATGTATGAAATAAAAATTAAATGTTAAAAAAATTTCTCTCCTGGATAGATTCTAGCCACACTTCATTTGAAACATCACCTCTGTGGCCTCACCCATTAACTTTTAACCTTACCGAACAATACCACCATTACCTGATCCATATTTTAATTTCCACAATTTTTATTAAAACTATGTATATTGTAATCTTCTATGTTAAACCCACAAAATAATTCTATGGAATCAAGGATTGATTATGTAATGAAATGGGTTCACATAAATGATAGAACCACTGACCAATCGAATGATATTGATGAATGCATGTATATTTGAGAGAGATGTCTACAAAAAACCAATGTAAAAAACAAAAAATGATAGTGTTACCATTAATTCATATAAATAAATGTGAATGGGTGGAACTAGATTGAAATAATCATTCTACGAATGGTGATTACCAAAAATAAAAATAAAAATAAAATCCTGATTTACAGGCTTGAAAAACAAATATTCTAGATTAAATTGTTAGGATATATTGTTTAATTACTACTAAGTCTGAAAGGTGTATAAATTCACAAAAAACGTCTTACCTAAATAATGGTTCGATCTTTTGAGAACAAAACATCCCCAAATGATAACGTCAATGAATCATTTATGTTCATCATTAATTATTCAACCCGAGATCATCTATCATAGAATCCACCACCAATGCTCTCCTTCAGCTCTCTATCAATACTCTAGAGTTTTATATAGAACAATATATAATATATTAAGAGTGTTTTAAATTGGAAAATCCCAAGGTTAGAGGTAATTAAAAAATTAAATTAATTAATAAGTTTATTTTTTCTATGTACGTGATGATGCATCAACCTGAAACCTGATGCAATAAATTTTTCTATCGTAACCAGGGTAAATCCCATGTTTAAAGTTAAATAGAGATATAAGATTCCCCATAAATGGATCTATTCAATGAGAAATACATTATCACTCTTATTGTATTCATGTGCATGTTATTATATTTAATATTTTTAATATTTCGACAATGGGGCCACATGCTACCTGATAATTTATGCAAAATCTATGACTTTATCAGAAACTATCTTGATAAATATTCAAAGGATCAATTCATAATAGATGGAGCTATTAAAATATCCCCACATTCATGAATATTCTTAAAATGTGGAATGAACTACATTAATATGTCGGGTAATAATGTTTTTTGTTATCATATTCCCACAAGTTCTGCTACAAATTATTGTTCTACAGTGGAATGAACATAAGGGGAATCTTCTACCAATTAAGGATGATTTATTATTGATAATTAATCTACATTGTATAATTTTAAATGGTGTAACCTTATTCAATATCAACCCAATACTAGTCAATAACAGGTGATGAATCATGTGTGCAGCTCCTATGTTGCAACATGAGGAAAACCTCATGAGACCAGTCAAACTGTGGAGGTAAATCCAGGTGATACAAAAACCTACTTATTCTTCTGAGAATATGAATTAGATAAAAAATAATTATGGGAATCATTTAGAACTCATAAAATCTTAGTAAACTATGATGATGCTATAACTTCAAGAACACTTGTTCTTCCTCACTAAACTCTAATGGTCTCCATTAATGGTCAGTGTGGGGCTTATGGAGGCTTTGTGATGTTTTCATCATCCCATGGATGATATGAATTTTGAATTTCATTACTCAAAAATTCTATGAAACTTTAAGTGCTGATTTTATGAACATTGACCAATATAGTGGTGTCCTAAAAGGTCACCCATTAGGTCCCTGAAAGGTTATAAAAAATAATAATGTGATAGTTGTTTTTTATGAAAACACAACTAATGGTAACATACCATCCTAGCATCATCTAACGTCTAACACGCAAGATTTCATCATTCCCTCCGGGTCATGTGTTATCTACTCAGTCTGGATAACTTTCTAGGGATGGAACATAATGATCATCCTTTGATAAGTACCAAAAGGTACCTTTAATCATATCCACAACTGAGATATGAAGCAAGCTTCATGGTATAATAAAATTATTAACTGGAAAGCATGAATCCAAATGATCTCCTACATGTTCAAGAATCCTAATATTTCTACCAAGGTCTTCTCACTAATGATGAAGAAGCTGTATGTCATTGCAGGCCGATGTATAATTTCTCAAAAAACATAATGAAGTACCACTTTACATTGATCTCTGAACAAAATAGCCTATGATATACCATCTGACTTACATTCCAGCACCTCAAAGGGTATGTCTGAACCCTATGATACATGATTCTCATCCTTCACCTGCTGGTAGTTGAGGTACCAATAGATGAACTCTAAAACACTCATTACATCCATAGGCAATAAAACTACAATTTAAAGACCTAGTACATAATTTCCACTGAATGATGCACCATTAAGGAATATGTAAATATCTATTTTAGCACCTTCTAATGAAGGATATGATGTTGTACTATTCACCTTTAAATAGTATAATAGACACACCACATTTAGAAAATCCATTAGAAGGATGTCCTATGAATATCAGGCTACACAATACCTTAAAATAATCAGTAAAATATGTTATTATCTCATTCATTATAGAAAAAGTGGATTCCCAACCTTAAATTAGAGGTATGATCCTCCTCTATAATCCACCGAGGAGAAATATAATGTGTCCAACTGCTTTGACACTTCACCTTATAACATGGAACAAGATTTAATATTAATATAATCCTCTAAAATATTACCTTTCTTAGGAGTATAGACCAGATAAATGTCATAGTACTATAGGAACTCCAACAAGAACCTCTGTCTATGGTTGACATCACTCTTTGTGAAGATGTACCTAACACTCTGGTTTATGGATGAAACTAAAAACTGCTCACCCAAAACCCAGTGTCACCTAGTATCTAGAATGAAAATAAAAAATTTCATTTCCAAGTCATGAGTAATGTAGTTATACTCACAGAGTCATGGTTTCCTAAACCCATATATTATCACATCCTACCTATATATCATCAAACACAAAACACCACATCTAGAAACATCAATGAAAACTGTTAAATCCACCCCTATTATAGTAACCACTGGATGGGAATTCTAGTCAACCTCTTCCATAACACCTTAAAGGAATTTAAACAGTTATAAAACTAGATAAATGGTTTTCCCTTTTAGGTTAAGGTAGTTAATAGAGTCTAAATCTGGAATAAGTATGGAAAGAATCTTCCATAACATCTTGCTACCTTGTGGAAAATCTACAACCATCATTATCTTTTGTGGCTCCCAAAATAGAACTACCCTAATCAATGATGGGTCTATAACTAATCCATCCTGTAATATGACATGACCTAGAATGTGGAACTCACTAATCAATAACTGACACTTCATTAGTCTCCCAAATAGCTAATTCTATGGAAGTTAATCCAAGACCATCCTCAATTTCTCCACATGATCAACCAAAAATACTGAGTATATGAGAATATCATTGACAAATTACCCAAAAAATTTGTCTAATAAATTATATAAAATCACGTTCATGAGTTCAATAAACATGGATTTTCTTTTATTCACTCCAATGGGTATCACTTGGTACTCGTAGTGACTATAGCAACATCAAAATGTTATCTCAGGTACATCCTCATTATGAACCAATAGCTGGGGATATCCTCACCCGAGTTAGATCATTAAGAACCACATCAACCCATTCAATCTGTTGAAAAAATTTATTTATTATTGGTAGTGGATACATGTTATTAATGGCCACCGTATTTAGAAAATGATGATCTTCACACAACATCAGTATCTTATTGGCATTTTTTGGTGAATAATAATAGAAGTTCCTAGATGGAAACACTTTTTCTAATAAATAAATTACTCTAAAATTCATCCAACTACACTCGTAGCTATCATAGATCTTTAGGCACCATTAAATATAATAGTCATTATTTTAGAGCTATCCTAAGATGAAAGTATATACACATGTCAACCACCCCACAAGCTGGTAACCCATGAACAACCTTGGTACAGACATCCAAGTACAACTATAATACTATAGGGAATATAAGACCCACTGAGCTGGTTTCACCAACATTCAAGCTATCCAATTGATGGGAGATATAATTTAATCTCCTATACATGAGCCCAAACACAATTGACTAAAATTCCATCTTTCTGGTGAAATAAAATCTTGACCCATCCACTAGTGTCCACCACACCCTCTAACAAGAATTAAATATGGGAATTGATGGTAGATTAATATTCCATAACAAGAATGAAATCAGAATATATCATCAAAATAATGAAAATATCCCCTATGAAAATCCCTTCACCAAGTTCCATGCCACACCACTGACAATAATGTGTGATCGTATAATACCCTCCAATAAGTGTCTCTAGTTGTAAGGGTAGGAACATAGACTCTACTAGAATATTTATTTCTAAAACAAGGGAAAATTATAGAATTTAATGGTTATTGCCCGTGTAAATCAAAACTAAATCTATGATAGTGAAGAAACAGATCGTACCTCCGATCATGATGGGAGCCACTAGATCATAAGCCTTATCTTACTATAACTTACTCTATCCCTTCTAGATAGCTCTTTTATCCTTATAGGTACAATCTAGACGTGGTAGTAGTGGTATCAAATCTTAACATTATCCAAATCATTTAACCCTCCTAGATCCATTACTATGATAACCACATTATCTATGTTCTTACTTGCACTACTGACTCTACCTCGATGGCCCGTCCACTATATTACTTACCACTTCCTCATGGAGTGATGGTAGGTCTAGGTAGATATAAAATCACCCATAATAAAACATTATTTACAAGACCCTCAATTATAAGTGACATATTTTTGAACCAAGGGTTATATAACCTCAAGTATGAGGCTGGACATGTTGGCACTTTGATTGTCATGAATTGAATCCCAACATCATCAACTGACTTACAATGTCTTTAATACTAGGTGACTATTATTGACATAAGATGAGTGAAACATCTCCACAAAAAATCTATATATTATCAAGACACTCTCTAGAACACTATCATAGGAGGAGATGGAATAAGGAAAAATATTATCTCGAATATCTCTTCATAGACTTCTCTCAAATATCTATGCATAGAAATAAGCATCATGAATGATTCCATGAGAGTTTCATGTTAGTAAATTAATCCTATATGCATATTCATTGGCTGAAATACTGCCATGAAAATATCAATTAGATTATGGATTTGCAATGATGATATATTCACTATGAAATAATACTCCCAAAAGAGGTTCTCAAAGTCATCCTAGGAAAGAGTCAGCTTGTCATGTGTCTACATCATCATTATCCACTATATTTCTAATGTTCTATAGATAAGACTCACTGCCAGCAGATATATATGATGTAATTGTTTAAAAATGATAAATAATCCTAAAAAATACTCCAACTAGTCCTCGGTCACTAGTGGGTATGGATCAACCAGGAACCTCAGTGGTCTCTTCCTATGAAACTCATTAAGCATTCCCATCCAATGTTCATCATCATCCTATGTTTATGGAATAATATTCGTAAAAATAATTTTAATGGCACTTTTTTGTTCTATCATAGGTAGGTTTTCTCCCCACTCGAAAGGGAGATGAACATACCATTGTCATCTTAGAGGGAGAACCTCCTGGAATGTCCACTGAACTGAGGACTCATCCTTGAGATTAAAACCATCATGACCCTATCATAAATTCCTTGAAGGATATTTTCAAATAGGCATTTGGAAATATTAACGATTTACCATGATCTAAAGAGATTGTCATGGGATCTGAGTCCATACAGATATAAAACCCTTGACCATTCCTATATAATTAAAGTACCATGGTTTTCCTTACAACTGATACCCCAAGGTACTATGTTTACAAATGAGTTATTAGAGTCTCGCTGAATATTTACCTCAGTCAACATACCATAACTAGGTTCCCTTTCTTATGATATGAATTTGAGACACCTAAACAACATTTCCCTAAACCTAAAATAAACTCACATAAATAATCTATCACTGGACTCCATCCCAAGACGTCATAGGATCTAATATAACTCTAAAGTGACCCAACCCACTATGGTCAACCTAGCCAGTGGTAATATAATTGTTCCACCCCAATCCAAATTCCAAGAGGCCAAGGGATGGTGACTAGAATCGAGCAGGATTATCACACATATGAGAGGCCTCAACCTAATGTATCTATACAGAGACACAAAAATATCTATAAAAAATGTGTAATGTGAAAATTTATCAAATAGAATAGTAAATTAATGAAAAATATCTATCATCCCACAAAAATTATCATTGTACATAACTGAATTAAATTGGGGTAAATACAGACCAATCAACCAAAAGGTATTTCCATCCAAACAACAAGAAGGGAAACAATATCAACATGAAACCAATAGTAAAAAACACATCCCACTAGCATAACCACCAATAGACACTTGAAAAAACACACAATAGATTACTATTTATCCCCATCAAATATCCTATTATATTCCTAAGGAATGACATGTGCGAGAGGATCCCATGCCAAGGTGAGGATCCAACACTAGAAATGTGTGTGAAATACTCACTTTAATGGATTTGGCCATTAGAGGATCTCATCTCCATTCTCAAATGGGTGAAATACCAACTCCCTAGTTATATCCTAGTCTCAATATGTGAGATAGAAACTCTGTATCAGAATAATATGGTGAAATTCTTTATTTTATAGAACTATCCTCATCCGAGGGGGAGTATACAACTTTTTTTTATGGTACATGGTGAGTTTACTCAAGCCATCCACCTGGCCGTGATCTGTAATTCAACATATTTTGTCCCCACCTAACGTAAAAATTTATAAATGGGTTACACGATTTCCCATTTCAATGTACATAATATGTGTGAACTCCTTCTCCCTAAGTAATATACCTTAGTGGGTATAAGGGGTTCAGTCCAACACACACGATGTGTGGGTTTAAATGGGTCCCTAGGAATGTATATCAGATATATTTCACGATATCCAAGTAGGTGTCACAACATATATGGATAGGTCACAAGATATGTGATATTTACCTCCATCCAAAACCCTATAACCACATAAAATATGAAACATGATGTGTGTTTTTTAGAATCACACAACATATAGTCAGTAAATTTTCTATATTTCATGATTCACAATGCATCTTCTGATCTCAGTGATTCCTTTGTATATTTAACCAAAAATCACAACCAAAATTACCTAAATATTTTTTCAGAAAACTAAATTTACCCACTATGGTTGGACTCCAGCAACCATTTTTTAAAAATTTGATTCTTAATGCCTCACTAGTTTCCTACTTGCATTTCCTCACGATATGTTCATCACCTGATCCACCATCAAATTTCTATAATTATTATAAAACCTATATCATCAAACAATACATGATGTTAAATATTTACCACCAATCCATATAAACCATTTTATATTACATAATGAAATGATTCCATAAAAATTGTTGAACCATCAACCAATCAAACAGTTGTGATGAATGAACGTAAAATCAAGGGAGAAATCCGGAAAACACCAAAGTATGATTTAAACAATTTTCATTTAATTTTTAGATCAATTTAATGATATAAATTGAATATTTGAGGTGGATTGGGATTAAATTTATATTTCCAAAAGTGGTGATTACAAAAAACATAAATCCATATAAAATCCTAATTGAATGAGATTTACAAAGTTTGAATATAGATTTTTTATAGGGATCTAATATATTATCTTTAAAAAATATAATATGGGGGTAAATTTTAAGAAACATATCTATATTAAGAATTTATTGATCCTTGGATAAGAAAACATCTTCAAGGAATGTTGTAGATGAATCCAATATGTTGTTCCATAATTCATTATTTTAGGAACATTCATCAAAGCATATACTACCAAACCTCTCATATAAATCACAATGAATTTTCTATGGTAATGTGAGTATCCTTATAAAATACCCTTAGAGTGGTTTAAATAAGAAAAGTCACAGGTCATATAAAATAAAATAAAATAAATTAATAATAATTTTTTTCTATTTTTATTCCTCCCACAACTTCACATCATCTTTAAACATGATGCGAATAAATCATAGTTCATGTATGTTGTAATTACCATGTTCCATACTCAATAGTGATAACATTTTCCCCATCCAAAAATATATCAATAGGAAACCTATTATTGTTGAAATATTCGCACAGATGTGTTAATATATTTAGTATTTTGAATATATCATCATCAGGGACACATGCTGCCCTAAAATCCATATGGACTCTGTGAATTTCTATGAAAACATTATTTGAAACCTTAAAAGGGTTTAGTCATAAAAAATAGATCCCCTATAGTGATCTGTTATCTCATGATAGATTATTGGATTATGTGTAATTAAACATAAATTATATTATTACATTCATTGAAATATTTTTTTCTTTTGAAATTTGTTATATATTACTATGTTTATCTCATATTTGAGGTAAATGTTTTATTATTGGTGCGGATTTTTTTATAAGTTTGACTTCTTTTTGGGTTGTAGTGGATCATCATATGAAAAAAAGTTAAAAATGTAAAATTAATATATAGGTCTGATATATCATTTATGAATCAATATCTAATGTAAATTAATTTCATAAATAAGACATAATAGATGATATATTCAATTTATCTTTTACTCTTCATTGTGAACTTGATGAAGACCAACTTAATAATGGAATAAGTCCACCTACATTAGAGGGGATTACACTGGTTGATGGATCCCATGAAATTTATTTAGGGTTATTAAATACATACTGGTTTATATCACCTTGATGTAGTGAAAATTTTAATCATAGGAGGAATAGAGTATCAAGAGTATTTCAAACAATCAATCATACCCAACAAGAGGGATCTCATCCCTTTATTTATCCATCCTTAATATGTTTAATTTAATGATTAATTATATACATATTTGGTGTACCATTATGTGTTTATTCTCAATTACCATATTAATTGACATAATTTCATGAATTAAATACATTTATTCTATTCAAAATAGATAATAATTTATAAAACTACAAGGTAAGTTGTATGTACCTATTGTAGTGCATTTGTGGTAGATGCATACACTCATCCTTTGAGGTTCAGAATTCATGAACATTCCTAGAATGATTTTGTAACTTATTATATCATATGTATCATGTGTATATGTTTTTATTGAATAACACAAAATTTTAAACTTATAATAAAACACATAAGTAATATATGCAATACTATACAACTCTGTGTGAATCAAGGTAATTTTTTTTGATATTTTTTTGCTAAAATATTTTCATTTTGGATGAAACACTTCATCCAAAATATAATACTTATCCAAAGACCTAAAAATGTGACCTTAAAAGGGTTATTATTACTAAAAAGATATATGAAATATATGTTTCATATATTTAAGATAATAGGGGCCTCTTGAAAAACATTATTTTTATCATGAAACCAAGGGATCTGGTGTGTTCTCCATGAAAAAAACTCATATCCCTAATCGAACATGTAAAAACACAACATATCATATACTTCATATGTGTATAAATATAATACCTTTTTATATTACACTAAGTAATAACTATACATAGAATATGTCAATTTAAAATAGGATAACTCATTTTTTTTTTGATTCATTGAAAAAGAATAACTTGGTTAATGAATACATCTCATTTCATTCATCATACAGATGAACACATCATATGATACTCATCAATGTATCTGGACACATATCTAATCTTAGAATATATATATTTTTACTTAGTCTAATTAAATATTGGTCTATATGTATTTACTTGTCATATAAGTAGAAAAATATCATATTGGTTTTACTCCATCCAAAAACATGATATGTAACATACCCTACCCCCTTTATTAGGTTATTCTCTTTTGACTCTTATAAGAATGTTATTAATATATAAATATTATCATGATAGGTATCCCTTCAACTTGAGGTAAAAATAATCAATAAGAGATCAGCACCATAAATTTTTTATGTAACAAAATCACTTTAAGGTTTAGGGATAACCAAAAAGCAGAACACACCCCGAAGGAGCCAAAAGTGGGTCAGTCAAGGAACCATGTCCAAGACCAAACCCACCCAAAGAAAATAGGAACACATCATTCCACATGAAATAATGTCATTTACCTGTACAGATGCCACCATACAACAACTTCGATTCGTGCACCCTTGACATGCTTGCATAGACACCATCACATCACATCGGGAGGCGGTCATCGGATAACAACATGTCGATGATGATCACTACCCCAACACACTACCAAGAGAAGAACACCCGATATAGCTAAAGAACCTAAAACACCAAGTCTATTTAACCTTCTCCACTGAAATCACGACCCTTTGGAGAACACGTGTTGCGAGACAGTGGACTTCACCGCAAACTAAAACTAGAACAGCTAATGAGCCACCACGAATGGCGGGGGAAAAAAATGGGGTCTGCATAGAATAAAACTGTAGAAAAACATAGAACATGACAGAATAAAGATAATAACCTGAATTTTGATTCCACTGGAACTGAGCATTCCTCAGGAAACCTCCTATAACTTCATAATGACCGAGGATGAAGATGACGACACTTCCAAACAAAACATGAAAACTATCGAACAAGACGGAATGGATGGGGGTTGGGTAATGGAACATTGATGTTCCCAAAAATTATTTAAATATCCCTATGGGACATTTAATTGACCTATGAATAAGGTGATAACCCTACCACATTCCGGTACCTTCGAACACAATCGACCAAGCACCCGATAGTGACCCCTGAGCACAACCCTAACCTCATCCATAGAACTCTCTACATGCATTCATCGAAGCATGGTAGACCTAGGGGTGAGTCTAAGAGAGGTGGGGAAGCTAGTGTGATCCATCACCATCTGAGGGGAACCCTTGGGGGAGAGAACATGGGAGATATACCTTTATGGTCCGATGTCTTAGGTTATATGATAATTACACTCTACTGTGTATATCAATGACCTTATATCATTCCATGCGATATACATTGGTAGCTCAATCCAAGTAATATATCTCTACTAATTATCATATGAATAATTTCTTAGTATAATTTTTAATACCATTTAAAATGAGTACATCATTTGATTCATAACGATTTTTATAAATCATCAAAACCCAACATACTCTGTGATGAACACTAATTAGGGTAAAATAAAATCCATAATTTTAGGGGATATCATCATTTAATTATTCATATAATGTAAAGTGAAACACACATGGATGAATGATTAATTTATATTGAGTTTGTTATAATATCATGATATATTATAAAATCATTAAATTAGTCTCTTAGGTTTCAAATATTTAGAGACATAACCAAACCCACAATGGATACTGGGGTAATAAAACCCTTAAAATATATGATATATTTTCCTTTATAGACACCCAATAAAAATTTCCATTTCCCCCATCTATAATATACAATATGAGATGGTATTTGAAAAGGATGTGACTGATCCTCTAGTGTGATCAGGCTTTCTTATCTGGCGTGGTAGCTCTATTTTTTTCACAGTATAGCTTCATTAACCATTAAATAATAGGAACCACCTAATGTTGGGAGATCAAATTAATAATCCAAATAACATTATTCATAGAATTTTATGTAGTGATATGTTGTTCCTCTATTATAATGTCTACTACAATCATTTTTCTGTAACTCTTCCAAGTAATAGGTAAACCATTTAGTCAAAGTAAAAAAATTTATGAACAATTCAAATCATCTCTATTTGACTGAAAAATCATCTCTGTGTAACCTTTTACACTGATATCATCTTCCTTTCCAAATACAATAATTATATACATATCCTATCTCAATCACATAGGAATGTTATTCAAAATAATCATGTGACTCTCATAAAGATTAGATTGGTATTTACATTTTATTTTAACATCATAAGAAACATCAGATCGAGTAACTAATAAGAAATTTGTAATAGAACCTATAGAAGATACATAGATAATTCTATCCATCCTTGTTATCCATTTAGAAGGAACCCGGGACTTCCAAATATTAGTTCCATATTACACTTTTAAATACCCCTTATGAATGTTTTAGAGACAAAAAATCATTATAAAATTACTAATGTATGAATCCTAACTAAGTCCAAACACTCTATTAAACCTATCACTATTGAATTTCATACCCAATATGTTTAGAGATTAACCTATGTCTTTCATTACAAGGTATTTACCCAATAGTATCTTCATAGAGTGAAGTGATGGGATGTCATTTTTGGAAAGATACATATCATCCACATAATATATCAAAAACACTACTATAATCCCACTAATTATCTTATATACATAGTACTCATCTGTATTCATGACGAAACCATACACTTTGATTCCATAAAAAGACTAGATATTCCATCTTGGAGAAGTTTTCTTTAGTACATAAATGAACTGTTGTAGTTTTCATAAAAAACATTATCATTTGAAACTTCAAAACCTTCAAGCTATATCATATACAAATCTGTGACTAAATTCATGTTAAGGGAAGAAGTTTTGAAATACATTTGATATGTGACATAATTTTAATAATCATCCATGGTTGGTAAAATTATAATAGACTAAATCATCAATAATGGTGAAAAGGATTATTTATATTCAATACAATGATTTTTTTACAACCCATTTCCACATGAGACATTTATAGGTTGGTACAGTACCATCGATTTTAGTTTTTATATAGAAAACCCAATTTACACTATGTAATTTACACCTTTAGGTGTATCAACTAAGTTGAAAGATTGGTTAGTGTATATTGTGTCCATTTTAGATTCCATTGGTTTTAAACATTTCTCAAAATTATAACACTCAATGGATTAATGGTAGTTAGTGTGTTTATCTGTTATGAAAATTACATCACCATCATTATCCTTGAAATATATATATATATCAGGTATAGGATGAATACTAATATAACATTAATATTCTTTTGAAACATTGTTAAATTATTCTTCCATAACTCTTCCTGGAACCAACATCACTTCCATCATAGAAACACTTCCTATTTTTTGGTTTTGAATGTATCCATTTTTATCATTCCTCCCACTGAATTCATGAGAGATAAATTTATTTTTATTGAATGTAACAAATTAGACCACAAATATATTTTTCTCGATATTAATTTTGATATAATATCCCTTAGTTTCATTAGGAATACCAAGAAATTAGAAATTTTCAAATTTGATGTAATGTATATCTGAATAAATTCATTGTATTAATGATATTTATCCCAAAATATATATATAAGAAAAATTGGTTAATTTAACATTAAAAATATCTTATGGTGTCATTATAAATGATTCAAATAGAATACATGTTAATTGAAATACAATTGTCTCTAGAACATAAACCCACAAAACAATAAGATCACATAGACTCATCATTGACTTAACCATGTCCAAATGGAACAATTCCTCTTTATAGACACACCATTACATTATGTTGTTCTTGGTTGAGTAGGTTTTGAAGAAATTCAAAAATCTCATAGATGCTCCATTAATATTTGGTTTAAATATTCAATACTATGATCAGATCGATGGATCCAAATATTTAACACCAGTTAATTCTATACTTCATTTTGAAACTCATTTAGGTTTTCAAAATTTTCATTCTTTTGTTTCATCAGAAACACATATCTATACTGACTAAAGTAATCAGTAAATGTAATGATTAATGTAAAACCACCACTTAATGGGTACTCATTGTTCCAAATACATCACTATGTTTGATATCCAACAATCCACTATCTATTTAACCATTTCACTCAAAAATTTTCTTGGTCAATTTTTTATAACAGATGATATTCAAAATCCATAAATGATTCATAATTGAGGTAATCTAATAAACTATATCAACAGAGTCATTGAATTCATTTCCCATTTATTAAATTCTAAATTCTATAAAAATTCCATTATTTTATATAAAACTTTTTTTGTACTTAATATAGAATGGAAATACATTACTTTTCAAACAAGAAAGTGAAATAAAATGTTCATTTATCAGGGGAGAAAAAAATATAGTTTTATAATTATAATAAAAATAAACTTGGTAAAATTAGATTATATGTCTAGAACTATAATGGAAGAACTCATTCCTCATTACCAACATAAAGATCTAATTAAACCTTTATTAATCCTATTCTATTTACAAGTCTAGGGTTTTCTGATAAACAATCACAATTCACACCTAATATCCAATACCCAAGAGTCATAATTAGAGAAATTAATCTTTATAAAATTCAATTGCTAATGATCATGTCAGTTTTCCTTGATATCAATTCACAACAACATACACTAACCAAAAACTATTTTATAGTTCATTCCTATAAGATTTATAAATATAATTATCATGAAGCAGTCTATAATCTACAATAGATAAATATAACTTAGTGAGTGTAAATTTCATTATATTTTTATCAATAAAATTTATTGAACTTTCTCCCACTAAAAATAATGATCCTGAACATTATATTAAATTAGAAATCCAAGATCAACATTTCACTAAAAAACGAGTTCTTCTAGGAATTCCTCTCACTACATTGGTACATAGGTAATGAAATATCCCAATCATAATAGTAATAATATTTGGATATTTGAGTTGATAACTCTTTACCCAATCCATATTATTGGTAAAATCAACTCTATTACTTGTGTAACTATGCTATGAGTTTCCTAGATAAGTTTAACCTAAAAAACGTAAAAAATAATCCAATAATTGACAAACCCAGGGAACCATTTTTATGTAAAAACCTACCCAAGGATAATACAGTATGACCGATTATGTTGTTGTATTATGGATGTATTTTATGGAACCATTATATAATAGTACCAAGCCTCTTTAATGACTGAGGCTTTGAAATGTTCTACTTTTGTTTTTATGTCACACTTAATATCTAACAGATTTTCTTTTAAATGTCCCACTAATTTATTATAAATAAAATTAATATTAAATTTATTAATATTTCATCTTATATAGTGCGTATATTCTGAATTTTTATTCATTTTTGAATGAACGTTTGTAATGGGTTAGTTTTCTAATACTTATTCCATCCACAAAATTAATTTGTTCACACCACATTAATTTTTAACTCCATAAACAATGAAAAAGTTTTTATTACTCATCCAAAACAGAGGTAACATAAATTTATACATATTTGAATTTATCTTATGAATTAATTATATGAACATTTCATGTACATGCATGGATTAATATGAGATTGAAAATCTTTAAATGAGTATCCCTACAGTGATAGATAATTAACCACTCACCTTTCTGTAAACAGTAATCAAACACCCAACTAGTTGGTAATTTAACCACAAGTCTGTCTCCCTAAGGAGAATCTATTCAATTGATAATTCAATTTGTGATATATCCAATACATAATACGTTCAATTTATACATAATAAAAATTCCCAATCTTATAACTAAAATGAAAATATATGGTCATGGAAGAAAAAAAATAAAATTTTATGGTGTCACCCCTAGTGTGTGATGAAGGGATCTATATCAAAGAAGAAATTCATCACATAAAAAATACATATTATTAATATTATAATAAAATTTAAATAAAAAATAATATTACAAAGGATTAAATACTTAAATCATCAATTAATATATTATGGGAAAAAAATAAGTATATACATATCTAATATAATTAATATAGGAATTATGTAATTTTTTTTAAAATATGAATAATATTAGGGTTTCATAAATTAAATAAAAATATTATTTTATCATGATGAATAAATTTGAATTACTATATTTGATTTAGTTTTATTAAATTTTTTATAAATCCTAACACTTATCACTCTAAAATAATTTATAAACAATAAGAATATTTCAAAATATAAACAAACACTTAAATTAAATAATAAAAGGTATGAATTATAATTTTGTAAAATTTAAAATACCTCTTTATAGTGATTTATAAAATTTTATAAAATATATAAATATGATGAAAAATATTCTTAATATAAACTTTATTATTCATGGAATATTTGTAAAAATTGTTTTGAAATCATTTAAATAATTAACCATTAATATTTTATAGATAATTATTTTATAAAACACTTTTCTAAATTCTATAAATATTCCAAAATATATAAAAAACTTTTTTTTAATTTTTTTAATAAATTTCATTAAACTCTAATGCCATAGTTTTCATAAATGGTGACTCAGACAAAAATTAACTACAAAATGCAAGAAGAACCTTCCACTCAAGATAAAATCAATACATTTATATATCATCGAGTGTCTATCTTGAAATTCTGTTATGCTAAAACTTAATTATGATGGGGGAAAACAAATAAAAATTTCAAAAAATGTTTTAATCATTTAACAGTGAAAGAAACAAGTTGATTCAATAAGGAAGAATGATTTGTACCACTAATGGATTTTAGGTGTTCCTCGCATTAAAAAGGGTAGAATATGTAAGACCATATATGTGCTTGATCTATCCTATATAGAATCAATATATAATGTAAATGAATAATATAAACATGGTGAACCTAAACTGATGTGTAATCTATCATTCAGTCTTTATTGTACACTTGATAAATACCACCTTATAGTGACATGAAAGCCTCCTACATCAAAGGGGATAACACTAGCTAATGGATCATAGAATGTTCCTTGAGGATACCTAAACATGGAATGGGTGTGGGATCCTTTACCAAGTGATTAACCATGTATTAGGAGGAAGAGATGATCATGAGTCTTGTATAAATTTGGTCAAAACCAACAGGATGGATCTCATCCATTTATATATCCATCCTTAGAGTATTTAATTTAACAACACACATCCTCTATATTTAATATATTGGTATAAGTTTATTCATGATGGACTTATTCATTTAATTCATTCAATTAATTCAACCCATTAAATTCATTCAAAATGTTTCGTAATGAATAAAAATACGTGGGAATATTCATGCACCCAATGACATGAATATATTGAAGATGCATGCACTTAGTATGTGAGGTGGCAGATGCATGAACTTATGCCAGAGCATGGGGTTAAAGATATTCTTTCATATGTATCATATACATATGTTTTTATTACATAAAAACATTTTTTACATAATAACTTTTAAATTTTCATTTGTTAAGCATGTAATCTGCTATCACATGACATATATACTTGATATTAGAATTTTGTCTCTCTTTTCTAGCAATAGTTATCGTAATTTTTTATTCATTTTCAATGTTTTAGGAATCTTTTATATTCCATGATATATATGATCATCCATATAAAAAATAGAGAAATCAATATGATGGACATGATTATTGTTCGTGTATGGTTATATATTTATTATTTGTTTCATTGTGATAATGGACATACCTCTAACCCTTAGACAATGATTGGGTAAGGGTACTCCAGCTACCAAATGATATAGGCAATAAAAATTCACATTAAATTATTTATATGGATATATGTGGTGTCTATGTAATTCCATAACATCCATTTATATGTTTTTCTATGGTGTGGTGGGAGTGGCTATGATATTCCTTTCCATATATTTATTTTTAACGGGCTATTTAATTCCTCCAACACTGTTTATTATGTATGTTATTGTACGATTGATAGAATATAACATGGTGCCATGTAGAAATTTCTATATGGGTATATCTAATAAGATAATGATCTATGGGTTGAAGTAGAAATTATGATTCCCAAACAAGGATCATAACTTGTAAAACCGATTTTCTAAGGATTTGTTAAGCACTTTAAGAAATATTAAAAATATAATATTAGATGATTTTTGTGTTTTGGGATTACATGTTAACCAATTATTTTTCTTCTTAATTCAAGTATCGATCACAGAATTACATCACATCATACATGCGCATTAATATATATTGAAGTTTCTTTGGGACATAATTGGTGGTCGCTTATGGTGTTATCGACTCACACTCTACATATTCAGCTCGAGGAAGATCTAGTTTACATGTTGTATTTATGGAATGATATGTTGAATTTATGGGACGGAGGATTGGACACAAGGGGTATTAGATAAAGTAGGATGTGGCATAGTAATTTGTGTATATGAGGTGGTTTACATGGGTCGGTTTGGGTTGGGTTGGGGGATTTTCTAGGCCCAAACCAATCACATGGGGGTGCGTCAGGTTTGGTTCGAGATGGTTTTCAATTCAGATCCAATCGAACCCAACCCGTATCTGATCATGTTGGGTTGGATGGGGTTGATGGGGTTATGGAAAAAATTAAACTTCTTATTATTTTGTATCCCCCATGACTAGATGTCTCACACTTCTTCTTCCCCACTATGCCATGGAAAACCCACAATCTTTATGTGATGAAATGAAACACAAAAAACATTAGTCAGTGGTGTGATTGTATTTTCTTCAGGTTGTCATCAAGGTTTGAGAATGTTGATGGTGTAGCTAATAGGGTGACGAGGATGTGGAATACCTGATTTTAGAAGATCTAGGGCTATAGTCATGGTGGAGATCAAGGTGGTGGAAGAGACAGAGGGGGTAGAATATGGTGAGGTGGAGGTAGTGGAGGAGGAAGACACCGGTGAGTGTGAGGTAGATATGGGATGATCATTTTTTAGATGATTCTCCACCCTTAGATATTCAAATAGATAATCAACAACTATTCCTTGGTTTTGTTACCTATTATTTAGTTACCTTATCAAAATTGAATGCAATTCAGTAATCTTATTAATTATGTTGAATTTAATTTTGGTATTTGTTGATCTAGAATCATTTTTTGTTGATTTCAGGTGTCTTAATTCTTATGAATTTATTTTATTCTTTGGTTGAAAATGTTTTTATTGAGTCGTATACAAGTGAATTCAATGATTAATTATTACTTTAATTATGGATTAATCACAAAGAAGATTAAATATTCCATAGATTTTCTATATAATGATTTAATATTACATTTTTTAACTTCATGTATGTTTTATTTTTACAATATCATGATTTAATCTTCTATATCAGGATGGAAGAAATAGTAGGGGTGGGTACGACACATGGGAATGGTGACACATGTCGGTGGGTGATGGCATGGAGTCCACGGATGTTGTAGGTAAGGATGAACATTGTTGTGAGGGTGAGGTAGAGGGCATTGGGATGAGAGGTGGGAGGGAGATACATGAATAGTAATGTCTATAGAGAGATAGGTGGTGAGACAGTATGCGTAGATCAACAGTAGGGGAAGATAACATAAAAAACATCAAAAACACGTTAGAAGCAACAAAATGGTTGGGAGACTCATTGTAGTTATGATTAATCAATGATCATGAGAAGATTAAGAGGATAATTAAAGGGGTAGAGGAAGGGGTGGGTGACTTGTAGTAGTCAGGTTGGTTGGGTTATTTCTTCCCTAACCCATTACTCGAACCTACCGACCATGAGTTGAACCAAAGAGACCCATCACATGGAGTAATTTTTTTAACAAGAACCCACATAGCCGTGTCGGGTCGGGTTAGGTCAGGTATGAAAATCCCTATGTCTAGGAGTTTTATTATAGGAGACCATCTTGGTAGAATAAGTGTTGGTAACATCACCCCGACTTTCTAGTTTTATTTAGAGTAATTCTGTCATTATATTAAGTGTTAGTTCTATTTTATGTTTGAATTTTTTAGATTCTTTTTTATTTTTATATATGGTAGTTAGGTTATATATTCTTGATAAACTAGGTATCATCAACTTAAGTGTTCTCATTTTCCAAACATGTTTTTTTTCAATTTGTAAAAATATAAAAAATATATAAATAATGAATAATTTGTTATTGAATTAAAAAATCTATTATTTTTATATTTCAAGTGATAAAATAATTCATCAATGATAAACTAAGACATATAGTTCTAGTCATGAGTCCCTGGAGATTGAGGAATGCTCTTGAGGTCAGTGATAATATGGTTCACATGATTTTATGCTTTTGACATTCAGAACATTACCAAAATGATTTATTTTTAAAGGAATCTGGACAATTATATTCATTGAGAAAGAACTATTATATAAGAAGATATCCGAGGGAGGGTTGTAACACCTATAAATTTTAATAAATATTTTTTTGATTTCATATGTTATATAAAAAAACAAGTTTAAATGAACTATGATATTTTATTAAAATATTCTTATCACCTTGCAATTGGATTGGAGTTTATGAGTAAAACTAACTGAATTATGAATATATATGGTTTACACATGTAAAAATTGAATTTATTTTTTATCAATTTATTATAAATGAAAAATTAATTTGAAAATAAAGCATACATTTTTATGAAAAAACTATTTTTTATGCACACAATGTATTTTTATCCTAATAAATTCTATTAATTACAACTGGTGAATGATTTTAATTAAATTTATATATTATATATTTAAATTAATTATTTAACCTTCATATAATATTTTTTTATGCATAGGATAATAATAAATGAAGTTTTATTCTTAAAAATGAATTATTTCTAGAATGAAATTTTTATTAGATTTCCCCACATTCATTAAAATTAAATACTGATATTTATAAGAATGTAATTATAGAAAATATAATACATATTTTTAATCAATACACTACAATTTTTTAAATATTCACTTTTATTTTTTGTCAATATGAATAGTAAGAATAGTAAAACTTATCTTTTCAGTGAAGGCTAAATAAGGGTAATATAGAATCAACTAAGTGGTAAGGATTAAAATTTCTATCCTAATTCTTATTAAATGAATGTAATTACACTATAATAACTTTAGGATTGAAATTTATTAATTTAATGGATACTTTTAAATAAAAATAAACTCTATAATATTTAAATCAATGAAATTTAAAAAATGTCACTATCAGTGTTTTTAGTATCTCTTATTTGTCCCCAAAGGGACAAAAACATGTTATGAAAGAATATAAGTGAATATATTGAGATTAATGAAATTATTTTCTTTATATTCTATTTAGTATTTAGTAATCATATAATCAATTTAAATTCTTATGCAACATCGATACGATATTTCTCAATTTAATAAAAAATAAAAAATGATTTAAAAAATAATATAAGTGATATAATTTAATGATTTAATTTGTACCATGAATTTTATATATCAATATGACATTTTAGGGAGGTTATAAATTATTATAGTTTAATTACCCCTTTTTATTGAGGTATTTAATGTTAAATTTAATGAAATGTGTTAAAAATGATATTATTGATATTTTATAGAAAATAATACTTTATTAAATTATATAAAATTCATAAAAATAATAGATATTAAAAAAAGAATGGAATATGGTTTTAAAAATCAAACACGGTCCATGTCTTGGTTGATTTTAATTTTATAGTAAAATTATTAACCATTAAAATATAGAAAACTTTAATATTATGGTAAATGTCAAAAGGGATGACATCATGTTCAAACTAAAAGATATTAGTAGACATATGATCTAAAAATTTATAAATTTTATGTTATGAGAGGATATATACTAATAATCATTCTAAATTTGAATATTATCAATTTGGTTCCTTTTAGACATAAAAATTAACTTATATTAACTTACTATTTTAATTAATTCCAAGAATTCCCCATCCTAGAATTAAAAAAGGGAACCCATCCATTTTATTATTCACACCACTTTTATCCTTATAGATCAACCAAAATATTTGAATTTCTCTTATATAATTACCTACACACATTATATGGGTATTCCATATAGTGACCTATGCTTAACAAACATAGATATTGCATCATTTTAGATGAATATTCAACATATTAAAACAATACGTGCCTAAGGACCATAATAGATTAGAATATTTTGAAACTAGGGAAAAAATATTCTATTATGGTGAGAGATGATCAATGTATCCAGTAATGAACTTGACCATTAGTAATTCTACTTAAAAACCATTATTCATAACATGGGGAAAGGGATCATAATAAAGGGGTTCAGATTCTCAATAAGGGTAAAAAAGAGAGATATGTAAACATAACAGGTGAAATTTTGTATGAGAACCTAATATTAACATTATAATATCGTACCTTTCAGGTCATGAAAAAACCCAGGTTGACCTCGAACAGGTCACCCAAACCGATATGTGGAAAAGGCCGAAGGGAATTCCCACTCCAAGTGGTTTGGAAACTAGTTTTAGGCATCAAAAAGTAAAAAAAGGGATAAAGTTCTCCAAACAATAAATAAATACAAAACATAGGAAAGATAACCCAAGAAACCCACATGAATAAATAATCATCTGATCATCTTTTACCAAAATGAAAATACAATCAAACAGTATAATAAAGCCCAAACTGAATCCTAAAAACCCAACATATCCATGCGACCCTGAGGGTAACTCTCCAACCCCAATAAAAACCATATCCTATGGTGATCGATACCATTCTAAGACCTTCTCCACAAACTAAAAACTTGAGAAACTATAGGTGTGAGTATTAAAACTGATTAGGATAGCATGATAATCATTACCAATGCACGTATTTTAAAATAAAAGAAGGAAAAAATTCACGTTTGAGATAAAATATGTAAAGATAAACTTTTAATTCATTTTCTAAAGGGAATCAAACACAATCTATTGACCTCATTTTCCATTTAATCCCACACTCTTTTTCCAAAGAGGAGCCATATGCATTTCATGAACTTTTTGAAAACATTTTTCTAGAACACTTTAATACATTTTATATATTTTTGAAATAAACCATCATGATCATCGAGACAAGTAAAATTATCAAACCATAAGGGAAATGGATATAATAACATAATTATAACCAAGAAACATGTTTCATAATCAAATTACATGAGAAACAAAGTCCCAATATACATGGGTGTACCTAATAGATTGTGAATAATCCATAAGATACTAATACTCGAGACCCATCCTTGGAATCATTCCTCACATGATGTAATCAAACACTACCAAAATACTCTGTGAAACCCTAAATTAGGACAAACCAAGTGGAAAATACAATAGCAATAAACCCAGTACATCCACCTACTATGGGCCACAATCTAGATCATATTATAGATAGTGCAACAATCATTCTGAAAAAATTCTCTCACTATGCCAGGTCACAATGTCTCATGTATAAATGTGGTGAGCCAATACATCCCAACCGAGTATCCAATAACATGAATATGTAATAAAAAATCAATAATAGAGATCACCTTGAATCACACTAGGGAACAATCTCTTTTCTTACACTCATAGACCATAAAGGAGTCCATACAGAGGACCTACAATTCTGATCAAAGTAAATGGGTCGCAAGTATTACACATAAAGAACTTGCCACACATTAAATCTATATATAAAATTCAATAAAATCATCCATTAAAAGTTTTCATGATAAAAATCTTTACTAATTTCATAAAATTTCTAAACGGGCCTCACATAAACTTCCCAAAATCCATCATTTATTAAAGAAGCAAAACATCCGTTAAAAAAGATGAAAATATACAATTTTCAATTTTAAAATAATTCCAGAAATTTAATTTAGGATCCAATGACATATTTTAAAAGATAATCCATTTTTTATATGCCAAATTCTCCACAAATCACCATCACATACCAAACCATTTTTAGAGGCCAAATACAGTATTCTATTAAAAAACCAAACCACTTGGAAACTATTTCAAGATATAAAAGTCATCATTTAAAATTTGATATTGTTTCAAATTAAAACCATTCTTTAAATTTCACAAAATTCATGCAATAGAAAACAAGGTGTTTCATTGAACACTTAGTGTCCAATATTCAACAAAAAAACAGAATTTATCACAAAAAAGGGGGAAATCAATAATTTGAACTCCAAAAAATTTATCCAACAACTAAAAAAAATATTTAACATATAAGGAAGGTGTGTAATGCATGAAATAAATGAATCTTAAATAATAATATAATGTAAAAAATGGGAACCTTCCTCGAATCCATGGCACATCGATTATGCACACATGAAAACACAAAACTATGGTACCGAGAGAAAAGATCTACCAAGAAGAACCATAAAAGAACAAAAACTCCAATATCACTTCACATTAGGTATGAAAAGAGACCAAACATGGCCACTAGGGTTAAATGAGAATGTTAAAATGGATTAAAATCAATGGAGAAAAAGAGGGGATATCTAACCCTTAGAACATGGTGAATAATCACCAAGTAATCACCTTAAATCTCACTTGGAGGGGTATGGAGGAGAAAAAACCACTGTAGGATTCGTTTTTGTCAAAGAGTTAGAATTGGGGAGGATATTTAAAGAATACCCAATTAAAAAGAAGGATAAGAAACCAAAAAACCTTTTCCCTGAGTGGGTTTCACAGTTATCTCGCACAGATTAACAAGGAATGCAGAAACCATGTGATTTCCAACTTTCTAGTTATGCATGGGATGAAAATTTGTCTTTATGGTTAGTTAAAACATGTGACAAAACCATGAGACCATTACACACTTAGTTTCATGATTAAAATAATTGTGAGGGTATAAAAAGTCACTAAAAACCAATTTTCCCCCAAAATGCATCTAACTCCAGGGGATAAACTATCCAATAAACTGACCCCAAAAAAAGGTTTCACTAGGGGGTTTAAAAACTCATTTTTCAAGCCGCATCCTACTAATTACTCTCATTCAAAACAAGAATAGGTATAAAACTACTCAAAACCTCCAAAACATAAAAATAAAAAATAGAACACCCAGAAAATGGGATATGAACCAAGATCTATAAGATAAAATGGATCAAAGGATGAAAAAAAAGCTGGGTGTAAAAATTCTCCCCACCATTACACTTTCCACCCTTGTAAAGCCAGAAAAATTTCCTATTCATATATCAATGACTAAGGACTCTACAACGACATAATCCAACCACCTCAAACCAAAAACTTATCAACATATCCAAATGGAACATACTCCCTTTTTCTTGAAACAAAATAATAAACAAGAATTTTTTTTAAAAAAGTGATGAAACAACTCATGATACAACATTAACATACATGATTTGAAATGAACCATTGGTCACACTCTAGAAGTAATAATGTTAAACCAAATATAATGGAATATATTAAATTGAAAAACATCAAAATAAATCTACTTCAACCAGAAAAACACTAGAACCGGAATAGATCACCAAAAAAGGGTGGCTAGTACGGACTACCCACTATTTGGAGCAACCTACAACTGAATTTTTTCATTGGAGGAATTTCAATGAGACCCACGGTAGATCTCCCCACCATTAAATTCTAATAGGATTAAAACGTCTTATAAAATTCACCATAAGGACCAAAAACTCTCACCACAAGGTGAGGTGAGGGGAGGGTCCCAATAAAAGGGTCTCTAATTTAGACGATAAATAACATATGGATCATCACCTCTATAGTGATATGAAACAATGCTACACCCAATTCAAATGATCCTTTCACACAAGAAAAACACCTCATAAACATTCACATTGACAAATAACCCACAATTGGAACACAGATACTCCCCACCTTAATGGTGGAAACATGAGCGTAGCAAAATATCCCACACCCCCATGATTCCATACTACACGCCAGATTCAATCTGAGGCCTTTTTCTAGAGCCCTAATGTTTGAAGAATCCACAGTCTCATAGTGAGGAGCTACTAATTCCCAATAAAACACCTTATTTTGGTTCCACAAGCTGTCACATAGAACTCTAGGAAGAAACATATGATTATTACACACCACAAAACTAACGTGCTCAAAGAACACTGTTTTACCAAAACAGGGACATGGAAGATTTAGAACACATTATTTCTCACTCTAAACAAGGAGTAGAATGAATAAGGAACCTAACTAAACACACCAAACACCCCTGAATAAATATTATACATTAGGGATGATCATTATAATAGAATGGGACTTCATATTTATCCCAAAAAATTTCTACTCCAACAAATAGGATGGGGTATCGTTTGAATAGTGGATTTAACATTCAAAACTAAATAATGAATTCGTTAGGTTTATTGACTGGAAAACATGATAATGGGAAGTCACCCATAGATTCATCACATACAACTATCAAATCTCAATGGGGGTGAACACATGGCAACGAGAAAACCAAGATCTTTTTCAAAACCATCTCAAATATTTCCAAAACCATTCTAGATACCAGCTAAACAATACTTCAATAACAAAATACTAAAAAAATACCACTCTCAAAACACACCATAAACATTGCCTCCAAATCATGAGAAATCACACCAAATAAACACTTTAAAATCATATAAAAACAAACCACACAACCACTAGCTTACCAAAACACTAAAATTTACATTTTAAAACACTTTTCAAAAAATGGTGGATTTACACACTCCCGAATGGTATTATATAGTGTCTCACTAACATGTGGATTTGCATGCTTATATGGGCACTCGTCAACCATGCTAATTTGGTAAGTAATTTGACAACATCACTATCCATGTACTTTACACACATATCCATGCATGTGATCACCCATGGAAATTACTAATGGAAAAACAAAACATTCTCATTTTACAAAACAAATCATTCTACCCATTTTAAAATTCATGAAACATTTAAAAGGATCACTAACCACCTAGTGAAAACCCATTTTTAGAGTCTATGTTCTAATCCATTTCAGAAAACTCAAAAATAAAATCCCAAAAATGTCTATCTAAAATTTTTATTCATTTTATTGAAAATATTTTCAAGACACATAACAAATTTTATTCCATAAAAAACATTTGATTAAAAACTGACTCATTTTCTTTTAAAAAAGTTTTATAAACAAATGTACACATTCAAACAATAGTTTTCCATAAACCCCATGTTTTTATTATAAAGATAAAATCTTCTTAAACGATTTCCATTTAAAAAATATGTTTTTCACAACTCCAAAAAAATATATCTCAAAAAAAAGTTCAGGACCAAATAATATTAAAAGAAACTGAAAAGGGAATCTACTTTCGGTGGGTGACTTGGCCATATAGTCTGTGGCCATATGAAAAACAAACCACCATCACATAGAGAATTCTAGGACAATGTCCTTGTCTCTACAGGGATTTATAGGACCTTGATTTCTCATACATACCTTTTTCCTAACTCCCATTTTGTATCCCAAACACTAAACAATCCATAAGGTCAAAAGAAAAAAACAGGACTCCCCATGGAAACTCGGGGATCAGAACCAGAAATGGTTCATGATATCCTTTAAATTCCTACCTATTGCATGTTTATAGTCCTAATCTATCTAACTTGACATCCCCATGTAAAAAAAGTGTTCCCTAAAAAAATCCTCTAATTATCCGACATACTCTGATCCCATTTTGTCACAAACCAACCTAGTTTGACTCAAAATTGGTCACCAGAGTCAATCTTTAGCAAGGCCCAAAGGGCATTCACAATCCCAAAGGGCTATAAACTAGTGCTAGGAATCAAAAGAGTAAAAAAAGTGATTGATTTCACATAATAATAAATAATTACTAAACATCATAAAGATAACCATAACAACCCACATGAATAAATAATCATATGATCATATTTTACAATGCTGAAAATACAACTAAACTGTATGATAAAACTAAAACTAAAAATTGAAAACTCAATATCTCTCTCTGATATTTTGGGTCACTCTTCAACACCAAGACCATCCATCACCCATGTAGATCGATACGAAGCTAATACCTTCACCACAAACTAAAAATAAGAAAAACTATATGCATGAGTATTAAAACTCAATAGGATTGCGTGATAATCTATTCCCAATTAAAATCCTTTAAAATTACAGAAACATCACCTTAAATATTTATATAAAATATATAAAGATAATATTTTAATAAAATTTTTAGATGAAACAAAAAACTATCCATTTCCCTCATTTTCTATTTAAACCCGCACACTTTTTCAAAAGAGGATCCATATGCATATCTAAAACTTTTCTAAAACATTTTTCAAAACTCATTATTTTTTTATATATTTTTTTAAGAAACCATAATTCTCATGGATACAAGACCAATATTCATAGAATAATAGAAATGGAATAAATCACATAAGGATAGCCAAGAAACATGTGTAACAATCAAAAGCTATAAGAAACTAAATTCCAATAGACATGGGTGAACTAAGGAGATTGGGAATAATCCATAACATACTAATACATGAGACCCATACTCAGAATCATACTTCACATGATGAATTCAAAAATATCCCTAAATACCCCTAGCCATTATAACTCAGGAAAAACCAAGGGGAAAATCTGATTGTAATAAACCCAATATATATGCCTACTATAGGCCACCAGCTAGTGCATAATCTAGCCATAAATAATACTTCTCATAAAATTCTCTCACTATGCCGGTTCCCATGTCTCATGCATAATCGGGTGAGCCAACAATGAAAACCATGAATCCAATAACATTCATATATAATAATAATTCAACAAAAAATATCACCCCAAATCACTCTAAGGATGAATCTATTTCCTTATATTCATAGATCACAAAAGAGTACATACCGAAGAACTCCCATTCTTATCACTGTAAATGGGTCATAATGACTCCATTTAATGGATATCCCTCCCATTAAACACACACACACACACACACATATATATATAATTCATGAAAATCAACCAATGAGTGATTTCATGATAAACATCTTCAGCAATTTCCCATAATTTTTAAATAGGCCTCAAGCACACTTCACAAAACCCATGACTTATAGAAGAACCAAATCATTTTTCTAAAAAGGTGAAAACATACAATTTCAATTTCAAATCATTTAATAAATTCAATTTAGTTACCCACATCACATTTGAAGAAAAATTTATTTTTATTGATATGACATATAATCCAAAATTCAACATCACATATCAAACCACATTCAGAGGCCAAATATAAACCTCCTTTAAAATAAAAAACCTCTTGGATACAATTTCAAGATATAGAAGTCATAATTTAACATGTAAAAAATTTATTTTCAAATCCAAACCAGGCTTTAAATGTCAAAAAATATACTCTAAATCCAAACAGTAATTTCATTGAACATTTGGTGTGAAATATTCAACAAAACAATGTTATTTATCAAAAAGGGGAGAAATCACCACTTTGTACACCAAAAAAGATTATCCAAAGAGAACAAAACAATATTTATTATATAGGTAAGGTGATTAAAGCATGGGATAAAATAATATTAAAATTTATAAGCAAATTAAATGGGGATCATAAGTCAAATCCATGGCGCCACAATGACACACACCCAAAAAAACACAACTATGGTTTCAAGAGACACAATCAATCAAGAGGAACCCCAGAAAAAAATAATAAATTTTTCCGCACCTTAGGTATAAAAATCAGGAAAATATGTCCACTATATTTATAGTATAAATGAAAAATGGAATAAAATGAAATCATAATGATAGGGGAGCTCTAACCTTTAATCATGGTGAAGAATCACCACAAAACCACCATAAATCCCAAATAGAGGGCCTTGGAGAATCCATAACCACCATGTGTTGAATTGATAGGGTTTTAATGGCAGATCTTAAGGGTTGAAACTCTAAATAGAAATAAGGATAAAAGAGAAAAAAATCCTTTCTCGAGTGGGTTGCATGGTCAGATCGCACAATTTAACAAAAACTGTGAAAACCATGCGATTGCCCACTGTTTAGTGATGCACGAGAAACACAATTTGGATTCTCGGTTAGTTAAACTATGTACGAAACATGATACAACCACACACATAGATTCATCACTATACTAAACATGTAACTTAACTATGCAACCTGGGAAATGTCATAAAAATCAGCAGTTTCACCCAAAATCTTATCTAACTCAAGGTGATAAACTATCCCACAATAACACCCCATAAAAAGGTTCCATTGGTGGTGTTAAAAACTCATTTTATAAGGCACCACCTCATCATACCTTCCATTATAACCATGAATAGGTTAAAAAACCACCCAGAATATCCAAAACAAAAAATTTAATTCTGGAACACCCTGAACTCGGGAGGAAATCCATGTGCCAAAAGATATAATAGAAGAATGGATGAAAAAAAATCTGAGTGTGACACTACATATCAAATATCACAATCAAGATCCATGGAATAAATATTGGTAGTTTATAAGAAATGATTTATAAGGAATTAAGAGAATAATCCACGAGATCATATCATAAGAATAAGACATGTGATTATGGAAGACACATAATAATACAAAATCATTTCCATAGTAGGTATGGATTAATACTAAGGCCATCTTAGTTGAATGGGTTCACACCCCAACCTATATTAGTAGTCTAGGTTCACTCCCAAGACTATCTTAGTGTAAAAAATCCCTCTAATGAACTTGGTTCACTCCCCATTTGAGTCTTGTGTTACTGAACCGGGTCCACTTCCCATTCCATCAATAAAAAAATGAACTGGGTTCACTTCACGTTCAAGACCTATATTACTGAGTTGAGTCCCTCCTCATTCCGGCCTTGTCTTACAGAACTGGGTCCCATCCTAACTCCAACCCTTTATTACAAAACCATTATCACTCCTCATTCCGGCCCTGCATTAATGAATTGAGTTCAGTTCTCATTTTAGGAATGTATTACTGAACCAATTTCACTCTTCATTCCAACCCCATATTACTAAACTGATTTCACCTACAATTATATCTCTTTCATTTTCATGAGATATATATATTTACCCAATGCATTTTAGGGAGATATAGGTTCCACCAATCACATAAAAAAATCATCCATACATGTTCCAAAAGATAAAAAAACCATCTTATCACAATCCACGAAAAGAGATGGGGTTCATACACATCATATCATAACTCATAAAATGGAATATATATCATAAATATGTAACCATATCATTAACTATGGAGAATTGATAAGTTTTATATTCATTTTATACTAGAATAATATGTATAGGAAGTGGGATTCATAATCATTTATCATTTTATAAACCTTTGAAGTGAAACGAGTTTCATAATCATCAATCCATCAAAACATAACCTATTTAGAGGAATAATATGAATGGAATCCTTGGATTATATCCTAATTAAATCAAAATATATAACCAAGGATGTCATCTTAGATGGGATGGGATTTTGACTGATCACTTGAAACATAATTTTTCTTTGAAAAATAACTTTTTAAAACAAATCACTTTTTAAAAATCCTATTATTTGTAAAAATTTTGAAAACATATAATGAAATCAGGAATATAACATTTGAAACACTTGTTGAGGAAAATATACTTTATTCATTGAATAATAATTTTTACAACATTAATCCTTTTGAAAACCATTTTTGTTGAAGATCACTTTGAAAAATAATAAAATAAGTTTGAGCGTATTTTGAAAACAATTTTCCCTAACAAAATATAAATGAATCTTGAAAACATTTTGAAAATAATTTTCCTTAAAACATATATAATAAAATATTGAAAAAAATTTGAAAACCATTTTCCATAAAAATTATAAAATAATATTAAAAAAATTGAAAACCATTTTCCTTGAACACATATATAGGACTATTAAAATAATTTAAATCAATTTTAAAAAATAAAACATTTTTGGAATCCTTTTTAGAAAAAATTGTTTTTAAATAAGACAAATTTCTGACCAAAAGGATAAAAAATTATTATTTTCATAAAAAGTTTAATTAATTTTCATAAGTATAAAAGAGTGGGAAATTGTAATAATAAATTAAGATATCATATATAAGCATATGAGAATAAAATTGAATAGTTTTCAGGAGATATGGATCATTGTATTTCATCAAAGGAAGCACAATTGTAAACAATCCTCATAAATGAAGAGATTTTAGAAATTAATAATTACCACTTTGGTAACTTTTACCCAGACTCTACATGAGAGAATAAAAATACATGAAGCTTAAAATATCATGAAATATAGATATTCATCATATAACTTATCGAAGTGGAGTATATAAGTCTTGTAGAAGAATATAGGTTCCAAACATGTAATGTGTCTCAAAGTAGGATAATTGAGACCAAACTACATTAACGATTTGTTAGCATTTTAAACATAAACCCAGTTAAAGAGTGATAAAAAAATGGATATATATATACCCATATATTATTTATAGGTATCATAAAATAATTTTTTTTGATGTATATACACCACATAGATGATATGAGTGGTGAACATGGAATGTATCTTAAGGATAATAAACACAGAGATCATAAAACCCTTAATATTTATTATCTTTAGAATCATAATCCCAAAGATATATCATTAATGAATTGAAATTAATTATATATCATTTCATATGACCATATATACAAAACAAAAAATAAGTGAATGTGGAATATCGTTTGCATCTCATGGAAATAAAAATTGAGATGAAATTCCCTTACCTTAAGTATTGACATTTATTGTACACATTATTCAATCCTGTATAATAAATATATGTTTATTATAATTATAACAAGGAAACTTATTATTATATCTAATACCATATATTATTTCATTATTACTATATATTTCCCATTTATTAACATTTCCACATAAATGTTACACTTCGGGTAAGATCCATTTTTTGTATATGTTTATAATTTTTATTCTTGATATTCTTGCTCAGATCACTAAATAATTATTTAAAGAATGTAAATAATGATATAAATATAAAATATATTCATTATATAAATATTTATAATTATCTTAAAATTATATAATCATGATACAAAATACACCATTCATTGAGATAGTAGGTCGTACATACGCATGAACATTGTTTAATTTCTATTATGGTATTAAAAGAAATAAAGGAAATGAAATAAATTTTTATAAATAAATTAAACCTTCTATAATTATTATGTTATATATATCATATAATATCCCTAAACCCATCTTTAATACATTTTATGAAATGTATTATTGAATCACATCGTTTTGAAAAGGAGATAGTCCACACTTCCACAAACGAAGTTATCATATTTAAAAAAATAGAAAAACATGAAGGAATGTTTTATATAATAACTAGAGAAGTATAAATAAATCATAGATATCATATATATAATATAAAAATATATTTTAAATCATTATATACAACCATGAATGGTGGTAAAGTGAAACCAAATAATATCGTCTCATGAGGCAGTAATTCACCATACACAAGAATGGGATGTTTGTTACCCATTAGATAGAGGTGTGTGTAAGTGTAGGAACATACCACAGAAAAAAATATTTCAATATATTTAGGATACTAATGTTATTATATAATTATGGAATAATAAAAAAAATAATTAGTTGTAGAAACAAATAAAACATTAATTTATATGGAAGAATGTTACCGCTTTTTCGGTTAAGTACTTTTGGTTTGAAGAAAAGGTATATCGTGGTTTTATTTATATCCAAGGTTATTATTCTAGGTTAAGGATATGGATTTTGAGAGACTATATGGGAAGAGTTTTAATGAGCCAATGTTTCTTTATAGTTGTATGAAACAGTAAAAGTGAATTAGTTTTTATAATGGAGGGGAGTGGATTCTTGTAAATACCAAAAGGTATACACTATTAAGAGGTATAACTTACCTAATATTATTAAAAAATGGACAAATAATGGATTAATGTTATTTTAATATTGACACAAATCTATAATATAGAAAAATAAGTTCATTTTCATAATTTTTTTCAATAATCTTTTGGTTCCCTTATATTTTTAATTTTGGTTTCTCATTTAGGGTATTAGGTCTCTAACCTAAGTAATTTCACCATTATAACTAAATTAATGTGAGATTTATTATAAAAAATTGACCCGATAATTATAAATATTATTAATTATTTAAAAATAAAAAATCCATGCGCGTGGGAAATTAATTTTAAAACAAGCATAAAAACACTACTTGAACCTAGACCATGATAACAATGTTTTTACTATATATATAGGTTAACATGTTAATTATAAATGGTCAATTGTTCCATTAATGAAAAATATTTAAGGATTATTTACTCATAAAATTCACTTGAGATAATATCATATTTTTAGTATTTTTAATACATTTAATAAGATATAATTTATTATAAAATTAAATTAATTACATTTTTGACATTATTTATTTAATTTTAATTTATAAGAATTAAAACATTATTTTTATACATGCGTTAGCATTCATTATGAATTTAATTTAATTATATCATATCAAAAAATAAAAGATAAATTGATATGATAAAAAATTAATCTACCTTTAAAAATAATGTTTATAGTAGGAACTATGTAGCTTCTACCGTACTCTAAATCATTATAAATGTTAAAGTTAAGGAATGTTCCTTTTTTTTATTTTTCCTTACATAACTTATTATATGGGTCACTTTAATTAACATGTGTCTTAATAACTCATAAAATTAGTACCAATAGGGAATATGGTAGAATTATGGGTAGACAATGGAATTTGGAAAAGTTTCTAGGTCATTTTGGCCTCTACGTTTAAGGTTTAGTCCCTTATGAGGCTTAGTTTTACCTTAATAATTGTAATTAATTTTAATAACTTTCACTTATATATTGGGTCAAAAAATTAAGTTTATATTATTAGAGAAAAAATTTCATATTGATTAAAACAGTGTATGTATGTTTTTCCATATTCAATTCACATAAGTGTCAAGATATAATTTAAATATATTCTCATAAACATGGTGATGAAGTGGGTTTTTAATGTGAAAGTTTTACAAGTTAATTATGTATTAATATCTAAATTAAATAAAAATTTGATTCCAATTACCTATATTAGATTAATAGATATATAATTGATCTATTTTTAATTTAAAACAAATTTTAAATATTATTTAACATTAATTTTTTTAAATGTTATTTTAGTTTTTAACAAATATGCTGTATTTTTCACTATTTATCAAAAAATGAAACTTTTCTGAAAATTTTAAAAAAAAATCACTATGATAATTTAGACATTCCAAATTCAAAATATTTGTTTATTTTGACATATAAATTTTTGAAAAGTTTCAAAATTTAGTTTTAAAAATAGGGTTTGTACTAAAAGGTGATAAAACACAGTCTTCCCTGTGAGAGAAGCTTACTCATTATTGCGTGTACTACAAAATTATCTCGGTATAGCTTAAAAAGAAAGAATAACCTAGTTGTTTCTTATAAATGAAGATATATTAAGTGTTATGTGAAATGAAAAATATCAAACAAAATAAATTAATTTAAAAACAAATATTTCTCAAAATCTCAAGGTGTTACATTTTACTTCCAAAATCCCATCCTTAGATCCCTTTAGAGGTGATATAAATGAGTCATTTAAAAGAAGAGGAAATCACATAAACCGGTCACTTTATTTTTTTGTATTACTTATCCTCCAATAAATATATCATATTAAATTATAAAATAATTACTTCAGTATAAAAAATATATAAAAAACCTACCCAAGGATAATCCAGTATGAACGATTACATTGGTTGGTTATAGGTGTATTCTATGGAACCTTACTATAATAGAACCAAGACTCTTGAATGACTGAGGCCTTGAAAAGTGCTACATTTGTTTTTATGTCACACTTAATATCTAACAGATTTTCTTTCAAATGTCCCACTAATTTATTATAAATCAAATGAATATTAAATTTACTAATATTTCATCTTATATAGTGTGTATATTCTAAATATTTATTCATTTTTGAATGTAAGCATGTAATGGTTTAGTTTTATAATCCCGATTCCATCCACAAAATTAATTTTTTCACACCACATTAATTTTTATCTCCATAAACAATGAAAAAGTTTTTATTACTCATTCGAAATAGAGGGAACATAAATTTATACATATTCGAATTTATCTTATGAATTAATTATATGAACATTTCATGTATAATCATGGAGTAATATGAGATTGAAAATAATCAAATGAGTATCACTAGAGTGATAGATAATCAACCCCTCACCTTTCTGAAAAAAGTAATCAAACACCAAACTGGTGGGTAATCTGACCATAAGTCTGTCTCCCTAAGGAGAATCTATTCAATTGATAATTCAATTCGTGATATCTCCAATACATAATTTGTTCAATTTATACTTAATAACAATTCTAAATCTTATAACAGAAATAAAAATATATGGTCATGTAAGAAAAAAATATAATTTTATGGTGTCACCCCAGGTGTGTGATGAAGAAACCTATATCCAAGAAGAAATTCATCACATAAATAAAAATATTATTAATATTCTAATAAAAAATTTATAAAAAAAATAATATAAATATTTAAATACATAAATCATCGATTAATATATTATGAGAAAAAGATAATTATTTCTATATTTAACATACACAATATAGGAATTATGTAATTTTTTTTATAAATATGAATAATATTAGGGTTATATAAATTAAATAAAAATATTATTTTATCATGATGAATAAATATAAATGACTATATTCGATTTAATTTTATTAATTTTTTTATTAATCCTAACACCTATCACTCTAAAATAATTTATAAACAATAATAATATTTGAAAATATAAAAAAACACTTAATTTAAATAATAAAAGGTATGAATTATAAAATTGTAAAATTTTAAATACCTTTTTATAGTGATTTATATAATTTTATAAAATATATAAATATGATGAAAAATATTCTTAATATAAACTTTATTATTCATGGAATATTTGTACAAATATTTTTGAAAGCATTTAAATAATTAACCATTAAAATTTTATGGATAATTATTTTATAAAACACTTTTCTAAATTCTATAAATACTCCAAAATATATAAAAAACTTTTTTTTTAATTTTTTAATAAATTTATTGAAACTCTAATGCTATAGTTTCCCTAAATGGTGACTCAGAAAAACATTAACTACAAAATGAAGGAAGAACCTTCCACTCAAGATAACATCAATACATTAATATATCATCGAGTGTCTATCTTGAAAATTTGTTATTGTAAAAATTAATGATGATGGGGGAAAAAAGTAACAATTTCATAAAATGTTTTATTCATTTAACAGTGAAAGAAACATGTTGATTCAAGGAGGAATAATGATTTGTACCAATAATGTATTTTAGGAGTTCATCGCATGAAAAAAGGTAGAATAAGTAAGACCATATAGTGAAAGAAAAAATTTCATAAAATGTTTTACGACATTTTTATGAGCATCACAAGACCCCATTTACAATATATATATCCATCCCCATTCTAATAAAATGGCATGGATACCCGGATCTTTCAACTTACGATATCAAATTTTGTGAATCCCTTGAGCAGTGTGAACAAGATGGAAAAATGATCACCCAATGTATTTTAGCATCACTATACCCCCTTCCCGTGTTCCTTAGTAAACCTATCTATGGTAGAGATGCCTTTTGCAGATGTCTTCATCACTTGTGGAGGAAAAATACCCTTTAGGTTACATGGGGATTTAGAAATAACCCATCCATAGTGAATCACTCCTTTTCTTTGTGATGAATTTATGCTAAGGTAGAGAAACCATGCTCTGTAAAGCTCCTTCCTTCGTAATTCTCCTATCCTTTGTGAAGAATCCCTCAGCAAGGCCCCATGGTTCATGAGACCGACATCCAGACAGTCCTCCAAGATAGTGCATAGGTATTTATAAGTGCCTCATGAGGCACCTCCTATTTCATTTTCCTACCTATTGATTTTTGGAACACGTACAGTAATGCCTTTTGATTTTTGGAATACATATGCTAACATGGACCCCACTACCGAACACTCATCCACATCATTCCAACCCGGAATTTATGATTCCTTCCATACACTAAGGGTTGAGGAGAGTTAGTTATGTAAGACCAATTAGAAAGGAGTGAGTTCACCCATATATGTTGCAGGACATAAAACTGCCAAGTTTCATCATTCTCAGAACATGACATTGAATTCTATTATCACCCGATACAATGCCCATGGGGGTCTCCCAACTCATTAATTTTCCATGCCCACTCATCTCCAGGGGAGTGATATCTTTCTCATGGGAAATTAGATCCTTATAACATTGAATGTGATCCTCATCGGACAACACCTATGAGTAATCCCCACACCATATCCCATGTTCACACCTTCCATGACATGACAGTCAGGTCTAATACATCCTATAATTTATCACACCGAGCACGATTCACATGGGATTAGATGTTAGTAGTGACCATGGAACCTACCCTTCTATGTGGACTATTTACCATTCATAAGATTAAAACCCTTATTAACTACATGGGTTTAGTCCTTATCTTCTAAAATGAGTATTTAGGATGCCTCCCAAAGTATCAATACTGACCAATGGTAAACTATGGTTCCCCCATCATAGTATTCTAACTCTCAGATCTTTGCATTTTTCAATATCCTGCATCCATCCGGATTTGTCCTGGGAAAAATCTCAAAAAGGTTATTCCCCTCACCTGGGAAACTTCATTTCCTCATGGGCTACTATGCAGTTTCCATGCATATCCCCACACCATATGATCCATGGGATTCTCCCCTAAAGCCCAAATATCTATCCATTTGGTCCACTCCTATGCTTATTCCCCAACATGTACAATGGGATTATCCTATATATAAGTCCCAAACACATGTTCCATTTTAACTGGTCTTCCTCATTGGTATAATTCCCAATTCCATCATCTAGAACTATGTGGACTTTGATTCCCAATCAGCTGGGATGTGTATTAAGACTCCCTGAGGTTTAAGACCAAAACCCTAAAAATCTTCTCCATAACCTCACTCTTCACCTAGTGATATCATAACATCCATCTGGGACATTCCTATACATAACACCCATCCACACCATCATTTATCCCAACAATATTCGAGTAGCTAACAATGTGTAATTCTAAAATCATTCATCATCATTCCGAGAGAAATCCTCTTGGGATGGGAAGCTCTAATGTGTAAAACCCACACCATACTATCTCAAACTATGTGGGTTTTGATCCTTGAATTCTAATGAGGGTACATAGGACAACTACCTACAGTTTATTCCCCACCAATGGTAAAACATGGTTCCCACATCCAATGGGTGAAACTCTCTGATCCACTCTCAGTGGGGTCTATATAAGCCTTCACAGTATGAAATCTTCCCTTTACAGGACACACAACCTAGGATCCATTCCTACAGAAATTATGATCCATACATTAGTGAACCATACATGTGATCCCTCTTAGTGATGATCCTCTCTGATATGATTCCATAAAGAATTATGATCAGTATAATTCATCTATACCAGATGTTAAACTGGTGACCTATCACTACTACCTTCTCTTAATCATGGGATGCCTGAGGAAAACCTCAGAAGACATTCCCCTAGCATAAGATACAACGTGATCGAAGTTGTATGCACCAGGTTTCATACCCTTGAGAATTATATTTATGAGGAAGAATATAGGTGATCGATGTTCTAGTGTCCAAACATTCCATCCATTCCCAACATGACTACTCTCCTCACCGAAGGTTTCTACCCTGACTAGATCCATTGTAATGTCCCGACTGAAGAAATTTATTTTACTAGTATCCATAAATAGATGGAATCAGGAATATGTTTCACAAACAACATAATAATCTATGAGGGATAATCATAATATGTGAAGAATTACAGGGAGTAATCCAAGGAAGTAATAACCAACATCCCATCACCTTGTTTTGATCAAGGAGAAGACATCATTGAGAATGTGATGAATGCCACCACATTTGGAAAGTGGGTATTTCAGGTAACATGATGTGAGCTAGAAGACGAAAATGAATGTGAGGAAACATGACCCAATGAAAGAGTTAGAAACAATAATATAATAAATTCTATAATATTAATATTTTTAAATGTTTTTATGATTATTAAACCACCTTTAGTTACCATATTTCAATCAAATGAGAAGTGAAATTGTTGTTCGTGTGTATGTACAACTTACTATATTGTATGGATGGGAATTATGATGGGTTTAATATTTATATATGATATTTATTTTATAATTATACTTCCACAAGGATAATATCAGGTCTGAATTATTACCTTCCAATCTATATAAAAATGATAATGCCACTCGTTTGTACAACTGGACTACCACCTCAACAAAGCGATGTGATTAATTTTTCCATTATATATTATGTGGATGGTCATGAAGATGAATTTTATGAATATATATGATATAAGTAATATAATAATGATATTTAAAATGTTATTTGTTATTTAAATTTCTTTCATTCCGTCCATTGAAAAATTATAACAGTATTTCAATGTACGTAAACCTTACCATCTGCATGATCAGTGTAATTCATTTTTCTATCCCTATATTTTATGGATGAGTATAATTATATATATAATGAATATAAATTATATTTATTACATGATTAAAATTATATAGATTTTGAAAATATGAAAACATTACTAGGTCCAAAACTACAAAACTAAAACTTACAAGAAAAACAAAGAAATGATCAACCGGAATAGTGATTTTAATAAAGAACTATTTATAAACGGATGATAAAACGTTACAATTAAATCATATATAGTTTGATATATATATATATATATATATATATAATTATGGTTTTTAAATATGATTAATCGTAAATATATATGTATTATAATGCAGGTTTGATAATGTGTGATGTAATTAAAACGTTAGGTAAGTGGTATTATAACTAAAATCACATTGCTCATCGAGATTTTTTATGATTATGTTTCTAATGATGAAATCTTATGATCTATGTAACTTCATGAAAACTTTTACCCTTATATTAATGAAAATAATTCATATAATTATCTTTTTTTGTATTGTAATAGAGTCTCATAGATATAATTTTAAATATCATGATAATGATATATACAATTTGTTGAGATGAACTTTTACAACTAGGAATAATAAATAAATAGAAAACACTTAATAGAATCTAACAATAATTTATTTCATTAGTTAAAAATGTTAAATTAATTATAAAATAATTTATATTATGATACCTAATATTACAATGGGTAAGAAAACAAAGGATAATTATAATAAAATATCAAAATTTGGGTCACCTATATCCCCTTGATTCATCCCAACCACAATCAGTGCTATCGAAAAGGAACAAAGAGTTAGTAATACAATATTCATTTTGGAGATGATATTATAAAATTAAATTGACTCATTTGGTATGAATGTGTTGGTGAACTAATAGGGAGATATATCATTTTTTAATTCTAACCACTACCTAATAAGGGAGTTTAGTTTTAGTATTATTGTTGGTTACATTGACACATTTAAGTGATCATTAGGATTATTTAATGATATAATAAAAATATTATTATCTTTAGAAAGTATAAAATTATTCCATTTAAAATATTTTTTTTGATTAATGTAGAATATTTAAATAAAATTTATTTTCCTGAAATCATCTTATGAAACACTTTATAAAATATAATATATTTTAACGAAGCACTATGTAATTTTTATAGAGGGAATTAGTTTTATTTTAATAAAAATTTACTACAATTCAATAAATAAATATTTTTATATCAATGTCAAATTATCATATCAAGTGAGTCATTTTGATCAATTAAATATTATTTTTGGACTCAAAACATCAATATTATGTTAATGTAATTTTTATGGAATTTTTTGAAAAATTGATTTTTAGTTAAAAAGATAATATTGCTGCTTTATGAGCAATGTGAATTTATAACATCATTAAAATTTATATTTTTTTTAAAAATGATAAATAAATTTATTAATTAATATATTCAATAAATAATTATTAAAATTAATTTAAAAATATTCTTTTTAATTTATAAATTTATACTTTACATTTTGTAACAAAAAAACTATAATTTGATAAAAAATTACTTTTGAGGAGTATGCATTTATTAGGGGATTTGGGATTTAATATTTAGTTTATTAAGTCCATGAAAATCCACCCAACCTCGCCTACTTTTTAATTATCTAGTAAATTTGTTGCAATTCAATTTACCCACAAGTGGTTGGCTTATCTGATAAAATAACCAATATGCAATACTTAAAAAACCACTACTCTTCTACATTATACACAAAACATTACCCATATCCTCTACACTAAAAATTAGTAATCCTATATTTCTTGGTGATTTGACCCCCTATGAGTCCCTCCAAGGTCTCCATGATATTTCATGGTTTTATCATCATGTTTTAAGAAGAATCTCTACAGGGTAAGAGAATTATTCTCCTATCATTTTTATTTAAGTACCTATTTTTTGTGTCTTGTAAATGTCCACATATTTTATTTTTAATGAACTCTTGTTCCTTGTATAAATTTTAAAATTGTATTTTAACAATTGATTCCCTCATTCCCTCTCATTATGCCTCCTCTTTTATCGATGTTTTATATTGTCATGCTGCCAAATTCATTTCATGAATTCTTTAATTACATGGGAAGTTATTATTTTCTAATTTCCCAAAACATTTAACTTTATATGGGTTTCCAACACGATATAAACCTAGTTCATTTATCTAGGATATAAAAATATTTAACAGATATTCCCATTCTATGGGATAAATGTGATGAAATTACCACGTATTTAATTATTTTATATGAAACCCATTATTTATTTTCCCTGGGTTATTTTTTATCATCTATCTGAATCACATGAACTATAATATGTGAATGGTTCACCCTAATAGAGATATATTTGAATTGGGTAAATAATTAATCTTTATATATGACATTTTTATGATTCCTTGATGAATAAAATTGGTAATTATGATTTATGACACCGTGGTGATAAACCATTGTGATATTTTTATGAATGATTTTTTTATCTTAGAGCCACAATTCCATGTTATTATTCATGTTCGTTTTATTATGATATATATTATTTTCATATTGTCATGCCTTATTGATATTCCTCAATGTCACATACTATGTATATCCTTATATTATTCCATTACTTGGATTTCTTCTCACCCCTTTCTTTGATGCATACCCCTAGGAAATTACTTGCAGTAAGGTGACCAAGGATGAAATAAATGTGTCATTTGAAAGGTATTAAATAATGTTCATTCTTGTGTTTTCCATTTTTAAGTCATGTAATATGTACCAAACATAGAATAAACTAGACCTAAAGGGTCAATATATGTTATTTATGTAATATTGTTCAAGGAATTATGTTAAAATTTATATTTCCAAATGGTGGATTTTGATATTTAGTATCATAGGTTAGGGATAGTTATTTTTGGAAATTAGAATCAGAAAACATTTTTAAATACTATATGGATAAGTATAAATATTGGGAAACGTCCTGGTTTTTTTTGAAGTATTAAGTAACCAGTTTTCATGAAAATACATCTAGGTCTGGATACTACATGTTGATGTGACTTTAACATAGTTCTACAAAGGGGAAATAACCTTGATGATGGTGCCTTGAGCTAGAATCAATCATAAAATGGTGTTTGAAAATGGTCAACTTTTCAAACCATGTCTTACACTCACAATGGGCATTATTTATTTAATCACATTCTTTTACAAAACATTATATAGGATATATAGATAATGTAAATTTTTTATTAAAACTTATATATAATATCCAAGATTCCCTATGTCATAAAAACATTTGGATTATTAATATATTGTAAAATTTATTATATTATTGATTATAAAAAGTATCATTATTCTTATTTAAGTCCTTCATTTTAATTAATGGATTAAAATAGAGGTAATTAAACATGATATAATTTAGTTTCAAATAATTAATTTTTGGTTTAATTTTTTTAATTTCAACAAATTAAATATCATTTTTCAGATGAAAGGATGAATATCCTTAAAACATTATTATCTCTTATAGATGAATTAATCATAGATATAATTTTAATATATAGTTCTAATGACCTTGAATGCAACTCAAATATTATAATCTCTGACAGAAAACAATTTTATTTATCCAAAATAATTTCATTACATACAAAATTCGTTAGATCATGGTGTCTTTATGATATGATTTCAAGATCCCAATTATATCATCTCTTTAGGAAAGGGAAATGATTCCATGGAATTAACCATTTCTATAGTGGAACTATGTAAATCATATTAATGGATGTGTTAAATATCATTAATATTAATGAAGTCAAAGATCTTTTGAATTGAATTTATGAAATACATGTTACAAATCAATAAAATAAATTTGTGGGGATGAAATTTATTTTATGGGGGAAGAGTGTAACAACCAAAAAACATTCCTCTTTTATTACTGGAACTTATACCTTTCATTATTTTTTTTTATTTTTTTCAATATAATCTAAAAGAAATACTTAAAAATTTTATGAGAAAATTATACATCATGTGTTTTGTTAAACTTATAGGATAATGAAGAATAAATGGATACAAAAAAATACTACAAACAAACAACTCATTATTTCGTTATTTAAAAAGGTTACATTAAATTTATAAAAATACTTATTATGATACCGAATATTACAATGGGGAAACTGATAAAAGATAAATAATGTAAATTATATACTTTTGGGTTACCTCATTCCCCTTGAATAATCTCAACCACAAACAGGTCTATAACAAAGAAACATTGAACAGGTAATACAATATTCATCTTGGTGATGATGCTATAAAATTAAAGTTAATATTGAGGTATGAAAGTGGTTGTGTATTTTTATGGAGATATGACCATTCAGTATAATAATATTTGATTAATTAGGTAGCTGGTTATTATTAATATATTTGGTTACATAGATGCATTTAAGTGATCTTCCAGATTATTTATTTATATAATCATAATTGTATTATCTTTAGAGAGTATAAAAATTTCACATTTATAATATTATTTATGATGAATTTGAAAATTTTAAATATAAATCATTTTCATTAAATACTCTTACGAACCAATTTTTAAATTACAATATATTTTAACAAAGCCATATGTAATTTTTATAATGATCAGAATGTTTATTTTACTATAAAACTTCTACATTTCAATAAATATTAATTGTTTTTTAATTATAAAAACTATCATTTATAGATAATTATTTTGAGAAAATAAATTTCATTTTTAGACTCATCACATCAAGATTATATTTGGTTAAATTTTTTAGATATTTTTTGAAAAAAATTATTTTTGATGAAGAAGTGAAGATTGTTTCTTTATAAGCATTGTGAATTTATGGATTCAGTATAATGTTAGAATGTTTTAAATATATATGAAAATTTTATTAAACAAAAATATAATTAATTGGTATATAAATAATTTTAAAAATGTTAATTTCATTTTAGAAATTTATAATTGAAAATTGGAATAATTTTTTTTGATATAAAAATAATGTTTTGTGTGTGTGAGTTAATTGGGTATATTGGTTGATAAGTCTATTTTTAGGTTGTAATTTAATGTACATCCATGCTCTATTGCTAAATAATTATTTTTAAAACATTATAGGAATTTAATTTTCCCACAAGTGGTTCTCTAATGTGATAAAATAAATAATATTACATCCTTTTAAAACCAAACCTATTCATGTATAAATACCACCGATTCCCCATTTGATCTCCACTAAAAATTCACAATCCATGACTTTTTTGTCATTTGTCCCCACTAACAGTTCCTCTAATATTTCCGTAAGGTTTCAGGATTTTATCCTCAAGATTTAGGAAGCAAATATTCAAGGTAATAAAATTATCCTCCTCGCCTTTTTTATTCGTGTACCTCATTTTTGAGTGTCTCCTAAATGCATAGATAATAGATTTTTCAAAAAAAATTCTTTTTAACCATATATAAAATATAGTTTTTTTTATAATTGGAGACCTACAATCCCTCTAATTGTGACTTATCCTAACTCCATAATGTATTTCATCACGATTCCAAATTTATTTCCTGAATTCTCTCTTTACATGAGAAATTATAATTTTGTGAATACCAAAACATCTTCCTATTATATGGTTATTAAAAAATATGTAAGAAAATATAATTATTAGATAATTATATGTAATAAATCCAAATTCCGATTTTTTGGAATGAAAGTGAAGAAGTGAACAAGTATTTAATGATATTATATAAAACTCATTCTTTATTTTTCATGGGTTATTTTTTATGATAATAGTTTCTATCCTAAACTAAGTCACGTGATGGATCATTATTGATATCACTCAAATGTATCATGTAAATAGTTAATCTATAGAGAAGTCATGTTTTACAATCACTTCATTAATATCCATGGTAATTATGATTTATGACACCCTAGTGATAAACCTTTGTGATATGCTTACAAATGTATAGTTTTTATATTGTAGTAATAATTCAATGTTATGATTCATGTATTTTATATTATGATATGAATCATGTTGATATGATAATTCATTAATGATATGCCTCATGGTTACATACTAAGTCTATCATTTATTTTTTCCTTTCTGGGCTGTATAATCACCAATTTAAATGATGTATGTCCCCATAAAATTACTTAAAGTGAGCCGACCTAGGATTTAATAAAGGAGTCATTCAAAAGGGAATAGATAATGTTCAGGATTATGTTTTCCTTTTGAAATTTGTGTATTATATACCAAATTTACAAGACACTTTAACTTAAAGTTTCTTTGAAGTTGTCAATGTAATAATTTTTAAGGAATTATGTTAAAAATAATTTTTTAGAAAGATGGGTTGTTATATTACATCTTTCAAGAAACTCACAACTTTTTATATCCTATGGTTGTTTATTAAAAATACATATTTTCTTTTTATTTTTCCTCGCGTTATGTACTTAGGAGACTAAAAATATGTTTTAAAATAAAATATACCTCATTTCTATTTCATCATAAAAACCATCCTCTTCCATATCATTGTTTTCTAAATATTTTTTCATTAATATTTTTACTATTATACTATGATTATTTAAGGTTATTTTTACCCATTTGGAATTTTTTTAAAAGGTTTGGAAAGGAATATTTTTTTCATTTTCAAAATGATTTACTATGTCACTTTTCTGATAAATGTTTGGAAGTAATGTTTTTAACATGTACACCATTAATTGATTTTCCCCCTAGAATGACCACTCAATTCATTAAATAATCCATTATAAGTTTCCATGAATATTTTCAATAAGAATTCTTTGTTTAATATCTGTTGTTTATATAGATTTTAATGAAGTGATTTCAAAATGGAAAGTACATTTTCCCCATGATTGTTTATTGTTCCTTTAATGGAATTTCTATTCATGAAGGAAAAAAAAATACTTTATAGAACTTATGATTTACTTGGAATATTATCCATGTATACCATCTTTATTCTTTATATAGATGATTTATGTTTATGATTCAATCATGTTTATGAAACGCGTTCCTTTTCCATTGTTTATTCTATGATGAAATTTTTATAAAACCCATTTATTTTCATGGGTTTTGATATGATGAATGGATCATGATATTGTGTTAAATTTTTTTATATTTTAAATTAAATGATAGGAGGGAACTAAATGTTTCTCCAATTCATTAGGTAAATATTGGAATCTCATGGGAAAAATAATACTAGAATAGGATCTGATCCTAGTTCAGTAAGGGAACTTCTCCACTATATTAGTCTTAAGATTGGGCCTTGAATACTATGCTAGTTTTTAGAGTGACCACATTCCACTAAGATAGTCCAGGATAGGGGCCTTGAATACTAATGAAATTATTTTCAATACTTATGTGTATTCAAAATTTCTTCTCTTATGCTTATATTATTCCCTCATGGATCATGTTATTTGAGTCATTTAGAATTCAATCCATATAACTTCCAATAATTATGTTAGGACTCAAAATTATGGTATATGATATGGAATGAATTGCATTAAAATGATAATTTCAGGTTCTCAAGACATTTTTCTCATGTTTGGATTATGTGATCATTCATATCTCACTCATTTCCCTTAATGAGCATCAAAGATCACCCTTTATTTGGTTTCCTTTCCATGATTATGAATAAAGGTTTTATGTATGATATATCTAAGAAGGGTGATAGTTATGAATATCCAGAGGGGAGTTGAAGTAGAACTAATATGAAATTTTTTTTATGTTTCCCATTTTCCATAGATATGAGAACTATATATGGTTTTGGAATGAATTATTATATTATTTATAGAATATTAACCTATATAGATATAAAATTTATTTATGAAATGTTGGGGGTTCACTATTACAAAAATAGGCCTTTAACAGTGCTATAAATGGCTGTTTCCAGTGCTAGAGAAGCACTGACTACCAGAGCGAGATTAATAGCCCTTATCTTTTATCAACCCAAAAAAGTGTAGATAAATGGTCTTTTATCATTGCTAAAAAAGAACTGATAAATATGTCATTTATCATCACATTTAGAAGTGATCATAATGGGAAAATATATCAAAACTTTTTTTAGCGTTGATAAATGACCCATTTATCAGCGCTTATAGAAGTGCATATAAATGGAGAGTTTATTACCGATTTTATAATTATTATCAAAGGGTTGTACTATACTATGCAGTAATGACACATCGTAGCACCCATGCAATATGATGTAACATCACACCACAACACCATGAACATAATTGATATAAAGTAAAAAATGTACCAATAAATAATTAAATGAAATGAAATTTATAACAAAAATACAAGAAAAAAAAACTATAATATATGCATTTAAATCATTGGTTTATGTAATTACATAAATTCAAATTATTACATAAATTACAAAACATAAATTTTTATTTGTCTTTTAATCATGTCCCAAACTAATGCTATTGTTGAATAAACCTCCCTTGTCTGAGCAAAAAAATGCATCTATATAAGAAAAAATCTCTAATGTTATTAATAATATAAAGAAACCAATTAACATAAATTGTTAGTTTTTCTAAAATTGGTGTCAATTTTAAATAAAAATAAAAAATTAAAGTCAAACAGATCACAATGTCAGTCCGAATTAGGTGTGGGTGATTCGAACTCATCTCAAATGACTTGTGGATCATTTTCCTAAAGTATCAAAACACTCCAAATGAGTTTTCATGGTTTCGAGAAGGTCACTTGTCTTTTTTACGAAAATGAAATTTTAAACTGGAAACAAACACATTGAATCATACTAGTAGCATCATGTATTGTATTGTTGTGATACTTGTTCCTACTCATAAAAAATTACTTATTAATAATTTTCATAAATTATCAAGGAAATCAGAGCAGGTTTTCTTTGTTTCGAGTGAGTGGAACTTTTTGAAAAAAATGTCTATTTTAAAATGACAACAGAAGCATTGATCCATACCAAGAACATCGTGATTTATATTATGGTGAGTCAGATTCATATACATCTAAAATGACTTATGTATTGTTTTCAAAAAGTATTAATACAATCCCTTTCGATTTCTTGGTTTTGAGTAGTTTAGTTTTCCTTTTTAATAAAATTGATGTCAATTTTAAATAAATACACACTTAGAGTCACACTGGTCACACCGAGCATTAAGTTGAGGTGAATATAATTCATAAACATCCTAAATTACATATGGATCATTTTTCTAATGCATGAAAAAATAAGAATGTTTTTTCACGGTTTTGAGTACGTCACTTGTTTTTTTAATAAAAGTAATTTTTTACTTAAACCATGCTCTTTCACTCATACCAATAACATCATGTATCGGTTTGATGTGAGACTAATTCATACATGTTAAAAATGACTTATGAATCAATTTAATAAATTATCAATAATATCCTAGAACACTTTTTCATTTTTCAATGAGTGACACTTTTTGAACTAAAATGCCGATTTTAAACTCATAACGGACACATGGATTCATACCCCACACATCATCTATCAAGTTGATCTGTAGTAATTTTGACACATATCAAATGACATGCGGATAATTTTCCTAAAGATTAAAAACAATATTAATGTGTTTTCATAGTTTTGAGTAGGGGAGTTTTCCTTTTTACTAAAATTGATCTCAATTTTATATAAAGACACAATAGAGTCATACTAGTCACAACATGCATTAGATTAAGGTGAATTTTCTTCTTACACAACTCAAATTACTTATGAATTATTTTACTAATGTATCAAAACAATAAAAATGTGTTTTCTTGTTTTTGAGTACGTTACATATCATTTTTACTAAAATGTCATTTTAAACATGGAACACACACTTTTAATCATACTGATCACATCATATATTGGTTTTAAATGAGACTGATTCATTAACATAATTTTTTTAATATATTTAATTAATTATAAAGATAATACAAGCATGTTTTCTTGGTTTTCAATGACTGACACTTTTGGGGCAAAATATCAATTTTGAACTGATAAAATAATCATTGACTAATACCGGGAACACCTTGTATCACATTAAGGTCAATATTAATACTAAATGTCAAAAATGACTTATAGATTGTTTTCATATAGTATCTAGACAATCTAAATACGTTTCAACTTTTTTGAGAAGGTTATTTGTCCTTATTTTCTAAAATTGATGTCAATTGTAAATAAAAAAATACCCCTGGAGTCATATTAGTCACACCATGTATCAGATTGAGATGTGTTTGATTCATACACACCTAAAATGAATTATATATAATTTTCTTAAGTATCATAATAATCTGACTCTTCTTTTTTGGTTTTTAGTAGGTCAATTTCCTTTTTACTAAAATCGATCTCAATTTTAAATATTGAATCACTTAGAGTCATACCTATCACACCATACATCATATTGAGGTTTTGATGATTCATACAATTATTAAATGACTTATAGATCATTTTACTAAATTATAAAAACATTATGAATGTGTTTTCTCTGTTTTGAGTACTTCACTAGTATTTTTAACTAATATTTCACTTTTAACATGAAACATGATCTGTAACTCATATGGATCCCATTGTATGTCAGTGTGATGTATGATTGAATCATATATTTCATAAATGATTTATTAATCAATGTATAAAATTATCACGAATATATGAGTTTTTTTCTTTATTTTTAGTATGTGACGCATTTTATAGTATAATATCGATTTTAAACAGATAATGATCACATTGAGTCATATTGGGCACATTGTGTATCAGATTGAGGTGTGGATTATTCCTACACATCAAAAAATGACATATGGATCATTTTATTAAATTATAATAATAATATGAATATTTTTTCTTAGTTTTTAGTTTATCAGTTTCCTTTTTTTACTAAAATTATTGTCAATTTTAAATATAAATAAGTATATGGAGTCACACCGGTCACATTGTGTGCCAGATTGTGGTTCATATGATTCCTACAAGCCTCAAAATATGAAAACAATCCAAACTATGAATGCAACCATCATTTACCTTGAATTTATTTTTTGAACATCCAACACTGCATATTGACTCGATGTTCCTAGCCAAAAAACCTTTCTCGTTTCTGAAAGACAGAAAATTAGAAGAAGATCAAGCACCCATTATATCATGATATGTCACCACAAAGGAAATATTATCTGCCTATTCTCTTCTTGATTTAAAAGAGAATGTTTTTTGGATACTAACATAGAATCAATATGCATTGTTATAAAGTTGACAAAGAAAGGAAATGGAATGTGTGGTTTCATTGGAAGAAAGGAACATTTTTCTATTTTGTGGCCTGTTGCAAATAGTTTAAAGAAAACATGACTTTCCAAAATATCTACAAAAAAATAAATAAGTATTATATAAAAAACATAATAAAATAAACTTACAAATAATATATAAAATGATGTCAAAATTAACTAAATAAGTATCATGAATTCACCTTTTCATGATGTTTTGTATTCATTCTTGACACATTTTATTATTGTATTATCTCAATTGTATGCTTGAATTCCAATCTCTAATGAGCATGAGTAACTTCAATCAAACCACCCTGACTCAAACAAAATAATACACCAACATAATAAAAAAACATTATATGAATAGTACAAAAAGTAAATAAATTAATCAAATATATGAAATAATACATTAATTATATAGACAATGATATTAATATGGAAACATAAATGTCATCTCTATTGCTGGGTAGTTAAGGGAACAAAATTTAAAGTGGTAAATTACAACACTACAAGGGTGAATAATTTTTAGGGAGAAAAACTACGTGGATGTTTTGGTGCTGAAAGGCATAGATAATTGACAGATCAACTAAACTTGAAAAAAAATCCACCGTATAAGAAACAATTATTATGTGAGTAATAATAGAAAGAAATAAATTAAACCTAATTATGAAAAATTAAATTAATTCTATGGAAAATTATTTTACAGTTAAAACATCAACACTACCTCTATGATTGAGGAGTGGAAGCTTTGTTTCTCTTCATGCAAATGTAGTGGATGAAATTTGAAGAGAGTGATAAATTCTAGTACTATAGGGGTGGAAGGGTTTGGTCTATGAAGAAGTATGTGGATGTTTTTCTGTAGAAATTCCTGAAAGGGGGAAAAATATTCTAAAATAAAAAAAACTCTATAACAAATAATTAAAATTTAATAAATTTTTCATTATATAGTTCTTTAATAAAATAGAGGAATTATATTGTAAAATTGATTTTACATCTTCCCAAATGGCTTCAGTCATTATAGTATTTTCTTCTAAGGGATTAGTAACATCATAATGTGAAGAAGATATTGTCTACTTGAGTATGTAATCATTTAATTTTGATTGTGTTAATGAAGTGCAGAACATATAATATTATGAGAAAAACACAGTATATTGAAAAATAAAATTACATTCCCATTGGACTCTCTATCTTTTTAAAATGGTTTTAGGGATTTGGTGCCTCTATCATGACTTTAAATACCTTCTTTGTGGTCCCCTATAACATTCAAAGAATTGTCTAGATTGAGACCGACATGAAATGATTGTGGTCTCTCAATGAAAGGGTCATCCTCGATTGAATTTTCATCAACTTGACATAGTTTTAGTTGATAAGGGGAAAATCAACCAATTATTATTTTCTGGATCTGAGACAGAAAATACTTGCACTGATTGTTATGCAATTATTAATGGATTATCTTTTCCCCTTCCATAATGAAATTCACCTCCATGAATTATATTTAATAAATTTTCACAACAATCATTTTGTCAACCCATTTTTAATGGAAAATCAGAACATGAAACATTATATAATCCAAATTGTATATTTAATTCCCTGACCTCAGATCACCTGAATATGGTGAATTATTAAATTTCATTGGAATTATTATGAGGTAACAAATCTCGAAGGGCTATATAGTTTAGAAATATTAGAAATCCATATTACATACATTATACCCATAATACAGTGGGAAAAAAAATAAAAAATTACACACAATTATTGAAAATAACTTCAGCCATTAAAGCTTAATCAATGTTCTCTACTTCATAACCTGGGGAGAGAAACATAATAAGGGTGATCTCAAATTCTCAGTAAGGTTATGTATAGTGGAAGAAATAATCAATCTATATGGAAAGGTAAATATCTGAGAACACATTCCATTTATAAAACTAGATAAAGAACAAATAATATGGAAAGTAAGTAAATGAAACATATGACATAAATCAATAATCTGAGAATGAACTATATAAATAGATATGTTGATGAAAAATCTCATGGATAAATAATAACTGAAATTAAATGAGGGAAATACATTATTTAAGGACATCATGTCTCAGGAACATGAAAACCTATTACCATTATGAACTTTCACAAGACAGTTTAAAATTAAGGGTATAAACCCATTTAGAAATCTTATTTATCTCTTTATAACCCATTTATGCATCTATGAGTTATATAATGTCTGGTCTCCAACTTTCATTTCCAGACCAAAGTATTTATCATATTGAATAATAAAAATAATTAATATGCCTTATCAAATAACCATTTTGAAGGAGTAAATGGATATATAAATAATTTCAATGAAATAAATAATATAATATCATGAAATTAATGAGATTAATCATTTAAAAAGTAAAAAAGTAGAATATAAACTTTATAAAAGGAACCATGCGAATAACATTACAATATGACTCAATGAAATGAAATTGAGACAAAATCCCTTACCTTAAGTATGATGCTCTCTCTATTTGTCTGAAACTCCTCTATGATGGTATTATTGACTTATATTAGAATCATAATAATATTTATGATATCATATATGATTCTTTTATGGCTTTATGTTACCCATTTATTAATAATTCCATGTTTATGCAACCTTTCGGGTAATAATCCCTTCATTTTATCGTACAAGTTTTGACTTGTTATTGAAAATCATATTACATAGATTATGATTTAATTACTTCAAAAACATATAATATTATTTAAATATCATACATATTCATAATATTAATATATATAATAGATATTAATACACTGATCATGGAGACGGCATGCCGTACCTACAGATGAATGTCGTTTCTGTTTTTCCTATCGTATAAGTGGTTGTAAGTGAATGAAATATATATATACACACACAAAGACACAGACACACACACAGATATATATAAATATTATTCAAGTATCATTTTTATGTCATGTGTTTCATTATTATTCATAATTTATATCTTTATAATCATTCATGAATGGTGAACGTGGAAGATGAGTCTCATCACGTCGTCGAGTGGGTAAGACATACATACACACGAGCAAAAATATCATTTACTTAGTGGTTTAATGGTTTGGATTTTTTAGAATATAATGTTTAAAGAAGTAATATTAGGTTATATTTATTATTTAATTAATTTTTGTTCATCATTATACACATCAAAATAATGTATAGATGAAAAATAGTTTGCACGACGACATGGAGACGGTAAGTCATACGTACGCACACAGGGTGACATTTTTTTTCATAGGATGGTTAAAAGATAAATATGGTTGAACCATAATCATATCAACATCCTAGAATATATTATATTATAGAGTTATTATTTTAGTGTGGTAACAACTTAGTAATAGGAAGTAGAAGAAGAAATGAACTTTGAAAAAATAGATAACACGATTACCTCTTCCCCGAGTGTCTCATTTTTATTTTCACAAAAGGACTCCATAATTTGGTTTTATTCCCAATGGGTGACCTTTGAGAATAATTTAAAGATGTTGGAAAGATATTTGGGTGGGGTTTGGCCAATAAAATGGGCTTTGGAGTTGTGGATAAGTGGGTAGCGGTGGTTCCCTTTTACAAGAGGGAGGATGGGAACTTTGGGAAGGTATTGACATATTGTTTTATTATAAATTTATTTTCGGTTACAAATGGTCCCAAACTCATTTATTTAAAATATAATATTCTTTTAGACCAGAATCCTCTTAAACAACAGGTTTTTGACATGTTTAGGTAACAAATTTATCCTTTTTTCTTTTAGCTTTAACCCTTAGATAAAAACAATAACTCTTTCCACGTCTTCTTGTTTTTTTTATAATATACGGTAACAATATTTATTATAAAATGACAAAATAACAATAAGTGGATCATTTATGAAATTTTAAAAATTATATAATTTAGTTTTCCAAATATTATATTTTTAGGACCATTATATCATTTAATAAATTAGTATATTTTTAAAAAACTCATTTATGATAATTTTGACACTATTTAGAAATTGATTTTTGATTAAGTCATAACAACGTGATTACATAGAACCAATGAAAAAAAATAAAAAAAAATATGTCAATATAATCCATAAAATTTGTCTATGTCATCAAAATAATCAAATTAAATTTATTTTGACATTTATAATATCATTTATTTGAAGCCTTTAATAATAAAGCAATCACTACATAATCATTGTGTCATAATTAAATTTATTTATTTAATGTATAAAAATTATAAATACAATATCATGATGTAGGAAATTTTTTTATTTTTATAATTAATCTTTATAGTCAAAGAGATAAATTAGAAAACCTTATATAAATTTTTTTAGTAAAAGATAAATTTTTATGTTATATCTTTCTGAACATTAAATCAATTCTTATAAAATGTCATTTTCACACCCATGTGTCTCCACAGAGTCAATAAATCAACCCAAGGATTCCCATGGTCGGAAATATCTCATAAAAGTTTATTAGGACATTTCATAGGGTAGTTTAGTATTATTATAATGATATTTATACCATTATTTACCAGATTTACCCTTTTACCATGGTAAATAAAAATAATTACTAAAGTTAAAATTCATAATGTCCAGAAATAAAAGGTAAATATTAACAAAATTTGAACATTATAATTCTAAATATGGAATAAAATTTCCCAAATCCAAAACACATAAGTTTCAGTAATTAATTTAAAATAATTCTTGTTCTCAAAACTAGAATGCAGGTTTTTAAGAAGTAATATCCATCAAAATATTGACATGTGTTTATGTACAATACAAATGTTAAATTACTCCCAATGACCATAATTAGATTAAACGGTAAAATATTAACTCAATTATACTTTGAAACCAATTAAAAATACAATATAGCAATATAAATAAATTAGATGAAAAGGCTGTTTTGAATTAAAATGCAGTATTTTTCACTATTCATCAAACATTGAATATTTTTAGAAAATTACCAAAATTTCACCATGATCTAACTTTTATATTTCGAATTCAAAAATGAATTCTATTTTGGAAAAAAAAAATTAAAATTTTAAAATGTGGTTAATAGAATTCAATAATTCTTTTTAAACGGCTACATTGATACGATGTCGTGTTCTTGAACTGGGGGTTGCATTCAACATAAGATATTGAATTATTTAAAAAGTACCATACCGTGGATTCTTGGGGTGTTACATTATCACTCCTTAAAATACTTTAATCCAATATATTTCTATAATATCATGAAATAAAAATATTTGGGTGGTTCCTCATCATATGTTCTTGAGGTTCCTACATCGCCTCTTCCATTTTATGGTTTCACAAAGGAAATTTTACTAGAAAATTTGTCTGATTTATCAACAATTGTTCTATAGTATCAAGAATATTGATAGTCTCTTCAATATATGAAATATCTGGTAATTTATATTTCATTATAGATGAGTACGTGCATTGGGTCTGACATGTATTTCCTTAACAGTAATATGTGGAACACATTTTGATATTTCGAGAGACATGGAGGGAATGTAATATTATAGGCTATAGATCATATTCGTTCTCGAATTTCTAAATGTTTGATGTACCTGGGTGTTAATTTACACTTCTTACCAAACTGCATAACACCCTTCCATGGTGATACCTTCATGAAAACATGATCATCAACCTGATATTTGAAATCCTTCATTCGGTTATCAGCATAGATATTTTTCCTACTTTGAGCTGGTTTGATATGGGTTTGGATATTCTTTACCTTCTTGATTTTTTCAACAAGAAGTTCTGGACCTACAAGTTTCTTTTCACCAACATCATCCCAACAAGTTGGTGTACGAAATATCTTTCTATATAACACTTTTTTGGGTGCCATACGAATATATGAATAAAAGTTATTATTGTAGAAATATTCTACTAGAGGTAAATACTGATTGCACATACCATGAATGACAAGTGAGAAGAATCTCAACATGTCTTTTAATATTTAAATAGCATGATCTGATTTTCCATTATCTTGAGGGTGGTATGCAGTGCTCAAATGAAGTTAAGTATCCATCGACTTCTGGATACTCTTCCAGAATTATTATATAAAATGGGTATCATGATCAGAAACAATCGACAGGGTTACACCATGAAGTCTTACAACTTCAGTAATATATAACCTTTATAAACATCCATGTGGTAAATATCCTCTCATACCATGAAAATGTGTTGACATGGTAAGATGATCACCAATAAAACATATTTCATCATTCCTTCTTTGAGTCTTTGCTAGCCACATTAACAATTCCATCATAATATCATCCCAATTACACATAGGTATATGAATAGGTTTCATGACTACTCTAGGATGTTGTCTTCCAGCCTTCACCTATTGGAAAATAAAACATTTTAACCCATAATAAAAAAGCTCCTTATTCATGTTGTCCCACCAAAAATATTCACTCAAGTCTCTATACATCATAGTTCCCCCAGGGTGTATAGAGAAATTAGAGCTATGAGCATCATTCAATAATTCCTTTTTTTCTCAGTTATAGAGGGGACACAAATCCTTTTTCCAAATTGAAAAATTGTGTCTTCAAATACGATATCGATCAATATACCATCATTAAAAACTGTAATTTTCTTTTAAAACTCCTCATCATTAGTCCGAGAACATTTTATACTTTATATTAAAGATGGCCTGGAAACCATTTAAAAAAGTAGTGACACTTTACCCTCAAAGATAATTCGCATATCCATCTTTACCAGATCCATTTAACTTAGGATCCCTTTCAACTCCCATTTTATTTATAACTCCATGGTACCTTCTGCTCAAGGAATCCACTAATTTATTTTCCTTCCCTGGGTGGTAGTGCGTTGTGAAATCATAATCCTTGAGTAGCTCAAGCCATAACCTTTTCCTCATGATGAGTTCTTTCTGTGAGAAAATATATTTCTAACTCTTGTGATCATCATTTATCTCACATTTTTTTCCATAGAGATTTTTTCTCTATATATTTAGAGAAAATATTAAAAAATATCACTAAAGATATTTAATTGGATAGTTTTTTTCATTGGTTTTAAATTTAATTGATTCATATGCAATAACCATATCATTCAACATAAGGACACAACCAAGTAATTTTGTTTGATGCATCACTCTAAATAAAAATCGTATCATTCCCATATGGTAAACTTAATATTGGAACATTGACTAATCTTCTATTAAATCCATCAAAACATTATTCTCACTCTTTTTTCCAAATGAATTGAACCACTTTAGGTGTTAACTCTTTTAAAGGGTTATCCAATTGGGAACAATTATCAATTAAATGTTGATAGTAACCTGCTAAACTAATAAAAATGTTTACATCAGTTATACTAGTAGGTACAGTACATTCTTGAGTTGCGTTTTTCATTGAAGGATAAACATAGATTCCATCATTGGAAACTATATGGACAATAAATTTTTTTTTCTTTTTCCAGAATTCACACTTGCTAAATTTTACATATAAATCTTATCTCCTGAGAGTCTCAAAAATTATATTCAAGTGATACTCATGGTATTCAACACATTGAGAATATATCAGAATATTTTCAATGAATACAAAAATAATCTTCAAGATATTCCTTGAATACTCTATTCAGTAGATCTATAAAAACTGAGTGTGCATTAGTAAATCCAAAAGGCATTAATTTATATTCTTAATGACCATACCTCGTTCGATAAGCTATCTTCATAATGTCTCCCTTATTCACTCATAATTAATGATATCCACTATGATGATCAATATTTGAAAGAATTTAGCTCCTTGAAGTTGATCAAATAAATCATCTATATGAGGTGGAAGATTATTGTTCTATATTGTAATCACATTTATTTCCCTATAATAAATACAAAGCCTCATGGAACCATCTTTCTTCTCAGAAAACTGAACTCAGGATCCCCATGGAGAAAAAATATGCAGGATAAATCATTTTTTCCCCAAATATTCATGTTTTTTAGCTCTACTAATTCCACAGTGGAAATTATATAAGGATTTTTTGATATTTTCCCTGCATCAGGGATTAAATCAATGAAATAACCAGCTTCACACTTTGGGGGGTGTCCAGGTAAATCTTCCGGAAAAAATCAATGTATTTTTTACAATAGGTAAACTCTCAATTTGAATATTTCCTACTTCATCGCTAGATGTTGATTTATCTTCCTCCTCAACAATCTCATTTAGTAAAGCTACTGGGGGTGGATTTTGATATGAATCAGGTGATGCAGATTCTGCTCTAAATATAACAGATTCTATATCATCCTCACAAATTTATATTTCATTCTTCTTATAATATATTTTCGCATCATATTTTGAAATCCAATTCATACCTAGGATTATATTGGAATATAAAATTGGTATGAAAACATAATTTACAATTAGGGCACATTTATATTCCAAAATAATAAGTACTTAACACATATTTACTGCGATAAGGTTACCACTAGGAGTTCTAAATGAAAATTCATTTTTCATAGTGAAGTGTAAATATCAATTTTTTAAAGAAAAAATAGAATATATAATGGAATTAAATGATCCATAATCAAATAATTTTTTATCTAAATTTTAGAAAATAATTAGTTTACCTGCCACCACATCATTAGGAACTTCTCCCTCAGTAGTTGTGATAACAAAATCATGGCCATATCCCATCCTCCTCTTCTATTGTATATTCCCTTGATGATTGGGGAATTAATTTGAATAGTGTCACATCTCTTTACAATTGAATCACTTGAAATCATTTATTTGTTTCTTCCCTTTTCATTAATGATCTGATTGTCCCTTATCTCTGCAATTATAACAAACTACCAATCCCTTCAAACATTTTCGAGGGTTCTTTTTCACATAGTTTCCACAAGATGAAAATCGTGGAAAATTATTCTTCTTATTTGATGCATTTCCTTTTTCATGGTTCTTAGATGGACTCTTATTGTCTTTTTTTTTCATATAAAATATTGATCCTCGAAAATCACCTCTTCGTATTTATGGCACAAAAAAATATATCATCATATGATGAAAAATTCTTTGAAACTAGTGCACTTCAAAGATTTGGCTTAAGAACTTCAAATAAGTGATCGATCTTGCACTCTATGTTGTGTATATAGTCTATAGAGAACCTGGATAACCTTGAAAAGGTAGGTTCTTAATCTAGAACACTCCATTCTTCCATTTTCTTTAAGCCAAGGAACATAATCTTCGTCTCAATTTGTTGATCACGAGGAATGTATTTATTGAAGAATATCTCCTTAAAGGTTCTCCATTCCACAAGTTATATTTATTCTTTATCCCTTATATTTTGCATCAATTTCCACCATTGATCAGAATAATCATTGAGACAATAGACTTCAAAAGTATCCTTTTCTATTTCATTGCATCCTAAGGCCATAAATATCTTTTCCAAAGACATAATACATTGTTCATCTACAATTGGATTAGTAGTTCCACTAAATGATGGGGGATTTTTTCACATAAAGTGATCCAGTATAGAAGATCCCCTATGAGGAATGTGCTTTTCCATTCGGGAAAGATTATTTATCATAACCTGATTAAGTTTCTCTAATATCACCATAGTTTTCTCTGTTCCAATACCATCTGTATTGGTTTCCTCTATAGGAAAACCCCATCAATTTCTTCGAGTAGGGATACCATTCATCCTAATAGGTTTTTTCTATATATAATGACACATATCAGATTACCTTATAAAATTATGAGTTTCAAATATCGTAAAAAAAAATCAACATAAATTAAAAATTTATGCGTCATAAATTATAATTTTTTTTAAATTGGGTGAATTATCATAAGTGTATCCCCAAATTGTAACTTAGGGTATGTTCCCTAATCTATGTTCTCTAAATATAGTTTTCAAGGTTTTCTCTAAATAACATTTGATACCAACTGTAATACCCAACCCCATATCACCTAAAGTCGATTCATTATTACTTTTCAATGGCATTATTACGAGGGAAAAAATCTATAAGGACATCACATTTCTTCTATATTGGAAATCCATATTACATACATGATACCCATAATACATTAGTAAGACAAAAATAAATCATGCTACACAATAATTGAAATTGAATACATCCTTCAAATATTAATAAATGTTCTCTTCTTCATAACATTTATAGAGAAACATAATAAGGGTCAGCTCAAACTCTCAGTAAGGGTATGTATAGTGTAATCAATAATCAATATATATGGAAAGATTGTTATTTGAGAACACATTCCATTTACAGAACTAGATAAGGAAAAAATAATATTGAAATTAAGGAACTGAAACATATTCTATAAAACAAAAAACTGGGAATGAACTACTTCCACAGACACGCCATAAAAAATTCACACTGATAAATTATAACTAAAATTAATCATGGGAAATACTTTACTCAAGGACATCATGACTCAGGAACATAGAAACCTATTTCCATCAAAAAGTTTTATAAGACAGTTTAAAATTACGTGTAGAAATCCATTTCGGCAACATATTTGTCTCACGAGAATATATCTATTTATTGAGGAGCTATATAATGTCCACGCACCACCCTTCATTTCCTATCCAATGTATTTCTCATATTGAATAATTAAATTAAATGATATGCCCTATCAAAAAACCATATTGAATTATTAATATAGATATATAAATAATATACATGAAGTAAATATTATAATATTATGATATTAAGGAGGTTCATGATATATTAACTCAAAAATTATAATATACACCGTATAAAAGGAACCAGGTGCATAACATTAAAATATGCCTCAAGGAAATGAAATTGAGATGAAATCACTTACCTCAAGTATGATACTCTCTGTATTTATCTGAACATCCTGTATTATTGTATTATTAACTTATATTATAATCATAATATATATATTATATCATATATAATTATTTTATTACTTTATATTACCCATTTATTAACAATTCCTTGTTAATACAACATTTCGGGTAACAATCGCATCGTTTTATCGTAGGTGTTTTGACTTGTTATTCTTGATCATATTACATAAATCATGATTTACTTACTTCAAAAATTTATAATATAAATTTATATAGTAGATATAAATACAATGTTCATGGAGACGGTAGGCTGAACATACGCATGAACGCTGTTTCTATTTTCCAATCATATGAATGGAAGTAAGTGAATGATATATATATATATATGTATATATATAATTTCAATAACATTATTATTTCATATATTTCATAATTATTCATAATTTATATCTTTATAATCATTCTTTTATGGTGAATGTGGAAGATCAATCTCATTGTGTTGTGGAGACGGTAAGTCGTATGTACGGATGAGCGACAATATCATTTCCTTAATGGCTTAATGGTATAGATTTGGATTAAATATTAACTTTAAATAAGTTATTTCATTTTATATTTATTTTTTAAATCATTTTTGTTTGTCATTATACCCATCTAAATAATGTATTGATGAAAAATAGTTTACACAAGGGCCTGGAAATGGTAATTCTTACACACGCACGCATAGTGATATTGTTTTTCATTGGATGAGTAAAATAGTAATATGGTTGTCCCATAATCATAAAAAAATTTCAAAATATAGTATATTATAGAGTTATTATTTTAGTGTGGTAACAAATTTGTAAGAGGAAGTAGAAGAAGAAATGATATCTGAAATAAGGAAGAAAACAATTACCTCTTTTTCAGGTGTCTCCTTTTGATTTGCACAAAATTACTCCTTAAGTTGGATTTATTACAATAGGTTTGCCTGTAGGATTAAGTGAAGGCTGTTTTGAAAATATTGGGGTAGGTATTTTCTGATCCAAATGGCTTTGGAGGTGTGAATAAGTGGGTAATGGTGGTTCCCTTTTATAAGAGGGAGGAGGGGCACTTTGGGAAGTTATTGACATGATTCAAATGGTCCAAAACTCATTTATTTCAAAGATATAATTTCTTTTGGGTCGAAAACCTCTCGACAAATAGGTTTTAGACAATTTTAGTTTACAAATTTATCCTTATCTTTTAGCTTTAATCCATAGATAAAAACATTAACTCTTACCACGTCTTCTTGTATTTTCATAACATATGGTTACTATATTTACTATAAAATTACAAATGAACCATTAGTGGATAATTAATGAATTTTTTAACATTATTAAATTAGATTTTCAAATATTATATTTTTGGACCAGAATATCATGTAATAAAATAGTATTTTTTTTAAAAACTCATTTATGTAAATATTGACAATATTATGGAATTTATTTTTTTAAAGTCATTAAAACATGATTACATCGAAATAAAATTCATTTATTAAAATATAATATGTCAATATCATCCAAAAAATTCATGGATGACATCAAAATAACCAAATTACATTTATTGTATCATTTATAATATTATTTATTTGATTACTTTATTAATGAAGAAATCACTACATCATCATTATGTAATAATTATATTTATTTATTTAACGTATAAAAATTAAAATAAAATATAATGATGTAGGAAATATCCTTTATTTTAATAATTAATACTTATATTTGAATATATCATTTGTAAAATCCCATATAACAATTGTTTTAGTAAAAGATTAATGTTTATGTTATGTTTTTCTACAATTTAAATTAATTATTATAAAATGTCATCTTCACACCCAGGTGGCTCCATGGGCTCATGAAATTGAAAAAAGGATTACTTTGGTCATAAATATCTCATCCAATTGGATTTAGAAACGTGTTAGTATATTTTAGTATTATTATAATATTATTTTTACCCACATTTACCAGATTTACCATTTTATCATGGCAAATAAAAATAAATACTGAAGTTACTATTCATAATGTATAAAAATAAAAGGTACCTATTTACACAATATGGAATTTATGATTCCAAATATGGAATTCATTTTTTAAAATTCAAAACATGTAAGTTTCATTAATTAAAAATTAATTCCTACTGTCAAAACCAGAAAGTAGGTTTTTAAGAAGTAATATCTATCAAAATATTGACATGTGTTTATGTACAATTAAAATGTGAAATTACTTCCTATGACCATAATTGGATTAAATTATAAAATTATTATCCAATTACACTTTAAAATAAATTAAATATAAAATCCAACAATATTAGTAAATCAGATGAAAATTCCATTTTGAATTAAAATGCAGTATTTTCTACTATTTATTAAAAAGTGAATCTTTTCAGAAAATTACCAATATTTCACCCTAAGATAATTTTTATATTATGAATTCCAAAATCAAGTATATATTGAAATATAATTTTTTTTTAAATTTCAAAATTTGGTTAATACCATTCAGAACATCTTTTTAAATAGTTACTTTGATAGGTTGTGGTGGGAATGAACATGGGGCTATGTACAACGCAAGCCATTGAATTATTTTAAAAGAAACATAGCATGAAATCTTGGGGTGTTACAATATATCTATTGAATAATTCCAAAATATTCCATATTTTAATAAATTGTATTTCTATCATTGGAACCAAATATGTTTATCGATTTTTCCATAAGCATAACACAACTATTTTGCATCATACGTCCATCATCATGTTATTTTGTATATGATGTATAACCATTAATAAAAAAAGTATATGATATAAAATTTTCACTTGGTCCCATGGCTAGAAAATGAAGTCTTTTGACAATTGAATTTGGATTTTCAGATAAATATTTATAAATTTTATCTCGAAAGAATCCTCTAAACAACTGATTATTTGTATTTGATGCCTATCCTTAATCCCTTGATGGATTAAAATCTATAAGAATTTATATTTGGGATAAAATTTATGGATCAAAATCTTCAAAAATAAGTAAAATATAAATGTTCACATTTTCCTTCTCTATCAATGTAATTATAGCAACATCTCTTCTAGAAATACCTTCACCCTTAAGGAATCTAATGTGATGAGACATTGGGAGACCGATGGTGTTATCAATTGATAGGTAACAAGTTGATAATTCGATGTCTTTATCAAAAATACGTTGATCTTCAATATGTCCTTTCATCAAAACTTGATTTTTGAAAAACCCTTTCAAAATTTTCATATTTCGTTCAATAGGGAACATTCATCTATATTGGATAGGACCACATAGTTGATCCTATCTAAACAAGTGAATCATCATGAGGACCATTATATAAAATAATTACAGTGGAGAAACATGTCTAATTCACAAAATATGTCTGAAACCTCATTATTGATTACCATAAACTTCATCGGTCAATAACTTTAATGGATATGGGTTTCAAATAAAAGAAGAGTTTGGTTAATGTATGTCATAAATCTTGAGGTAGAATGCAATGGAAAGCAACATGAATTAAGTATTGAATAGAAGCATGATAGACTTGTGATTTTAGTCTATGTAACTTCAAATTAACCATTCACATGATGTTATTAATATTTTTTTAATACCCCTATAAAACATTTACACTATTATGGAAATAAAAAAAATCAATTTTTTTATCTGGAGAGTGTATGCTACTAGAAGAAGAAAATGATATCATTTACCCTTCAGGAGTTCCAAATCTTCCCCTATCCCCATTTCAATCATTTTTGACCTAGCCTTGATTCCATTTTTTTATTGACATGAACATTTAGTAACGTTTAAATAACACTATCAAACACATTTTTTATATATGAATATCATCAATAAAATGTCTAACATACAAAACATTCCAATATAACAATTCAAAGAAAATTCATCTTTTTTACACCATGATTTCATAATCATTTTCAATAATTATTTCAAGAAAATAGTGTCAATATGTTTTACTTTATAGAAAAATTGATCACCCATCATTGAATATGGTGTTTTACTTTATTAAATATTCACATCCAATACTGTCATCCAAAATTGGGGTTTATTTTGTTGAGGTAAAAACTTATGATTCCCTAAAAACACAGTTTTCAAGGAATGTTTCTACTGAAGTGACTATGTTCATTTTTCACATATGGGACACCACAACATTCCATTTATTCTATAACCTGAAAAAATTCCATAAGAGGTGCAGTCATTAATCATCCCATAAAACATGGAACTCAATGTGAATTCGTCACCTATATGAGCATAATTCATTGTAACACATGTATATCACATCAATTTTTTATCTCTAATCAATGATTCCAAATGAACATTTATAAAATTACGGGGTTTAATTGATCCATATAAAAGTATAGAAATCCTAAATTATTTTTTATTCATGGATAACCATGGAAGGAAGGTATAATTTAAAAATATGATAGGCCATGTATTGTGATTAATGATCTCTACACCAAAAGGATCTATTCTGTTTGTAGATAATTCAAGATGAATGTTTTTTAGCCCATTTCCAAATTCACGATACTAATAATAATTTTTTATAAAATGAGGATAATATGCTGGATAAATTGGTTCCAATATTTAATTATTATAACTGAATTATGTGTTAATTGTCTCACAGCTTTCTGACATCCATATAGTCTTCAAAATCATGGAAGGATAGGAATGTGAAATATATATTTAAAAGGACTTGATCAATTTTTCATCTAACAATCCATTCCACACATAGGAAATTTTATGGGAGATTCAAGGTCCTTGAGAAACAATATTAAATAATTTGGAAAATCATGTAGTTTTTTTAGAGTTCATTTATATTAAACAAAGCATTAGTTTTGTGTCATATGTTTGACATGGTTGTTCATTTTATTCTGGTACCATATCTTCTAGGAGGCCAAGTAGTTCTATAAAGACGGTGTCACTCCATCCGCTACTAGTTTTAAAATAAAATAACTCCAATATAGCTAAAAATGTATTGTAATCAGTACAACCAGTATAGAATGGTATCATTACTCAATTATTTAACATCTCAAACAAATTTGGACAAAAAAGTTCATTTTAAATTTCGATTTTCATTTATTCCATGAAATATCCATCATCATTTACACTAATATTCATATCAAATGGTTCATAAATCATAGTATCATCCCAATTAGTGTGCATGTTCAATTTTTCCCCATTTTTAGTTAAACATTTATAGCTATGATATATTCCGTGACAAATCAAATTCTCTTCCAAATCTTCCAAACTAATTTTCCCTGAATAACAACAATGTAAACATTGAAAAAGAATTTGGGAAGGATTGTATATATTTTCAATTGAAAACTTTAGGAACCTATTAACACCATATTCATAATATATTGTCAAATGATTAGTTTGAATCTATCTTTGATTCATATCTCTCCTATTGGGTTCATAAAATTTTCATTTTTACAATAAATAAATAAATATTTTTAAAATATTGAATATACTTGGTGAAAGTTATAGATAATTAATAAAATGGAAACAAAACATTTTATTGTTTCAAATAATTTTAGTATGCTTTGATGAAAATGTGTAATTTAATTTACTTAAATTATTATTCCACTATTGTAGGTGTTATCTTATGAATTCATTAAAAGGAGAAAGTTATAGACAACTGTAATCCTCATCAAATCGTCTCACTAACATTTAACATTACATTTTTTAGTTTAGAAAAAATCCTCCATCTCTTGTGGACATGAACCTATATTACTTGTAATACTCTAATCAGTAGTAATTTATGATATGGATAATGCTCCAAGTAGTACATGGAACAAAAAATAGACGGGGGATGAGTCACAAGGAAACAAATTGACATGAAAATTATTTAGGATATGATTTTGATTAGGATGATAGTTTTAATGAAATAAATACATGCAAGGCTGGAATCAATGAATGAAATGTCATTGGTGATCAGACAGTTTCGATGAAAACTCGAAGGAGAAAGACTATATGAATACACCTATTTTTCCAATGTATAGCCTAAATCACATTGAGAGGCTGACAAGGATGATAATTGGATCAATTCCAAGCATGAAGAGAATGATTCAAATAAGAACAATGTGACATGGGAAATTATTTCAAGTATAGAAGAAAAAAAATATTATCATAACCTGGTGGGTGTTTTGTAATAAAATCATTGACTGTGGAAAAAGGGAACAAAATAAATAATTGACAGTGTCGAAGTGTAATTCCAAGGAAAATGGAATTTTATATTAATGATAAAATTACACCCGTATCCCTGTTGGAAACTATTTTAATTGTTGTAGATATTTCATTGAAAATGAAGTTAAAGGTATACCAAATCGATTGAAAATCTGTTAGGATTTATTGTATGTAAATGTTTTATATTAATTTTATCTCTTTTGAATTTTGTTTTGATAATTTAATTTTAAAACTTGTGTTAATTATATTTTCAAATATATTATTCTTTCTAAATTTTGACTCACTGTTGAAACAAGTCACCATTGAAATGAGTAAAAGTTGAAACGAGTCATCATTGAAACGAGTCACAGTTGAAATGATTCACAATTGAAATTATTCACCATTGAATCAAAGATAAATTTGAAATGATTCACCTTTGAAATGATTCTCCATTTAAATGAGTCATCGTTGAAATTATTCACCATTGAAATTATTCACCATTAAAATGAGTCATTGTTGAAAAGAGTCACTATTGAAATGAGTCACTATTGAAATGATTCACAATTGAAATGAGTAAATGTTAGATGAGTCACCATTTCCATCCACTGTTGGCTTTCTACAATGGTGAGACAATAATTCACCATGGACTTCAAATGGTGAGTATATTTTTTATTATTTAAAATTTTTACCATTTGATCATAGATAATCATGATGTAGTTAGTTCTGTAAAACTCTATTGAGTTTTTCTTAAACTCACAATGGTATGCCAAATGAGTCACTATTGGATTATTGAAACCACATGTAAAATGAGTCACTGTTAATCATCCACTTGTAAGAAAATTTAATTTTTTAATTTACCTCTTCGAAATTTAATTTCTATAATTTTATTATTTGGATCTTAGAATAATTATTGTAGTATTTCATGATTAAAATAATTATTTTGAAGTATTAAAAAGTATTATACAAACATCAAAATTTTTCATACGATTCTCAGTTTTAATGCATTTTTGATTAATTTTTAAAATAGAAATTTCATTGAATTAATTAAATTTATATTCAATTTAAATATGATAAATTTTTTTACTAATTATATTAATTTTTTTGAAAAATAATTTAATTTTATTTAATAGCCTGATTGTTTTTTTGGAATTCACTATGTTTTTTATTCAACTGATCATAATATAATTATTTCTATTATTATTTAACAAGTATAATGTAGTGAGTGAATATATATACATTCTTTTGGGACTCTATTTAAATGTTCTTGTAGAAACCTTCAAAGGGAATCCTATAAAAAGGGCTATACAGATCATTCAAAAGTGAGATAGTGACAAACAAGAACCATGTGATACTTTTAATTTCTCATGCTACTCTCAAAAATCATATCACGATCATCTGTGAATTCCACCATCTGCATGGATCATAAGGAAATCATTATTTACATTCCTTCCATCAAGTGACCGATGATCTTGTGCTACATACCTCAACAACTATCAAATAGTCTAATGTTCTTAATTTTATTTTTTTACATTGTGTAATTCTGTAATCATTTATTTGTATATATTCAGTGTCTAGTTTATGATTTTACCTTTCATAAGAAGGATTTCTCATTCTCTGGTTAGTCTACCACCCAAAATTAAGGCTTGGGTTGTGAATCTTGAATAAAAGTATGGTAAACGAAAAAGTGTTCTTCTATAGTAATGATGAGGTTGTCTCTCTTGGTAATGTAAAATTTGGATTCTATAATAGGTTATCTCACATTAAAAAGTGAGGTTTACAGGGCACCAGTATCCACGAGGAGTGGAAGAGACTAATAAGTGGATGAAGATATTTAGATAGGAACAACAATAAAAAATATGTCTATTGGTGTTATTTATTTTCTTTAACTTCATCTATTTCATTAAAAATAACTTTACAACCATGAGGATTGTTTTTTTAATAATTGATAATTTCTAGCAATTGGGAATAAAATTTAAAAATGACCATTAAACCCCATATATTTTATTTCTTTAATAATTATAATGATCCAAAAATTTGTATTACATATATTTTATTATCTGTATAGGTTTTTTATTAAAATAATTATTCTATTACTTATCTATTATCATTACGATGATCCTAAATTCTATACATAATATGCTAAAAATCAAAAGAATATATTCCTTTCAAAATGGAAGGTATCAATACCCATGACGGATAGATATAAAAAAACCCGTTATTCAATTGGAGTTACTACAGTTACTGGAAGGAGACAATTAAAGCATACTTGAAGAAACTAAGTGTTGAACACAGGTCCATAATAGAGGAAGAATACAAGTTACCTGATGTTAATCTAGAAACACTTACTGGTATTGGAATGGTGAGATATGAATTAAATTACAAGGTTATATATATTTTTTATTGTGATATTAGTAGTAATTTATAAAACCATGTACCAGCTTATAAGACCGCCCATGAAATATAGAGGATTCTACAAGTGACCCATTATAGAACTGATAAGTTGAAGAGAACTATTTGGAAATGCTCCAACCAAAATATCCAGATTTCAATATTGGTGATGAAGAATCTTTGAACCATATATTCCATCGGTTAATGAGAATAAAAAACTGGATGAGTGGTCTTGGTGAACCCTTGGACAATACTGATCAAGTATAAAGAGTAATAATATATCTTCCTAATAGATACCATGTAAAGAAGGTTTCTTGGAATGAAAGGAGGAACTTTAAGGAATACACTCTGGATGAACTAATTGGATCCCGGATACAATATAAGTTTGATACATTAGTAATGAGGAGTCTACTAAAAGAAAATTTATTGCCTTTAATTCTAAAATTGTTGATACCTCTAATGACTCTGAATCTGATTTTTAGGATAGTTATAAGGATATTTACCACTTCTATAATAAAATTGTAAGTACATGAAAATAAATATGGGAAGAGGTTATTCGAGAAGAATTTTAGGAATGACAATAGAAAATGTAATTTTATCAATAATAGTGATATTTCAAAATTAACCTATTATGAGTGAGGGAAGAAATTCCATATAACGACTGACTTCCAAAAACTTAAATATTCTAAGAAAGACAATGTAAAAAAAATAAGGAAAGATAAACAAGCTCTGTTTGGATGTTGGGACTGCTCAGATGGTTTTGACAGTAATAGTGTTTTTGAATTTTAATAGAATTAAGTGAACTTAACCACGACAGGTATTCAAAATGAGGTAAATTACTCTCTTTTTACTCATTAAATATATCCAGATGTTAGTGATAAAAATGATGTATCTATAAATGAAAATTAAATGTTTTATGATTCATTATATTATTCTGATTCTGAAAATAAGAAAAAAAAATAAATCTTAATGAAATTAAAGATTTAAATGAGGGTAGATAATTTTTTATTGAGAAATATAATGATTTAAAATCTAGGAACAAGAAGATATCAAAATAAAATATTTCATTTAAATGAAAATTTGGAAATTTGGAAATCTACAATTCCATGAATAATAATTCTAGAGAAGATCAAAATTATGAACTGTTGAAATTAAATTTTGAAAATGAAAGAATTAATGATTTTATGGCTATTAATGATAAAATTCAAGATAAAAGAGTTAATTTGATTGTTGATTATTTATAGAAAGTGTAAAATGAATGCAAGAAAATAATGCAACAAAATAATGAACTGTGAAGTACTCTATCTCGTATAAATGAAAATGTATTTTCAGATTTATAAAATATTCAAAAGGAAAACATGGATTTAAAAGATGAAGTGGTTAATCATAAAAAAAATTATCTATCTATGTAAATGGTAAAAAATATATTATAAGATGATGAATTCAATGAGATTAAATAAAAATAAGTCTAGATTTGGTTAACACAATTTTAATAGTAGCTTAAATAAATATACTTTTGTTAAAATCTTGAAAGGAATCATTTCATGGGTAAGATATTTTAAATTCAGAATGCAAGGTAATTGTGCTAATGATAATTCACTAAGATTTACCCAATATTTTTGGAAAACTAAAAAATTTATTTAAAATTATTTACTTTTGAATAAATCCTCTAATAAATACATTAAATCTATATGGGTTCCAAATTTTATGATACTAACCAAATTCAACCTAAGTTGGCATGGGTGCCAAAATAATCTATTTATTGAATAATTGCCAGAAATATGTGTTGGATGTATCATAGACTCATGATACATAGATAATGGATAATACAAGAACATGACATGTGATATTATTATATTTATATCATTTAATACATGTGATGGTGGTAGTTTTACTTTTAGAGATAACACTAAAGGATGGATTAAAGGTATTGGCGAGGCAGGTTTTTGAAAAACTATAATAATCTTACAAGTAATATCTTTAGATTGTTTGAAATATAATATTTTAATTACATCACAACTGTGTGATGATGGTTCAAATGTAGTTTTTGAAAACGATAAATGTAGAGTTCTAAAAAATAACATAGTTTTATTTCTTACAAGTAGAAAAGAAAATGTTTATTCTGTTAATCTTTTTTAATTAACCAAAAAATAGGTAAATTTTTTGAATGCTGTAAAAAAAGATGATGTACTATGGAATTTGAGGAATAGGAATGATTATTTCATATTTATTTTTAAACTATAAAAACATGAAAAAGTTTTCCAATTACTAAGACATCAAACTAGTAAGTCCTATCTTTTTGATTCCATTTTAAAAGGAAATCAGCACAAATAAAGATTTAAAAATATTAAAAATGTTTGTACTATTTAATGAATAGAATTACTGCATCTTGACTTGTTTGGAACAATTCAATATTCTATTTTAGGAGGAAAAAGTTATGTCTTAGTTATTTTATAAGATTATTATAGTGTTTTATCTACTTATTTCTTATCTCATAAAAATGTAGGATTATCCAAATTATATGCTTTAGATAAACTTATTTACAATTTAAAAAACACATCAATCGTCTCTATCAGATGTGATAGAGGTAGAGTGTTTTTAAACATAGAGTTCTACATGTTTTTTTTTGATTATAATGGCTAGAAATATTTATTCTCAGGCCCTAGGACACCACAACAGTATGGTGTTATAGAAATAAAAATGGTCCATTCATGAAATGTCTAAATCCATGATAATAGAATATTTTGTCACAATTGTTTTTTAGGTCGAAGATGTAAATATAGATTTACATGTGTTAAATAGATTATCTATTAGACTATTTCTAAATAAGACACCTTATAAACTATTAATTGGTTATAAACCTAATGTAGGTTATTTACAGGCCTTTTGTTGTAAAGTGTTTATCATAAATACTAACGATAAGTTTGAAAAAGTTTAATAGAAATCAGATGATGGAATTTTATTTGTATATTTAGATTCTAGTAAAGCTTATAGAACTTTTAAAAAATCCTCATTAGGTTTGTAAGAATCTATTCATGTAAATATTAATGAAAATTGATCTAAAAATAAGGATTTTTGGTTTTAATTGAAAATGATGAATACAGAAATTTGAAATTTGGTGATCATAGTGATCATGAAAATAATAAATATTTAGTTTAGGTGAGGAAACCACTTCTCAAACTAATCCAAAGGAATAGAAAACCTTTAAAGATCACTAAATTAAAAAAGTAATTGCACATGTTGAATCTGGTGTTCAAACCATAAAATCTATTAAATATTATAGTTTTAGTTATGCTTTTGTAGATAATTTTGTTCCAAAAAATTTTAAAACCACTTTAACTAATTAAAATGGGATTAATTTCATACATGATTTTCTAGATCAACGTAAAATAAATAAAGTGTTGGATTTTTTTGTTTACTTAAATTTACACTTTTTATAGAAACCTAATGGATTTACCAGAATAAACTTATTGTGCATGAAAACATTGTTAAAAATATAGCTTGACCAGTAAATCTTATTTATTCCCAAGAAGAGGGAATTCACTATGAATATTGTTTTTATCCTCTCACAAGGATGGAAGAAATTATAATACTACTAGTATTTACTAGTTTTCAAAATAAAACATTATTTCAAATAGAGGTCAAAAGTCATTTTTTAAATTGAAATATGTTAGAGGAAGTCTATGTAATAAAACCTCATAGTTTTGAAAATGTTTATTTTCCCAATCATGTTTATAAACATAATAAATTGATGTATGTTATCAAACAAGCTCCAAGAACCTGGTATGAGATACTTACACAGTTTTTATTTAATAATGATTTTTCTAAAAGTAATATTGATCCAACCTTGTTTATAAAAAATGTTTCAATTGATTTAATACTTATTCAGATTTTTGTAGATGATGTAATATTTATTTCAACAATTTTTTATTTGTGTAATGATTTTTCTATTATTATGACTATTGGATTTGACATGATCATCATGGGTAAATTGATGATTTTTTAGGGATTAAAAATTAACAAAAGGAATGATGGTATTATTTTTAATCAAGAAATATATGCTAAAGATCATGTAAAAATATATAGTTTAGATTATAGTAAATCTATGAAAATACCCATGAGCACTAATTTTAAATTAGACATAGATGAATATGGAATGTCTATTGACATTAAACAATATAGAGGGATGATTGGTAGTCTGTTATGTCTCCCTGATTGAAGGAGTGACAACATGTTTTCAGTATGCCTAAGTTATAGGTTCCAGTCTATCCCCAAAGAATGTAACTGAAAAGATATTAAAAGAAAAATTAGATACATTAAAGTTAATATTGGTATTGAAATGACTTATTCAAAAAAATTCATATACTATCTTACATTAACTCTAACATTGGAGGTTTTAAACATGAAATAAAGTGTACCACAGGTATGTCTCACTTTCTTGGAAAAAGATTAATATCTTGGATCTCAAATAAACAGATATATATAGCACTATTAAAATATTAGGATGAATATGTTTCTACTACTAGCTATTATTCACAATGTATATAGAATAAAAAGACCATGTATGATTTCAATATTTGATTTTACAAAATTTATATCCAACATAATAATTATAAGGATATTTAAATTTCTGAAAACCCTCTTCAACATTATATAAAAAAATAGATAGAAATTTGATTTCATTTATTAAAAGATCAAGTAAATAAAGGTGATATTTTCTTAGAATTTATTCCCAATGATAATTAGTTATCATACATTTTCATTAAACATTTAGATTATTCTAAATTTGAAAAAATGAAGTCCTAATTAGGATTGTCTAATGCTTAAATTCTTTGTTAGAATATTTCCTATCTATATCTTCTTTATAAACCATATACCTAATTGTTTTTATAAAGGGTATTCTTTTGCTTAAAATTATGATTAATGTTTGATAAATTTCAAAATGTGGGAGATTTATTTTGAATTTTTTTTTATATTATGTAATTGACAAAAGGGGATTTGTTTTAGAATTTAATGTATATAGAAGTTTTATATTAATATTACATATTATAAATTATGTTTTGATAAACTATTTAAAAATTTATGTTAATTAAATATTCCAATATATTATTCCTTCCAGAATTTGAGTCACCATTGAAATGGTTCACCATTGAATGTGGAATTGTTGAGATGAGTCAACATTGAAATGATTAATTGTTGAAACGAGTCACCATTGAAAGGAGTTACTGTTAAAATGATTCACCATTGGAACGAGTCACCATTGAAAGGATTCACTATTGAAATGATTCACCATTGAAATGAGTAATCGTTAAACGGGTCACCATTTCCTACCACATTTGGCTTCAAAAAACGGTAGGCCAGTAAGTCACCATTTTACATCCAATGGTGAGTAACTTTTTTATTATTTAAATTGTTTCCCTCTTGATCATAGATAATCACGATGTTCTTAGTTTTGTACAACTTGATTTAGTTTTTCTTAAACTCAGAACAGTATGTCAAATGGGTCAACATAAGATTCATGCAATGGTAGGTGAACTGAGTCACCATTGGTCATCCACTGGTAAGGAAATTTACATTTTTATATTTCTTCTTCATAATTTAATTTCATTAATTTTATTATTTGGATGTTAGAAAAATTATTTTATTATTTTATTATTTAAATTATTATTTTAAAGTGTTAAAAAAAAATTTTATGCATGAAACTTAATATCTCATACCGTGCTCTATTTTAATGAAATTTTGATGCATGTTTAAAATAGATATTTCACTTAATTAATTAATTTTTTTCAATTATAATTTAATTATAACATGGTACTAATTATATTAATGACTTTGAATAATATTTTAATGTTATTTAATATAATGATTATTTTATGTTTTAATTAACCATGTTTCTAATCACCTCCTCACAATAAATTTTTTTATGTCATTATTTAAAAAGTGTCATTCAATGAGGGAATATAGATACACAATTTGTGGATTATTTTTAAATGTTCCCAGAAAACTGTTCAAAGAGACTCCTGTATAATGGTCAATGCAGTTCATTCGCAATCAAGATAATAACGAATAATAACTGTGTGATAATTATGATTTCTCTTTCTACACTAAAAACTCATTTTGCGATCATCTACGACTTCCACCAGAAATTGTGATCATAAGAAGGACTACATATTATTTATTACTTCCCTCAAGTGATAGATGATCTTGTTCTAATTACATGAAAAACTATCAGATCATCTACTGCTTTCCATTTTATTTGTTTACTTCGTGTAATTATGTAATATTCTATTTGTACAAATTCATTTTTTGGTTTTTGATATTACCTTTAAAACACAATTTTTTCTAATTCTATGGTTATTCCACCACTGAAAAAGAAGGCTTAGTATGTGAATCATAAACAAAAGTCAGGGAAACAAAACATGGTAGTCTCTGGTAGTAATGGTTAGGTTGTGCATCTGGGTATTATATAAGGCAGAGTCTGTAATAGGTTATCACACCTTTAAAATTGAGGTTTAGTGGGTACCCATATCCTTTAAGAGTAGAGGTTATTGATTAGTAGACAAGGATCATTATATCCTAACCACTAAAATTATTCTATGTATTGGGGAACATTATTTTTTTGGTTGCATCTGTTTCATTACAAAGAACACTGTCACCACAAGGATTGTTTTTCATAAACATAGATAATTTATGGTAACCGTGTTTAAATATTGAAAATTACTATTCACCCCCTCTTTTCTTTTCTACAGAAATATAAAGATGAAAAAAATATATTCCTCAAGGATGTTCTTAAGGGGGTATTATACATTGATAAATTGGATGGGATTATTATGGTTGAAAATGAGAGAAAGTTGTTCTAGTTAAAAAATTATTTTTATATGATTAAGAAATCACTGGGGACATGAAATTTAAGGATGGATCAATATGTAAGAAGGATTTATTATCAAGTAAGAAATGATCACATCCTGTACATCAAGAAGGATAATGATTTATGGATGTTGGTACTCATATATATCGAATACATAATATTTTAGATTGAACAAAGAACATTGAAATTTTTTTGTGGATCATACAAAGTATGATACCAATATGTCTATGATTGGTGAGTTAAACATTTTCCTTAGTTTATAGGAGAGTCACAAAAATCATATCACATTATTTTCACATTAAAAATATGAAAAAGCGGTTCCCATATGATTTGAAATGGAATATTCCAAACCAATGAAGATACTAACTGCTATATGGATTTTTTTTCAAAAGATAATGATTACAAAGAGGTAGATGAAAGGAATATGGGTATTGGGAGCCTATTATACCACAAAACATGTCCCATCATTTGGATTGATATATTTCATGTCTCACAGTATCAATGTTGTCCCAAGAAGAGCCACATGCTATTAGGGAAGGTGATACTTCAATATATCTAAACAAATATGAATATTCAGTTTTTTTATTATAGGATAGTGTAGATGGAGTTTTTTTCATACAAAGATGTGGGATGGAAATATTTAGTGGATAACTAAGAGAAATTATAGATATTGATAAACCAAGATTTCATTCGAGCCTCGGTTTAATTCAAACCGTGAATCATTCGAGCATTTGATTCGAGCCTTGAATTATTTGGAGCCTTAGTTCTAGCCTAGATTCGAGAATGGATTTGAGAATGAGGAGAACCAATAGTTGGTGGATTCCAGAGAGAGCTTCATATATCACGAATTAGTTATCTATGGATGGGTTTCATAAAATAGATTTGGACACTTTTATGAGCACTTCAAAAAAGTGATGATAAATATTTTTTTAATCAGTGAAAATTTAATAAATGCTGATCGAAGGAATCCTTATCATCACTAATTTTTTATTACTGATAAAGATAGTTTTTATCAGTGTATTTTTGGGCTAATAAAGATATATATTTATCTGATATTAAAGGAACTAATAAAGATTCCTTTTATCAGAGCTTATTACTTAAGCGCTGAGTAATGATTTATAATTATAATTATTAATAATTTTTTTAATTAAATATATATATATATATAAACTTAATATATATAGTAAATATATAATTTATTTAAATATATTTTTTTGTTATATTTTTATAATTATTTAAATATATAATTATTTATTTATAATTATATAAATAATTTAAAAATACAATATTTACATCATTATATATATATATATTTAATAAATATATTAAAATATAATTATAATAAATATATTGATTAATAAATAAATTTATTATAAATTTTTAATTATTTAAATATAAATAATTATTTATTTATAATTACATAAATACTTAAAAATAATAATATTTGGTTATTTATTTATAATTATAAATGTATAAATATAGTAAGTATGTATTTATAAATATATTTACTTATAAATATATTTTTAACATTATTAATGAATAATTAATCTTTAGTACATGCATGTTAAAAATGAGTGAAATTGAATTATTAAAAAATAGTACACTTTAAAAATATTGAAAAAATGTATATGTTTTACTAATAAAATATAATTTTTTTTAAAATGATATATATTGAAATAGAGATGAATAAATATTGAAAACATTAAAAAATAGTAAATAAATATATATTAAATAAATAATAAAAATTTATGAAATTATCAAATAACAAAAAACAACAAATAAAAAATAAAACATATTAAAACTGAATAAATAATACACAACTTTAATAATTTTAACAATAAATAAAAAAAATTACTGATTAAAAACATAATATATTAGATGTGGCTTTATATAATGATATTATAAAATGAAAAATAATAGTTGAATAAATTACATAAATATTAGGTGTATGTGTTCTCAAAGAATATTATATATTAAGTCATCACTACCGAATGTTAGGTCCTAATGCTCTATTTTCTAGAAAGGAATTAATTGTGATATAAATGGTCCAATACATCTACCATTAGAACCCTTTAATAATTTTATGATTTTGATTTAAATTTCATGATCATACCTCATCTACAGCCCTTCATGGATAACCAACAAGATTGAGGGTGACACCCTAAGGTCAACTCAAATAGGGAATAAGATTGTGTAAAAAATGGTAAAATAAATTAACACATTTGTGAAATTTATCTAGGAAACCACGATCAATATGTAAATATAGAATACATAAGACTAGATTGTTATGATATATAATTTGAGGAACCCTTAGGGGGTAAATTATGGTTTTGAAAAAATTTAAATATTTTTTCACTTAACCCTCGCCCATTATCGTAGATTGTCCCCTCATTGGATAGAATAATGTTCAATCTATCATTTACTCTCAAATACATTATCACATAATATGAAAGTATGAATACATAAATTAAAGCACGTGAACAGAAAATATATTACATAGTTAAACCATAAAATGATATATTCAAGGAAAAAACAACAATCATGTTCCAATTTACAGAAATCCACTATCAGGAAAAAATCAGTGGATAAAAGATTTAATAATAATGAATCTTCTCAAATGATCACTATAATTACAAAATATTTATTGATTAAAACTACATTAAAAGAGTCACTCCTATTGTCTCTTTTACTACATACATCTTTAATATTATAAACAAATTTTTGGGATTATATGAATATTCTAGATTAGTGTATATAACTAAATTACTATTCATACCAATACCATATGTTATGTTACGTTGAATTTCACTTCATTTCATTATGATTCTCTATGTCTAGTGGTGATAAATTCATTATCAATAGTTAAATCTATGAATTCCACCCAATCTTCTCAACAAATAAAAAGAAAACTTATGGTTGAGAAAAATACTTCATTGGAATTATGTATTCTCAACTATGAATTATTCTCTACAACCTAAAATATCTGGAACTTCGTCACTAATGAGGCTTCCTTCATAACCAATTGAATTCGTTATTGATCATATTAGATAATTTTCTCTATATATAGTACTAAATCACCTTGTATGTTTTAATTTCTCTCATACCAATCTTCTATAAACCCCTTAATGTTATTTTAAAATCACCTAAACCTCTATGTATTTATTCAATAGATAGGATCAACTCATTCCCATATCGTGTTTTGAAATCATGCTAGGTATCTTATGAGCCATCTTGGTCAACCCATGTTCTAAGAAATGAAAATGGAAAATATAATGGCCCGAAGGGATTCCCTAACACCTTTGGCCTAAAACACTGGGATATGACACGAAATGTACTCTAATTTGAATGATTTTTTATGATTCACCTTAACCACATGTTAGTGGAATACTGGTTGTAGGTTGGTGTGTAATAAGAGAATCAACTATTTACAGTCGAGTTAAGATGCATAAAAACCGTGGTGTCACATTGTTTTTTTCAATCTAGTTAGTTTCGTGATGCTGAGACACCCAACCTCATGCACATAGATTAGGAGATGTTTCTGGGTATTGTTGATGTCACCACAGAATCATAGAGACAAAGGTGTACTAGGTGTTCTCATGGAAAAATTATACAGAGTACTACAACAAGGTGTTTTTTGTAGGGATCCATGACATGGAGCTAAAACAGGGACAACGACACTGTGGAGTTGTTTTTTTGGGTGGATGGACATTGTCGAGTGAATTTTTTCAGACCAAGAGAGGAGGAATGCGTAGGGAAGGAGATGAAAATGTATAAATATATATACTAAATATTTTATTTAATGATAACTGATATATATATTTATATATTTAAATGAAAAATAATAATTTAAATTAAAATATGATTCCTAAAATTATAATATTTTAAAAAATAATATGTATTTTAAAATATATTATTAACCAAATAAAACATATGATAATTTAAAATTTATAATACTAATTAAAAAAGATTTCACATAACACATGTAAACATTAAAATAAAAAGTTATATATTTTATACAAGTGATAAAATATTAAAACAATAATTTTGTTAAGTAGAAAATTGTACTTAAAAGATAAGAATGAATTATTAAGTAGGAAAAATAATGATTTAATAAAAGGTAATGTGAGTTATTTTTTTAATCAATTAAAAAATTTTAGAAAAATATTTAGAAATTTTAAATTTAAATAGATGAATATATGAAAATAAAAAATATGAAAATTAAAATTATTAGATTTTTATTTAACTAATCAATAAAAATAATAAAAAATAAACTCTCATTAAAAAAATCTCCAACATTATGTAAATTTCAAAATGAAATAAAAAACATTCTCCCTAGTTTTTAAAAATTAGAAAAAATAAAAAAACATATAAAATATAATAATAATTATATTTAGATAAATAATAAAATTTTAGCATCTCATTAAAAATTAAACCTCAATTATACCTATTTTATACATTAAATTTCCAAACATCATAGAATCTAATTCTTTAGTAAAGATGACTGTATGTTTATTTTCTATTTGAATGTATTCAAGAATGATATCCCATTTATCAAAATGATCTCTAAAAAAGTAAAATCTAACACCTATATGTTTGGTCCTAAAATTCTATAAAATAATCTTAGATATTTAATTAAATAATTTATTGTCACAGAATATAGTAATTTTATCTAAATAAAAATCTAAATCAAATAGAGTTTGTCTTATCCAATGAATTTTACCAAAACAATATGGATTAGAAAATTCCTTAGCCTTAGCTATGGATAGTTAAAATGATTATTTCATTTTGGAAATCCATGATATTAAACATTTTCCTAGTAATTGACACATACATGGTGTTATTTTCTAATCCATTATAAAGTCTCCAATGTTAGAGTCAGAATAAGATAAAAAATTGAAATTGATATTATTGGAGTAAAATAAATAAGTATTGATAGTTCTATTAATATATCTGAATATTATTTTCATATCCTTTATGTGACTTTACTTTAGATTATATTTGTATCTTACACAGAAACCAAATGAAAACACAATGTTATTCATTGATGATGTAAAATAAAATAACATTCCAATCATTTGTTTATAAATTTTATCATTCATAGATATTCTTGATTCATCCACACCAATTTTAAATTTGTTTTTGATTACTATTATCATAGTTTTACATAAACTAATATTGAATGTTTATAGTAAATATTTATAATATTTTATTTAATTTAAAAAAATCTATCATTTACTATCTAAACAATTAAAACCAATTAAAAATTTTAATTCACCCATTAGGTTCAAATCAACTTTATTTATCATTGATTTTGAAAACTCATTACTATAAATATTATTGTTAGATATAAATATAATATCATCAATATATATTTTATCAATTAAAATATCATTAGAAATGTTATTTAAATTTTAGTTTAGATCGACTGTTACATTTTAATAATAATTTGTTAATAAAAATATAGATAGTCTATTATACCATGTACATGGAGCTTTAATTAGATCATATAAATGATTAAACAATTTGAAAGATTATTTGAAATTTCATTATTTTTGAAACCTGGTGGTTGATTAACTTATTTTTCCTCTTCTTCATGAGAAATTTTTCATTTAGAAAATGATACTTTTAGATCCATATGAAATTGTTTAAAATTTTGATAAATTTAAAAAGCTAATATAATATTAAAATATTCAGTTATAGAAATTGGTGTAAATGAATCATCATAATAAATAACATATTCTTGTTATTAACCTTGAATATCTAATCTTTCCATATTTATAACTATATTACTAGACATGTCCAATTTCTTTCATAAAATCTGTTTCGTTCCAATACATAATTTATCTATATGTAACTCAACAATATTACAAAATTTATTTCTATCGAATTCATCAACTTCATTAGGAATAAAATATATCCACTTTTATCATTCATTTATTCATAAATATTGTCACGAAAAAAAATAATAAAAGAAAAAATTTCATTAATAATCCAATCCAATATTCTAGTTTTTATTCCAGATTCAACATTAACAATTATGATATCTAAATAATTAAATCTGTCTGTTTTCTAATTCAGTGGACCAATTTTAGAAGGTATGAGCTCCAACTCAACTGATACATTATTTTTTTCAGGTTTATCTTCCTCAAAGTTGAATTATTTAAATTATTCAAGAGGATAAATAGAATCTACATTTTGTTTTTCAATATTCTAAAGGAATATTACATGAAAATATTCCTCTATTATCATGGTTATATTATTATACAATCTATATTATTTAATATTATTTGAATATCATAGAAAAAAATTAAACACTTTTGGAATCTTTCCCAAATAATATTTATTATTTAAAATATAAAACTTTGAGTAAAAGAAATTTAATTAACCACTATTTGGTTTCATTTCATTAAAATTTTCATAAGTGGTTCTATTTGTTATTGGTTTAATGTAAAATATTTTTTTTGATATATCAACTAATGTTAACCAATTCATCCTCAAAAAAATTAGGTTGATTTAATTTGGTATAGTCATTTCCATTTCATGAATTGTTCTATTTTTCCACTCTACAAACCCATTTTCCATGTTCTTGGAGAATAAAAGTAATGGAAATATCCATTATCATTATGAAACATCTCAAATTTAATGTTAAAAATTTATCCTCCATTATAAATTTGAATTGATTCTATCAAATGAACCTTTTCATTTGGAATATCTTCATAGAATGTAGCATACATGTTTAAAGAGTCTATGTGAATCCACTGAAATCATCAAAGTATACAAACACATATCTCTTACTACAAGAACTAGTACTTCTCATGGGTATAAATAAATCAAGATGAATTAGTTCTAAATATCTATCATTATTTAAATTATTAGCAAATATAAAATTGTCATTATTCAGCATAACATTTAGAAAAGAGTCACATACAAAGTACTGGATTTAAATTTTCAATGTTTTGGAAAATATCCATGTTTTTATACCATGTACAGTTGTCTAAGATGAAAATTTACCAATATATTTTTACAGAAAATGTTATGTTTCAATAACATCTAAGAACATTACATTTTTTTGGGTTAGTTATAAAAAATATACATAGTGTATATTTTCTTTTCTATTGGAATAAAACAAAAAAGTATTATATTTATAAGAAAGACACTTATTTTCCTTGAAATTTACACTCATTCCATCTTAAATAAATTTGTTATATATTAATTAACTTTTGTTTTAATAATTATACAAATAGTAATTTAGAAATTATAAAATATTATATCATTCAAACTTCTCCAAAACGTTTAACCATTCCTAGAGTGTTATCACTGAATATGGTAGTGCCTCCATCACATGAATTTAATGTTAAAAAGTTAGAAATATCACCAATCATGTTCCAGCAGCAACCACTATCCATACATCATGTATAATTGGATATCATTAGGTAGGTTTATTGTAAAATATATTAAAAATGTAATTATTTTGGTACCCATGTTATTTTTTTCCCAACTGGATTTGAAATAAAACATTAATGATCCCATTTAGATTTAATATTTTTATTGTATGGTAATATAAATTAGATAACCTTATAAATAGATGTATTAATATATCAATTATTGAATAAATCATAATGAAAATTCATTCTCATAGTTCTGTTTCAGATTATATACAAATCATGTGATATATGAGACTTTATCTTCACATCCTTTAACTTGATTTTAATGTGTTTTAGGAATCTGATTATTACTAGTAAAGATAGTTTTATCTTTTTTTGTTTTTTCATAGCCATTATCTTATCAAATTTTTATTTTCTATTAATTAAAATATATATGGTTACTTTTAATATAGTAATTTCCCTTTTAAGTCATTCACTCTCTTTTTTAATGACATTCAGGTCATCATAGTCTTTCATATTCTAAAATGATCATTTAATTTTCAGTTTCAAATTTTTATGATCATGCTTCATGCCTTCATTTTAAATATTATCTAAATTATCCTAAACAAATTTATATCTCATGTATTTATCTTCATTTTTATTTTAAAATAAATATTTTATCCTTTGATTTTAAACATTGATCATAACCAGTGAAGAGTCTATATCTATTTTCAATTCTTCATTACTTAATGCATAAAAAGGTAGTTTTTTATTTTATTCCTTAACATTTTTATTTTCTATTTTCAATTATATATAGAATTTAATCCTTCTCAAAATTTTACTTTTAAACTATTCATTTTTATCAGTTAATTCTTTTACTTCAGTTATGATATCATACTCATAACTAGAACTATAATAAACATCATTATTTTACCTCATTCATAGATGATTCCATCGGGAATAGATTATGTGATTCTTTTTCATTCTTAGAATCACCACTGATCATGTTTTCATCTTCCATGAAACTCCATGTATCATGACATTCATAGTTTACATTCTTCTTGTATTACATGTATTTCTCATAGTGTTTCAATTTTTGACAGTCTGTTTTGATATGTCATTTTTTTTGAACTCATAGCATTTTAATTATGAAACTTCATATTTTATACTTATACCTTTCTTACATCCATTTATGTGATCCTTGTGATGATCTGTTTTGGGTTACTTCATATAGAATCTATTTCCTCTCTAGATTTATAAACTCCTTTAGTGAAATTTTCGGTTTTATCTTTCTCACATTGTTTCATCTCAGGATCAGTAAAATTAGAAAAAATAATATACTTGAATTCTATACCTTTAATTTTGTCATGTTCATTAGAAATTCCAATCTATAGTCCAATATCCTATTAAAGAATTTATCCTTTCATTTTATCAGTTCAATACTCAATGAATGCCTTACTATCTTCAATGATAACCTTATTTGAGTTCTAAAAATTTGATAGCGATTGATTTATTATTTCAAGGAACACATTATTATTCATTGTTTCCCAAAGAGAAACCATATTGTTTACTATTTTACTGATACTTTGTTACATATAATTGATTTTCTATTGATAATTCATTCTAAATACTATAAACTCATCCCTATTAAATCCTTTCTTAGTGGTCTGGAACATCTTAGTTCTTTGATGGGTAAATTTAGCTTCCTCATGATGTTAGAAGAAATTTTATAATTTACAATTTTTCAATACATATTTGAACCTAAAAAATATAGAAAATAAATAAAATCATTGTTTAGAACACAATTTATAGAATCTTTTAATAATAGAGTTTCTATATATACATCAAGATGTTTATAATGTTTTTTCATGGTAGTAAAAAATTGAAGACTTATATATTTTTGAAATTCCTCTGTAGGATCATTCCCGTAAACGTAGTCCCTTTTATAATTGTGTAGTGGTCTGATGGGTTTGATTACTTCAAATTTTTAACAGGACATAATCAATGTAGTAGATATTATCCTAAAATGTTATGTCTACTATAATAGTTAGATTAAAATACAATAAAATTTTAATAATAAATTAATAAAAAGGAAAAATGCTCTCATACCAACTGTGAGTTCATTGTATACTGAAAACATAAAAATAGGGGTGGGGGTGAATTTTACTTTTTATAAATTATCAATCAAAGATTAATATCTGTAACACCCCAAGATTTTATAGAAAATATTCCTTTTAATTTCATTAATTGCTTGTGTTGTATGATACACCAAAAGGATCTTTCACAACATGCATCCCTGGCTTTCCTTGCATTACACTCAATCACGACCTTCCTCGATAGTGTATGTAGTACGCAATACCGAGTTTCACTAAAGGAGATATTATTATAATATTATTATGAACTAGCCGTTATGAATAGTAATACCCACTTTTTGAAATTTTATAGATTTTATCTTTCAAAATGGACTTCATTTTTGGATTTAGAGTATCGAAATTAGCTTAGTGTGAAATTTTGGTACTTTTCGAATAATTTTCATATTCTGATGGATAGTGAAAATTTTTAAATTTTAATTAAAAACAATTTTTTTAATCAAAATAATTAATAGTGATAAATTATTTATTTGAGTGGTTTTAAAGTATATTCAGAATATATTTTTACAATTTAATACAATGTTGTTCATTGGATGTAATTTCAAATTTAAACCAGACATAAACAAGTGTCAATATTTTGATAGTTATTATCTTTTAAAAACACGCTATTTGTTTGGACGACGAGAATTAATTTTTAAATTAGTCAATGTAACTAATATGTATTTAATTTGGTAAAATAAACATCATTTTTTAATTCATAATATCAAATATATCTTATGCCTAATTTTTGGTATTTTCTGGAAACTTTCATTTTTTGATGAATAGTGAAACCACTAAGTGGTAGTAAAAAAAGGATTTTTCATAAAACATAATTTTACCACTTCTATGAGTAGAATTTCGAAAATCCAAGAGACACGGTTAATATGAATGACTAAAATGTGGTTCAATGAGATGAAAATAATTTTTGGTGAATAGTAACTTTTTACTTTTATTTACCATGGTTAAAATAAAATGGGGTAATTAAGGATAAAAATGATATTATTATTACCATAAAACATGTCCTAATTCTATTGGATAAGTGTAATTCGACCAAAAAAAACCTTAGGAATAAAATATGACCATTTAGCCCCACTTGGATTAGATTAGGATATTTATTATTAATTTATTTAAAGAAGGGTTAAAATAGTTAAAATCAAAGTTTAATAAGTAAATCATTTTTAATATGGGGTTATACATAAGATAAATTCGACTATAAATACTCATTAGAAATATAAAAAACATTCCTACATAATAGTATTTTATTTGTAATTTTTAGACATTAAATAATTTAATTTATTTATGACACAACGATGATGCAATAATTATCTTATTAATGAAATATTGACATAATTGATGTTATAAATACCCAAATAAATGTAATTTGAGACTTCTTATGAATTAAACTAATTTTACAGGTTAATATGACATGGTAGTATTGATTTAATAAACTTGGTTCGAACTAATCATTCTGTTATGATTTTCACAAAAATCAATTACTAAATAGTGTCAAAATTGACATAAAATAGTTTTTAAAACAAATATGATATTATTAATTGTTATTTTATTCCTAAAAATCTAAGGTTCGGCCAAATGAGTTAGATAAGGTTATATATATTAATAATAAACAACTTGAGGTTCGTTTGTCTTGTTATAGTATGTTTATTAACCTTATATTGTAAGAACACAAGAAGACACGGTAAAAGTAAAATTATTTAACTTAATGTTAAATCTAAATGATAAGGTTAAAATAGGAACCTAAACTTGTCTAAATTCTATTGGATGATAGGATTTTGACCCATCCCCACCTTAGATTTGAAATAAATCAATTTGGATCTATTTAAAACCGAATTTGGCTTTTATAATAAAATAACATTTTTAGTTTTTCCAAAGGTGCCCCTCTCCTCCCTTATAAAAGGGCACCTCCTCCCTCTCTTCCTCACTCCACATTGAGCCTTCAAGCTCGGCCAAACCCTGCCAAATTCTCTTCTCCACTTCCCTAGAAATATCATAGAGGTCCTGCACTTCTTCAAAGACCAATTTTATTTCCCTAAAAGGAGGTCTCAAAGATGTGCTTCAAAGAAGAGTAGGTTCGGACACTTACGAAGCAAATCGGACCTAAGGTAAGGGAAAATATCACAATCTCATTTTATTCGAGATTGTTTATACGTTGATATTTTCTGGGGTGTATTTTATCATCCACATCCATATTTCCTCAATATGTAATATTGTTTCTATCCACCTACCATTGTTTAAATTTAATTTTACCCTTCGGTGAGTTTTTAGTAAAAGATATGAAAGGAATCTTTTGTCGATTTTCGTACGAGGTACTTTTTGACTTTTCCAACAAAAGTATGAGAAGAATGTTTTTTAACTTATATGGCATGAATGGATTTTTAAAACAATATTTCCAATAATCTTCCTTTACAAGTTTTCAAGTTTATTTTTAATCAACTTCTTTTAGTTTAAAATTGTATGAAATTTTAAGAATGGAAAAATGTTTTTGAAGTAAAAAGGATATTTTCCTCAAGAATGGAGTTCAAGAGTTTTATCAAAATTATTTTCCATCTATGATAATAAAGGGTTCTATCTATATCCCTATTATTACATTGATTTGATTATGTTGTGATGGAAATATTTTTATGAATTCCTTTATCTTAAATGAATTGTTTTATGATGTCACGATGTTTAAGATTCCCATTTTTATTACATGGGTTATGCTATGATGTATGGTTTATGATTTTGTGGCATACATAAGAATGGTATCATTATGAGATGGGTGGGACCTATATCTACCTCCAATTCATTGGGTAAATATTTTATATCTCATGAGATAGACATGGCTGGAATGGCAGGTTAAACCGGTTCAGTGAAACAGGACTGAAACGAGGAGTGAACTCGGTTCAGATATGGACTTTTTCCACTAAGATAGTCTTGGAAATGAGTCTTGACTAATAAGAAATGACTCTCTATGATTATGTGTGTATGCCACAAAGTTTCATGTTTCATGTTATGATTATTGGGATTACATTTCACTACTATGATTTATCCCATGTTATGATATTATGATCTCTTTTGCAGGATATGATTTCCAAAATGTTATGTTCTTATGAATATGATGTGATTGATATTTATTTTGTTTACCCTTACTGAGCATTTGAGCTCACCGTTTTATGTTTTCTTTTCCCCAGGATATAAAGAAAAGTTTTAGGTAAGAAAAAAGGGAAGATCTTTATGGGAGATGCTGAAGATCTTTCACCACGATTAGAAGATTATATTCCGATTTTCCAAAGACACTAAACTGTTACGGTCATTGTGTGTGTGTTTTTGTTATGTACGAAGTATTTCTCAAAAGTAATGTAATTTCCATGTACTTCAAGCTTCGGGTCTCTACAGTTGGTATCAGAGGAAAGTTTTAGTCAACCTTTGGAAACTAGGATGCGGGAACTTTAGTGAGATCCCTAGAGATATTTCTAAGGTATGTCTAGGGATGTACCTAAGGTTAAGTATAAGTATAGGTTATAGTCTTATAATTACAGTAACGATCTTAGAATTAAACCTAAGATGTTAGATATTGAAGGTACTCCCCCTTTATTATGTTGTTTTACCTAGCATCACACTATTCTTTTTGGGTTTTAGACGATGGATGGAACCTGAAGGAACCATGTTAATAAATACAATGGACAATGAAATGATTGTCCTCCTGAACAAACAAATGTTATGGCAGATGGATTGTAAAATCTTATTGCAATACTTACACGAGCTATGAATCATTCCGGACTTCCAAATGAGCAGAGAAGGGAACAATATTCTATTGAGTCTTTCATGAGGAAACGTCCACCTTCTTTCAGTGGGTCTTCTGATCCACTTGTTGTTGAACAATGGATCAGTACCACTAAAAAGATATTTTCAATTCTTCAATGTTCAGAACATGATAAAGTAATCTTAGCGGTATATCATTTGGAAGGTGAAGCTGATCAATGGTGGGATCATATCAAGAATATGAGGCCAAGAGATGAAATTGAGTCCATGGAATGGGACGAGTTCAAGAACTTATTTTTGAATAAGTACTTCCCTTGTATTCTTTGAACAAATATAGAGAAGGAGTTTCTTGAACTAAAGAAAAAGGATGATGAATCTATTGGTGTATATCAAGCGAATTTTACAAGGATTGCAAGGTATGCATCCGGATTTATCATCCAACCTGAAATTAAAGTTGATCGATTCTTCAATGGCTTAAAACCAAATCATAGAAGGGAATTAGCTATAAGAGACTTCAATAGCTATGAAGAAATTTTGCATTGTGCTATCAAGGTAGAAATGGAAGTTGGTGTTACTTATCCATCTCATAGTTTTGGCAAGAAACGAAAGATGGAGTTTAAGGAGAAATCTCAGAATAATGGTGAAAAGAAGATGAATGTTTCCTTATGCTCAAAGTGTGGAAAGAAGCATGGTGGAGATTGTCTTAAAGGGACTAGAAAATGCTTTATGTGTGGAAAAGAAGGTTATCGAGTAGCTGAGTGTCAAAGTAATGGAAAATGGGTTTCTAATGATATGAATAAAGAAAAGATTGCAGATAACGCACCACCAACACTTCAATGCTTCAAGTGCAAGGAAATGGTGCATTATTCTAATAAATGCTCTAATCCAAGGGTTAGTGATGATCGACATGAGAAAACACTTAAGGAAAAGTACAAAGGTATGTCGCATGCGATCACTATTGGAGATGTTGAATATGACAACGATCTGGTGGAATGATTAAGTGTTTATGTAATGGGATTCCAAAATAATGTTTTATATAGTATCGTGGAATATTGGAATATTTATGTATTGGTCTATTGTGGTTTTCAATAATTTTATCGTACTCGTAACCATGGAAAGTGATTGAGATATTTTTGGAAAAAATATGATATGCGCATAATGAAGGGATAAGGAGAAAATGAAATGTTTGACAGTATTCATGAGCTCATGATTGATATAAGGAATAAGTGATACCATGATTTGAGTATATAGAATTTTGAGGATTTTGGTATGTGGAAAGAGTTAACTTTTGACAGCACTCATGTTCTCACTAAGATTCAATGGGTATTAATTTTTCAAGAGAATACATGATTAAGGTATTCACATGATTGGAATGTGACCAACAAGATATATGAGGGATAAATGATGGTATTCACGTGCTTGTTATATGACATTTTTAGTAATCGTTCTCTTTATACAATGAGTTTGGAAATAAGTATTTTGGATAAGCCTAAAGATTGGAATGGTTTATGTTGAACATAAGTTAGTATTGTTTAAGGATATAAATTTTTTTGAAATATTGATGGGATGTTATAGTAATGTAGTTTTAGAAAAAGGAAAACCTACCGGACTGGCGACAACCCATCGCGTCGGACAAGGCTGTGGGAATCGAACCCACAACCGAAGTGCAACTGGCCTTTATCGCCTACCACTGGCCTATAGGAAGTACATGTTTAGTATAAACTAGTCTTATTATATTAAGTAGTATGATATATGAAGTATAAGTCCATTTTAGGAACCATATATGTTTAGTCTCACTATACATCAACTTATGTATATTTAATATCTTTTGTTAACCTTTTGTTTGAGACAGATGGAATGACCCGTCATTCTATCACATGATCTGTTAATACTTCACGAATAACAAATTCAACTTCATTTCTTTAAGAGATGAAGTGGAAATTATTCAAGGCACAAACAATAGTGAGACTGTACCAAAATAAAGTAAGTATTTATTCTAATTCAAATTCTTCACCTTTAGGGAAATGATCTTGAAAACCAAAAATGTTGTCCTAGTGCAATTATATCCGATGAATCAGATGGCACCCTAGATCATCACAAATCTATGGCTTTGTGATTGATGAATTTTTCATAGCCATGTTCTCTACCACTCTCCATAAAAACTTGATGGTTAGATTTTTCTTCCATATCCATATTTTCACCTATGTTCTCCTACGTGGAAACCCAGTGATGAGTTAATTTGCGTAACAGTTACATTTCAGAATTTAGTTTTTAAATCCAAGTATTGGTATTCCTTTTTACGATGTGATTTTCTATTAAAGAATCTTTCGAGTAGTAAACCATTTATAACCCCGACGAATTTCGAGGGCGAAATTCATTTTAAGGGGTGTAGAATGTAACACCCCGAGATTTTATGAAAAATATTCCTTTTAATTTCATTAATTTATTGTGTTATACGCTACACCAAAATGAGGTTGCAAAACATGCATCCCTGAATTGCCTTGCATTATACGCAATCACGACCTTCCTCGATAGAGTGTGTAGTACGCAATACTGAGTTTCATTAAACGAGATATAATTATAATATTATTATGAACTAGCCGTTACGAATAGTAATACCCACTTTTTGAAATTTTATAGATTTTATCTTTCAAAATGGACTTCAGTTTTGGATTTGGAGTATCGAAATTAGCTTAGGGTGAAATTTTGGTACTTTTCGGATTATTTTCATATTCTGATGAATAGTGAAAATTATTAAATTTTAATTAAAAACAATTTTTTTAATCGAAATAATTAATAGTGATAAATTATTAATCTGAGTGGTTTTAAAGTATATTTACAATATATTTTTACAATTAAATACAATTTTGTTCATTGGATGTAATTTCACATTTAAACCAGACATAAACAAGTGTCAATCTTTTGATAGTTATTATCTTTTAAAAACACGCTATTTGTTTGGACGACGAGAATTAATTTTTAAATTTGTTAATGTAACTGATATGTATTGAATTTGGTAAAATAAAAATCATTTTTGAATTCATAATATCAAATATATCTTAGGCCTAATTTTTGGTATTTTTTTGGAAACTTTCATTTTTTGATGAATAGTGAAACCACTAAGCGGTAGTTAAAAAAACTGAATTTTTCATGAAACATAATTTTACCGCTTCTGTGAGTAGAATTTAGAAAATCCAAGAGACACGGTTAATAACAAGGACTAAAATTTGGTTCAATGAGATGAAAATAATTTTTGGTGGATAGTAACTTTTTACTTTTATTTACCACAGTTAAAAGTAAATGGGGTAATTATGGATAAAAATGATATTATTATTACCCTAAAACATGTCCTAATTCTATTGGATAAGTTTAATTCGACCAAAAACAACTTTAGGAATAAAATATGACCATTTAGGCCCACTTGGATTAGATTAGGACATTTATTATTAATTTATTTAAAGAAGGGTTAAAATAGTTAAAATCAAAGTTTAATAAGTAAATAATTTTTAATATGGGGTTATACATAAGATAAATTCTACTATAAATATTAATTAGAAATATAAAAATATTTCCTCCATAATAGTATTTTATTTTTAATTTTTAGACATTAAAAAATTTAATTTATTTATAACACAACGATGATGTAGTAATTATCTTATTAATGAAATATTGACATAATTGATGTTATAAATACCCAAATAAATGTAATTTGAGACTTTTTATGAATTAAACTAATTTTAAAGGATAATATGACATTTTAGTATTGATTTAATAAACTTGTTTCGAACTAATCATTCTGTTATGAGTTTCAAAAAAATCAATTAGTAAATAGTGTTAAAATTGACATAAAATAGTTTTTTAAACAAATATTATATTATTAATTGTTATTTTATTCATAAAAATCTAAGTTTCGAAAAAATGACTTAGATAAGGTTATATATATTAATAATAAACAAATTGGGGTTCGTTTGACTTGTTATAGTATGTTTATTAACCTTATAGTGTAAGAACACAAGAAGACACAGTAAAAGTAAAATTATTTAACTTAATGTTAAATCTAAATGATAAGGTTAAAAGAGGAACCTAAACCTGCCTAAATTCTATTGGATGAGAGGATTTCGACCCATCCCCACCTTAGATTCTAAATAAATCAATTTGGAGCTATTTAAAATCGAATTTGGCTTTATAATAATATAATATTTTTAGTTTTTCCAAAGGTTCCCCTCTCCTCCCTTATAAAAGGGCACCTCCTCCCTCTCTTCCTCACACCACTTTGAGCCTTCAAGCTCGGCCAACCCCTGCCAAATTCTATTCTCCACTTCCCTAGAAACATCCTAGAGGTCCTGGTCTTCTTCAAAGACCATGTTTAGTGCCCTAAAAGGATATCTCAAAGAGGTGCTTCAAAGAAGAGGAGGTTCAGACACTTATGAAGCAAATCGGACCTAACGTAAGGGAAAATATCACAATCTCATTTTATCCGAGATTGTTTATACGTTGGTATTTACTGGGGTGTATTTTATAATCCACATCCATGTTTCCTCAATATTTAATACTGTTTCCATCCACCTACAATTGTTTAAATCCAATTTTACCATTCGGTGAGTTTTTAGTAAAAGATATGAAAGGAATTTTTTGTCATTTTTCGTATGAGGTACTTTTTTGACTTTTCCGACAAAAGTACGGGAAGAATGTTTTTTTAAATTATACCGAATGAATTAATTTATAAAAAAAAATTTCCAAGAATCTTCCTTTACATGTTTTCAAGTTTATTTTTAATCAATTTCTTTTAGTTTAAAATTGTATGACATGTTAAGAAAGGAAAAATGTTTTTGAAGTAAATAGGATATTTTCCTCAAGGATGGAGTTTAAGAGTTTTATCAAAATTATTTTCCATCTAAGATAATAAAGGGTTCTGTCTCTATCCCTAGTATTACATTGATTTGATTATGTTGTGATGGAAGTATTTTTATGAAGTCCTTTATCTTATATGAATAGTTTTATGATGTCACGATGTTTAAGATTCCCATTTTTATTACATGGGTTATGCTATGATGTATGGTTTATGATTTTTTGGCACACATAAGAATGGTATCATTATGAGATGGGTGGGACCTATATCTCCCTCCAATGCATTGGGTAAATATTTTATATCTCATGAGATAGACATGGATGGAACGACAGGTTAAACTGGTTCAGTGAAACAGGATTGAAACGAGGTGTGAACTCGGTTCAGATATGGACTTTTTCCACTAAGATAGTCTTGGAAATGAGTCTTGACTAATAAGAAATGATTCTATATGATTATGTGTGTATGCCAAAAATTTTCATGTATTAATTTATGATTATTGGGATTACATTTCACTATTATGATTTATCCCATGTTATGATATTATGATCTCTTTTACAGGATAATATTTCCAAAATGTTATGTTCTTATGAATATGATGTGATTGATATTTCTTTTGTTTACCCTTACTAAGCATTTGATCTCACCGTTTTATGTTTTCTTTTCCCCAGGATATAAAGAATGGTTTTAGGTAAGAAAAAAAGGGAAGATCTTTATGGGAGATGTTGAAGATCTTTGACCACGATTAGAAGATTATATTCCGAGTTTCCAAAGACACTAAACTATTACGGTCCTTGTCTGTGTGTTTTTGTAATGTACTAAGTATTTTGCAATATTAATGTAATGTCCATGTACGTAAAGCTTTGGGTCTCTACAATATCCGTGTTATTAATAATGCTAATTGAGAAGCAAAAATTAATACAAAGAACACACAATGTTTTTATAGTATTTCAGCACACCATGATCCAACCACACTAATCGATATTCTTTACTTAATGAGAAGAATTTTTTTTCTAATTCCTCACTTATTGTAGTTAGTGATAACCCGATTATAGACATAGAAACCTTTCATTCAAATGGCAGTATAACCCCTACTGGATTTTATAGGAATCAGAACCCACCTGAATTTTAACTAGGCATGACAACCCAACCTTCTTTTTGAATTGGATGAATAACCTGTTAGACATATTTTGGATGGAGAAATATTAAACTAAATCAAAAATAATAAATAAATGATATAAGAAAATAAATTATTAATAACAAATAGAAATTAATACCGATGGTGTAAAAGATTATATTGAATGTTGATGCGTCTAAAAAGTATAGTTCACTTTAGCATTGGAAAATAAAAGTGAAGACGTATTTCATGATTATTGAAATAGAATAGTTTTCATAGTATATATTCAGTACTTTTCAGTGACCATATCAATGTTTTATTTTTCTCTTACTCAGATCCTATGAATTATCATTTTAGTCCTCCATGAATAAATATTTCAATGTTTATTTTATCACATTAATCATTTCACATTAAAATGGATAATTTCAAGTTATTAAGTCCAAAATATTCTTGACTTAAAAGGTTTAAATAAATAAATATTAATTTAATTCCAAATTATAAATTGATTTAACTTAGAATATAATTGTTACCTATATTTTGAAGTAACTGACTTCTGCATTTAGAATCTTAACTCCATTTTATCCCTGTATATAATGGCTTCATATAATTTAGAAAAATAACGTTAAGATTATTCAGTATTCTTAAATTTATTAAAAAAATCAATACAACTTCCCATAACTTACAATAAATAGATGATAAATAAACTATAGAAAATATATTATAAAATAAGTACGATTAATATTATTATTTATAGAATTATTTCCACCATATTTTTCTATCATAAAAGTATAAAACACATAAATTATAAAATATATATAATTTAAAATAAATATAAAAAAATAATTTATTAAACATGAAATAAATTAAAAATATAAAACTATTGTCGAAATATTGATTTAGAGAATATCAATATTGTAAAAAATAATCACATTATTACACTGATCAGGAAAAATTATATATCTATATGAATACTAATTGTGTGATGAAATAGTCATGCGGTCTATATACTAATCATTGGAATAGATTTTTCATGTGATCAATATATTGACCATGTGAAGAAATTTCCATAGAGGAAACAAACTCACCACAAAAACTATTTTTTTGTGCACCCACTAAAAGTTTAACTCATAGTGTTACAAAGAAAATTAATTAATTCATTCTAAAAAATAAACGTGATAATTTTAATAAACCTTGATGACCACTTGGAGTGGCTTCACGATACGTACATATACTCACACTCGTGATATTTTCAAAGAAATCATGGATGGTTCATAGAATCATATCTCATTATTCTAAAATTCACATATACAAGAGGGGATAATGAAATAAAAATACTTTCAGTTTTACATTGAGAAATTCCTAGAAATAATTAGATATGAAAACATAATTCTGTAAGAATATATAAAAACCAATTATTAGAGTCATGGGAGAAAAAGGAGACTTAAAGATAATATATAATTGGTCTAACATAATACATTTAAATTATAATTTATCCATATATCTATCAATAATATTATAACACAGGTTTATACCACACTTTGGCTAACCATGGGAAAAGACTGAATGTTGAGAAAATTAAAAACACATGACCACTTATTGAAGAAAAATCATACACTTGTGTAATAGGATTCTATAGATATCGTACCATGATAGAAATTAATTCCTAGGATATCTAAATGGAGGTGAGCTAAACAATCATCATATGAAATAAAATCATATGAATAATAAAATGAACCTCAATCTCACCTACGACCAATGTTTATAGAAACAAATTATAACACACCAACCCTCAAAGCCAAGAGCCAGTGCATTATTTTAATACATTGGTATGATTACAAGGAATAATTTCCCAAAGGACAGAGCAGTTTATTAGTGATTGAAAATCAGAAAAATACATTTGTTCAACTTTACAACTTTAAAAGAAAAACAACATATAACTTTTATTGGTAACATTTTCAAATCTAAGTTTATCCCTGCATGACATTCACAATAAACCTTTTCATGTCCTTAGAAAATGAATCATAAAAAAGTGGTGTACTCATATTCTCAGTAAGGGTATGAATTAAAATAAAAGGTATCTTGAATATAAACATTAGTCATGTTGAATAACTAAAAACAAATTCCATTAGAAACAATGTTAAACAAAATATGGTAGGAATATGAGGTGAGTAAATAACGCCATAATAAAACATAATCAGGGATATTATGCATGTTGAATAAACACATGAACTTTCAATTACTAGGATCATAATTAGGGAAATAAATATTCTAGACACTCTGAAACATAACATCAAGGCTTCAGTAAAGATATATAAAAATTATTAAGGCTTTATCTAAAACCATATCTAAAAATTGGAAAGGCCTCAGCCAAGTCCATATCTATTTGTCTTATGAGACCTACCGATGAATTGAGGGGATATATCAGGCCCAACACAATATATACTAAGTCCAATTAATTCCTCATATGAAAGTGGTGAACATAATTAACATATACATTCATATTGAAACTAATATATATAATGTAAATAACATCCCTTAACCATTGAACATAAAAACTAACCATTAATAGGAATATGGTTAATGGTATCATGATAAAAAATCCACATTCAAAATAAGAATAACTCCTTATAAAATATCATAGATGATACCAAAATAGATAAACCTCAATGAAGCTCAAGATTAAACAAGGGATGTTGACCTAGATGAAGATATTTTTAAATGAGACCACTATCAAGGTCTTGCGGAAATAATCCTTAAAAATTCCAAAGTGTTCCATACCACCTTGAAGCATTCAAATCATAATACATTAAAATATCATAAAAAATTAGGATATAGTTGATATGATATACCCAAGGGAATTATATACACCAAACTCATGTAATGAGTGGTGAACAAGGTATATATTTAATAATAGTTAATACGTGATAAGAAAAGTCCTTTTACTTATGAACTAAGTGTTCTTTTAGAAACCATTTATATTTGACATTAAATCAGATAGTAAACTTTTATATTGCTGAAAATAAAAGGAAAGGCACTAAAATTATATTTGAGTCACAAATTGTGTCCCCTTGAAGTGAAATCATGTAAAAATAGTTCTTAAGAATCTTTACAAATAAAGAAGTTTAGTGCATTTTAGGGAATGTATTAAAAATAATTTTTAAGTGGAAATTAATTTTTCTATTCTAAAGACTATAAATTAACAATGAAAATTTTTTATTATAAATTGATTTCTTCATAAAAATAATGTCGGATTAAAAAAGATTATATAGGGCACTTGAAATGATGTAAAAGTTTGAGAAGTTCCCTTGAATCAGGATTGTTTATCCAGATGAAATTATGAATGGTCCTTGTAAACCATGTAAATACCCATAAAATAAAGAAGGATTCTGGTTGGTAAACATATATAGGACATTAAAACATAATTTATGCTCAGTACATAAGAATAAATAACTATTTAATTGATGTAAGTTCAGAATAAGAGTAACCTGAATGAAAATGGAGGTTCGGGTAGAAATCCATTACCATATTGTAATAAATCGATTTGTATGATCGAAAATTAATAATCATAAAATTATAAATTTATTAACATGAATTTAATTAGATTAATTATATTTTACATCAAAGGTATGTATATATACACCATACACAAGTAATTTTAGTGAATAAAGAATATCCCAAAAAAATGTAAGTGAGATGAGGAAACCCCTTACCTTAAGTCTGATCGTGTTATTCATTTGATCTTAGTGCCCTGGATAACCAAATTAAATTTATTTATTAATGTTTCCAAAACCTATTATTTATTTAATTTATTTATTATATCCTTATTGAGTTCATTATTTTCCTTCTTGATGTCTTTAGGATGTTCAATTTTATTATTTGGGAGCATTTTCTTCCTTGGTATTCATGACTCGTTTACTTATATACATTTAAGGATAAAAATGTATTATGCGAATGGTTTTACTGAATATAAGTTTTATTTTATTTGTTAACATCCATAAGATTTCATGGTTATAAAATTAATTTGGTTATTTGGTGTGATTATGAATCCTTATATAAATATTTAATGATAATTATGTTGGTTAATTGGCGGTTATTTTACAAAAACAAACTCATTATAGTTTATAAATGAATATCAAGTGTGAAACCAATTCCCAAACATTACATAACTTATAATAAATATAATATAGTTTGGTTCAACCATCATAATGTGTTAATTAACAGAATTGAAGATGGTAATAGAAATTGAAAACCAGTCATCCTTGAATGTGATAAATTGACACATCTTAGATGGTGTTTTCATTTCTTTCATTAAAATAGGGGAAATGAGAGATGATAAAGAGTTAATCCATTATCAAAAAAAATTACAATAAATTTAAGGTACTAGTTTTATCATAACATTTGGATTAAACGAGGTGAGGAAATAAAAAAATAAAAAAGGAAACCAAAATAAAATAAAAGTTGATAAATCCCTTATGAAAATTAGGCAGCCTAACGAAATTTCCTAAAAATTCATAAAATATTTTGATGATATAAAATGAGTATCTCACCATTATTACATAATATGGATAGTAAGGTCTATATTTAATTCTAAATCCCAACATAATCCAACAGAAAATGAAAGAGAATAACATAAAAAAGATTTCTTAAAAAAGAGAACAGTGGTAAATTCCCTTACCTTGTAGAGTAACTCTTAAAACATGATGGATGTGACCTTGAGGGCTTGAAAACACATTTTAAGGACACTTAGGGAGGTAAAACTACAACAGAATCAATTATGATTAATTTTGAATGAATTAAAATTAATAATGAGAGGGTATTTATTGTAAATGAGAGGGTGTTTTTTATTAATTTTAAAGGACACCTTATTAAAGGTTTTTGAACAACCATGGTCTTTCACATGGAATTTTCCCATGTTATTAGAAATATGGGAAATATAATATCATATTTTAATTTCAAAAAATAAAAAATCATTTTATATTAATTATTAAATATTTATAATGTTAATAAACATATTGAAAACTCTAAATTGTAATTTTACTATTCACAAAAATTCCATTAATTTAGAAAAATCCAAAAAATTCACCCCACCCATTTTCCAAAATTTAGAATTAAAAAAAAATAATTTTTTCTAAAATATTTTTCTAAATATTTTTAATTTAATTTCTAAATAAAATCATAATTTATTCGAAAAAACACTATAATATTAAAAACACCATTAGAAATTAATTAAAGTCCCATTAAATTATAAGATAACAATAATAAAAAAAGTAACAATTTATGATTAAAATCTACGAAAATAAGTTTCAATTTTTAATTATTAAATTAATCATAAATTTAAAATAAAATATTTATTACATAAGAAATACCAATACTTATACTATGATCATTTTTTCACTTTTAAGATGTCTAAATTGTATTTATACATTCATGGGTGAGGTTTCAATTTTATTATACAATTTACTATTCATAAATATTCATTACAATTCATAAGGGTATGTTACTATTCGTAATTGTATGTTACTATTCATCAAAACATGTGTTTGTCTTATCAGACTCTAAATATTTAACTGAATGCAACCACGTATGTTAGTTTTTTGAAATTGAAATCACAAATGTAGGAAAATTTTGTTCACTGAATAGGTTATGACAAACTGGTATTTTGTAGAGACTTAGTGTTTCATTAATTCAATATTACATTTATTTGAAAAATCTTTGGGTGTTATATTATTCCCTCATTACAAAAAATCTGTCCTTGAAATTTGAAATTGAACATCGAAAGTTAATTGTTGATGCATTTAAATTCCCTTTTTGGTAATCTATATCAAGAATATGGTTAAAATATCCTCTTAATAAGAGCCAAGGGAAATGCATTTTCTACATCAAAAAAATTCATAACAATTTGACAACATGGTCATGGAAGAATAATCAAACCACCACGTTCCAATGGAAATTGATAGAGAACATGATTAGATGCAAGTTTATTAACATAAAACCTTAAACTACAGTTTTGAAAAATATTATTATTATCAGGAAAAAATGATAATTAGAAAATAGAATTTATTTAATAGTCTTTTCAAAGAGTTTATGAATTATTCCCCTATATAAGAGCATAAATATTAATTTCTGTTTCATAAAAACAATCTTATCCTTTATTACTTGAACTATCTATACTTTATCTCTTAACACAGGTTGCATTATGTATTGACATTACAATCTAAAACCTAATACAATGATAAACATAAACCATTTCACAAATGGTTTACCTTTCCAAAAGGTCATGATCCACTTCATTAGAATCATTCTCATATCCATCCTTACTAGATCCATATACATATGGTCTTTGGAAATCCTCAGTTTGTTTATAACACCATGATCTATCATACCTAACGAATCATCTACCTTATTTTACTTTAATCATCATGAAGAATCCAAAAATTTTGAAATTCCAAACATTTGAATATTTACATCATGTGTCCTCTTAAAATATGGTAATAACTCAAATTACAATAAAACCATATTGGAAAAAATCATTCATTGTTAAACATGCTATGGGATATATTTCATATATACAAAATTTTGTAAACCCCATTAATGATAGCATAGACCACCGGTTGACAAGTTAAGAATCCATTTTGAGGTAATAAGTAATTATCCAAATATATTATCTCTTCATCATTATTTTCATCAATAGAAATATATTTAGGGTTTCCCTTCCATTCATCATGCGTTTTCGAAAGCGTTTAACTTTCTAATAAATATAATTTCTTTGTACCATTAAACTTATGGTTTCAAATACTCAATGAAAAATAATTGAAGTAAAATCTTAATATATTCTATAATTATTATAACCAGTACCTTGAAGACAAAATATTCAAATGACATGATCCTTAACAAGGTATATTAATCATTATACTTCATCTGTGGAAGAATCATAACTTCATCATTATCCAGAATCATCATTTAGGGGAATATTCCTTTGAAACTTGGGATATTAATTCTCATAGTGTCCTATCACCTTGATGATGAAGAAATATACATTGGAAACATTTTTCTTACCCTTAAAATCATGAAATTTCTAAACTTTTTCTCCAAACTTATAACAAAATCTCATTCCCTTCAAGAACATTCTAGGGTGATTCTTTCCAGAGTTATCACATGTGGGAACACCCTTCTTTCCCTTCGTTTCTTTATCCTTATTTTTCACTACCATCCTCTTTTTTTCTCCCCTTCAAATCCATAGTAATTATATATTTATTTACATACCCTATTAAAACATCATACTATTTCCTCATTTGATGAGGACACATGTGAGACTATCTACCTTTGAAACGATGTCATAAGACCGTGAGAGATATGATCCTTCTTACTATTTCATCATTTGAATTGGTGATGTTCCCATTCGTTCTTATAGGATCCATTTATAATAAATTACAAACTCTATATTAGCTCATAAAATTATGAACATTCTATAACTCTAATTATGCTATAACACATATCATAAATTTATGCATCGTAATTCCTAGAACCATATAATTTGGTAAATTTGGGGAAAATAAATCCATCATAATGGTATGAATGAAAAATAAATGTTAATTTTCTGATGAATATCCCCCTAGAGTGTCAAACTAGGTGCACAGTAAGGCCTATTGTTGTATACCAGGTTACCTGGGGTCATGCTCGAAACACCATGTCAGAGTTGTTTCTCCTAGGTAAATCGGTGCCAGAACTACGTTCACTTGAAGTATCTAGAAATGCATTTATTTACTAAGAAGATCCAAATAATCTATTCCTTACAAAAATTCTATGATGTTATTGTTTGTGTATCGTCAAATCTATCTTAGGGTTTTTCTTCCCTAATCTATATTTTCTAAATCTAGCATACAAGTTTTATACTAAACTTCCTTTCATACCAACTCTAACACCCCAACCCTAGAAGCCTTGCGATAGTGTATAATTTTTATACATTTTAAGGTTTATAAGGAATCAAATCCTAAAGGATCAAGTAATTTATTTGTTTTAGAAAACCTGATACATACATTAGTTTAACATTACAGCTTGAAAAGAAATACAACATATAAGTTTTATTTGGAACATCTATAACTCTTTGTTTATCCCTAGAGGTAATTACCAATAAAAATCATCATGTCCTGATCAAATGAATCATATGAAAAGGGTGATCTCATTTTCTCAGTAAGGGTAAGAAATATAGAAAAAGATATGAAAAACATAGACATTAGGAATGTTGAATAACTAAAAACACATTCCTTTAAAAGTAATCTTGAGCACATTATGGTTGTAATATGAGTTGTGTAAATAACGCCATAATAAAACATAATAATGGGTATTATACTAGTATAATAACTACATTATCTTTCAATTACTACCTTCATAATGAGGAAAATGAATATTCTGAACATTTTGAAACATACATTCAAGGCCACAATCAAGACATCAAAAAATGTTTAATTTTATGGGCAAAACCATATCTAAAAATGGGATAGGCCTCTGCCAATTCCATATCTATTTGTCTTAAGAGACCTATCGATGCATCGATGGGATATAACATGTCCCACCCTTCACATACTAAGTCCAATTCATTTCTCATATTAAAGGGTGGACATAATTATCATATGCATTAACATTGAAACTAACATATGGAATGTAAAAAGAATTCCCCAATAATTGAACATAAACACTGACCATTTGGAATAACAATCTGAATGGTAACAAGACAGAACATCCATTGTCAAACTAATCAGAAACCATTAAAAAATATTTTATTAGATATCATAATATATAAACCTCAATGAAGTATATGATTCAAAAAAGTATGTCAACAAAGATGAACATATTTTTAAACGATACCACTAACAAATTCATAAGGAAATAATCCTTAATAATTCCAAAGTGTCCCATACCACCTGGAAACATTAAAATTATAATACCTTATAATATCATGAGAACATGGAGACTCTTGATATAATATACCCAGGGGATGTACAGACACCAAATTTGTGGAAATATTGGTGAACAATGCATATATTTCATAAATGTTAATGTGAGATGAGAAAAATCATTTTTCTTTTGAAATCATATTTCTTTTGAAAAATAATTGTTTTTGAAATGAAAAAAGATTGTAAACATGTACATCCAAGAAAATAAAAGTCATACTCATTGAAACAATATTTTTTTCATAAATTATGTCTCGATAAAGTGAAATCATGTAAAAAGATTTATTTAGAATATTCAGAAATAATATATTTTAGTGCATTTTAAGGAAACTATTAAAGACAATTTTAAAGTGGAAAGGCATGTTTGTTTTCTCAAAACCATAAATGAAAAAAAAATTCATTATAAAATAAGTGGTCTTATAAAAATTGGGGTGCCATAAAACATATTATATAGTGCACCTAAAAAGAGTTAAAAGTTTGAGTAGTTCCCCTGAATCAGGATTGTTTATCGGGGTGAAAATTTTAATGATCCTTTTAAAACATGTAAATACCCACAAAATACAGATGGATAATGGTTGGTAAATATATACAGTACATTCAAACAGAATTTATTTGGAGTAAATAAGAATAAATAATAATTTCATTGAGGTAAGTAGAGAATAAGAGTAACCCGAATGAAAACTGACGTTCAAGTAGAAATCCCTTACCACTTTGTAATCAATCGATTAGTATGACCCATAATTAATAATATTCAAATGATAAATTGAATACTATGATAAAAAATGGATTAATTATATGATAGATCAATGATAATTATTTGAACTCCATACATAAGTAATAGTAGTGAATAAGGAATATCTCACAAAAATGGAAGTGAGATGAGGAAACCACGTACCTTAAGTCTGATGGTGTTCTTAACTTGATCCTAGTGTCCTGTATAACCATATGCCATTCATTAATTAATATTTCTAGAATATATTCTTTATTTAATTTTTTTTATATTCTTATTATGTTCATTCATGTCCTTATTGATTGGTGGGAGGCATTCAATTTTATTGTTTGGGGGCATTTTGTTCCTTGGTATTCTTAACTGGTTTACTTATATACATTTAAGGATAAACATGTAATATGAGAATGTTTTACCAGAAGAGAAGTTTTATTTTATTTTTTTAAAATGATGAAGATTACATGGTTATAAAATTCATTTGTTTTTTGGCAGTGAAGATGAATCATTATATAAAACTTTAATGATAATTTTTTATGTTAATTGGTGGTATTTCTATCACACCATTCACATTTTAGTTGATAAATTAATATCATGTGTTCAAAAAAATTACAGAACATTAAATTAGTTATAATAAATGAATTATAGTCAAGATCAATAATAAATATGGTTCATGACCAGAATTGAAGATGGTAATAGAAATTGAAGTCCTGTCATCCGTAGTTGTGATAAATTGACACATCTCATTTTGTGTTTTCATTTCTTATATAAAAGAAGTGGAAATGATATATGATGATGAGTTATTCCATTATAAAAAAACATTATTTCAAATGTATGTTACATAATTTTTCATAAAATTTGGATGAATGGAGGTGTGGAATGAAAAAAACAAAAGAAAGGAACTTAAAATAAAAGAAATGTTGAGAAATCCCTTACGAAAATTAGGCAGCCTAACATCATCGCTAAAAAATTCATAAAATATTTTGATGAGAAAAAACTAGATTCTAATAATTATTAAATAATATTTAAATTAATGGGGATCAAGTATGACATAGCCCATCAAAATGTAATTGAAAATGTAAGAGAATAACATGAAAATATTGTTTGAAAAAGAGATGAGTGGTAGATTCCCATACCATGTAGAGTAACTCCTAAAACATGATGGTTGGGACATTGGGGTCTAGATGAAACCTTGGGAGGACACATAGGGAGGTAAAACTACTAGATATTCTTGGATAAGGAATTTTGAATGAATGAAAACAAAGGAATGAGTGGGTATTAATAGTAAATGACAGGGAGCTTTTGTTAATTTCAAAGGACACCTCATTAATGGTTTTTGAAAACCAAGGGATTTCCCATTATATATTCCCATAGTATTATCCACATGGGACACCTCATATCGTTTTTTAATGTAAAAATATCTACCATTCTTTTCTATTAATTATTACATTATTATGTTTTAATTAATCATACCAAAAACTCAAAACTGTATTTTTACAATTCAAGAAAAACTCAATTATTTTAGAAAAATACAAAAAATTCCCACCAAATTTTTTTCAACGTTGTATTAAAAAATGAAATAATTTTTTTTGAAAATAATATTATGAAGATTTTAAATTTTATTTTTAAATAAAATCATAATTTATTAAAAAAACAACTTTAAAAATATAACTTGTTTTATAACACCTTGGGAAATTAATCAAGTTCCCATAAAATTATAAGAGAACCATAAAACAAATAAATTAATAATTTATGATCAAATCTTATTAAAATAAATTTCCATTTTAAATTATTAAATTAATCATAATATTGTAAATAAAATATATTTGAAATAAAAAAATACCAACACGTATAATATGATCGTTTATATAATATTTATATGATTAAATTGTATTTATATAATCATGGGTGATGTTTTTATTTTTAGGCTGATTTATTATTCATTATTTTTAATTACTATTCTTAATGATATGTTACTATTCATTAGGGTATGTTAATATTCATAAAAAATTAGGTTTGCCTTATCAGACTCCAAATATCTCACTGAACGCAACTGTGTATGTTAGTTTTTTGGAATTCAAATAACATAGATAGAAACTTTTTGTTCATTGTCTTTGTTGAAATAAAGTGGTATTTTTTAGAGAATCAGTGTTTCATGAAATAAATTTCCAATTTTTTTAAAAAAAATATCGGGGTGTTACACAACCTGTTTTTATTAATAATAGATAACTGAAACATAATTTTTTTACTCTTGGGATACATCCACTCAGAAATCATAATTTCATGTAATTTCATAGAAAAAGGGAAATGTTTAAAGGGATTATAATTAAATAAATGTTAAATAATTCCATATCGTTATTATGAATATGATTTAACAAACTAATTATGAAATTATTTTGGAAAAATAAAACATACATTATCATCTAATCTACTCATAGATCACAAACATTCAGTAAAACATTAAAAATAAGCCTTAACAAACCCATAATTGGTTTATTATTCATTTTTTATATTATATGTAAAGAAACACACCATTTTTAATTTTATAAAACTAATACCTAAGAATTAATGATGGATTAAATAAAACCCTACGCATGCATGAGAATTTTTAAAATATATTTAATACATTAACCAGAATAGGAATATAATTTTCAATCTATTAAATAAAATGAAAATAGGCTTATATTAGGAAAAACCATCAAAACATTTTTATAAAGGAAATGAAAAAATTATATATATTATTAAAATCACATGATATCATGGTTTATATTTGACGAGTCATTCATCGAGATAACAAACCTCATATTTATTACCTTAACTATCTGTAGTGTTAATCCACCATAAGTATACAAGATGGTTCCCATGACTCCAAGAGAAACTCTAAAATCAAGGAACCCTAAAATATATATATCATGAATATGAAAATCCTAGGTAAATGAAACTATGTTATGGAATGAATGAATGATAAATTAAGGAATAATAATGTATAAGAGGGTTTATATGAATTTACCAAAAATAATTATAATAATGATGACATAACCCCATGAAATCTCAATAGAGGATGATAATAACAATTGGAAATAAGGATATGGATCACAATATTCAAAAGGGGATAAAATGAAACGAAAATTGAAATACATAAGGAGAGGGTTAGAAAAGTAATGTTAACTTTTAATGAAATAGGTAGATCACATAGTTTTAAAATGATTTAGCAAACCATGAACTAATCATGCACCTCTCACTGGACGGATCTAGGTAACACCACACAGGTTATCCCATTGTTTGGGAATACCATGCGCTATCCATACAAGTGGCTCTATAATTTACTAGAGGATATTAAAAACAATGACACATGATATGAAAAACTATGAGGTTTATTATAAATGTATAACTCCCCAAACTTCAAAAGAAAATGAACCTCAAGGATAAGGTTATAAATGCATAAACAAATAAAATAATGGTGAATGAAATTGTCTATGTGTGGAAAATACTATCACTTTTTACTCCTAGAGTGTTAAAAACAAAATGGATGATCAATTTAAATTATTATATTAAATATCTTTCTTAAGACATAATTGTTGGATCTGAGGAATGAAGGTTATAAGGATTACTAACCTGATCACCAATAAAATATTTGATAAAAAAATATGAATTAGATCATAAAACACATTGGTAATTATAGAAAACTATATATCATAATTTAAAATAATTATAAACAATGACAAAATAATACATGGGAAGAAAAAAGGATTAATTCACTTGATATGAATCTAAAAACCAGTTAATATACCCATTTGATGATTAAAAAACTATGAAATATTTAATGAATCTATAGAGCATATTTCATTTGTAGGATGGTTTGGCTATAAAACCAAAGTATAAGTCCATCGGCTAAACTTCACTAATCAACCAAATGAAAATGAATGACATTTGAGATCTCAGAGAACTATAATTCTATATAAGATAGTTTAAATAAAATTCACCAATATTATTGGAAAATACATCTATTCTACTGAAATGGTTTCATATAGTGGAATCCTTAACATATTACATAATATAACTATCCTCAAATAAAAAAATTAACAATATATATCATTACTTCATCATGATACAAGGATTTAAGATAAAAAAACCTTGATATGAGAAATCCCCATAGAGACTATCCACATGTCACTATGGTAAAATCCATTAATGATATATTAAAATTTAAAACATCATAAATTTTTACAAATTAATCTGAAGACGCCACTATCATGACATATCCAAAAAAAGAACAAAACACATAAATAATACATTGAATAGTTGATACATCAATATTAAGTTCAACAGGTTGAACTTAAGGATATTTTAGAAGTTTAGATATGGATCCACTTCACACATAAGAGATTCCTATAAAATAATTCACAGTGACCTAGATATTTACCTACATGATATGTCAGAGGATTATAAATGAAATAAGTCTTTAATTGACCTAACATCCGACATCGATGCCATATTAAGTGATCACATTTAGAAGAGGTGAAATTAAAATAATATAATGGAAACTTTGTGATGCTACCTATACATTCAGACTTGGATTTATTACCCATTTATTTTTAGGATCTTCCTCCACCTCCCCCTAAAATTAAAGAATCATCAGACACATCTAGCATCCAAAATATACCTCCACTTCACTAGGATACTTCATCATGTCTTTATAAGATCCCAAGCTATGAGATGACACAAAAATTATTTGATATTATTAGAGAAAACATTATATATAATTAGGTTTCAATGAAATATCTCTTTCAAGATTGATAATTTATGGAATTATCTCCAAAAAAATAGAAACATAGTCCATAATTTATTTTTCATATTTTTGGAGACAATATACGTCCATTTATTTCATTATTTTCACCATTTTGGTGGAAGTATTTCTTAATGAGATAAACTTTGACACCTTTCTAGTAATGGTTCTTATTTAGTTTCTTCTTGATAATGTTCTTTCACTACTTATATCACGGTCCCACTAGAATAAATGTGTGATTATATTCTAATATTCCTGATCATAACCATATAATGATTGTGAAAACCCAACTATTTTAAACACATTATTTCACGATTTAATACATAAAGGTACAGATAATAAAATCAAAAATATATGAAGAGGCATAGTGTGGATGACTAAATAGAAACATATCATAATATCATGAAACAAATATACACAAAAATTATTTAAAACTCGATAACATACCCTCAAATTCCATTAATATTGTAATACTTTATAGGATAACATGGGGACGCATATGAGAAATTTTTGATCTATAAATCCCATTTAGGCAATAGAAAATTTTTATAATGATGAAAGTAATACATGTGAGTTAATGGGAGTATCATGGGGACATAAAAAATAATAATCCTAAACGTGAACATCTAATCATGGTATACAATGATAACATAATTGAATTATAGAAATGAGGAAACAATATACTATATGACATCATAATACTATGTAAAAATAATCACTATGACATCATAGAATAGTGTAATTAGGATATCTTTCATACACCGTACGTTCCCTCTCATAACATTCACATTATGTATATATATTTTTGTGGAACCTAGATCATAATACATAAGAATGTATTTAATCATTTTTAATCCCATGATGGATGAGTGTGGGTCATATATATAAATTTACCAACTAAATGAAGGACGGGAACAACTATTTGAATTCCCATGCATATAAACGGGGATAGGTATTCACAACCAAAAAGTTTTTCCTATAAAATCAAGGAATAATTTTAGTAACTTAAGGGGTGCACATAAAGGACCCTAGATGAGATTAATTATAGTGACGAGTGGTATATCATTATTTTAAAATCATTAGGAAAATAATTATATGTGTAAAAAAATACTACGTTATGAAAAATTGGAAATCAAAATGTTTAGTACAAAGAAAGAACATGAATAAAAAGGAAGATGAGATATTACATTACCTTGACATGGTGATTCTAATAGTGTAGGTGGATAATTATAAGAGATCGAAAAGATCTTGGAAGGGATATAAGGATGGAAATAAAAAGTAAATTAATGATAAATTTATTACAAGTGAGGAGAAATGATAGGTTTGGTGGGTATTTATACCAGAAGAGAGGAAAATTATTTATTAATTTTTAAACATAGGTATTAGAGTCTAAGAGATAAAATAATCAAAACAAAAAACCCTCTTATTGGGTTTTTTTTAAAAATAGGTGGTATTTTTCAAATTTTATTAGGATAATAACAAGAATACTTAAAATAATACCACTCATGATGTGAAATTGAAACACTTTCTTACTGAATTGGTTTTAAAACCATAAAATTTAATTTAAATTTTGAATAATTCTTGATAGGTTTTTGAAATTGATTAAATAAATTAAAAATAACATTATTTTAAATGAAAATTCTATTTTTGGTCGTGGATTCCATTTATAATTTTTAATACATCAATTATGGGATATTATGATGTAATACTACTTACCATATATTTATAGCATAATTTTAATATCACCTAAAATTTGGACTATGTCATAAAATTCATAAAAATTCACCATTGGATTATTTTTTTGTTCTTATTTGAAAAATAATATTCATTTTAAAAAAATAATTATATATATATATATATATTTGAATTTATACTTAGAATAAATTTTATTTACTGTGAAATGCTGTTTTTTACAATACGAAAAACTTTCTGAACCATATAAATATTAAATTAGACTTCATTAAATTATATTATGATTTATTTTTAAATTTATATTATTTAAAATAAATTTTCAAGATTTTTAAACGAAATTCATAAATTTATCAAACAGGGAGTGTTATTTGAAACTATATATTTTTCAAATATACAATATTGGTTTCATCGTGTCAAAATCTAGATTTTATTCAACTCATTAAACAATCATGTGTATAAATAAATGATGAAAGAGGTTAAATAAAATCATTATTTTATTATAATATATATATATAAATTCACTCTACTATGGTCAAGATATATAACCCTTATTACCTCGATGTATTCCTTAAGGGTAAGGTGTTTGATAGTTGTATTTTCTTGGGTTGGTTCAACAGACATGGCATGGATGGTGACCTAGATAATATTGAAATTATATATTAACTGATTTTAGTCATGTTTTTGTTTTATAATATTGGATTTGGAATGGTCATGTGTGGATCATAGTGATTCTATCTCCCTTAAAATCATCAATAAATGGAATTTATAGGGTAGGATCCCACTAGTCGAGACCATCACATATTCCTTCTGTTCCAACTAGATATTATAATAACTATAAATATATACCAATATTATTGGTCGTTGTATAAAAAATATATTATCAATAGTTATTATGTTTAAATTTCTTTTATTTTTTATAGGATATATTTTATTTGTTTTCTAAATATTCAATGTAATATTTATGTTGTGTTTTCTATAAGGTATTTGTTCATTAAAATGGGAATTTCATTTATAAATGACTGGTTCATTTCAATTAAAAAGAAGAAAAATCATAATAATATCGAAAAATAGGGAAAAAGAAATAATAGACTCAGAAGGAATTTGATCAACCTGACGGCATACCAACAGATAACCACTGTCAGGTCCCTCGTAATAATCTATAGTACATCGTCAAGGTGTATTATAAAAAATTAAGTTGAAAAAATAAATAAAAAAAATCCTTAGTCTTCTGTTTTATGAAATTAAATATAAATAAATACATTAATGTTAAAACCCTTATATAAATCCAATTTCAACCCCAATAATTTATTAGTCATATTTTTTTAAAAAAATTCCTTTATTTTAAAACACTTTTTTGAAATACTTTATTATATATGAGGAAATCTATTTTAAAATTCAAACTATTCAAAATTTATTTTGAAAAACATTCAAAAGTTAATATCTTTTCAAAATCCCTAATTATATTGAAAATATTTTCAATGGGAATGAATTAATATTGTATAGAAACACCCATCACAAAAGAATGCATAATATTTGTGAAAATTTCTTTTAATATTCAAAATTTCTAAACTCCCCCCTTTAAGAACATCTCAATTTTTAAACCACTTTATATAAAGATAGGATAAATTTAATATAAAAAAATACAATAATAAAACTTTATCCTACAACCAATAATTTTTTAAAAATCTCCTTTTTTAATAATATATATATCTTTTAACAACAATACATAGAGATTGCACAAAAAATCCAAAGTTAATCTGATAATAAAAAACATAAATACTCAGGAAAAACACATCAATTAATATTAAATTAATAATATAGTTGAATAATAATAACTTAGAACCTCAAATAATCAAATATAAAAATTGGAAAACATTTTAAAAAACAAAGCCTTTTGCTTCGTAGTCTAGAAAACCATTTTCTAACTATGAAAAGTCCTTTTAAAATTTAACCAAATTTATTCATAAGATATTTTCTCTATTTTCAACACTGTGAAAAGAAACCATGAAACCATTTATTTCATCTTAAGTTCCATTAAAAATAGGTTATCTACTATAATGAACCAACAAAACACCAATTAAAAAACACACATATAGAGACTAATTCCCTCAAAAATAAAAAAAAATCAAGCTTCATTTTATTGATATATATAATCTAATTAACATTGGGAAATAAATTTTTATCAAAGGAAATAGGTGACTATGACACCTATCATGATCTACCACTTATGTTTGGAAAATATTATCTTCTATCTACTAGACATCCCTAAATAGGAACCACATTTTGATACATTTTTTTTCAAAAACCAAACTTGTGTTGGGTTTCATATGATACTCTAATGATCATTCACAGTGTAGAAAACCAAAAAATAGGAAATCTTTATTAAAAAATAAACATAAAAATTACCATAAAATAGAGTATATTGAATTCAAAAACAATAAAAATTTCAATCTTCCTTCTATGAAGAGTCTTTGATGGAGATCGTAGAGAGCCCTGAACGAAATAGCCCTACCTTCAAGGTGACACGTCAACCAATGGATACACAATCGCATAGTGAGGATAGAAAAAGTGTGAAAGGGATCTATCACATCACAAAAATGAGATAAATCAAGTTTTAGGAAGAGGAGAGTTTAGAATAGGCTCATACACATCACAAAACAAATAGAATAGGATCTCAACCTCTTATATAGTGAAGCTCGGGGCATCTCATATTCAAAACACTTCAAAATCATTTATTACTTTTGGGAAATAGTAAATTAAAATTCCTCAATTAATTTTAGTAGAAAGCTAAATCCATTCTTAATTTATTGTAATTTATTAAAAAATAACCAGGTGAAATAAATAATATATATATAAATATTTAAAAATATATATTTTATTAATTCCATGAATGCATGGAGAATACGTGCATCATATACATACATTAAATTTAAAATACATGTAATATTGTATATTATATATATACATATATTTCTACAATATCATATGAATGTGTATATGCATATAATTTATGTACATTTTTAGTGAACATACAAAAAATCTCCGATTTTCTATAAAATCCCATTAGGACTTTATAAAAAACATTACATCTCATTTAGAATCCATCCAAAATATTTTTGATATTTGTTTCATCATACAATCTTCATATTTAAAAATAAATTTTTACAAACCATTATCCTTATCTGAGGTCCTATATTTATGACACTATGGGACTTAGTATCACTGTAAATAACTCTAAAATCCAGATTTCATAAATTTATGAAAAGTGTGACCTCTAGAAAAGAATTAGTGCTACTCAAGTTACTCAGGGGTCTGGTGTGATCTATATCAAACATATTCACATATCTATACGAACTAACCCACTGCAATATGTCACATATAATTGAGATATATTTCTATATCATCCATTTTTACATGAAATCACGTCATAAGTAAAAATGCAACAACTCAATCCATTATTGACCACTCGACATTTTTTTATTTTATGAAAGGTACTGACGAAGTCGATAAATACATCACTTTTTATTAATCAAAGTATCTATATATATCATACAAAAAAATTAATCATGGAAAATAATTTCCTCAAACTAAGTCAATCAAGGTCCTGATATCTCTAACCTTTCATATAAGTGGACTAATCCCAACCTAGTTGTGCTCTAATTGACGACATGATTAGTAATCTAAAAAACGTACCCTATATTATCTTATGTAAACTTTATTACATGATTATGCAGGGAATCAAAGTATGAAGGTCCTAATGATAAGTATCTCTCTAACACTAGGTAAAAAGGATTGATAATAAAAATACACACAATTTATATTGATGACAATATGAAATTTCATGAGATATACATTAGCAGGTCAATCCAAGTAATATGTCTCTACTTACTACCACATAAATATATTCTTCATATTTGATATACAACTATTCATAGTAAATAAAATATTTTATTCATTCTGATATTATCATATAAATACAACCCATAATAATTCATAATAATCATCAATTAGGGACAAATAGAATTCATAAATTGAAGGGATATTATAAATCAAATATTCATGGAAATTATAATTAAAATACATGTGAATGAATGCTAATTTGAGATTGTGTTTATTATAGTAATTATTTACATTTAAAACCATTATAACCCATCTATCATGATTCTAACACCTAGTGATACAACATAACCATCATCTTTTTCTTTGGATAATGTTTTCATCAATAGATCTACTACATTCTCTTGTGTAGAAACCCAAATAATCTTTAGAATACCCCTCCCAATGATCTTATCTATGAGGTGGTATTTTCAATGGATGTGTTTGGTTCTTTGATGATACTAGGATTCCTTAGCCTGAGCACAAACACCATTATTTTCATAATATAGATCATATGATTACTTGATTATAGGAAACACTCAATGTTCTGAAATTTAATTCTTGATCCAAACATCTTCCTTCATTTCATATGAGGTACCAATGTATTTTGACTCTATTGTCAAGCCCTCTATGGTATCTTTTTGGGATCTATTCTAACAAATTACTCAACTATTTATTCAAAAAATGAATACAAATTGAGATTTCATATCATATTTATCAAATTGGAAATTATAATCGGTGAAACCCATTTCACAGAGCTCATTCTATCCTCTAAATAAAAATAATATATTCTAATTTCACTGAAAATGCATTTGGATGTTATTTATTAAAATATACTGATTGTAACAAGGTTTTGATTAATACCTAATTTTTATAACTAAAGAATATGAGACACTAGGTAGATTACATAATATATAATACATTATAGTTCCTATGGAAGATGCATAAGGAATCATTTCCATCATTTTTTACACTTTATAAGGATCCTGAATATTCATAATATTCTTCCCTCAAACATAGGTAAATACCCCTTCTTGGTGTTCTCCATGTTATTACACATTAACACATTAAAAATATATGTATTCTAACTTAGTATAATAACCCACTTATATCAATCTCAATAGATTCATATATTAAGTACTAAACATAATTCACTAATGTATTTAATTGAGAAACATTTACCTAGACATATGTTCCCATAGTGAAGTGTCACAATTCAATTTCAAATAAGCAGTATTTCATCTACATATGTAACTTCCCGGTTCCGGATGCCACCCAGAGGTGCTCCATCCACGGTTGGTCACATGGACTGAAGTGCATTTCCCTGAATGCCAGAGGATGCCGACTAGAAGTGAGGGCATTGGGTGTGATAGTGCAGAAACTATTCCCTCATTGGTAGAGTAACATAGTGGAAATAATAATATAACAATAACGAAAGCAGTAAACATACATACAAAAATAAAAAATGGAATCCTAGAATAAATGATAACTGGAGAACATATATATAAAATGATGCATGATACATATATATAGGAAAGAACCCAAACAAGTTGCAATGATGAAATATAGTACTAAACCCAAGTACAAAAGAAATCAGATAAACTCCTCATCATCGCAAGCCTAAGCTTGGTCATGTGCTCTCCAACTCCACAACAAGTCAAGTACCTGAAGTAGAAGGGCGCTTGCCCTTATCTGTACCTGCAGGAATATAATCAATTTTGGACCAGAATCATGACCCAAACAGGGTGTGAGGCTAAATCCTAGTAGGAATCCACCAAAAGATCTGTTCCTAATAGTTAGTGACTAACGATGTTCGATTCAGAGGATAGACGATCGTTCGGGGGCTCGTCTATGATCCACAGCCGTAAGGGTTCTCTCGAATGAAGAAGCTAAAGAAGAATAGATTTCTACAAATAAGACGCGACCCTGGTCTGTTTAATGAAAAAAATACAAAGCTTGTACTTTTGGAGTACACGGCGTGTACTTTCATTTTCCATACTCCACTTTAGGTAGCCTTCAAGTCACCCCGCATGGCCGTGTGCAATGCCTCTACATGGCCAACACATGGCGTGTACTTAAGAAATTCCTAGAAACTCCTCTTTTAACTCAAAAACACCAAAAAGGAAAACATACCTGAAAATAATATTCAGGGTCTTACAAACTTCCCCCCTTAATGAAATTATTCCCCAAATTTCCCTAGCAAGGCATAGAAGAAGAAACCTCGAACAGCTCTAGCCACTGTGATAGTACATCGACCACCCTCTCCCAATTCTCATCATGTACTCTTTCTTGCTGCCATAGTGCTTGTACCAGAGGAACAAAATGACCATGGAGAAAATTTTTACATATGTCAATAATATGGATAGGATTCTCCTCAAATGATGAATCCACCTCCAAATTGACTTCCTCGGGTTGGAAATTATGAGACAAGTCTGAGAAGTAATGTCAAAGCTATGAAATGTGGAAAACGTCGGGCGTAGCCCGATACCTCTAAGGTAACTGCAACCGATAGGAAACTGGCCAAACTCTCTCCAACACCTCAAACGGACCGACGTACCTCGGTGAAAGCTTACCCTTTCTCCTAGCCCTCCTGTATCCCAACCTCGGTGTGACACTTAGGAAGACCAGACCTCCGACCTCAAACTCTAGTGGTCGTCTCCGTCGATCAGCATAAGACTTCTGTCGAGACTGTGCAGTAGCTATCATATTTCAAATCAACTCTATCTTATCTATGGTCTCCTAGAAAGGACGAGGTCTCATCATAGCTGCCTCTCCTACCTCCAGCCAAGATATGGGTGATCAGCATAGCCTACTGTACAAATCCTCATAAGGTTCCATATGAATAGTTGATTAAAAACTACTATTGTAATCAAACTCCATAAGATGTATATGTCTCCCCCAAAAACCACCAAAATCTACGATGCATTCTCAGAGAATATCTTCAAGAACCTGAATCATATGCTCGGACTGACAATCTGTCTGGGGGTGATAAGATGTACTCAAAAGCACCCGTGTACCCAAAGGATTCTAAAGCCCCTACCAGACCCGAGATGTAAAACATGTTTCGTTTCTGAATCAATGGAGTGGGGAACTCCATGTAAATGTAAAATCTCCCAGATGTACAACTGTCCCAAATCATCAACACTGAAGGGTTCCTTGATCAGCAATAAGTAAGCAACCTTTGTGAGTCTGTCAATGAAAACCCATACTACATCATTACCTCGAGGATAACTCGGAAAAATGGTCACGAAATCCATCGCGACATCGTTCACCTTCCACTTGGGAATGGGTAAATGTTGTATAAGTCCTGATGGTCGCTGGCGCTCTCCCTCTACATGCTGAGAGGCTGAACACCTCATGAAAAAACCAGCAATGTCTCTCTTCATCCCTGGACACCAATACTGACGATGTAGATCACGATACATCATAGTGACACAAGGATGAACTGTCCAAACTGAGGAATTAATGTCCCGTGTCAGCTCCTCACGTACGTCTTCTAGTAACCATACACGCCTCTAGAAATGAAATATCTCATCCTTACCTATTGTTCATCTAGGAAAAGTGTCCTATCCTAACACACTCTCCCTTAGGACTAGGCCTTTATAATCTGATAGCTACCTCATTCGTACTTGATCAAGAAGTGTAGAGGTAACAACTATAGAGTATAGAAACTTATGCCTCTATCTGTCGTTCACCTCTACATGAATCTCAGAGAATAGAGCCATAAGCTGCCACTAACTGCTGGACTCCTGAACTGCATGTAACTGAGTCCTTCTTCTTAGCACATCGACCACTGCATTGCCTTTCCTCGACGTATAGGAAAGCTCAAAGTCAAATGACTGAAGGTACTCAACCATCCTTCGCTGTCTCAAATTCATATCACGCTGAGTGAAGATATACTTGAGACTTTTGTGGTTGGTGAAAACCACAAAATGATATACCAGAAGATAATGTCTCCAACAAATTAAATCATGAACAACATCAGCCAACTCCAGATCGTGCATCGGGTAATTCCTCTCATGTGGCCTCAACTGGCAAGACCCTTATGCAACAAATCTATCTCTCTTCATAAGTACAACTCCCATCACGATACCTGAAGCATCATAGTAAACAGTATAACTCTTGCCCAAGTCAGGAAATGCCAGGATTGGTGCTGAAGTCAACCTTCCTTTCAGCTCCTAAAAGGATGAATCACAAGAATCCGACCACAATAACTTTTCACCCTTCTTAGTCAGGGCCTTTAGTGGCATTGCTAAGATTGAGAAGTCCTGTATGAAGCGCTTGTAGTATCCAGCCAGCCTTAGAAATATCTGTACCTCAAAGAAATTCTTCAGCTGCTCCCAGGAAACTACTGCTCTCACTTTCTATAAGTCTACTGATACTCCAATATCTGAGATAACAAGACCCAAGAAGTAAATCTAATACATCCAAAAGTGGAATTTTGAGAGATTATGATATAAATGATTCTCTCTCAGTTTACTCAGAACGATCTCAAGATGTGTGGAATGGTGGTGTCGAGTGTGAGAGATCAAAAGGATTTCATCCACGAAGAAAACCACGAAAGAATCTAAGTATGGATGGAACACTCGGTTCATCAGTTCCATGAAAACTGCAGGCACGTTCATGAGACTGAATGGTGTAACCATATACTCGCATAGACCATACCTGCTCTGAAAGGAAGTAAGAGGTATATCAAATGGTTTATCACCCAACTGATGGTAACCAGACCTCAAGTCAATATTCGAGAACACCTAGGCTCCTCGAAGTTGATCAAAGAGATCATCCATCCTCGGCAAGGGATATCAGTTTTTGAACTTCAACTAGTTCAACTTCCAATAATCCACACAAGGTCTGAGGGTACTGTCCACCTTATTCACAAAAAGGATAGGAGAACCCCAAGGAGAAGTACTAGGTCAGATGAAACTCTTTTCCTGCAACTCCTCCAACTGCTTCTTGAGCTCCTGTAACTCGAGTGAATCCATCCTACAAGGAGTAATAGACACCGGTGCCACTCCTGGAACAAGATCAATCAAAAAGTCTACCTCGCGCTCTAGAGAAAAAACTGAAAAGTCCTTTTGAAAGTCATCCCTGAAACGATCCACCATTGGAGGAAAGTCCATCTACGAATTCCACCGTTCATCCAGATATAGACTAGTAATTTGGGCTATAACTCCCCCTAACTCATGATGCCCTAGGCCCAATCTGCTCTCCTGGACGTCAAACTCGCCCTTATGAAGAAGCAATCTTCCCTCCGGTGATATGAATGTCACCTCGCGATGATAACAGTAGACGAATTCCTGGAAGGGAACCAACTAGTACATTCCTAGAATGACATCATAGCCTGCCATATCTAGGAAATAGAGGTCCAATAGAAAGTGGTACCCACCAACCTCTAGAGGTCACTCCTTGCACTGACATACTCTAGTCATTCTAGTCCCCAATGGAGTGTCTAGTGTCAAGATATTGGCAGATGAAAAGATGAAGATCACAAGGCTCTCCACAACAGCAATATATATAATGTTATGGGAAGCCCATGTGCCGAAAAGAGCAGAAGATAAAACTGAAGAAACTAGGATCATACCTCGAACTGTAGAGGGTCCAGGATCCTCCTCCTGTTGGGTCTGCTCCATTGAAAAGGCATGGCTTAAACTAAAACCCATTGACCCTACCTAACCAATCTAAGATGATCCACCATATTGTTATTGAAAGACTGGAGACTAAATACCACGACTGTGACCCCCACCTCAACCTAAAAGGTCTGAAGAACTCCCATTCCCAAACTAGTGAGAACCTGGTGGATCTTCTCCTACACGAGGAGTCATAGATGAAACCCGGTCACCAGAATCTAGTGAAAATACCTGAAAGAAACACTGAAGGTGTCTCATCTTGCAAAAAGATCGGCACTCCACTGGGTCTCTCTGGAACTGCGGCCTCGTATGCCTGCTTCTCCTACAGTGGCAGCACACCACCTTGCTACCGGAAGATGCATCCCGCCTACTCGGATCTCCCCATTTAGCCTCCTTGCACTGCTTCCTTCTATCAGTTGGAGAAGCACTAAATCTGTATATCGAGCCGACCTGGCTCAAAACTCTAGAATCCCATAGATTCCACTCCGTGATCAGTGCTTGGTTGACGATGGAAGTGAGGGAAGTAAACTTGAAGATATTCACCTGTGAGGGGATGTCCTGTCTAAAACCATCCTCAAACATCCTTTCTAGGAATAACCCGTCTCTTCCTAGGATGGGTGTGAAATACTGAAGATCAGTGAAAAGATAGGAATACTCCATAACCGATAGGGTACCTCGCTCCAGGCTCAAGAAATCCGAGGCTCGATCAGCCCTCATGGTCTCTGGATAGAAGTAATCATAGAAAATGCGTTGGAACTCATCCCAAGCCATAAAATGATGATGAACTACCTATGCAATCACGTCCCACCATCTCTTGACAGAATCTCATAGCTTGTAGGTAGAGAGTTTGACCTGCCTTTCTGAAAGCATCACCAGATGCTCAAATATCGTCAGCATGGATTATAGACATGACTGTGAGCCTGAGGTCCCCCTTCCCCTAAGAAGGTGGGAGGATGCTACTGCTGGAAAACCCACGTCAAGTCTATCATAGACAAGGCAAGAGGCGGTGCTCCCTGAAAGATCCTCATCATCCTCATGAAGCCTCCTTTCAACTGCGCATCAGCACCTGCATCTGGTATAACTGCTGGTGCCAAGACTGGCACAACAGTAGGATCCGCATGAAGTCCCTGACCAGCCATATCCAGTTTCTGATCGTCTCCCTATAACTGGTGTAAAATCGGAGTACGTCTCAGTGGCATTACCCTTCAAGGTCAAACAAACACCTTAGATCCAGATTATCAAGGACTGAAAATAGTAAGGACAAGAATGGAACAAAATAAAGAATGCATTCAAGTTTTGAAAAACATCACTACATGACGTGTGTCCCCTACATTGCATGCTCCCTTAAGCCATTCACATGGGCATGTTCTCCTGCCTTAACTAGTTGTGTAACACCCAACACACGGTGTCTTTTCCTAACACACGACATGTGCTTGAATCCTTTTCCCCTGCCAGAGTCCCCTTATATGGCTAACCCACACAGTTCTCCTAAAACAAGAATACACGGAATGTTTGTGCAAGATACGGTGTGTACAAGACGAGCTCCACTGACCTGTTTTGTTAGTGACATGGCCAGATACACGGCTCACACCACACGGAGTGTTCCAGGTGGACACAACGTGTACCTGAAGAATTTCACTGACCCGTGTTGTTAGTTACACAGCCAGATTCCAGGATTACTCTACACGACATGTTTGAACTAGAAACAGTGTGTATAACATATGATTTATCCGCCCGTGTTGTTAGTCACATGGGTGGACACCGGGTCAACACCACACGATGTGCACAACCGATACACGACATGTTCCCACAAGAATTTCCCTATCCCATGTCTGTACCTACATGGCCTACCACACAATTAGAGACTACATGGTGTGTGCATACGGTACACAATGTGTACTTTAGAAAAACTGTTTCTTCCTAAACAAAACAACACATGGTGTCTATTTAACATTACCCACCATGTATTCTGGGTTTTTCGGAACAGTAAGCCTCAGAAACTACTCCGGAATCCAGAAATACACTGAAACAATCATTGAAAGTGTCAAATTCCGATCTGTGAGGGCTTATACTCCCTGCGAATCAAAGATTAGCATCTCATACATGATATAACTAGGTAAAGAAGTCAATGATCCACTAAATTCCGATCCCTGAGGGCCCATAGCACCCCAAGAACCAAAGTTTGGTGTTCATAAAAAAAAACCTTATACAAACAATACCCTATCAAACATCATGTATTTTATCAAGGCATCTATCACAACATCATGCATTTTCTACAAAAAATACATCACAACAACATGAAATTGATAATTCACCCTAAATGGCATGGCAAGAATGCATGACATGTGATTTCTAGGGAGTGCCTATGTGATGCATGAGATGGAATACCCTCATCTCAATGGGATATGATAGAAATAAAACCTGAATAACATCAAAAGTAATGGAACAAAACATGTGAATCACCCAACAGTGAAATCAAATCAACTGTATAATTTCAAAACCATAAAATTGCAATAAATGAGGTAGATTGGCTTTTCCTTGTACACGGGTTAGCTACTCCCAGACATAACTTATTACCAAGTACCTATTCCGTCCTATCCCGGGAAATATGCTCCAAAAAGTAAGTCAAGAAGAAAAGAATCCCTTTGATAACACTTTATAACATCCCGGCTCCAGAAGCCACCTGGAGGCGCCCCATCCTCAGTTTGTCACATGGCCTAAAGAACATTTCACCAAACGCCAGAGGCTGCGGACTAGTAGCAAGGGCCTTGGGTGTGAATGTGGGGAAACTATTCCCGCATTAGCAGAGTAACACATCAGAAATAAACAAAGAGCGCTACACCAATATTTGTATTTAGAAGCGGTTTATTTGTTTTATATTAGTAATTTATTTATTTATTTTTTAATGTATTTATTTATTTTCATAATTTATTTATTTATTTATTTATCAATTTATTATTGATTATTGATTATTGATTATTGATTATTGATTATTAATTTATTATTGATTTATTATTAATTTATTATTTAATATTTATTATTAATTATTAATTATTAATTATTAATTATTAATTATTTATTAATTATTAATTATTGATTATTTCTTATTTATTAATTATTTCTTATTTCTTATTTCTTATTTATTATTTATTTATTATTTATTTATTATTTATTTATTATTATTTATTATTTATTACCATGCACATGCCCATCCATCTCCATGCATAAGTCTATGCCCATGCACATGCCCATGCACATGCCCATGCACATGCCCATGCCATATATATGAATTCTGTGTTGGGTGAGATTTGAACCCCTTACCTCTTGTTTATTCTCCAAAGACGTTACCACTCCAACATGCTCTTCATGTGGTCAATAAATTGAATCTAATATACTTACACACACACATAAATATATTAATTGAAAAAACAAGTAATAAATAACAAATAAATATAAACTAAATAATTATTAATCAACAATCAACAATCAATAATTAATCTTTTATAATATATAATATATAATATATAATATATAATGTATAATATATAACATATAACATATAACATATAATATATAATACATAATACATAATACATAATACATAATATCTAATATCTAATATCTAATATCTAAAATATAATGTATTATATAAAATATAAAATATATATTATATATTATATATATAATAGATAATAGATAATATATAATATATAACATAATATATATAAGTAATGTATAAATAATAAATTAATTAAAAAATAATTAAATATATAATAAATAAATAAAAATAAATAATAAATTAATAAATAATAGATTGATAAATAAATAAATAAATAAATAAATAAATAAATAATAAATAATAAATAATAATAAATAATAAATAATAAATAATAAATAATAAATAAAAAATAAAAAATAATAAATAAAAAATAAAAAATAATAAATAATAAATAATTGATAATTGATAATAAATAATAAATAATAAATAATAAATAATAAATAATAAATAATAAATAATTAATAATTAACAATAACTAATAATTAATAATTTATCATAAAGAATTAAGAATTAAGAATTAAGAATTTATATTTAAAAAATTATAAATAATTTATAAATAATTAATAAATTATTAATAAATAAAGAATAAATAAAGAATAAATATTGAATAATGAATAATTAACTAAATAAATAATAAATGAATAATAAACTAAAAATATATTAATGTTTAGTGAATTAAAAATAAATTAATAAATAATAAATAATAAATAATAAATAAGGAAGAATAAATAATAAATAAATAAATAAATAAAATAATTCATAAATAAAAAGATAAATAAATAATTAATAATTAATAATTAATAATTAATAATAATTTATAATTTATAATTATAAAATGAATAATTATTAATTAATATTTTATATTTTAAATTTAATATTTAATATGCAATATGAAATATTTAATTTTTAATAAATAATTATTATTTAATTAATATTTAATTAATAAATAATCAATAAATATTCAATAATGAATAAATAAATACATTAATAAATAGATTAATAAATAATAATTAATTAATAACTAATAATTAATAATAAATAATAATTAATAATTGATAATTTTAAAATTAATAATTCTTAATTAATAATTAATAATTTTAATTTTAATATTTAATATGAAATATTCCATATTTCATATTTAATAAATATTAATTAATTAATTAAAACAAATAAATAATAAATAATAAATAAATAATAAATAATTGATAAATGAATAATAAACTAACAATAAATTAATATTTAGTAAATTAAATATAAATAATAAAGAATAAAGAATAAAGAATAAAGAATAAAGAATAAATATATAAAAAATAAAAAATAAAAAATAATGAAATAAATTTATAACTAAATAAATAGATAAATAAATAATAAATAATAAATAATAAATAATAACGAATGACTAATAATTTATATTTTATAATTAATAAATAATAATTAATCAATTAATAATTAATAATTAATTAATTAATAATGAATAATAAATAAATAAATAAAAAAAAATAAAAAATGAATAATAAACTAACAATAAATAAATAATAAATAATAATTAACTAATAAATAAATTAAAAATAAATTAATAATTAATGTGTACATAATAACTAAATAATAAATAAATAAATAAATGAATAAATAGATAATAATAAATAATATTTAGAAAAATAATAATTAATTAATTAATATTAAATAAATAAATAAACAATTAATTAAATAAATCATTAAACGATAAGAGCCTCTATAAACCCTAAAAAAACTGAAATGGTCAAAAAATATGATATGATACCCATTTTCAAGTGCCACAACCAGTCAAATCGAAGTTCGTGAAATAAGCTTCGATATAATATGTGGTACAAGCCGAATGGACACATGGATCGAAAGTTATAACCGTTTGTATTTTAAGAAATCGGTGTCGGCAACAAAAACCTCTATTTTGAAGGCCTTCTAGGACTTTCTAGTGGAATAAAAAGGTGTAAAATATTGAAAGAGTTGGTACCAAACCTAAGCAGTGTAGAGCTCGTCGCAAGCTTCGATTTGATATGTGGTAAAGCCCAAACAGAAACCCGGGTTAAAAGTTTTGGTTGTTTGAAGTTCAAATTCGATTATCAACTTTTGAATTTTGAATATATTTTTTTCATTTGATAATCACGCGATTTAAATATCACTTGGTTTTTTTCTCATTTGACAAACTTTGATTTTACAGGTTTTGGAGCTGAAAAGGACTCTCAGATCAGTTGTTATCTTCATTTGATGTCCATGTCTCTTCTTCTACTTATTTAAGATTTTCTTTTTGTTTAAAAATAGTATTAACTAATAATTATAAATATTATTTAAATGAAACATTATAAATATATAAAATTATAAATAATAAACTATATTTAATTGTAAATAATAAAAAAATAATTAATAATAATTAATAAAAAATAAATAATTTTTTAATTTTTTCTCTTAAATTTTTCCGCAGTTATCATAAAACCGACACTATTTCACTGCGGTTTTCTAAAAAACACACCATAAAAAAAAATTAAATTAATTTTAGAATATATTTTTTAAAAAAAAATTAAAAATATTTTTTTAAAAAAATTAGCGGCGGTTTTTTCGCGGCGGTTTCAAAAACCACTGCTAAATTTTTGATCGAAAAAAATTTAGCGGCGGTTTTTAAAAGCACCGGGAAAAAACCACGGCTAAAACACTGTTTTCTCATAGTGTATCAATAGCGGAAGCAGTAAACATACATACAACAATAAACAATGAAAGACTAGAAGAAATGATAACTGGAACACATATATATAAAATGATGCATGGTACATATGTCTATGAAAGCAGCCAAACAAGTCACAATTCTAAAATACAGTACTAAAGCCAAGTACAAAAGAAAACAGATAAACTCCTTAGAATTTCTAGCCTACGCTTGGTCCCATGCTCTCCAGCTCCACAACAAGTCAAATACCTGAAGTATAAAGGCTCTTTCCCTTATCTATACCTACAACAATATAATCTATTTTGGCCCAAAAGCATGACCCAAACTGGGTGTGAGACTAAATCCCAGTAGGCATCTACCAAAAGCCTATTCCTAACAGTCCCTGAGTATATGGCAGGCAATAAGAAAAGGAATGCAGTGAACAAGGATGCACTCAGCAATAAATAATTCCACTATTCAAGCATTCAATTCTAAATCAAGTAACACCTAATCAAAGTAAGTAACCCTCTGGGAAGTACTCACAGCCTAAACCATCTGGTTCAACCAAATAAGTACAAGAAACCATCTGAGAAGCACACACAGTCTCACCGCTTTACTTCAACTAAGGTATAGACTCTCTCAGGAAGAACTCACTATCAATTCACCCTACCATCTCGTATCGGTACTTAAGGCGCTCTGGGGAAGCACGTAATATCTCATTCCCCCTTGGCCCATGTTGAGTAACTACAGACACTGTGAGGAAGCACTCAATGTCAATTCCCTATGTGGTATCACACCTTATAATTATAAAGCCACTCTGGAGAAGTCCTTACGTCCATTCTCCCTATGGCCTGCTACACCAGGTTCTCACGGCCCCGTGTAAGTCAACAAGTAATGCAAAGCATAGCGGCCAAAGTAATCTTGAAGAACTACTTGGCTAACAGTCTATAGCATATCAGTATATCAGGGTAGATAATCACACCATCCTACAATACTGGTCTTGGGAAACAAACTGCAGCCTAACAGCCAAGTCTAGACCAAAGCATTCATAACAAACATGCATGGGAAAAACATCCAAATCATTACAATTCACAATATTCACAAGCAATTAACCTCTACTCAAGCATAAAAGAAAAGAGGGAAAACAATATGTATAAAAAGGTAAACCCGCAATACCCCATTCAAGGGTATTGGAATAGTTCCACATATAACTCAAATACATTCAATAGAAAGGCACAAACCACCTACCTCAGCATTGGAATATGAATATACTTGAATCTCGGGGCTTGAATTACGTTAGAATGACGAATATCTATAAAAATACACAAAACGCTCAATCAAGAAAATCTCACAAGAGAGGAGAAATCAAGGGATAGTCCGCTAGGAGAAGAGAGAGCTCACCAATGTGATTTCAACACAACTGATAGTGTTCGATTCGGAGGAGGAACGATCGCTCGGGGGCTCGTCAATGATCTGTAACCATACAGGTTCTCTCGGATGAAGAATATTTTGAAGAGGACATTTTTGTCGATAAGACGCAACCCCAGTCCATTTAATAAAAAAACGAAATACACAGCATGTACTTTCAAAGTACACAACATGTAAATTCCTTTTCCGTACTCTGCTTTAGGTGTCCTCCAAGTAACCCCACATGGTCATGTGCATGGCCGTTACAGAGCCCCCACATGGCTACCCGTGGTAACCAAGTACATGGCATGTACTCATAAAGTAAACGACGTATAATTAGTAAATTTCCCGAAACTCCTCTTTTTCCTCAAAAACACTAGAAAGGAAAACATACCTGAAAAGAAGATCTGGGTTCTTAAAACATAGATTATTATAAATAATATTTTTACCACACTAAGACTCTTGCATATATAAGAATCATTTGTATTCTTGAAGAAACCAAACACATTGATTGCATAATTAATCATGATATCCCAACTCCAAGAATCTCTTTTTAGTCCTTAAATGCACAATTAGAACATGAAAACCTTAAAATTATATTTTTGGAATTTAAGACCCTTGATCTATATCTTATACATGTTATAAGATAAATTTCTATTATAGAATGAGGTTTTGACATCCATATGACATATCTCATAATCATAATAAGCTCCTATCGACAACACAATATGAATGGTCTTTTTCATCGCAATTGGAAAAAAGCCTCTTTATACTCAATACCAATTAATAGTTTGTTACCATTTTCCACCATTAATTTGTAATATTTAGGAAATTCAACATCAATATATGTTTTCTAGTGGAAACCCCACTTATACACTCTGGGTATCACCCCATCAGGTGCATCCCCCAAGCTCCAAACTTTTTTAGTATACATTGAGTCCAGCTCTGATTCATTGTTTTTAACCATTTATATAATTAAAACTCCCAAAATACTATAGATATGAATTATTTTAATATCCTTTTAATGTTACTTCATAACCATTACCCATGAGAAATCCTTATCCCTCAGTTTCCTAATGAACCCCACAAAAACATTGAGGTTCTCATGTAAATTTGGTAAGTTCTTTTTCCACAACAGTGTTTTGAACCAAATCAAACTCCATATCAAGAATATTTCATGTTTCCCAATATCAAACATATATAAGTTAATGTTTCCTCCCAATGAAACCTTTATTAATGTGTTCCTTCTCAATGAGTGTTGAAAATAGAGCCACATAAACAGTGTGCTCAAAGTTTTTATAGAAATAATTTCCCCTTATTTCTTTACTATAACTAAAAAATTATGTATTTTATAGTTTTTAAAAAAATTTAGCCGAATATTATCATCGTATGAATGTTCACTATCGCAAATCCACATAAAATATAAAATGGGATGTTTACCATGTCATATCTAAAATGGCGTCTTTATAACTATTTTACACAGAAAGTTGTTCAGTTGGAATGCACTAGATTCTATAGCATAATCCATAAATTATATTGGAAGTTCAAATAGAATAATAATTGATAAAAAATATCAAATATTTCACAATATATTCTTTTTATATAAACAATTCTATTGTTGCATTCTAAGAAGAATGAGTTGTAAAAAAATTATACGTTATCTAAGATGATCTATGAATTATGGGCCCATGTATTCACCACCCCTACATGATAAGAAGATTTTAATACTTTTAACCCAATTGATTAAATATATGATTTGGAACCCTTAGAACATTTCCATAGTTTCATACTTGTTTTTCATCAGAAACACATACCCATATAAAATAAATTCATCAGTAAAAATAAACAATTTCGTAAAACAACCAATTTTTTTAGTACTCATTAGTCCACATACATCACTATTTATGGAACCAAATTCTCCAAATTCTCTCCAACCTTTTCTCCCAAACCATGACTTCTGCATTTTTATAAATAAACTAGATACACTTGTATTTAAATATTTATAAATTAATGAATCCAACAATCCACCTCTACAGATTCTTTAATGTGTTTCTCATTTATATGTCCAATGAGATAGTGTCGAAGATAAGTGGGATTAGAATAAACCCATATCATATTATTATTAATGTTTAAAAAATGATTATCCAATTGAATAATATATAAACCATTCATTACATTCTTAATTACACAAAAAATTTCATTCTTATATATACAATATATTTTATTCATAATAATGAATGAAAATTCAATATTATCTAAAAAAGAAAAAATATAAAATTCTCACTAATTTCAGGATTTTAATAACCATTTTTTAATAATAGGATCAATCCATTTCGTAAAATCCTATCGTAAGTGGTGACCACTATTTTAGAAACTATTTCTCCACTACTAACAAAAATATCTTTTTCACTTTTCATAAATTCCCTTCTATATTTGAGTTTTTTATTATAAATGTAATGACAAAAACTAGATATCTAATACCCATGAGTGAGAGTCAAAGAATCTCATTTCTATAATATTCATATTTGAGAACATGGGAAGACTCTCTTTTAGGAAACTTCTGAATCGAAGATACCAAAATTTAACTATTTTTGAGGTGACACCGATCAATGATCTCAATATTATTAGTGTGTATTATGCCATAATCTATAACAAATACAAATCAATAGGTGAGTATCATGTATTATATGTCTTCAGTGATGGATTTAAATGAAAATTTTCCCACTAAAAGTGATAATATTTTATATCATATCCATTTAGTGATCCAAGATCCTTATTTTGTTAAGCAATGAGTTAGATTGGGAGTTTATATCATCACTTAGTTGTTTAGGTAGAGAATCATCCCAATCATCATAGTTTTGACTCTTTGATTGTTGAGAAGGAAACTCTTTATCGGAATACATCATCCAGATAAACTAAACTATACTACTCTAGTACCCTTTCCAAGGGTTTCCCGGTGAAGTGTAAATAAAAACAATCCAAGAACTGTTGGACCATAGATATTTTTGGCCTCTATATCTGACTATAATGGTTTTAATTATCAAAAATCATTTCATATATTAATATATATCTTACCTCATGTCACATCATAATTTATGTAAGATCATTATCTTGAATATCAGATCATCTAAAGCATATAACTATTTATGTGTGTTTAAGTCTAAACAAGCATATAACTGATTACATATGTGTAATTATTGTTATTAAAACTCTCTAGCTTTGATGAATAATAACATAGATAGAACATCTTTAATTATCTATGTATTAGTCACTGAAACTGACATAATGATGACTCACCAACAGACTGATGACTCACCACCCGACATATGAATCACTTACAGACATGTGACTCACTCATAGATAGTTCAAATAGGCACATGTTCTATGTATGTAAAGCTTACACCATTAGAAGTACTCACCATTTCATATGACACGCCGATGTAGATGAATCACCGTTGCATAAGACTCACTGATGCAGAGAACAAACCATGATTCCAAGTGGCCTACCTTTTAATGGTGCTATAATTACAAGGACTCAACTTTAGTTGAAATGAGTCATTGTTAGATCAACAGTCTCACCAGACGTATGTCCAAGTCATTTCCAGAACTAGAATCTGATATAAGGAGACACCGACAGAAGGAGACACTGACAGACAATTCACTTTTAGACTGTATAAATATGAATTTATTAATATTATTTTAACTGGTCATATTTTTGTCATTTAATGATACTGACATATTTTATAATCCTATGTAGAACTTTTAGCAGAAATTATGAGGTACAATGAACCTATGAACATTGAAAGTACATGATCTTTTTCATCCATTGAAAATAAGATTCTCTTTTAAAGGATACAAGATATATAGAAGCGGGGTGTTGGTGCATTCTTGTACAAGAGAGACATACTAGAGAACATCCAAAACTCTCCGGCAACCGCTGTGAACTCAAGAAAAAAAGAAGAAAAACATGAGTCGATATCAATCAGACTGCCCATTGAATTGAACAACTATTTTATCATATCAAAGATGGATTAGATTATACAAATATAACCATACTTTCACATATAATAAAAAATATAAAACTATATTTTTGTGTCAACTTACAGAATATGACTCATAATTCATCTAAGCTATATCTAAAGAGTCAAGAGTTGTACCTCAAAACACATAGAGCCTTATAAATCCTTTCACATATTTGTTTTATCTATTGTGTGTTTTTTTACATATATATTAGCACTGTGTATTTCTTTCTGTTCAACACAACACTATCTCCTATATATAACTGAAGGATACAAGATATACTTCCAATCATACCATCTTATATGTGTTACTCCCATGGATATGTTTGGACGAGGTCCTTGTGTGACCTGGTAGTTTGTACCCATTAAGAACTATGGTATAGGTCTAGTGACCTGGATAGCATGTTTACTATTATGAACCCTAGTTCAAGGTGTGGTCAAACTATTTATTAATTTAAATAGATTGGTGGAAGGTGATCATAATGTGGAGAGGATTAAGTCTTTACTTGATACTAAACCTTTTGTTTTATGTTTTCCGCATTTTTACCATTTAGTTTTACTCTGTTTTATAACATATTTCATAAAACTAAATTGAAATCTGAATGTTATTCTTATATAGTTTTTATAATAGTATTGACTTATTAGATTAGTTTCAAAAGTTGTATTAAGTATCAAATTTATTCAACTGAGTTCTAATTAGTCTTTTTAGAAATTAATCGAATAGTCAAGCTCTTATAAATTCACTACTTGTTAATAGGGAAACTAAATTTAAAATATGGGGGGAAATTAAAATTATAACCTTTTAAATATAAATTTATTTAGATACTCAATTCACCCCCCACTTAAGTAATCTACTCTGACCAAAACTTGGTATCAAAGGTTTACGAATTTTCAGTTTTCAATGCTTTTGAAAAAAATTTCAACTTTGATTTTAGTTGTATTTAAAAGATATTAAAATTTATATTAATAATATATTTTTATCTATGGAAAATATTGTTATAAAATATTATTATGTATAATAGTATAAAAGGTGCCACTACTAATAGATCTCCATTCATAAATAGAACAAATTATGCCCAATGGAAAATTTAAAAAAAATCACATATAAAGTATGGGTTTTAAAATTTAGTCTTCAATCTTAGATGAATATAAGATTAATGATACATATAGAACTACTTGGGATGACCAGACCAAGGCTTCTAATAATAATAATTGTAATTACACGAATTCCTTATATTGTTCTTTAGACGCTAATGAATTTAACATAATTTCTGCATGTAAAATGGCCCATGAAATTTTGGGTAGATTATCTGTTTCACAAGAAGGAACCTCTAGTGTTAAGGAAATGAGACTAAAAAAATAAAATATTAAATACAAAAACATTAAAATTAAGACTGATGATCTTACTTATGACATGTATCTTGGGTTTAATGAATATGTTAACACTATGATCTCTCTGGGAATAGATGTTGCTGCCAATGAAAAAATTATGATCATTCTCAGATGAATACATGATAGATGAGAGGAACTTCTTTATAAATTATAGAATCTTTAGAAATCATCAAATTAACTGTCAAAGAAGTCATTCAAAAACTGATGATGTATGTGGAAGATTTGAAAGTCAATAAAGAAAAAAAATATTAACCTAAGATAAAATTTTTATCCTTCTAGGCTACTACCTCAAAGAATAAGGAAAATGAGAAGATGATATCCTCTATTGAAATCTCTAGTAATGATGAATCAATATCAGATAGTTATGAAGATATGGCTAAGTTGGACAGAAGATTAAATAAATTCTCTAGGAAAAATAAGTTTTTAGGAAGCCAATTTATAAAAGATGATATGATAATAAGGAAAGGTGAATAAAAGACTTGAATAGAAATGAAAAATCAAATGAGATTGTCTGTTATGAATGCAAGAGGAGAGAACATGTCAAAGCTGACTATCCAAAATTAAAATACAAAAAGAACAATGAAAACAAAGACAAAAAGTATAAAAAATATATGAATTCCAACTAGAGTTCCTCTGAGGATAGATCTAGTGAATCAACATCATCTCATGATGAGAAATATAACATGATAAATACGTGTTTTATGACAAACACATCTGAGGTAACCTTAGATTCTCCTGCAAAAAATAATTATTATTCTAAAAATGAATGTGATTCTGAAAATATGACATGTGATGAAGTAATTTAATAGAGTAACATGCTGTAAGACATTTTTAATGAACTAAAATAAAAATATAAATCTTTAATGAAATAACATGATTTCATTATAAATATTAAATTTTCACTTACTATTGAAAACGAAAAGAATGCTCAACTTCTCAAGGAAAATAATGAATTAAAATTTTATAATGAGAAATTGAAGAAAGATATATAATACTTTAATAATGGGAAAAATAATATTACTCAAATGCTTCGTAAACATATCGCTCCTAAGTAAACTTCTGATATCATATATCAGTTGAGACAGAGAACCCTATCTAAAAAAATTTTGTAAATAAATTTTGAAAATATGTTCGTCTACCTAAAAATCAAAATAATTATTCTAGTACTAGTTCTGAAAAATCTTTTACTACCTCATGTTTTTATGGAATAAATATATATTTTTTAAAATATGTTACATAATGTTTCTAGGAAACCCAAAAGGAAAATGTGGGTACCTAAAGCATTGATTAATAATGTCAATGCACCCGAACATGTCTGGGTACCAAAATCTATTTTTTAATATCATGTATGAAAGATGTTTGAAGAGCTCCTATAAGAGTTAGTTGTACTTGGGCAGTGGATTCTCAAGACACAGGACATGATATTATTCAATCTTCAAGAACCTAATCATGATATATGGTGTATATGTCACCTTTGGTGACAATGATAAATGAAAAATATTTGGCCTTCCCCAAATTGGAAAGTCTAACCCAGTTTTAATTTATAATGTTCCTTTTATTGATGGATAGAAAAATACAATGATTATTAATTCAAAATTATGTGACTATGGACTTCGTGTTATATTTTAAAATTATTCTTGTAATGTTTTGAACTCGAAAAATGAATTTTTATTTTCTTCTTTTAGAAATGAAAAAGATTATTCTATTAACATAGATTCTTTAATTTCTCAAAAAAAATTTCAGTTCCTTTAATAAAGAGTCTTGGATATGGACTTGGATATTAGGACAATTCAATGTATACTCTCTTATAAATATTACATGAATTGTTATACTGAAGGATCTAATAAAATATGAGTTTAAAAATGTCAATGTCTGTAATCCTTATCATATGGGTAAACATCGGATGATATATTTCAAATAAAAGAAATAAGTTTTAATATATCAACCTTTAGAGTTGGTTCACACAGACTTGTTTAGACCATCTTGAGTTTCTAATATTAATGGATTACACTATGTCCATGATCTTGTGGTTTACTATTCTTTGTATAAATGGAATTATTTCATAACTCAAAAAAGTGAAGCATGAACTTACTCCACCAATTATGCTAAAGCAATGGAAAATCTATGTGGGCATAGAATAAAATCCACAAGAAGTGATCTTGGATGAGAGTTTGAAAATTAAGAGTTTGAATCACTTTGTCGACACAATAGTTATCTTCATAACTTATCTTCCATGAGGACACCTCATCAAAATGAATTTGTGGAAAGAAGAAATACAACCTTACAAGAAATTTCCTGAACAATGCTTAATGATTATGATTTACTTATTTACATTTGGTTTGAGGATGTAAATACAACATACTATATAATTAACATATTTTTAATTAGACCTTTCCTCAATGAGACTCTTTATGAGCAGTGGAACAATAGAAAACCGAAAGTTATTTATTTCAATATTTTTGGTTGCAAAGTCTATATTATTATTAATAAGAATAATCATGAAAGATTCACATCCGAGATTGATAAAAAATCTTAATATGTTACCCAACCTCTTGTAATGCCTATAGAGTTTTAATAAAAGAACAAAGTGTGTGGAAGAATCAGTGCAAATCAAATTTGATTAAACAGGTCCACATGAACCTATGATATCCCTAGAAAACCATGAAGATGATATGTAAAACATGGACATAAATGAAAAATCATCTAATCTTCTTGATATGAAATTTGTTAAATCAAACAGTTATGGAAATTTGTTAGAATGTGAACATGACGAACCCAAACATGTATATGAAACTGAAGTTACTCGCCCCTCCTTTTCTAGAACTACTATAACCCTGAAGAGCCATCATTTAGTTGTTGTTTTTAGAGACTTAGATAAAGGGACACAAAGAACATATTCACATAAAAATTAGGTTGAACATCATGCCTTATTGTCAAAGTTTTAAACAAAAAACATCAATGATTCAATTAAATATGTATTTTGGGTGATGGATATACAAGTGTAACTGAACAAATTTGGAATAAATAAAGTTCCGAAACTTGTGGATATAACCAAAGATACCCTGACCATAGTCACAAAGTGGGTGTTTAGGAAAAAGGAATATGAATATGGTAATATTGTTAGAAACAAACTTAGATCGGTTGGAAAAGGTTACAGTCATGAATAAAAGGAATCGATTATGAGGAAACATTTTCACCTATTTCTAGAATTGAGGATATCATAATACTTCTTGTTTATTCTGCCCATATTAACTTCAAACTTTATCAAATGGATGTTAAAAGTGAATTACTAAATGGGTATATAGTTTTGGATGTTATTTTTGAAGAATCCCCTATTTTTTCAAATCCTTATTTTCAAAATCAACTTTTCAAATTAAGAGAAGCTTTATAATGTTTAAAAAAAGATCCAAGATCTTGGTATGATCAATTATGTTTTTTTTCTTGTTTCCAAAGATTTTAAAAAATGAATTATTGATCCTACTCTTTTTACAAAATGAATTTATAAATATGTTTTAGTTATTAAAATATATGTTTATTATATTATTTTTTGATCTTGACGAAATTATTTTTTTATTGAGTTTGCAAATATAATGAAAAATTAATTTTAAATGAGTTTAATGGGTGAACTAATATTATTTTATGGATTTCAAATTTTTCAAAATATATAATTTATCATTTTAAATCAATGCAATACCCAAAAGATCTTTAAAAAAGATTTTTCTTTGATCGCATTAAATGTAGTGACACTCCAAGGAGTACTACTTGTAAGTTGGATCATTATGAAGATGGTATATCTGTTGATAAAACCACTTATAGTGTAATGATTGGAAGTTTTCTATACTTGTCATCTAGTAGGCCATATATAATTTTTAGTGTGTGGATGTGTACCCGTTTTGAAGATAATCTCAAATAATATAAGTTAAATTATATTAATAGAATTTTCAAATACCTCAAGCATACTATGAATTTATTTTTGTTTTACCCCAAAGGGAGGTCATTTGATATAATGAGTTATTATAATGCTAATTTTTATGGATGAAAGTCAAATAAAACAAGAACCTATGGGATATGTCACTTTTTGAGAAAGTCTTTGGTTTCATGGTGTAGTAGGAAATAAAATTCTGTTGCATTATCTATTGTGATGCCGAATACAAATCTGTTGGTAGTTGTTGTGCCAAATTTTTTTGGATGAAACAAACTCTGCTAGACAATGGATATCAATTTATACATGTACCAGTAAATTGTGATAATACAAGTGTTGTTAACACATATATGAACCCAGTTTCTCATTCTAGAACAAAACATATTGATATAAGACATCACTTTTTGAGATATCATTATCAAAATGGTGATATCACTTTTGAATTTATTGGAATTGAATATAATCTTTCTAACATATTGACTATTCAATTGAACTGTGAAATATTTAATTACATCAGACATGCATTATGAATGATCAATAAATAAGACCTTGTTTTTTTTCATTGATCATATTCTATTATGTTGTCATGCCGACACATTTGTCACATCAACACCATCGTCATGCTGACACCTTTTTCATGAAAACACCATTGTCATGCCAACACCACCGTCATGATGACACAATTTTCATGCCGACACCACTGTCATAAAACACATTTAGTGATATAGAAGGTCTGTTATGATGACAATGATTACTCTCGGTTTCTATATGGTTTTTGTTTTCATCAAAATGATAATGTTTCATTAATTTTGTTGAACCCAGTTCATGATTTCATGACTTTGAAATTTCAAAATCCCTAAATGATATAAACTTGAATCGATCCACTTTAATTCATTACCTCTACTCTCTCTCGTTTTCTACTCTCTTTCTTTACCCATGACCATTCACCTTCCAACATCTAGACTGAAATTATTATAATAGTTCATGTGATGCGAGCTCTAGAATATGGTGAGTCTTGTGCTTCTATGAAATAGAAAGGTGAATCAAAAAAATATTCAACTCTTGTAAATCCCATTCTGGAAAACCATGTTGTAACCTTAGATAATGAATTCCTAGTGGAATGGATATTAGAGAGAATGTAATAGTTGTTAAATGTGCTTCGAGACAAATAATTCCATGATTGGTTCCCAAAGATAAAAGATTATTCTACCTAAAGATGGTACATGAATTTTACATAAAAATGAAACTTTTTTTTTGGAATGAAGTTATGTTCCCTAGGTAAAGTCAATAGTAAAAGGGGATAGATTATCTTTCACTTAAGGAAATTAGGATGAATGTCTTAAGGTTCCTCATGAAGGAATGATTGATGATTATCAATGCACTTCTCCACCTAAAAGTGAATTCTTTTGTTTTGAGATTGTTCTGAAGGAGTTAAGTATAATTGAGGAACATATGAGACCCATTGCATCAAAATTAAATGGTGACTACCGAATTTTATTTATGTTTATTCAGAATAAGATTTATCACATGAAATGAGAGTTTTCTTCTCTCATGTATCAGGATGTATACTTGGTGTATTTGATACAAAATGAAGTTAAATGTAATATATATAGATATCTGATGGTTCACATAATTGACATGATAAAACTTGGTCCTACGTCAAATTGTCTTTTATACTCCAGAATGATTTTAGCAATTCTAAAAGAGAAAGGTTGTGTAAGTGAAGTTGATGATTTAGTAGTTACTGAATGTATTGGAATCTTCTTAAGTTATGAATTCTTTAAGAGAATGAAAGTTAATTAGAAGCCATGTGGGAATGGATGGGTTTGTGATGAAGATTTAATATATGAAAATTTCAATCCAATAGATCATTCAGTTAGGCCAAGGTATCTAGTTGATCCTATCCTCGATCCAAATGAACATGTAATTTATTCTTCATATGAGGAGGATGATCTTGCTACTCCTCTCTAAGATATGGGGTCAAAAATTGATGATAGAAGTAACATGGACACAATTGGACCAACAAAAAGAGTTTATATTGTACCTCCATATCCAGCTTTGGACATACATTCTTATTAACCTATTCTCTAATTTATTGGAAGTGAAGAAACAAAAGTTGAAGGAAGTGTAGAATATGTTAGGGAATCCAAGGAGGAAGAAGATGAAGAAGAGGAAGCCGGTAGTGGTGAACGTGGTTCATAATCAATTAGGGAAGAAGAATATGAGAAAGTTAATGATGAAAATAGAGATGAAAAGGATGAATATATTTATAATGAATATTATAGTGAAATTAGATTTTATAGTGAATTTTATTATCCTGATGGGAATCCAGATGCTGTTAGTATAAATATTGTTGAAGCTAATGAGGTGTATATGTTAAAGGTGTTGTTCAAGATGAAAATGTTTCTCTAGAAGAACCAATTTCTCATGATGTATATACAAGAAAAAAACTCTAAAAAATGAGAAGAAGACTATAAAAGAATCATTAAGTTAGGGGGAGTAATCTTCTATGAAATATGACACTGAGGGATATCCTCAAGAAATAGTAACTTAAGCTGATGAAGAGCACCAAAAAGGAAGATTAAGGATTGATTACACTTACTATTTTGGATTCTAATATTATTCCAAAATAGGTGAATAATCCTTTGTATGTGGCCATGGGATTATGTTATGAAGATTCAGATGATGATGTTTTTGAGCTTACTTCTAGGGAACCGGTGGCTAAGACATCTTCTAGGGACTATGTCACTACGACCGATTTTTGAAAATTCAAGAAAGACATATGTTCATCCATAAGACACACATTAAAATGTAAAAGGAGATATGAGATTGATTAAGAAAGGAGAGAGAAAACTGATCTTAATGACCATTTGAGTTCTATATGATATATAGTTGATGGTTTCAAGAAAGCTGGAGCTTCTAGTTCTACACCTACCTCAACCAGTGTATCTCAAGATGATGTTGATTTTGTTTCTAAGATGGTTATAAGGGAAATACTGCCAAATTCAATTACAACTATAGAAAGAGTTGTGACAAGCCACACCAAGAATGGGAATTATATTAAGAATATAACCACTAACATCAATTCTTTAACCACTGAGTACAAAAATAAAATTAAAAGTGTCATGAATGGGGTTGAAAATCGTGTTTCTCATTTTAATGCTTTTGATTTTTCCCAATTGAGAAAAGAAGTTAAGGAACATTCCTCCTCTAAACATTCTTCAACCTCTCCTCTACTTATTAAACCTTCACAATCTATGGACCTTACTACTGTCAGTTCAGTTTTGAATGAAGAGTTATAAGATTTAATTTCTAGTATGGCCATGGTTGAGGACACATGGGATAAGGTGCATGACAATGTGATGTATTATACAATTAGCACTTCACACACTCAGGAAGAGCTAACCAAATATATTAATGAGTTTTTTTTCAAACTCATCACAAAAAATCAAATAAATAGTTAGTTTATGTATTTGGACATCAATATTACTCTTCCTTCAGGGATAACGGATTTTAAGGATCAGATTCAGAAGTTAAGAGAATTCACTCCCTTGCTGGAAAAGTTCATAGGAAACAAATATGATTATGAAAATCCAATAGAATATGGCGTTGAGATAATTGAATATTTCATTATGCTGTTCCAACCATATCTCCATGTCCAAATTGAAGCCATCATGGTACCTACTACTGCACCACTTGGCCCTACTGGTTCTGTGCCGGCTCGAGCTCAGATGTCAGTTTCATAGGATTTATCTCAGATCCCACCCATCATTATAGTGCATGTTCAGTGTTGGATTAGTTTTTAGCACATAACTTCCCTAGCTTATTCTGGACCTGAAGGAGTGCCTCTATCTCCTCTGGATATCCCTTCATAACCTCCTTCTCAACCAAACACTTTTTCTAGACCATCCATTGAACCTTGTGATAAGGGGATGGAACCTCATGACCCTACCAAGTAGTGTGGATCGATTATTTTTGATAAAGATGACTTTTTGTACTTTTAACACTTCAGTATAATTTAATTATGAATAACATTTCACTATTTCTAATTTTCTATTTCTAGTTTTCTTTTTCAACTTAAAATTTTTGGTACTCCCAAAAGGGTGAGAACTTTATAAATAAATATTAACTGTTTATACACTATTATCTCTTATAGATTTTACTTTCCATATTTTTTTGAGTGTATTCCTCTTTATGGGAACTCATAATCAGATTTTTTACTTTAATCATTTTATAATGGTTCTTAATAATGCCATAATTTTTAAACATCAAAAAAGGAATATTGTTGGCCCATAGATATTATTGTCCACTATCTCTGAATCTAATGATTTTAATTATCAAAAATCATGTCATATACTAACATATATCATATGTCATGTCAGATCTTAAATTATGTCAAACCATTATAATGAATATCATATCATCTAAACCATATAACTATTTATGTGTGTTTAAGTATAAAAAATATTATAATAGAATATCTATGTTTAATTGTGGGTATTAACACTATATTACTTTTATGAACTGTAATTATGATAGAACATCTAAAATTATCTAATTATGAGTCATTGACACTAATAGAAAGATGACTCACCGACAGAAAGATGACTCACCGATAGACAGATGACTTACCGACAAACATACGACTCACTGATAGATAGTTCAAACATGTATATGTTCTATGTATGTGAAGCTTCCACCATTGGAAGGACTCACTATTCTATATGACTCACCAATGTAGAAGACTCACTATTGAATATTAATCACCGACATAGACAAACAATCATCTTTCAAAGTGACCTACCATTGCATGGTGAGACCGATGCAAGGACTCACTATCAGTTCAAATGAGTCACTGTCAGATCAATCGTCTCCCCGATAGTAGGAACAATTCATCGATGTAATCAGTCTCATATAGAAGGAGACACCAAAAAAAGGAGACAGTGACATGAGGGGACACCGACAGGAGGAGGCACAGACAGAAGTAGACACCGACAGAAGGAGACACTGACAAAAGGAGCCACCGATAGAAGGAGACACCGACAGAAGGAAACATCGACAGACGAGTCACCAATAGACTGTTTAAATATTCATTTATTAATATTATTTCTTAAGGTCATATTTGTGTCATATAATGATACTGAAATATTTTATTATCCATTTTAGGAATTTTAGAATATAGTACGAGGTGCGATGAAACTATTCATTTGGAACGAATGTTCTCTTTGCAGGATGTTGAAAATAATAATCATTTTTAAAAGAGATAAGATATACAGAATAGGGGTGGTGGTGAATTATTTTTTGAGAGAGACATAATGAAGATCAAATGAAAGTCTAATTATAAAATTTTGAACTCAAGAACAAAATAAAAACATGCTAGGTGATCTCAATCAAGCTACACATTGAATTGAAAAACTACTTCAGCAAAAAAAGAAGGAAAAGATTATAACTATAGAGCCATACCTGCACATATAAGCTAAAATATGACACTAATATTTTCTGTCAAATCCCATAAGAGGAATCAGACTTCATATCATCTATATATTAAAGTTCATGAGCTACATCTCAACGCACATAGAGTCTTCTAACTCCTTTCTCATATATGTTTTCTATATTGTGTTCTTTTTTACATATATTTGGGCAGTGTGGGTATCTGTGTATTAAGCAGACATTCTCTCCTGTATCAATATGAAGGATACAATAAATACTTCCAATCATACCTTGTTACACATATTAATCCCATGAATAAGTGTTGAAGGGGTCCTTGTGTGACCTGGTAGTTTGTACCGACGGTGAATTGTGGTAGAGGTCTTGTGACCAGGATAGGTTGTGTGTTGTTGTGAACTCCATCTAGGGTGTGGATCAAACTTTTTTTTAAATTAAATCTCTTGGTGGAAGGTGAACCACAAGTGGAGAGGATTAAGTCTCTACTTGAGATTGAACCTCTTATTTTATCTCTGCTATGTTTTTACATTTTAGTTTTACTCTATTTTATCACATATTTCATAAAACTAAATTGAATTCTGGTAGTTAGTCTTATCATGTGTTTATAACAGTATTGAATTTTTTTTTTAATATTTTTTTTCCATTTTCAAAAGATGGTTTAAGGGTTCCCGGTACCCGTACAAATAGTCCCCGAAAATCCAGATTTCAAATTTCAAATTCAATCCAAACCACTATTCATCAACTGCCACACACCACACCTCGAGAACTGATCCCATCATCACACATTAACATCACTGCATCACCATCATCACGCACATCCATAACTCTGGGTCGCCGGCGAGACCATCAGAAGCATTGTCGCTGGAACCTCCTCCACAAAACACAACCAATCATCATCACTGCCACAAAACCAATGTTTCCGGTGAGAACCAACCTCCAACATTGACTCGACATTGAACGAAATCAGAACTGTCCCGTGGTTACACACCCAACTCAGAACCAACAAGAAAACAATACAACAGAAACAAAAACCACAAACATATCATCATCACCAACGCATAACAAAAAATAAAACTGGATATCATCTAGAAGAAACGATTCTGCCCGAAGGGAACCGAGTCCATCGTCGTGAACACCGAAGCAACAAGAAACACCAAAATAGAGCCTCATACCTAAATAAAATCTCCTCCTTAGAGAACAAAACCTCCAGGAGCCAAGCCGGCCCCGTCACCACCTGAACTGCATCATCACCATAGCCAGCACAAAGAACAAAAGAGGAAGAGAAACCCATCACCGCCTTCAAAATCGCACCCTATGATCAGATATACCCAAATCACAGACACCTGACATAGAACATGATGAAAACCCCATAACTCAGCACAGATCCCACACCCTAGGGCTTCATTACACCTCCTTAAGCGAAGAGGTCGAGCAGGGATGCGAACAACTGAGGATGATGACGAGTCCACGCAAGCTAAGAGTAGCCACACCGTGAGCGCACCGAGCTGAGAGCCAAGGAAAGAGCATCCATCAGGTGAAGAAGGCGGTGGTGGATGGGAACCCTAATCGTTGTAGATCCCCTTATGGGTGCATCCTCAAAAATCGATCAATCCACAGTATTGACTTATTAGGATAGTTTCAAAAGTTATATTAATTTTCAAATTGATATAACTCAGAACAAATCAATATTTTTAAAAATTAATTAAACATTCAAGTTCCAATAAATTTACTACTGGATAATTGGGAAACTGAATTTTAAATATCCAGGGAACATAAATGTATACCCTTTTTAATAGAAATTTTTATAGACACTAAATTCACCCCCACATGAGTACTCTACATGGAACAAAAAGAACAATGTAACAAAAGAAATTCCAAGGGAACCCTTATAGGGAAGAACTAACCCATGGATGATCTAGTGTTATCTATCAATTGGTTACCTTACACAAGATAATTCATGGACATAATTTTAGGGAATTATCTACTAGGTTGAATGATCACGATCCTGACATGTTCTATTTTGGAAGTAAAATCACACTTAATATTTGTGGGGGTTTTCGTATCATCAATTTAATATACATAATATGAATATTAAATTTACCACTATTACATCATATTTAATCTTATCTTTTCATTTTATATTTCCTTATTTGTTTTCATGTTTCTAAATTTTTTTTATTGGAAATCCCTATTTCTAAAAACAAATTAATATATCCATACCACATTATTGTGCAACTCATTGAAAACTCAGAAGTATTTGTTAATCAACAAATTATTGAATTAAAGTATATTGTTACATATATAAATTCATCATATTCATATGGTAAATGAAAAACTCATGTACAGGGATAGAGTTATATGATATTGAAAAAATCTACATAAGTAATCCTGAAGCAATATCAAGATAAACCCATTCACTTTCCATGACAAGTCATGCTTCTAGAAATGATTGTGGTTCAACCCCATGTCCCTCCACCTATAGAGACTTTAATCAAGAGGGAATTCAATTAATGAAATCTCTAATTCCTAATATCCATAAACTATTCCCAACAGATATTTTCACGATTGTAACCAAAATTTCAAACTGATGTCATGGTATATGAAAATTAAAATTTAAGATATCAAACATAGAATGATATGGAAGGCTATATCTTAGAATTAATTTATCATATAAATAGGTAAAAACAAAATAAATATTTCATAAAAAATTTAATAAACATGAATTTATTAAAAAATTTAAAATACCATTCTGTAATTTTTCAATACATCAGAAATTTTTGAACTGTTCATAAATAATTTATAATTATAAAAAGTAGATAATTTTGCAAGAATATAAATATTTTACACTCATTTAAATATTAACCACTTTATATTTTATAGTCAACATAAATTATATAATCTTTCATTAATTATAATCTTTTTGTAATTCAATAAATAATATATAAAAATTTACTTTAATCTATATATCATATAAATTTTAATATATAAGAACTTTAAAAATCTTTTCTTATAGTGGGTAGTATCGCGACAATGTAGTAATCAGCTGCTGGACTTCACATCCATGATGTCCGGGGTTCAATCCCTGATGAGAGTAAGTACTATCACAATACTACACAGGCGATGATGTCGACCATGAAATTGGTAAGATATGACATCGACATGACATGGACATGGTGAAATATGCAATGTGATGTAGGCATGATGCTACACTGGGCTTTCAAGATAGTTAATGGGACTTTGGGCCTTGTAATGGGATTTATACCATATAGGAATACTTTCCATGTATAGAATAAATATGGTTTGATGGGTGGGATATCTTGGGGGGGGGTATAGCATGCCTTTCCAGCTTTTGTGTTTAGTGTGTGTGTGTTTAATGTAATTATACCTCCAAACAACTTATACATATAAATTTTATCTTATGATTTCACGAAATAAATTTTATTTATAGATCAAAGTACATGTCATTTAATATTTAAAAATGTAATTTAAAATATTATCCTTTTAATTAATATGAATATTTTTTCCAAAAAATTATTTAATGATTATAATAAATTTATAATCAATTAATTAATTTAATGAATCCTTAAAAATTAAAATATCCTCAAATAACATTTAATATGATTTATAAAAATTTTATAAACAATAGTACCCATTTATTAGTTAACATTTTTTAATGTTATTTCTACTTACCATTAATCTTAATCCCTATTCTGTGCAAGGGTATCCTCTACATTACAATTAAATAGAAGTTTTGAGTAAGGATAAATTAAATTTCGATTTAAAATCACCCAATTTTTTTTAATTAGAATATAAGACGATTTTGGATCGAATACTTATCATCCAATAATTTTTTGAAAAATTTTGAATTTTATTATCCTTATCATTTTAGTTTTACCCTTATTTTACCTTTTTTAATCTTACTATGATATCATGTCATTTACACATTGTCGGTTAATGTAATTAAAATATCATATCAAACGAACATAAAAACTTATTTATGAAATATTTGGAATTATATTAACCATTTTTCTAAATATTATATTTTTAAGAATTTAATATAATTTTGAATTCTTTTTTATTTTTTATGTTATTAATTGTGTCAATTTTGGACACTATTCATACTAGACTTTTTTAAAAATTCATAATAAACTGATTACTTAAAAAATAAGGCATTAAATCAAATATAATATGTCAATATCATCCATAAAATATGTGGATGACATAAAAATAACAAAATTACATTTGTTTTAATATTTATAAATTCATTTTTTGAATCCTTTATTAAGGAAGCATTCATCGTATCATCCTTATTTCATAATTAATTTTATTTATTTAATGGCCAAAAAGTAAAAATAAAATATCATGAAGTATACAATATTTTTATTTATCTAATGAATATTTATAGTCTAAGAGAATTCTGATATAACATCATATAAAAATTGTTTTAGTAAAACATATTTGTTTGTGTTATATTTTTCATAACATTAAATTAAAACTAATTAAATGTCATTTTAACTTACAAGTGGCTCCATGGGGTCCCAAAATTGACCCCAAAGACGCCCATGTTCAAACATGTATCATCCAATAGGTTTAAAACATGTTTTACTATAATTTAATATTAGTATAATAAATGTTTACCCTTATTTTCCACATTTAACCTTTAACCATGGTAAATAAAATATTTAATGAAATTCCAATTCATAATATCTCAAAATAAAAAAGTACCTATTTACACAATTTTAACCTTCTGATTCTAAATATGGAATCCATTCTTCAAAATTCAAAACACAGAAAGTCACAGTAATTAATTTAAAATTAATATCATTGTTGAAAAAACTGGGTGTTTATTTAAAATAATGTAAAATATTGAAATGTTATTACATTTGAATTCAATGTAAAATTAATGAAAATGATTTAAATTTTATTAAGCTATAAAAAATATTATATTTAAATTTTAGAACCATTCAATAATATATTTTAATCATATAAATTATTTCAATGAAAATTGTTTATTTCAATTAAAATTTATCATATTTTCACTATTAATCAAAATATGAAGGTTATGAGAAAAATATAAAAAAATTATCCAAAATAAATTTTTTGTCCATCATACGAATAATAGGTTTATCTTGTACAATATAAATTATAAAAGTGTCAAAAACTATATTTAAAATGGGTGCGCAATCAAAAGGTGGTAAAACTGATTTTTTTTTGAAAAATAATTTTTTTTTTTCGAAAAATTGATATTGTTCTTATATCAAGTATAAGATGAATTATAATGTTAAATAAAATTAAAAATGTGGTTAATAGTATTTGAAGATATTTTAATAAAATATCATTATTTAGTGAAACTTGGTATTTCATACAATGAGAACTGTCAAGGAAGGTCGCTCTTGTGTGTAACTAAAGCCAAATGAGTGTTGCATGTAGTGAAACCTTCGTTTGGTGTTGCGTATAACATAATACAAACCAGGTTAATTTATAATTTTTGAAAAATTTATAATCAGATTTTTTTTAAATGAATTCTATCAAAAGAAGATAATTTTTTTGCAATAAAAGATAAGAATAGTGTTGCGTATAATGTAAGATAATATGACGTTCACTACAGTGCAAGATAATCATGGTGTAAGAAAGAACAAAAGACATCAATGAAATAAAAAATAATATATCTCATAAAACCTTGGTGTGTTACATTTTATACCCCTTAAAATGAATTTTTTCCAAGAAATTATTTGGGGGTTATAAATGGTTTTCTACATGAATCTTTCTTTCATGGAAACCGACATCGTAAAAAGGATTACTAAAACACCATTTTAAAAAGGAATGTTAGAAACATAATGGTAACCAATAATAACTATTCACTAGGTTTCCACATATGATAACATAAGTAGGAAGTGAAAACATGGATATGGAAGAGAAATCTAGCCATCAAGTTCTGATGGATAGTGATAGGAAATAAGGTTTTGAGAAAATTAACTACAAGAAATCCATAAATCTTCGATGATTTATGGGACCATGTGATTAATCAGATTAGAGGGTACTAGGATAACTTTTTTGTTTTTCAGGATCATTTCCATAAAGTTGTATAATTTTTTCATAAGGATAAATACCTACATGATTTTAGTGTAATATCACTGTTGGTGGTTCCCTAAAAAACATCAAATTCATATCTTATTTAATGAAATTATGTTCAATTTTTCATTTCTGAATTTTTAGCCAACCATAAAATGGAATGATAGGTCATTCCATCTGTCTCAACAAAAAGGTTTGAATAGATTAAATATGCATAAGTCTACCTATAGTGAGATAACACATTAATTTAAAAAACTTAAACTATAATATAAATTATACTATCCATAAAAGGATAACATTAAAATCCCACAAAAAATAAAAATATAAATCTTCAAAAGGAGTTGAACAAAATTAACATAACATTTGTCTCTCATATCTCATTTGGTAGTAATTGGTTATCACATTCCAAACATCTAAATACCTTAATCATGTATTATTTTGAAATATGATAATAACATAGATTACTATAGATTATTAGTGACAACATGAAATCTATAAAAATTAACTCTTTCCACACACCAAATATATGAAAAATTCAATATACTCAAACCATGATATCACTTTTTCTTTTTATCAGTCATGAGCTCATTAATAGTATCATAAATATTATTTTCTCATTATCCCTTCATTATGCACATATTATCTTCTTTCTAAAAATATTTCAATCAATTTTAATGGTTACCAATACCATATAATTTTGGAAAACCTTAATAGTCTAATACATATATATTCCAATATTCCGTAATACTATAAATGTGATTCCACAACATTATTTTCAAATCGCATTACATAAAATCTTAATCATTACACTACATCATTGTCATACTCAACATCACCTATAGCGGTTTCACGTGACTTTCTATTATATTTTTCCTTAAGAGGTTGTTGATGTCGATCATCATTAACCCTTGGATTGAGGCATTAGTTAGCATAATGCCCCATTTCCGTGAATTTATATCATTAAAGTGTTGTTGGTGCATTCTCTTTAATCTTTTCTCCATTCACATAATTAGAAAAAAATTTCCCATTACATTGGCACTCAACTGCTCAATGACCTTTTTTTCCATGCTTAAAACATTATCTGGTCCCTTTAAGGAAATCTCCACCATGCTTCTTTCCACACTTTGATCATAGTGAAACATTTATGTTCTTTGTTCCAATGTTTTGAGATTTTTCTTTGAACTCCATCTTTCTTTTCTTTTCAAAACCATGATATGGATATGTAACACCAAATTCCATTTTGACATTGATAAGAAAACACAAAATCTATTCATAGATACTTATGTCTCTTATAGCTAATGCCCTTTTAAGACATGGTTTCAATCCACTGAAAAATCGATCAACTTTACATTTAGGTTGGATGATAAATCCAGAATCATACCTTGAATGTCTAGTAAAATTCGCCTCATATGTACTAATAGATGCATTATCCTTTTTCTTAATCTCAAAGAAATACTTTCCCCCTTTTTTTTGAATCATACAAGGAATGTACTTATTGAAATATAACTTCTTGAACTCTTCATATTCCAGGGATTCAATTTCATCTTGGGTCATTACATTCTTAATTAGAATACACCATTGGTCTACTTCACCTTATAAACAATAGACTACCAGAATGACCTTTTCATATTCCGGACAATGAAGGATAGAAAATATATTTTCAATGGTACTGATCCATTGTTCAGTAACAAGTGGATCAGAAGACCCACTGAATGAAGGTGGACGTTGCCTCATAAAGGACTCTATAGAATTTTTTCCCTTATCTGCTCATTTGGGTGTCTAGAATGATTCATATCTTGTGTAAGTATAGCAATAAGATTTTACATTCTATCTCCCATAACATTTGGTTGTTCAGGAGGATAAGCATTTCATTTACCAGTGCATTGATCATTAAAATAGTTTTTTTGGGTTCCTTCCATCTCCTAAAACCCAAAAAGAATAGTATGAGGGGTAAAAATCATAATAGGAAAACAACATAATCTAGGGGATTACTTTCAATATATAACATCTTTGGATTGATTCTAGGTTATTAATGATCATTATCATAAATCTAGGACTATATCCTATACTTTTCCTTAAGATTAGGTAAATCCCAAGACATAACTCTTAAATACCTCTAGGGATCTCACTAAAGTTTTCAATTACTACTTTACAAAGGTTCACTAAACATTCTCTCTAATATCAATTATAGAGACCCTAGATTGGCGTGCATGTACATTACCTTACATTTTAAGAATACTTAAAACTTGAAAAAATAGATTCCAAACGAATGTATTAGGTTAGTGTCTTTGGAATGTAAGAATATAATCTTCTAATCATGGGGAAAGATCTTGAACGTCTCCCATAAATATCTTCCCCATTTGTTTTCATAAGTAAAATATTTCATAATATCCTGGGGAGAATAAAACATAAAAATGGTGAGATCAAATTCTCAGTAAGGTTAATCATGGAGAACATAAAACAATCCACAAACATTTGGATGTAAAAACATGAACATCAAGTTTAAACATAAAAATCTTGAGCAATGACATAAATCATGGTTGTACATAAGACATAGATCATAAAATAACATTAACCATGATATAATAACGTGGGAATAAAACATGGAATTGTGGAAAAACATTTATCACAAAATATTATTTCCATAGTATCCAAGGCATTTCTATTAAGACCATCATAGTTGATGATTTCCATTAATGAACATGGTTTACTTTTCATTCCATCCCTATATTACTGAACCAGATTTACAAGATGTTACATCCATGTATATATCACGAGATATAAATATTTACCCAATGAATTGGAGGTATTTATAGTTCCCATCCATATCATAATGAAATCATTCTTACATGTTCCAAAAAACATAAATCATTTATCATAGCATAACCCAAGAAATTAAATGGGTTTCTTAAATATCATTCCATCAAAACATAATCCATAAAAGGTCATTCCATCATTAACAAAATAAAATCATAGTAATAATAGAGATAGAAACATAACCCTATTTAAATTTTATCATCTTATATTTAAAATAATTTTTATAAAAAACTTCAACTTATTTCATGAGGAAAATATACTTTCTTCTCCAATATCTTTTTATTTTCTCAAAATTTCATGAAATTTTAAATGAATATAATTTAATTGAAAAAACATTTAAATTTTTAGTGGATGGTTCATGGAAATAAGTCATTATCAATATGTAAAAACAAATTCATGCTTTATAAGTTAAAAAAACATTCTCCTCGAAATTTTATCGGAAAATTAAAAAATACCTCGTATGGTAAACAAAAGAAATATTCCTATCATACCATGTAGTAAAAGAAAAAAGGGGGTAAACATGACATTAAAACATAAATGGACTAATAGTAAACATTTTATGAAAACATTTTTATAAAACAATGACATGGATGATATATATATTCTCAGTAAATACAGATATATAAACAATCTCAGTTAAAACTGAGATTGCAAAATTGACCCTTACCATAGGGCCGATTTCTTCTTTATGTGTACCAAAATCATGTGTTGTGGGTTTCAATATATTTTAAACTTTTAAAATAACTATAATAATATTTATTATATCACATATGATTCAATTTAAACTTTATATTAACAATTCATTTTCCAATTCTAGGTTAAAGCAACATTTTGGGTAATAATCGTTTCAGTTATCGTACGTGTTTGGAATTGTTTCTCTTGATGTTATTACTTAGAGATTGATTTAAATACTTTTAGAATGTAAAAAATGATTTATTTATCATATAAATTAAGTATATATATATATAATATAGATAAATGAAATGGAATGCACCGTTCATGGAGATGGTAGGTCAGACGTACGCATGAACGCTGTTTTCATTTACTTATTAAATTGAATGGAAGTAAGTAAATGACATATATATATATATATATATAAATGAATAAAGTATCATCATTATTTCATATATTTCACAAATAATTCATTATTATTTACTATATAAACTTTATAATCATTCTTGAAGGGTTAACATGGACAATGATTCTCATCGCGTCCTGGAGATTGTAAGTCGTAGAAACGCACGAGCGATGATATCATTCATATAGTTCTTGAATAGTATTGAAGAGGACGGTGTATAATATCTAATAATTAGTGTCATTTGATAATAATAATATATTGTTATTATTTCCACTATTATACACATCCATGTATGGTGGCATTGAAAAAAAGATTACAACATGGCGTGGAGACGGGGATCCGTGCGTACGCACACACAGTGATTTCATCTTTCGTAGGATTGATAGAAGGTTAAATAGGGTTATTTCATATTTATAATAAAATATTAGTATATTATTGATACTTATTTTAATACTTTATAATCAAACAAAAAAATAATAATAAGTAGAAGAAGAAACAAATTTGAATGAATCGGTAGAAGAGATTACTTATTTCTCGACGTGCCTCCTTTAAACATCCCCTTAAGGAACTATAGTTGGTCTATTGAGAAGTCCATAACCTCTAGGGTATAACTAGGGAATTAGAGAAGAGAAATGGGCATGGGTTGGCCGATCATTAATGCTTAAAATGGAGTGAAGAGGAATGAGAGGAGGTACTCTTTTATAAGAGAGGATATGGGCACTTTAGGGATGCTACAAAATATTAATTTAATATACATTAAATTTCGACTTAAAATCACCCAAAACTTATTTATTTATAATTTTATATTCATTTGGAGAGAATAATCATCATCCAATAATTGTTTGACAAATTTTTAATATTTTTTTGTCCTTATCTTTTTGATTTTACCCTTATTTTACCCTTTTTAATCTTACCGCGATATCCAGTTATTTAAACATTGTTGGTTAATGTAATTACCATTTCATTTAAAAAGAACAAAAAAAGGTATTAAGTACATTTTTGGAATTATATTAACCATTTTATCAAATCATATATTTATAGGAATTTAATATAATTTTAAAAACTATGTTATGTATTAATTTATGAATTGTGTCAATTTTGGACACTATTCATACATGACTTTTTAAACATTCAAAACAACCTTATTACTTTAAAAATATGAGATTAAATAAAATATAATATGTCAATAACATCCAAAAAATTCTTGGATGACATAAAAATAACCAAATTACATTTTTTTAATATGTATAAATTCATTTATTTTAATCCATTATTAATGAAGTAATTACTACATTGTCATTGTGTCATAATGAAATTTATTTATTTAACATAAAAAAATTACAAATAAACTATCATTATGTAGAAAATATAATTATATTTCTAATTACTATTTATAGTCGAATATATAACTTATATAATACCATATAAAAATTTGTTTTAGTAAAAGGTAAATGTTTGGGTTATACTTTCCTTAACATTAAATTCAATGTAATTAAATGTAATTTTCATGTAAAAGTGGCTCCATGGGGTCCAAGAAACTTCCCAAGGATGAAAATATTCTTAAATGTATCATCCAAAAGGGTTAGGACATGTGTTAGTGTAATTTAATATTATTATAATATTATTTTTTACACTTATTTACCAGATTTATCCTTTGTCCATGGTGAATAAAATATTACCTGAAGTTACTATTCATAATGTGTAAAAATAAAAATACCTATGTAGACAATTTTAACATTGTGAGTCCAAATATGGAATCCATTTTTCCAAATTCAAAACACTGAAGTTGCTGTAATTATTTTAAAATTAATCACATTGTCAAAAAAATCTGGTTTTTGTTCAAAACATTGCTAAAGATTGAAATGTTTTTACCTATGAATTCAATGTAAAATTAATGAAAATTTGTTATATTGTCTTAAACTATAAATATATATTAAATTTTTATTTTAAATTCATTGAAAAATATATTTTAATCATACAAATTATTTCGATGAAAAAAGTTGTTTTCAATAAAATGTTTGCATATTTTCACTATTTATCAAAACATGAAAGTTATTTGAAAAATATCAAAAATTTATCCAAATTAAATTTTTATGTCCCTATTACAAAGAATAGGTTTTACTTTTCTTATATGACTTATAAATGTTTGAAAAACTAGATATAAAATGTGTGCACCATCAAAATGCGTTAAAACTGCATTTTCTTGAAAAATTCTTTTTTTTTCAAACAATTGATCTTTTTCTAATATCTTTTGTAAGAGGAATTATAATGTTATATAAAATTAAAAATGTGGTTAATAATATTTATAAAGGCTATTTTAGATGATAATTTAATAATATATCATTGTTTTGTGAAACTCGGTATTGCATACAACACAAACTATCGAAGAAGATCTCTCTTGCAGGTAATGCAATCCAATTCAGTGTTGTGTGTAGTCAAAGATTCCTTTGGTGTTGTGTATAACATAATACAATCATGGTTCCTTTATATAGTGGGCCCACCTACCCCATTTGGAACTGGCCTGAAAGCCCAGGTGTCGTTACACCTGGGACTACGGCTGGGGGAGTATATAAAGGCCCTCAGTGGTGGTTGAAGACCGACCTATACCGTGTAACCCCTTGGGCCTAAAAACCTAGTGTACTTTTTCCCCTTCAGTGGTGGTGTGGTGGTGAAGGTGAGTCTCCAAAACTGGTTGTTCTTTGGGAGGTTTAGGGTTCTATTCCTGGGAGTCTACTTTGGGGGCGAGCCTCTCCCCCGGGATCCACCCACCATTCCCGGTCACCTGAAATCCTCTGGGCGGGAAAAATGAGGTGCTACCCAATTGATGACAGATTGTTGTGACAAACCATCGCTGTCAGGCTATTACCCTCCGGGATGCTCTGCCGTCTCAGTTGGCAGCGGCTTCTTCTCCGGCCGGGGAGCTACCTTCGGGTTCTACCCCTTCATGGGGGAGGGGGTCTCTCAGTGTGGAGGGTTCGAAAAGGCCACACTGAGAAATTACCTTTTAAAATGAAAAATTTATTCATTAAACAAAATCTATACTCAATGTTGCATGAAAGGAATTCTATCAAAAGAACATAAAATTTCATACAATATGAGACAAGAATAGTGTTGCGTATATTGAAAGCTAATATGATGTTGCATATTGCATACGATAATCTTGGTGTAGTGTAGAATACAAGACACCAAATAAATTAAAAATAATCTACCTCAAAAAATCTCTCGGTGTTACACTTCCCTTGTGTATTTTATACTATATGGATATCAGCATTCAGTGTTTGGTATTTTCCTTTTTAGAGATGTAATGAATAGTTTAATTTATAAATAATGAATGGAAGTTAGTTAGAAAAATAGAGTGGGGTATTATTGAGTTTGCAGATCATTGTGCGGTTACTCATTTAGAGGTAGCAGTAGGGTTGGCAGTATTGTTTTCTGGTTATTTTTTTGAGAACCCATAGGTTGGGATGAGTGTTTGGTATCTATATATATTACTTGTATTTCCTTGTGATTTCTATAGGCACCCCACCCTAGTTGAGAAATATGTGTTGAACACCACCACCTTCATGGGGGAGGTTGTCTTTAGAAAAGATACATATGGGAGGATGGATGGCTGGCAGCCCGTTGTTTCTATTTCCCTCTTCTAAGGATTGATAACCCAAGAATATTTAGGAAGGTTGCGGTTTGTGTGGCCCAGGTGTGTTCATACGAGGAGTGCTTTCCCAGGCGTCTTCATGAAGATATTTTTTGTTCTTTCCCAGGTTTTTTGGGATATGGTGTTGTAGGGGACCATGTTTCTGTGGGAAGGATGTGACGTGCTTCATTTTCCTAATTGACAGTACTATCAGTGAGGAAAAATGTCCTACATGCGGGATGTGATGTTCTTTGTTTACCCTAATGATGGTACTAGCACTAAGGCCCATGTGTCCCTGGGAGTTATGTAACATGATTTGTTTTCCTAGGTGACAGAACTTGTATTGAGTCCTAGGAGTGTCTGAGTGGTTTCTGACGTGGTTCTTTTAGAAGAGGTGGGAGCACAATTAAGTTTTCCATTAGGAATGAGGAGCTACACCAGTTGAAAGTACTGAAAGGAACCCAAATCATTTAGGTGGTTACTATATTAGATTACCTGACATTCATTTCTAGGTGAGTGTGCCTTAGTGACATTCGGAAGGCAAGTATACCTTGTTTGGTGCTGTTGGAATCTACTATTTTCTCACATGGGCATTAGTACGATTCTTTCACTTATGCGTGAGAGGCTTTGGATGTTTCCTACATAATATACTTGTATTCTCACTCAACACATATAAAACTATTTTATGGTTTCCAAGAGGATTATGGGGATCGTACATGACATTACTAGTTCATACTATGGATATTTTTCATCTCTCCACTTATTTGTGTTTTTGGAATATACTTTGAATTTTTTATTGTATTTATAACAGTTACATTTGAAACATGCGTGTGGGGTGGATTTTGGAATTATTTTATGAATTCCATGATTTCTTTTGGGGTTTATACAGCTTATCTCATGATCATTTTCCTATAAAAATGGTAATGCTTCTCATTTTTTATATTATATACCCTTGGTGTTGGTCGCTAGCCTAGGGCCTACTGGAGGTAGGATGCGGTGATCATTATCTCCCTTTATTCATCTTGAAGAAGGTGGGTAATGAAGGAATTAAATCAAAGCTGATAGTTGAGATATATGGTAGATTTTTGGAGTTACGGACAATGAGGATTTCATGGGTTTGTAGGGAAACAATTTCAGGTGATATTGGTGCATGACATAGGCCAGGGAATACTAGCTTGGACACATGATTTTTTGTCCCCATGTGATCTTATGCAAATACTGTGAGCCTAATGAAGGACCAAGTGAGGCTACAACATTTTTATAGTAGAGACCCTAGGAAAGGTACATGCCTTATAATGACTATTGTTTCTATTTGAATTCATAATTTTGGAAAATCATGAGGCAAATAAAGAGTTCAAAGAGATAAAATAATTTTTAAATAAATTCATCACTACATGAGAATTGACATCCATTTTTGTTTTTCAGTTATGGAACCTAGTCATCATCCACATGTGGAATCAGGAGGTTGAGGCACAGTTTCCTGATCTGGTTGATCAACTAAGCATTGATCTAGTGGGGGAGGATGACAAGTGGTAGATAAGGTTATGTGATTTCTAGTAGTTGGTTATGGGACAGTACTATGGTAGTTTTTCAGATATGTAGATGGATATCTGGCTCAAGGAGCGTGTTATCCCCTTCAATTTGATACGGTCTCTGGTGGAGTACTGGATTCCTTTGGTAGTGAGGTAGATGTGGGTAGATTCACATCAGTGGTGGACTCTATACCTAGGGGAGAGGAAGGAGGTTGACGTTCTATGGGTTGATCTTAAGAAGGATTTTTGAGCTGAATTCATTTCATCTTCCATGAAGGATGAGAATATGTAAGAGTTACAATACATATAACAGGGGAGTATTATAGTATCAGAGCCATGGATCATGTTCATGGATCTCCTTCATTTCTCCATGGATATCATTCTGGATGAGGAGTCTCATGCATGAAACATAGTGGAGGGGCTTCTTTCCACTGTCCAGTACACAGCATCCCCCTTCACATTTACGACATACTTGGAGGTCTATAAAGAGGTGGTGATAGTTGTTAGTATGCACTCAATAGGAGGTATAACATGATAGAGGATCCAATAGGTTTCTTATAGATTCATGGTTAGACGTATAACGTTTGAGGCACCATGGACTTTGAGGTTTTGAACCATGGGGATTATACCTCAGTAGTTTCTATATCGATCTTCTAAACCTCGTTCCATTTCCATGAACTTGATACTGAAGTGTTTCATCTGTGGAGCCTATGTTCACCATCAAAATTAATACCCAAAAACCATTTGAGATCAATAATTGTAGGTGGTTAGGTTTAGTGCCCATATCAACAGTAGTTGCATGCTAGGTCTTTTTAGTAACAGGGACAACAAGTTCATGTTCTATTGAGGGGAGATGATGAAGGTGGAGTCCGACCTCTGGGTGTTCCTATAGGACCCTAAACTGGGCTTCATCATTCATTTGGTCATCAAAATAGGGGTAGAAGAGGTGGGTGTGGTTAATTTTATTCCCCAGTGGAAAAATTTATAGTAGGGTCAAATATCATTAGGGGTATGATCAATTTTTTCAGGACCCTCACTCATGAATTGTTTGATTCAAGAGCTTCACACTCATTTGTGTCACGGAGTCTAGTCCATTATTTTGAACTAGAAATAGAGACACATTTCATTCCCATGGGTTTGAGTATTCCCTTCAGAGGAAATACCAACTTTTTTGATGTATTCTGGGGATACATAATATTGATGTGACCACATTGTCCTTGTGGGGACCACTACTTGTTACAGACAATGTCATACAATATCTTCATTGGCATCAACTAGTTTTATTCTGTTTATACTGTTATTGACTAATTCCAGAGTAGAGTTTTGTTTTCAGATGTGGATGGGAAGCATGCAGCTTTCGTTGTTGAGTGCAGTTGCTAGGTGGGCAGTCAATATATGGATCATCTTCTTTCCTTCTTGGTTGATCTCTCATTGGAATTGGTGGATGTGGAGATGGGGTTGGCTCCCAGAGTTGTTGGGGTTTTACGAGAAAACTTTCCCAGGAGGTTGTGACTCTACACTCTTTAATGTGATGTTGATTTTAGGATAGATCTTCAGGCATGTTATTCTCTGATTTTGAAGTATCCTTATCAAATGGAACCTTCTTAGTTGTCGGATTTGAGGATTCAGGTTGATGACCTAATGATAAAGGGATTATTCCATCATAGTATGTCACTGTGGGGTGCTCCAGTCATGTTTATGATGAAGGGAGATGATTGTATGAGGTTTTTAATAAACTACCAGAGGTCGAATCATGTGACTGCCAAGAACCGTTACCCCCTTACGTGGATAAACGATATTATCTAGAAACTGAAAGGGGTAAGCCAGTTTTCTAAGAATGATCAATGGTCTGGATATCACCAGTTGAAGGTGAAGAATGGTCATATCTTGAATACTACTTTCAAATTTAAGTAAGGGAACTTCAATTTCACAGTCACAACATTTGGTGTTATGAACACGGAATCGGTTTTCCTAGGGATTATGAAATCCATTTTACATGAGTTCTTGGACCGGTTCGTTATTGTATTCATCGATTACATCCTAATATACCCATGATAGAGTAGGAGCATGAAGAGCATATCAGGATTGTTTTAAAGGTTCTTTGACCCCACCAACTCTAAAGAAATATTTATATGTGCATGATATGGGTATGATAGGTGCATTTCCTTGGACATGTGGTGTCACTGAAGGGTGTAGTAGTGGAACTTTCGAAGGTTGAAGTAGTTACTTCTTAGGTACAATACAGGAATGTTGTGGTGATTTGAAGAATATTTGGTATGGTATCCTATTATCAGAGGTTTCTACCCAATTTCCCTTCAGTCATAGCCCCATAGACAACCTAGAGAGGAATGAATGGGATTTTTTGGGAGTGAGGAATGTAAGGAAACATTCAGAAACCTAAAAATGGATGTTGGTTAATTCTATAGTGCTCAAGTTTACAGAGTATGGGGTGATGTTTGAGGTGTTCTATGTTGCTTCCTCTCTAGTATTGGGCTGCATATTGGTGAAAAAACTGGTAGTGATCTCTTATTGATCTAGGAAGTTATCTAACTACAAACATAACTATTCCACCCATGATCTGGTGCTTGTAGTGGTCAATATTTTCACTAAATTTGTGGCGGTACTACCTAATTGGGAAAAAACAATAGGGTCTTCAAAAATGAAAACTATATTCAGGTAAATCTCTTCCCAATGTGATTTGAACTTGAGACAATAGAGTATGATGGAGTTTCTTCAGGATTATGGTTTCAGGATATGTTACATGTTAGGAAAGGGGACTGTCATGGATGATGCCTTGAGTCAGAAGTCACAGATAAAGGGAGTTCAAGAGTCTGTAGAGTCTTGGAAGGAAATGGGGGTGTTATCATCCATGGACATAGATGTAGTAATGGATGTTGGTAGAGGATATCTATTTCATATTGTAGTGAAGCCATCTATGATGTGGAAGGTGGTTGAGTCTTAGTGGGGAGACTCAGAGGCAGTAGTGATGCGTGATCGCGTTGACTATGATGATGCTTCGGTGCGATGATATAAGGATTGTTAGAATAGATTATATTCCATTGAAGTCTGTTTATTCCAATTACTATGTAAATGGGAGTCCTCAATGTGTTTTGTAGCTCACCATCATAAGTGAACCCAAGAATTTTGAAAATGTAAGATGGATTATGAGGGTAGTTTTGGTGGCCCGAGATAAAACAGGTAGTAGGGATGTTTGTGGAAAAGTGCATAGTGTGCTAGTAGGTGAAGGATAAGCACAATATTCCCAGTGGTTTGTTTCATCCCTTAGATATCCCCCAACAGAAAGTGGGATGACTTTTCATTGTATTTAATCATAGGGTTACCCAAGGCTAAGGGAGGGTGTGATGTAATCTGTGTAGTAGTGGATCTATTAAGGAAACAGGCTTAATTCCTAGAGATCATGGAGTTGGGTGTGGTGGATGCCTTGTAAAAGTGTTATGTAGATGATGTGGTTCAGATGCATGTAGTTTTGAGGTCCATCATCACAGATTGGGATGCATGGTTTATGTCATGAGTCTGGAGTGTATTTCAGCCTGATCTTGTCACATAGACATGACATAGAACTGGATTTCACCCTTAAGTAGATGGATAGACAGAGCAGACAATCAAGATGTTAGAGGATATGTTATGAGATTTCACATTGGAATTTGGTAGGTCATATATTTGACACTTTCCTTTGGTATAATTTTCTTACAAAAAAAAGATAACACTCTTATGTTGGCATGGCTCCATTTGATTCTTTTTCTAGAAGACAATGTCATTAGGCTTTGTGCTGGAAAAATGTTGGGGAGACAAATGTTCTTTGTCCAAATGTGGTAAAAAGTATGATTGATATGGTTAAGATTCTCAATGAGAAGATGAAGATAGGACATGACTGACAAAAGTTGTATGCAGATCGCTGGAGGAGGCCCTTATATTTTTAGGTTGGGGATGAAATGTTCTTGATGTTTCCCAATAAACATGGGAAAAAATGGTTTGGTAGAGGGTGAAATATTTTTTCGAGGTTTATGAGCCTCTTTGAGGTGTTGGGATGAATTGGGAAAGTGGAATATGAGTTGGAATTTTCACTATGGTTTGAGTGTATCTATGAAGCCTTTCATGTATCCCAATTTTTTGGTATCCACACGATGAATCCCACATCATTGATTTGGGAGAGTTGTATATCAAGGATAACATGATGTGTTTGGATCGCCTAGCAGTGAATGAGGATAATCAAGATATGGTACTACAGATATGGACATTACTTTGGTTCATGTGTTTTGGAGTCATGGTGGCCTATATGAGAGTACATTGGAGTGAGAAGCACATATGCGTGCCTAGTACCAAGAAGAGTTTTTACCTATTCTCTACTCTTTGCAAGGAGATGTTTTAACCTTGTTTGATATGAGTAGAGATTTTCAATTGTTTCGTAGTATGTGATAAAGTCCCAACATGTGAAAAGGGGAGGACCAGATTCCTAATCGAGATTCATTATGTGAGATACGATTAAAACCATGTGGGAAAGACATTTTACCCAAGTATAGATAGTATCTAGACATGGAGGAAGGAATTACCCAATTTTCATGTTTAGGTAGAGCAGTTTTTGTGCTTTTCTGATGTGTCTTGAGGTTAGTTGGGGTATAAAATGTCGGAGGAAATGTTCTTGGATATCGAGGATTTCACTCCATCATTCAAACAACACGATGTGGTTTGACATTGAATGTTTATGTGTTCAACTGGTAGAATTGTTTCAAGTATACAAGGATCTTTAGAGGTATCTCATGGTGTGGTTCTTGGACTCCACTTTCTTTAGGGGTTGGTTTTGAATTCAAGAGGGGGGAGGAATAATTTTTGATGTATATGATGTAAGGGACTGGACCTCTCTTGGCCATTACATTGTGAAAATCTAGTGTTTGAGGTGTTATAGGTGGGAAGGATTGAATATATGAATATTTTTTCAGTTTACTAGTTTTCCAACAGTGGGTCTAGATTAATGATTAATGACCGGTGACTCGCACCAGTGACTCAGTGACAATTGGTCGCGATGGTGAGTCTTTAATGGTAAATCGTGATGTCGACTCATTGACAGTAGGTCGCGATGGTGGGTCACACCAGTGACTCACACTAGTGTCTTTCCAATGGAAAATCAAATCGGTGACTTTTCAAAAATTACTCAAACTGGTAACACACTCAGGTGACTCTCCAATAGTGAATCACACTTGTCACTTACATCGGGACTCACCAATGTTGACTCACGTTACTAGCTTGCACCAGAGACTTTTCAATGGTGACTCATACTAGTAGCTCGCACCAGTGAGTCACACCAATGACACATGACGGTGTCTCATCTAATGGTTTTTAATTTCTATCATTTTGTATAATATATAGTTTTCTTACTGATGTTCTAGTCTATATTTTTCAACATTATATTTGACGTGAATTGAGATTAGTACCTTATTTAATGATTTTTTTGATTTGTTTCGAATCGTGTCAATCTTTTTAAAATATGGTCATTCCTTTGACTCCCAAACTACATGGCATCAGTCATGATATTCCTTTAATGGAGTTTAAATAATGTTTATCCTATTGATTTAGGATCTATCCTTCCTAAATATGAGATAATTATTTCCTGTGCAATTCCATTTTTTCACGTGGTACTAGATGTACTTGTAACCAGTCTCCCATGAGGATTCATGTGTTTGTGTTGTGTCCTTGGATCTCATTTCCTAGGGTCATTCTTTTTTCTACATTCGCACCCCTGCTTTTGGACAACAAATAATTTATGATCACTTATTCTCCTAGATAAGTTTCCCTTGATCTTACTTAATTGTGCATCATGTAGGGCGGGTATATTAATGTCACCATTGTGAAAATAGTTGACCCAAATTAAAGAAATATAATTTAATCTGTTTAACATCAATATACAAGGACTGAGTGTATGTTTTGTACGTTCTTCTTGTTAATTGATTTAGTTGTTATTACGATTGTATGAGATATATGCCTACTGAAAAATCATGGTCTTTGTGGGTTTTTTTCACATGATATGATATCTAAAAAGAATAATTTTCATTCATATCATAATTATTAAACCTGAAATATGTTAATCACAGATACCTGGCTAATAATAAGATGCCCTAGGATAACCTTGTATCTATGATAACTCCCATCATAACAAGTTCAAATAAAGATCAAATGACTTGTTAAATATATGTATCTTTTGTATTTTTGTGTGGTGATACAATTGTGTATTGGGTCTAGGCTGCATGGTTGTGTAATATGGGGTGGTTAGGGTGGTATGATGTAATATCCTGTTGAGTGATTATTTTATTGTTTAATGAAAGGGTTGTGTTACACAATAGAGTTTCAGTTGTGTTATTCTATATATCTGTTACTATATATGTTGGGTGTGGTGTTGTTATGCAGCAAGGATGCCAAGAATGGTTGGGGTGAGATACATTGCTGGGTGTGTCAGTGAGTTGGGGGTTTGTTCAGTTGAGAGGTTGGATTGAGTGGAGTGACTTTTAATAATGATGATAGCATTGACTGGTATATGTGATTCACCTAGAATTTCTCAAGATCTGTATATGTTTTTTTCATAAATTAGTGTTAAACTGAGAGTAAATGTGAAGTGGGGTTTTTGCCATGTTTCTTGTTCCCTTTCATGTTATATACTGTATGTCTTCACACTTGTCGTGATTGTTAGTTTCCTAGGTATAGAATAAGTGAATAGATGAATTTCTATATAATGAATGGAAATTGGTTAAATTAATTGGTTGGGGGTATGATTAATTTTGTGGCTCCTTGTCTGGATAGAGGTAGCAAAACGTTTGGTAGTATTTTCGGTTGGTTGTTGTGGGAGAACCCATAGGTTTTGTTGAGTGTTTTGTATTTATATGTATTGCTTGTATTTAATTGTTATTTCTATATTCACCCCACCCAAGTTGAGAACTATGTGCCGAACACCCCCATAATCATAGGGGAATGGTTTATTTCCCAAATATCCTAGTGGGAGGATGGATAGATAGAAAACCTATATTCCCTAATCCCTTTGCCAGGCAATGATAACATAGAAATATTTGGGATGTTTGTGATTTTTGAGGCCCATTTCTGTGTGGGAGATTTGTTCTTTCCCAGGTGTCTTCAAGATAATATGTGTCTTTATTTTCCCAAGTGTCTTCGGGATGTGGTGTGGTAGTGACCTAGGTGTATGTAGACAGGACATGATGTGATTCATTTTCCAAGGTTATGGGACTAGAACACAGGCATTGGTTTCGGCAGGTGGGATGTGATATGCTTCGTTTTCCCAGGTGACATGAATATTACTAAGGCCCAATTTTTTTTGAATGAAGTGAAGAGAATCATTTCAATAAGTTACATGATTAGTACTAATTCCTATGTGTGTGTGTGATGGTTGTGGAATGGTTAATTCAAAATATCTTGGAGGTCCATGATGTTTTCTGTTAGGTAAGAGTGGTTAAAATAGTGGGAAGTGGTATGAGGTACCCAAATCCTCAATATGACAACAATTTTACTTTACTTGACATGCGTTACTTGGTTAGTGTGCCATTGTTTGTTTGGGATGGCTAGTAAAGCCTATTAGGTGATGTTGGATACTTCAATTTTCACACAAGGGAATTAGTATTCTTCATCCACTTCTTCACATGAGATTTTGGCTTTTTCTTGATTAGTATACTTGTATGATGATTATAGGTATATAAATTTTATTCATGTTTCCAAAAGTATTACGGGGACCATGATAAACCTTCCTAGCTTGTATGTTGGACAGTTTTTTTATGATTTCATAGACATGTTATTGGTATTTACATTGGAGTTTTTATTGTATCTATAAAAGTTAAATTTAAAATGTGAATGTGGGTTTTATTTTGGTTCCCTTTTATGTATGACCTAGAGTTGTTTTGAAGTTGATACATCTTATCTCCCAATATTGTTTCCTTTAAAAAGGGTAATGCCTCCCATTTTTTAGATTAGAAACCCTTGGTGTTGGTTTCCACCTTGGGGCCAACTGGAGGTGGTACTCATGGGTCATTATCTCTCTTTTGATATCCTAAAGAAGGTGGGTCATCACTAATAAACTGTACTCTAAATTGAGAACATTGAGCTCTTGGTTTTTATAAATGCGTTTTTAGAAAAATAAATTAATTTCAAGTATATTCTCATAAATATTGATAGGTCTATACTAATAGGTGATTATTTTCTAGTATAAATTTAGAATGATAGTTCGGTGGATATATCACACTTGAATGTATTCAAAATCATCACCGATACTTTTGTTTATTCTTGAAAAATTAATATGATATATGTAATGTTAATCAATTTTATTTATGAGCAATGGAGTTAGGGAAATTAGATTTCAACTTAGGGATAATTATCAGTATCATGTCATTATAAATCTATATATTTGATTCAATCAGAGGATATTTTTTAATGATTATTATATAGAGATAAACACTACTGAGAAGAAATAATGAAATTCAGGGTCACTAGTTTTAACATAATGAAAATATAAAAATAATAGATAATATTTATTGTAATGTTTTTCTAATAAAACTGGCTAATACCTAAAGGTGTTTTTATTTTATAAAGACATAGAATAAAGAATTTATCAAAAAGTTTAATGATATGAAAATCGTTAATGAGTTTTATGAAAAAGTAGTTTGATCACTATGTCTTGTTGAGAATGTATTCTTGGGTCAGAAGATCGATGGAAATTTTTGACTTAGACATTAATTATGTGCATCTAATGGATGGTGTATATATTGAATTCCTGGAAGAGGAATGTTTCATTTTCTCTAAATTATTGTAGTCATCATTGATGGAAGAGTTGAAATCAATATAATGTTATGAAATTTTGAAGCCAATGGATCTACCATTAATGAAGTTTGAACATTAGAAAAAATGGGTAAGATAATGAAGTAAAATTTTTACAATAGAACATGGAATGAGGTTTGGTTGGATATATATTGATTTAAATAAGTAAAAGGGTTCTATTTCAGATAAAAATTTTATTTTTCAGAAATTTATGCAACATTATATATATTACATTGATGGGTTTCACCATCAGTTTTTCATCGTGAAAAATTAAATGTTACGATGGTGTTCTACTATATAAATTTTGAGGATGAGGCCCCAATAGAGAAATCAACAAGTTTCAATTAGAAAATAATGAAGGATTTAGTGTATTGGACCTAGCATAGTGTTCTAGGAAAGAAACATGAAGTAGAAAATAAAATAAAATAAAATGATAATTTTTTCTTTATTGATAATGTTTTTATCTCGTGATTTGTTGATTATTTTTGAAACTTTTGGGTTTTTAATAGGTATTTCATCATAATTCTATTTCACATGGATAAAATTATCTTGGAAGTTATTTATATTAATCAAATAATATATCTAATATTGTTGATGGTTAAAAATGTTGAGAATAAATATATTATAGTTAAAAAGGATTGTGGGGATAAATATCAGTAAAAAGGATAGACAAGAATAATAATGTTATCTTAAATTCATAATATCTAGATGGTTTTGGATAGTTTTGAAATATCTTCATATAAATGTATCTCAAAACCATTTTTTCCACTTTATTTCATACAAATAGAAGGAAACCATAATTGATGATGATTTTATGAATACAAAATGATTTATATATGAGTCAGTGATTAGAAACCAAATGTATTCAATTATTTTTAGTAAACCTAACATTACTTGTATAATTATAAATGTTAGTAGAAACATTCAAAATATAAGGAATGACCAATGGGATAAAATGATTTCGATACTGTAGTATTACAATAGATTTATAGAACTATCTTTGTGTTTTGGAGTAGATAAAATATTATAAGTTAATATAGATGGAGTATGACCCACTAGTCCCACACTCCTTACCTTAGTTTCAAAGACACGTACTTGACAAAATGGATATGATACCAACTATAAATTCCAATAAATAACTACCTTATAAATTATATAGAAAAGAATAAATTATTTAATTACATATATTCCTAACACATATTCGGTTTAGCGATTTGATGAATTCGGAAAAACAATAACTAATAAAGCCCATATCATTATAATCTAACGGACCTTTCCCACTATATAAGAAATTACATTATCCATAATATGTCTTCAAAATCTTCTACAAATTCTCTAATAAATATTTTTTTAGGATTATCATGTGTAACACTTTACTTCATAACCATGGGAGATGAGATCATTAGAAGGGGTGAGCTCAAGCACCCAGTAATGTAAATGACACAACTGAGGTAATTTTGGAATAAACATCAAATGAATATTATGTTATAAATAAATTAACAAAATGAATCTATAATAAACTAAAACTGATATCATTAAAATGAATTATAATAAATTAAAACATGGATATCAATAATACTGATCTCATAGGGATAGAATGTAGAATATCTAATATCAAAAAAATAATGTCAAGCATTTATACCAAGACATTATCCTATTATTTGAATAGGTATACACTGAAACCCAATCTCTTTTATCTCATGAGACCTATCGATTAATTGAGGGTATATTTAATTCAAGTAACCACATATTTCTTGGTCACGTCTAATTAATTATCCAAAAGAGTTTGCAGAACTATTCACAACATTCCCTAAAGAAAATTTGATTTAATAAAACTATGAGTAACAACATAACTAAGAATATAGAATATAAATACATGATAACCATGTGGTATGAATAATTTTAATATATCTATCCATTTCAATTAATGGATGATATTATCATAACCAATAAATAGAAACAATATGGGTGGTTAAACAATACATAATCAAAATTATTTTAATTGTTTCTATTTGGATGACAATATATAGTACCTAAATATTTTCCCAATATCAATAAAGGGATAACATGATCATTGAATATACGATGATGAATTGTGGAGAGTTTCAAAATAAAATAACCCTGGTGTAATAAATAGATCATAGAAGTGTGTGGACATAAATGAAAAACAACCTTGTAAAAGAAGACGTTGAAAAATATCATAAATAAAGGGATCAATAATTTGTTTGTCATCATGAGTTAAATCCCCAAAATGAGAGGTATATATTAGAATATAAATATTATAAAAAAATTCCTATTTGGTAAAATTCTATTATAAATAAAAAGTGATGTGAAGTTGAAAACATAAAAGTTATTTTATAATATATTTTTATCAGTGATGTAGAACTCCAATTTAAATCTCACTTTCAATGGTATCTTTTGAAAATATTATTTACAAAATTTTGAAAAAGATTAATTTATAAAATAGTCCCCAATAATGGAGCCTTGGAATTATTTAATGTCTATATTTGATAAAAATGAGAAGAATACAAAAAATATGAATATTAAATAAAAAACATTTTTATTTTTTCAAAATATCTTTTCTAAAAATAACTTTATAAAAAGGGTAAAAAATCATTCCATTGAATAAAAAAATATTTTACCCATAGATATATATAAATTATGATAGAATAAAATATTATTTTGTGAGGTCCCATTATTTGAAAATTAATTCTCAACCTGAAACAATATAACTAAAATATATGATATTTGAGTTATCAATATCCCTTATGAGAAACATACTCCATGATTCATGAATCAATTGAAAATGTGTTTATCAGGAAAATATTTATACAATTAGAGATTCCAAAATAATATAATGAATGTGTAATATTTACCCACCTTGCATGAAATGAATTCAATGTACTGATCATAACCCAATTTATGAATATTCAGTTACCAAAAACACTTATGGCAAAGGTGGAATCTAAGTCAAAATAGATTGGATGAAGAGAATATGATTTTACTTAGTTCATCCCATGAATTAAATGTAAATAATATATATAGCATTGATGATAATCTAGATCAATAAAATACTATAAAAATTATTCATGATCCATAAAATGTAATATTTCAGAATGAAATAGAATTGAGACCAAGAAAACTCTTCTCGCTTGAGAAACCACTTATTATAAACCCCTTGAAAGAGTGGGATTGTTATTGAAGTTAAAATAACAATATTAATATATAATTAATGATATAATATCTGAAATAGTTATTATATGCACCACACAAATGAAATTATGTGATTAATAAAAAACATTTCACAATGTGAGGAAATTTAAAAGAAAACTCTTGCCTCGGTCCTGATTCTTTCTGCACATTCACCGAACATCCCAAATGGTTATTTTAATAAAATAGATACTCAAGAACCTTATTCAAAACTATATAATTTATACTTATAAATTATAATCATTATATAGATATATACATATATTTACAAATATTATATTGTTTTTATTTATTTTTAACACCAGGTGTAAGTAATCATTCTAGATTTGATGTTGTTTCGTAAAAATGGTGTTGGTATAAATTTATGTTGAAAATTTAATCATCATGAAATAATTCAAGTCACTATAAATTATGTTATAAGATATTTTAAAAATATATAATTTCATTTTTTTATATTTTTTCTTATGATCCATGGAGTTGAAATCGAAGAAGAGAATGTTTCGACGATTCATTATAAACGAAGGAAGATTTATTAATTAATGAGTTAAATTATAATACAACCATTCCAGAACCAATAAAATTATTTACATATTTTTATCATATTATACAAGTTAATCAGTTCTCATTTTCATGAATGAATGAAATATATATTATTGTTCACGTAGGTGGTTAAACCAACCCAAACATGGAACTGCCTTTATTAATGGGTTATTTTGATGTTTTATAGTTGTAATATCAATATAAAAGAAGAATAATGGACTTATATGCTTATTATTAGAGTGATATATCACAGATGTAAATAAATATAATTATATGATAATTTCTATAAAGTCATTACTGAGATCATTTTACTCTTAATTAGATCATTTTAAATGATTGTATTAAAAAAATTGTTTGATGTTAATATCATTTTTAGGTTCTAAAATTTCTTATACTATGAGATTAATGATATTATAAAAATCATATCTTTCATTGAATCCCATCCTTTCACTACTACAAATATGGTCAATATTAGTGATAGAAAATTACATTTACTGTTCTAAAAAATTATTGTTAATCTCGTCAAAGATAATAGGGGGTCCCTCTTATCAGTGAAAAAAAAGAACTAATAAAAGACAAATATTTACCACTTTTTTAAATGTGCTCATAAAAGTAAAAAAAATAAAAAAGTAAAAAAAATAAAAAAATAAAAAAATTATTTTTGCAATTCTGGGAGGGGCTTCAACAATGCTTGAAGGCCCCTTCAAAATCACTCGAAGCCCCCTTCAACACCCCCATACACACACACTCCACCTCAGACGCCCCATCCACCCCCACAACCTTTATTAGTTCCCCCCCCCTTTAATTGCACATGCCCTTATTACCCACCCCCCGTGCGCAACCTACCTCCCCCAAGATTCGAACTCGGGACATGTTGCATGCGCAGCTAAGACTTTTCCAGTACACCATATTACGTTTCCTTTTATTGATTAATATATCTATCTATTTATTTATATATAATTAGTTATATTTACTTGTATATTTATATTTATTAATACTAACATATATATAGTCATATTAATAAATATATATAGTCATATTAATATATATATATATATATGTATATTAATATATATATATAAGTATATATATAGTTATATTTATATATTAATATATTTATTCGTATATTAATATATATTTATAAGATCACTTTTAAATACATTTATAATTTTGTGTGTGTGTGTGTATTTATAAATAAATAAATAAATACATATATATGACACACACACACACATACACACACACATATATATTATCGGGTTTATGTAAGTATAATTATACATATTAATATTTATTTACAAATATTATATATTAATATGTATATACATATGTTTAGAATATATTGATAATATATACCAGTTTGTCAATAAAGACAAAAAACAAATATATATATATATATATATAGACATAAAAATTATATAGGTATATAAATATTCATTTACTTGTATTTAAAATACAATAGATATTTTTTTTATTTAGATACAGATTATATGTTGAGAAATATATTTTATATATAAATATGGATAATTTTTTATATATAAAATTAAATATTTATGTGTGAATATAAAAAATATATGTATATATTTTTATATATTTGATTATAAATAACATTAAATTATGAAAAATATAACAAGTGCTAAAAACCTGAAAAATAGGTAAAAATGGAGAAACCCACAACACTTGTAAATACTTTCAGAAAGTCAAATAAACCCAGAACTCAATGTACCGATGAAAACTTTTGATCAGAGAGTCCATTATAGCTCTACGAGTAGTAAAATTGGAGATCATAAAACGAGATTTGATATGATAGGTGGTGGAGGAAAAATGGAGAGGATAATCATCAGTTACATCTGTATGAAAAAATAGAAGACAAGATAAATGTGCTTTAAACGAGGGCATGGAAAATGTAACAAACCACATAGTCATTAAAACGGACATAACATCATGATCTTGGTGGAGATTTCAGATTTTTGACAAATAAAAATGAATCTCATTGAATGAACTTTTATATAATAGGCGGCAGAGGCCAAACAAACACACACATTGGGAGTTATTGTTTTTTTAAGAAAACATTGACAGGGCACTGACACTGAAATGTAGTTTTGGAGGACTTATGATGGTTTCATGGGGTTTTAGGGTGGAAGATGCAACTGTAACATTTTCCCAGTCATCATACCATGTATATATTTCCACTTCCATCGATTTGATATGTGGTAGATCCCAAATGGACACCCGGTGTGAAAGTTATGGCCATTTGTGGTGGTTGTTTTTTTGAGAGTTATAACTGATATATCATACATTTATTTGATATTATAGTGGTTTTGATTGGAATTTTTCCTAACTCGTCTCACGATATTTTATTTTTCTGGTAATTTCACTCAAACAGAAACCCACAGTAGAATTTATGATCATTTTAGTGAGTTGAAGGGTTCTTTAGTTTTTAGCGCTAGTAGGGTTGCTCAATTTCAAATGATAATAACTTTTTCTCTAGGTGTCTGTTTTGGCTCTAACATATATCAAATCAAAACATTTGAAAATTTTCATGCTCTGGTGACCACTATAATCCATTATAATCTTCTTCATGTCCTAAAAGTCCCAAAATACATCTAGAAGATTATAAGTGGGGATCTGGGTGTCCATTTTTCCATAAATTCTCCTCCAGCTGTCCGTTTTGACTCTTCCACATATCAAATCAACCCTTGAGACTAGACCTACACTCTGGTGACAACTAAAAATACTTCTCATATTCTTTATTCAATTAAAAGGTCCTTAATCTCTCCAAATGGCCATAATTTCTGCTATGGATGGTCATTTTTCATCGACCACATATCAAATCAATCTAAATCATATTTTAAAAATATATATTATGTTTATATAAATATATATATAATTTTATATCAATATATAATTTTTATGATATATAGTTTTTTTTGAAATATACACTTTATCAGCGTTAGGGAAAAAATCACAGGTAAATCCCCCTATCAACGCTACTAAAAAAATCACTAATAAAGGAGTCCCATTAACAGTCCTTATAAAAGTACTGATAAAGTGGGTACCTTTACGAGTTCTTAAAAAAGAACTCATAAACGGTCACCTTTTACATCTCTTTTTTAGCAATGTTAAAAATTCCTTTTATCAGAACTTTTTTTAGCGCTGATGAAGGCACCCCCTTCATCAGTTCTTTTTTAGAGCTGTTAAACGGTGCCCTACAAAAACCCAATTTTGTGTTAGTGTCTTGAATATCCATGTAAGGAGGGTATGAAAGGACAAATGAAAATTAATCGCTCTATAGAGGGGGAATTCAACACACATACACAGATGATTGATGATTTAATTTTCCATAGAAAAATATAATTGAGTAATATTGTTCACTATTTTATAATTATAAAACTTATATAAATATCATAATTAGTTTTTTAATTAACCTTTTATAAAATCCCTATATGGTGGTGATGGAAAAATATACACACTATGTCACTGTGGTTGTTGTCTATGAAACACAGAAATTGTATTTCTATTTTTTTAAATAAAAAATATAATGAAAGATAAATGATTATTCCAAAAGCATTAAAAAATAAAGTATATTACCTTTACTGATGTAATTAAATAATTATTTGAATATTTTAATTAGAAAATTAAAATATAATATCTATAATTTAATTATAAATTATTACTCACAATGAGAACGTTCATATTTCCTTTGAAGATCCCATGTATTGAATAAGCCAATATCATATGACCAGAATCTGAAGAAAGTGAAATAGTACACTCATGGATTTTTAAATGGAATGATTTCAAAAGAAAATTAATCTTTTAAGAGTTCCTTAAAGTGGTGTTATGAGGCCCCTTTATAAGTTGTGAGAGTTTTATTTTTGTAAATATTTCAAATTAAAATAATGGGAGAACATGTCATAAATGTGTATAGGTTAAAAAAATGAGAAATAATGTAATGTGGAAGAGATAATACATATGAACACATCATAAAATTTTTATAGACACGTTGGAATCATATTTCAAGCTCATTACTTCTTAAATTGTTAGTTTTAGCTTTTTAACTTTTACGGTGTAAACTATTAATTTACGCGGTAACTTAATCAATATATATATATAAATAGTGTTGTTATTATTATATAATTAGTGATTAATTTTTATAAATTTGATGTCAATTTCATTTTATTATATTTATTAAAGTGAAAAAATTCAATTTTACTATAATATTTCATAATGTATTTGAAATAATTTTTGAGAAAATAGTTTTTATGTTCTAAAATATTAAAAATGAGTTTGAAAATTAAATAGAACAAATTTAAAATTAAAAAATCACATATTATATACATATTTATGCATATAAAATGGATTCATGACTTTTAAATTCATAATTATAAACCAATAATTTCTTAACATTCATGTTATATATAAAAAATTATTTTTCATTAATAACCAAAAAATTATTATTTTTTGGAAAATTCCAAACAAACTCAATTCAATCATATATTTTTATGTTTAATCCAATAAATATGCTACTTTTTTCGAAATAAATTGATAATATTTGATAATTCAATATTTATTAAATTTACAAAATACAGTGGAAAACAATTCATATTGGAAGATAACTTTTGAAAATGTATAATATTCTTAATCATTATTTTATATCGATTAATAATTAATTTATTAGTAATATTTTATTAATGTTTTCAATTTTTTTTATATTGTAAAATAATAATAAACTTAGTTTCTTGAAATAAAAAATCAAATTTGAAAATATATATTTTAAGGATAAAATGATTTTCTTAGTTATTTTAGGAATACAAATTGATTTTTTTTCATTCTAAAAGATGATAAAAGTTTCATTATATAAATAATTAAAAAAATGTTTACTCTTATTCTTTCCCAGCAATTGAACAAATATTTTTAATGGGCATAATTAATATTTTTTTATTAATATATTTTTCAATTTTTTTAGTTCGGTGTTTCATGTTGAGAAATTTATCAAAAACATTAACTTGTTTAGTGGAAACCATATAGTAAAATTATGGAGTTTTATATTCTCCCTCACTTTTAATAAAAAAATTTCTTGAAAATTTAGCTCATACTATCATAATATGTGTTATAAGAAACTCATAATAAACTATCCACCTCTAGATGATCATGTGATTATTTAGGATGTGGAATGAGATTTATCTCTATAAAAAATTATTATGAGTTTGTTATAATGAGGGACAACACATTACAAATTTCACATTGAATTTTAATATGAGATGATGATCAATATCCTTTATTAATTACCTCAACAAAACCCGCGAAATGATTTTCATAATTATAATAACAGTAGGTTTTGTAATTTATAACTCAATACCCAGTAGTTAATGAAAACATAATAAAGAAGGAAACTATAATTTATTGAGTGAAAATTAATTATTTGAATATTTTTGTAGTTTCATTGTATTTTACTCGTTCACATGGTTTTTGGTGAATATTTTCCCCATTGGACCTTGTATTAGTACACTGAGTTATATAATTCCCAATTCTATTGTAATTAATGCAATATATTATTATTGTTTTTTTAATTATCTTTCACTTTTGTGTCTAATGACCTTGACTCCACACTTATATAATTTTCCTATCCATTTAAGGAAATTACCCTTATTCTTCTTACAATTGTTTTTGAATGGTAACAAATTGAATCATCATTATTTAATAATATTTTTCAATTTAATTTATATGAGATTCTATCATTTTATTCATTGGTGTGTTGGAATTTGAAATATGTTCAAATTGTAAATTTTAATTCCTAATAGTTGGATTAGAATAATAAAAAGATATCTCACTTAATATCACATTCCACTGGGGTTTTCATTAAGATAATCCCCACATTATATCTCACACCCATGGATCCTACTAGTTCTAGATTCTACTATAATAAATATTTTTTTCATGGGAGATGAAAAATTATTAATATAGAACAATTATCCTGACCAATTACATAAAATGGATCTATCCATTATTTTTTTACCCTTATCATTAAATTTTACTACAATTTGTTTTGTTCAAACAATATAAATATTTTTTTAAACAATTTTACTTTATGTTAGGTTATCTTATACTTTTCATCCCAATATTAAAATCATGATATGAAATTACCATGAACATTCTTAAAATATTCTAAACCCAAAAATCATTGAAATTTATGTTCCCAGAATATATCTTATCCTTTATCCAAGAAGGAACAAATTAATTAATATATACATAATATTATGATTATATTTTTTTAAATATATGTTATGCAAGTATAATATCTTATTATGTTATCTAACCTAAAAATATTCATATATACCATAATGTTTCATATATAGAATGATAATGAACCAAATAATATCCCCCAGGAGTTTCATACCTGGTGTGAGGTTTATCCTTTTTTTCATGCACCAAATGGAGATTGATTTAATACCCAATCTCACCTTTTTAAAGTTATTACCCCTATGTACTTCTGTTCTACATCTTGCACCTACATATAATATCTAGTCCATGACATAATTTCTATAAGAATCACACAATATATACATTACTAAAACATCAAGATGATATCCAATATTTCTAATTATATCTTTGACTTACCCATATGTTTTTTACTACAATTCTTTCTTCCTAAAATCAGAATAAAATGTTCATTATTAACTTATTGTTAGATAATATTTTATCCAAATGTATTATCTAACCCTTCGAAATTATGATAAAACATATCTTATAAACCCATAAATTATCATAAAAAAACATCATAATCACAACTTTTATATAAGACCTACTATGATACATACTTTGACACCCTATACATATACTCGCCAAACCGATTCCCTAAACACGTTATTTATATACTAGATTTGATACCAACTATAAATTAGTTAAAATAACAATCCCATAAATTACATAACCTCAAGAAAATATTTATTTAGATAAATTCCCATGACCTTTTATGTTTTGTATTTTAGATATATAGGAAAATTTATAAACTAAGAAACCCCATGCCTTTCGGAAATAAAATACCTTTTTTATTATAAAATGAACTATATAATTGATAACATGTCTTCAAAATTTCAGAAAAATTATCAACACAAGAAATAATTTAAGGAATATAATGTTTGACACCTTTCTTAATAACATAGGGAAATAAATATATAATAAGGGGTGAGATAAGGTGCTCAATAAGGGAAAACATCCAACTAAAGAATTGATGGAATAAAGAGGGCATAAATATTATTTCTAAAAAAATTAAATAACATGAAGCCATAGTAAAATTAAAATTATATCATACTATATCCATGAAAATAAGTGAAAACACAAATATCAATAATACTAATCTCATACTTATTGATGGTATAATTCTATAATTAAAAAACATTTTTTCAAGAACATGTGCCCTGAAACTTTCCTATCATGGGATGATGTATACACTAAATCCCAACATGTCTTATCTCAAGAGACTGGTCAATGCATCTAATGGATAATAATTCAAGGCCCTATCCACCACCTGACCGAGTCTAATGCATTAAAAGTAAGAGTAAAAATTACTTTTCATACTATTCTCTAAGGAACCACATACTGAATGAAATCATGTCTATTTATATAATAAATAATAAAACATACCAATAGATGAGAAATATACATTTGAATTAATTAATCACCAATAATATCATTAATTCACCCCATGACAATAAAGGGTTAACATGAACATAAATCATCTTAAGAAATAAGTTGGACAGTCAGAAAATACAAAATCAACATTCCAATAATCATCCATATTTGAATTATAATATAGGATATGAAAATATTTTCCCCCTTGTAATAAATTTATAAAATTATCATATCCCATTATAATTAAGAAGGTCGATGATTTAAAAATAACAAAAACCATTTCAATAATGTAAATTTATTAGGGTGTTGACATAAATGAAAAACCACTTCACAAAAAGGATGTATCAAATGGTATCAGAATTGAAGGGATCAATTATTTTTTTGATACCATGAGTTAAATCCAAAAAATGAAACAAAAATATGATTATGGTAAATCCTTATGAAAATAAAAAAAGGTTATAGGAAATGAAAACTTTAATGCGATTTTATGAAGACATTTTTTTATGATGACATAAAATAAATATTTACATGTCTCATTGAAAATTAACTTTTGAAAAGGTGAATGGAACGATTTAAAAATAAACCACATAAAAAATAATCTCTAATAATGGATCTGTGAATATAAATAAATAATATCTTCTTGAAAATAATTTTTTAATGCAAACAATATTAAAATGAATTGAAATAATTTTTATTATTTTGAAAAGAACATTGAACAAAACTAACATTATAAATAGGGTAAAAACATTATTTTTTATAAAAAACAACTTTTTCCAATAGATATATATGAATTACTCTATAATAGAATATTTTCATGGGATAACCTTGGAATTAATAATAAATTTTCGAGAAGAAACATTATAACTCAAAGAATAATGATTTGAGTTTTCAATATCCCCTTTGGACAACATACTCTATAATGTATTAAAAAATTGAAAAGTGGTTTATATGGTAAAATATAAAATATTATAGAATAGAAAATTATAAAATAGAAGGTTTTAATTTTCCCAAATTACAATAAATAAGTTCAATAGGATGATCAAAACTTAATGTATGAAAATTGAATAACCGAAAACTCATACTATAGGGGTAAGATATAAATCAAAAGAAATTTGAATATGAGAAGTTTATTTTACATATATTATCCAATGAATTACTAGTAAATAATTTATAGAAAAGTAATGTGATTCTATATCAATATAAAACTATACAAAGGTGACCTTGAATAACATGAAACATGTATCAAAGAATCAAAATTGAAACCAAGAAAATCCATGAGGATTAACTAAAACATTAATCATACCCCCTTGGATGGGAGGTATTGTAATTGAACAGAGAAAACCATTATTAAAATATACTTCATGATTCTTTATCTCATATAGGATTTATATAAAACAAATAATTAAATATAGGTACATAATAAAAAACATGTCTCGAAGAGAGGAATTTCATATAAAAGCTATTACCTTATCCCTAATTCATTTTTCACATACAAAAATATCCTAAATATTTTAATTAATTTAATTAGATACATAATAAAAATACGTATTCATAAATATGACCACTTATACTCTTCCTTTATAACCATTATATATATATGTTATTTTTTGAATATTCTCAACAAGAGGTGTAAGTGATCATTATAGATTGATGTAGTTAAAAGTAAAATATGTTGGTATTATTTATTTTATCATTTCAAGAATATTGAGGGTTCCAAAATATATGTTCCAAAATATATTTTTTATTTCTATAATTTCATTTCACTGATGTTTTGGTTATGATCCATGAGTTTTAAATCAGCAAAGATCATATTTTATTTTCAATTAATAAATAAAGGGTGATTTATTAATTAATTATTCAAATAACCATATATACTTACCAGAAAAAATCTCAAAACATTATTTACATACTTATACAAAATTATTCTAGTAAATAATTTCACTTAGTCATCCATAATTGAAATTCATATTATTTTTCTAGTATGAGGTTTAATTGACAAAAACATGAACCTACTATGATTAATTAGTGAATTCGATATGGTTTTATTGTAATATTATTATATTACTAGTTTGGTGATCTTATTTGGTGCTAATTATTATGATATATCATAATTTTATTGAAAAATAAAGATAATATAATTTATATAAAATCATTAAATAGAATGAGGAGATCAGTTTCCTTTTAATTCTCTCTATTTATATGATTGAATCAATGAAAATAATTTATTGATCACATCATTAATGGTCTCTAATTTTTTTATGATGGAATGTTTTTTATATTATAATCATCATGTTTATACTTTAATCTTATTCCCATGACTATTCATGTAAATAATTTATGAAAATAAAAAACTTCATAATTCCATAGAGGTAGTATTCCACTTGCACACATGGCTGATGATATCATTTTCAATCGATTTAGAGAATTTGGTGGTATGGTTTATTGATTTAAAATAATAAAAATTATATAAATAAAATGGTTTTTTTAGTTGCCAATTTTTTCTTCACATTTATGGTTGTGAATTAAAACGAAAAAAGTTGTGTCATTGTGGTGGTGGTCCGCCCAACAAAAAAATTATAGTTTTGTTTCACTTAGTAGACAAGGGAAATACAGATTAATGATTTATCATTAATCATAAAAATTTTATTATATATAATTATTAATTAATTAAATAGATTTTTCAAAATTATAGATTGAAATGAAAAATATAAAATAAATAAGTTATGTAAAATTAATACTCAAATTGAATACTTTTAGAGTTACTTAGAAGACCACATTGAAATGAATAAAATAGGTTAATTTATTCTGAATATAATATCATGAGATTAATATATTATTATAGGGAATGAAAAACTATAGTGTTTCAAGAGGAAATTGAATTTTTAGGATTTAATGGATGGGGGGTGTGGGAGGCCCCTTTTATAAGGGGTGAGAATGAAATTTCTCAAAAAAATTCAACATAATATAATGGGAGAAGATGTTAAACATGTCATGTGGCTGCAAAAGTTTAGAAATAATTGCATATAAAGAGATTATGTTGATCCAAACGCCACAAAAGAAATTCTATATTTATTTTTATAATTGTTTGTACATTTTTTACCTTGGATTCTTGCTATTATCATCTATGATTTTACAATAATTACTAGTTTTTACATATGTTAAGATAATATTTATGCATAAAATAATGTGGTTACTATTAGATAATTTGAACTGAATTATTCTAAATTTGAAATCAATTTTATTTGAACCAATTTATAAAAGTGACAATAATTAATTTTAACATTATAATATATAATAAATTATTCACATTTTTTGATAAAATATTACATATCTTTTAGATCATCATATATGGGTTTGTAAATTTTTTTTTTAAATTTTAAAATGACATATAAAATTAATATTTATTCTTATAAAGAGATTTAATAAATTTAAAATTCATACATAAATAATATTAATTTCATAAAAGACAAGATATTTGAAAAACTGATATTCTTGAACCATTCACCTAAATGTCAGTTTTTTAGAAAAAACCACCAAAAACTTCTTGAGATCATATTATTATGATTAACATAAAATATATGATAATTGTGAAAATTAGAATTTAAAAAATTTCATAATTTTAATATTTAATAAAAATAAATGTGTATTATATAAATCTATTCATATTGGAAAATAGATTTTTAAAATTTTAACTATAATCTATAGTAATTTTCTATTACTGAAAAATAAATATACCAAGGGGAAAATACTAAGAAATTCAAATAAAAAGGAAACATAAAATAAACCAGTATACAACTACATAATTATTTATATATTTTGGTTCTTTTTTGGATATCTACAAACCATGATAACATAACTCAACATCACTAAAAAAACACTCTAACTAGGGGAATGTATGTTCTTAATCACTAGGTTTTAACTCAATAAATAAAACATATCAATTTAACGAGAGTATATTAATGCATTAGTGAGTGTAAAATAATTATTATGAAATTATCCCATAGTCTGAGAATTCCAAAACCTCTAGAGAGAACCCTATCTCACTATAATCACACTCACCAAATAAGAAGGTGTATATAATATATATATATATATATATATATATATATATATATCTCACACAACTAAAAATAAGAAATAGTGACCTTTAAAAATCATGAAAACCATGATATTTTAGTAACTGAAATATTAAATTTCATTCCACAAACCCATTAATAATTCTATAATGTTAATATGATGACCATTGAAATCAATACATATATTCAATTTTGATGATCAACCTATAAGGGTTCACATTACTTGCATGTTGGAAAACACCCATATATCCCCCTCTTATATGGTGATTGTTGAATGGAATAAATCCATTCTAGTAGTTATATCATATATCATATAATATAATGCACAAAACTATAATACATATCTACTATAACAGCACTCCTAAGATCTACATAGAGTCTAACCAAGGTTATCATCTCACCACAAATCTAATATACCATTATGATGGGTCCATTAAGATATCATAATCTCCCACTAAGTCATAGCTCTACACATCATTAAATATTAACTGATATCCAATCAATAAAACATGGTAAGTAAAATATAAATTTTAAATACACAATATTAAACCACTACAAAAAATAAATGTTGTATAAACCTTTTAAACCACATCACTCCAAAAAATTATCATGGATCACCATATTAAATTATCATTATAAACATACCTTTATGAAAACACATTTATGAATATATAAATTAAACAAATATTTTATTAACCCCCATTAAACTACTGGGAAAACCATCATTAAAATAAATATAAACCATAATAATAAAATTATCCCCATGAATGACATGAAAAGACACAAGTTGGGTTATATCCTTTATAGTTCACCATATAATATCTACTAGGCCAGCACCATTAGAACCTCTATAACCACACCCTCAAAATACCATATCTCTACTATATAACAATGTGTGTATGTAAAAATACATGTTTTAAGGGACTTTATTTAACTTTATACAGATTCTAGAAATTAAATATCTAAACTAGGACATCAATTCATTCCTAAAACTACATCACTAAGAAATTTATGAATCAAACCATTATAAAATGAGAAACATCTAACTAGTAACCACACTATTTGAGAAATTACAATACCATTCAACACAATGGAGTCTATTTCATAATTCCATTTGAAATAATGCTATCCACAGTCATCTCATAAATGAATACTCCATCTTAGGGGAAAAATTTGAATGAATAAATATCATAAAATATATAATAGTTAAAAACTCAATTATAATTTTTTTTCTGGTACTCATTAATGAACAAGACCAACAATGGATTCATCCAATATCTACTATACATTATTATTTAAAACCAAACATTTTCTGAACATCCAGAATCTATCCATATTTCCCCTAATGAATACCTGACATTTAATTTCTTGTGAAACACTAAAAATTAATAAGTTTAATTTTAATTTAAATATTTATATAATATCATATATTTTTGGTTAATATGTCTTTATGTGTTTATGGGTAGTTTGAAAGGATTCAAGATCATTTTGTGAATTATAGGGATTAAAATGGGAGAAATAGAGTCATAGACTGGGGAACATAGTTAGTGAATGGTTATTAGTAATTGTTTTCCCCAACTATATAGTGGGTGAGGGGCATAAAACATAGTTCCCATAACCAAAAAATGTGTTTGAGGAAACAGTGTGAAAACCTATAGTAAATTGAAGATTTATTTTGCATGGATGGTTAACAGTTTAACTAACTATGTACAATCATTATGTAGAATAATGTTCCTCATAAAGTGGAAACTACATTTTTAGTGAACACTTTATATAACTACATGGTTGAACAATGCACAATGTGGTTCCATACTTATACATAACATCTAGGATTCTACATTTTTGTATAAAAATTATAGATAAAGAATCCCATCTACCCTAAACTAAAAAATTATGCTTTCACTAAATTACCAATTTGAATTATTATAAATTAACCATTACTTTGTTCTATTCATCTGTTCAATCAGTTCTCTCCCATATATTCCTGTAACATCTTAAGTTTCAATGTGAGTTTTTATGTATTTTTTATGTTAATTAAACTCAGAAAATAAATTAGAGTCATAAATAAAATAAATAAATAGTAAACCATTTATTAATAAATATCTAATAAAATAATTACATACAATATCTAACCCGTTAAAACCAATATTATTGGTAATAAAAAATTTAGAATTGCACCAAGAAACACTAGAATTCCAATTGATTAGTTCCTATATTCTGAATCTCTTAAATCTATAAAAGTTTTAATAAGTAAAATAATAATAATAATTTGATTCAATGGAAAATATTTCACCATATCAAGAGAAATAAATGACATTCGAAGAGTTTTAAGTGTGTTTCAAACATCCTTAGACATATTTATTTATAGGGCCTTTATTTTTGACTATTTTAAGATATACTCATTTTTATTTCATTAAATTAAAAGGGATATGTGATTTCCATTTGTAGAAAATATATATTATAAAAATTAATGTTTGTTTAATAATAATTTGAACAATAAATATTATACTTGTAAATGGTATTTTAAAATAAAATTATGATTTTTAAAATGCAACATACATTTTGGTAATCTTATAATCCATGAAACATATTATCCAAAGTATAAATGTAAATATACTATATTATAGAAGAATAAAAATATGATTATTAATAAAAATTAGAAAAACAATGATGAGAATAATAGATGGAAGAGACAGAGAAAAATGGAAGAGGAGAATCATCATGCATGAATATGTAATCACTGAATTATAACCTTTTTTTACAATGTTCTATTTTCAAAACATTAGATAATGTTCATTAATATATTTATGTACATAAATAAATATTAATTGTTTCAGAATAATTTTTCAATAAATTTCATTGTTAATAAACTAAGTAATAAAATTATATACTTGTTTGTGTTAATGTTTTATAACTAAAAGATATTAAATCACTAGATGAATCCTAAACCATATGATTAGGGTCTGGAAAATCCAAACTTACCACCTCCTTTTTTTTCACATCACTGGTGATTTGATTCAATAGATGAGTTTTTGAATGATGGTTTAATCACATCCAATCCATCCGCTTCATCTTCTAATGATCAAACTCTTCACTGCTCCATCAAATAGATGAATTTCAAATCTCATTCATATTTAATCATTACTACTCATTAACACTCAATCCATCCATCATCTTCAACCTCATTTAATCCATAATAAACCCTTAACAAATACTTCTTCATTTGTTTCATTTCTATCCACATTGATCCATGGCCCAGTGACATAAATGAATGATGAAACAAATCTATATCCTCGATCATGATGCTAAAATAATAATAATACCTACCATGGGATAAAACTATATCTTAATTATAACATGAATTTTTATCCAAAAATGAACCCAAAAAATTAACCACATTCTTACTTGGTGTCTACGCTCCATAAAACATTTATATTTTCCCTCAAGGTTTATTTATCAACCACTATAGTATCCACTTAATATATATGGTCTCTTATATTTATGAAGAATAATATAATATATACTTATATTTAAATCATTTTAAATTTAACAATTCTTTTAATAGGATTTCATTTGGGTTTTTCATAGAACATGTGTTGGAAGAAAAATCTACTATTTAATCCTTAGTCCACAATGTGGAAATAAAAAAACATATTTCTTTTTATTATCCAAAAATTATCCATAAATGGGGGAAATATCCCTTTTATCAATATCATACATGAAACCATCCTCTCACACCCAAAACCAGCAGACCCCTATATTTATTTACATTTGAAAAAGGTTTTGGAAAAATATTTATTTTTGAAGAATTTATTCAAAATTTTATTTCAATAAGAGAATGTTTTTTTATTTAGGTGAAAATTATGTTTTTTATTTTAAGGATTGGTAAGGGATTTCTATTTTATGATTCAAAAATTTATTATAAAGGATTTTTTTATAAATATTTCAAATACATATATGATTTTTTTATTTTAAAAATATCCTTTATAGTGTGGGTTTTAGTTTTGGAAATTATTTATATAATGAGATATATAATAAAGATTAAATTAAAATCTATTTGATTTTATGCACCTAGGAAAATTATATTTTTTTTATTTTATGTGATTTTTAATTAAAAAATTTTATCATGTTATGTGCATAAAACCATTATACATTCAGGAATATCAATTATTTTATAAGATATGGACATTTCTTATAATTTGGGACATTTCATGCATGACCGAGTTTAATATTTATTACATATTTGATATATGTACATATAAATCAAATATTTCATAAGAAAATAATTTCAATATGGATTATATGGGTTTAAAAGAATACATGGTTGGTATTTATATTTTCATTAACATTACTTGTATTTTAAGTAGTGTTTGAATATAAAAAAATTTAGTCTCACTATTTTTTAAGATATTTATTATGAAATTTTATATATAAATTAAAATATAATAATTTAAATGTTTGCATTTATGCTATAATGTTTTAGAGTAAAACAACAGTTTATGGTGTTATATGTAATAATGCAAAAAAGAGTTTATAAAATTTGTAAATTGAGCATTTTAAACATGGTATGGAATTTGGGAGTGAACCCCACCCTCTATATGTGGGTAGACCCAAGAACCTTTTATATTTCAAGTGGATTTGGTGTTTTTTTTCAAATGATTGCATAATGTTTTTCAGAAATAAGACATGATTATTTTTATATCAATATTGAACAAATGTATTTTAAAAAGTGTTCAAATAAATTTAATGGTGTATGCAATTTCAATAATGTTATAAATAAGTATTCTTAAATGTAAATTTAATATATTTTTAAAATTACTTCAAAAGTATTTATCAAAATTTGTTTTGAGAGGAATATTTCATAAAAGGTATTCAATGAATTTAAAACCCCTTACGAGGAAATTTTATTCTCATCCCTTGTTTTCAAATTCTTGTCATTGGTATTTTAGTCTTATAAGATGTACATCCTTTATTTTGGTGTTTGAATGTGTGGAAGAATAGATGGAATATTGTTTTATTTTATATCAAATATGATAAATTTTAATATGTAGTGAAATTTTATAGTACCTTAACTGGAAAATTTTGTCTATTATATTAAGAGTTTAGTCTTGTATTATAAAAAAATACACATAATATTTTTATAACTGACTCTGGAAGCATTGGTCCAGAGAATTTATATTCCCCCTTCCACATTCCAATTCCATGGTGATTTTTATTGATCTCACATTTTTCTGTGATTTATTTTTTTTAATAATGAGGAAAATATATTTGATGTTAATAATTTACCATTTTTTAGGGAATCAAATTTTTGAGTTCATATTAAAAAGTTATTAAATAAGAGAATTTTTAGAAGTTCCATCCATGTTTATAAGAATTATTTCATTTCATTTATGAGGTTGAAAAAATACGAGGGATGGATATATATAAGGAATATCTGTAAAGGAATACATAATCATGAGTTGTAATTCAAGAATTAATTTTCTTATATTTTATAATCATTTCAGTTTAGATTTATAGTGATTTTGGAAAAATTAAGATAAAGAAAATCCATACATTACAAATGGAAACTTATATTCAATTTCCATTTTATCACCAAAGAATTCCCTTTTAAAAATAAAACTTAATTTCTTTTCATAATAATTATTCATAATTTCCATCTTGACCTCATAATTATCCCTACTCTTCCATAAACATGGGAATTTTGTTTTCAATCATAAATTCATTAATTTTCTTTTAAAAACATGATCTTTAAATAGAAATATGTATATAAGTAAACAACTAAAACATTTAAAATTAGTTTGTCTATGTTAAAGACTCCCTTACCATGAGTAAGACTAATCATGTAGATTATTTATATTTATGAATAATAAATTTATAATAGGTTTTAATTTTTTGATAACACTTTTAAAGTTTATTATTCTTTTTATATGTGTTGTTTCTATATTATATTTAATTACTTAATCTTTTAAATTCATGTCAGATATTTTGATGATATTTGATACCTATGTCCAAAATGACTATTGTATGATGTCTTGAGTCAAATTGGTCATTATTACATAATCACTAGAATAATATTAAAGAAATAATAATCATTATTATACATAAATTATAATTTAATATCATTCAATTCATTATGGTTATGAAATATAATCTTTGTTATAATAATGGTGAAAGTAGGCATTATGTACGCATGTGTAACATTTCCATTTTTCTACGATCATTATAGAATGAAGGTATGTATAATTTAATATTTAATGAATTATAATAATATAATTAATATCATATTAATTGTTTAAATGTTTTAATATATATCATCCATGTGATTTGTGAAAAAAAAAGAACCACATCGCTTCGTGGAGGTGATAATTCCCATTTATGGATGAACGATGTTATCATTTTTCTTGGAATGTAAAGGTAATAACATAAATGATACATTTATATTTTAATAAAAATAAATATTTAATTAATATGAAATATAAACTATAATTCCATCATTATATCCATTCTTATGTGATAGTGATGGAAAACAAATTACATTGGATTGCGAGTCGGTAGCCCATCATACACACAAATGATGAATTATTTTTCCATTTTATGGAATATGAGATGGATATGAAGAAGAAAAAAAATATTGTAAAATAATAGTATATTAATAATAATTTATCTAATATTTTTTCATTATTTTGGAAGATATTACTGAAGTTAAATAAGAAATAAAACTGAAATGCTTGATTAAAAACAATACCTCTTCCGTGAATAGTCTACTTTGATTATCATCTTAACACTTATAAGGTGAATGTTTTGGCTAAAATAATATCTCTATAATGTGGGTAATTATAATAGGAAGTTTATTGGTTAGATAGTGGATGAAAAAAAATTGTTTTTGAAGTGTGTATAGTATTGAAGAAGAGGTGCCCTTTAATAAGAGAGTTAAGGAGAACTATTGAAATTTCCCAAAATATTAAATTTGTATGAATTAATATTTAATTAGATATAGCCCCAAATTTATTTATTTATAATATAGGATGATTATGAGTCTAAATAGACTAATAATAAAATTATACATCTTTAGGCAATAGTATTACTCTTATCATTTTGTTTTAACCATTGTTTAACTCATTTAATTATTAGTGTCACAACATGTGTTTTTACATTTTGAGGGTTAATATAGTTTCAATAAAACTAGAAAATAACCATACATGGATCATGGATGAAAATTTTTACATTATAGAAATCATTCAAAATAATATTTTATTTTTAAGAATTTTATATCATCTTATAAAATATTATATATTTTAAAAACCCATTAATATCAATTTAAGCACTATTCATTACATTAACAATAAAAAACGTTATATTTGAAAAAACTATTTTAATAAATCTCTAATATTATAAGGTAAGTTATTTGATTTATGGATGTAATTAATTATTGAAAATTATATGTAATGTAATATTTCTAATGACATTTTTGTGATATTTCTATTAGTAAATTTATTATTGCATCACAATTGTGAAAAAAATGATTAAAATAATTCGTCAATAAAAATTACAAATAAATTACCGTGATGAAGATAAATATTTTATCTTTCAAATTAATATTTATAGTCTAACATATAATTTTTATAACACTTATTAAAAATATTATATTTATTAATAATATTATGGTGATATCATTACCTTTTCATTAAATAGAATATTATAAAGGTCATGATCACTTATAAATGAAACAATTGTAATATATTAAAAACATGAGTAATTATGGATGAGACTAATTCATAAAATAAAATGGGGAAAAGTTTAAGTGTAATTTTATAGTCTTTTTTATATTATTTTTACCCATAATTACTCAATTGTTTCCTATGTTACCCTTTACCGTGGTAACAAAAATTACTAATGTTACTATTCATATAGGAGAAAAACAAAAGGGACCTATTTAATAAATCTGTACCTTATTGTTTCAAACATGGAATCCATTTTTACAAATTATAAACACATGGGTTCCATAAATTAATTTAAAATTAATCCTTTAGATGAGAGAAAACAACATGTTTTTATACTAATAATATTCAAAAGATTATAATATTTTAATATCCAATTTAAATATGAAATTGATTCAAAAGACCTAAATTGGATTTTTTGAATTAAAAGTTATATAATTTTACATTAAAACCAATTTAAAAAAAATTATCTTTTAAAATTATTTATATAATTTTTTTGAAGTATATAGATAAATTTTCCGCTATTCATTACAAAATGAAAATTATATGAAAAATATAAGAAAATAATCCAATGTAAATATTGAAAATTTGTTAAAAAAACAATTTTATTATATCACATAATATTTATAAAATGGTAAAAATTAATTTTTAATACAAGCCTTCTAATAAAAGGAGGAATACATACCTTTTTAGATAAATACATCTTTTATGAAAAAAATTGGATTTTTTTATTATATTATGCCTATACAATATATATAATGAATGTAAAAAATGTTTATAATCATGTTTAAAAATATTATATTTATTAATATTCATTCCCACCATTCTATTGGGTAGGTGATAATGATCGCATTTAAATAATAATATTTATTTGTTTTTTTATGTTAGATATGGTGTATCTTGAAGGTTATCAAACATACTGTTTCATTTTAAATTAATGGGATGTTACATTCTCCCCCAACTTTTTGAAATTTCATCCTTTTAATTTTGAATTTGGTCTCTGTTACTAAGATTTTTATTTTCAAAATACTATTGTTGAAATCCCACATCCAGATAAGGAAAAATAAGATGTCCACTTTAAAATAAGGAAATGTAAGTACGAATGTCACCTAACATAACACATATTAGGTTTTCATGTAGGAAAAAATGAAAATAGAATAGAAAAAAGAATCATATTTTTGTTGACTATAATAGAGAACATGGTCATTATAATGTTAACTGCAAAAATATCATAAATCTGTGATGGGTTAAATAGAAATTTATTTTACAGTATGAAAAGTAAATGAATAAAATTTTTCATTAAAAATAATTTTCATAAATTTGAGGAATTCCATACCCAAATATACTATGAAAAAAGGGATATATAATTAATTTAAATGATTATATTCATCCTTTAATTAATGTACACCGTAATCTCATTTTTCTCTAAATAATTACTATGATATTTGATTATTCTTGAATCACTACAATAAACTCCTATGAATAAAAAAATCCACAAAATATAAAAAAATATTCCACCTATATTTAGTAATTAAAAAAATATTTATATAATATAAAATATTTTCCAAAAATAATAATTCTTTTATAGAATACAAACTACTGTTAATATCAAAATTTCAACAGTTATTTCCAAAGTTCAACTTAGATAATTCAAATCATAACTATCATTAAAATTCCACAAAATAGACCAAACTAATAATGAAACCTAAAATTTAGAAGAATTTTATGACATAGCCTTCCAAGATAAATTTTAAAATTTATCTCCCAATAATATCAATCACTCTTAATGTCTCATTTGAAAATGTAATTTCCATAATCAAAAATTCTCCAGGATATTCTTACCAGTTCCTTAAATATCCTGAATCATCAAAAATCCAAAATAAAATCATAAATTTTTCCAAAATATAATTCAACTTTCATTACTGAAATAAAATCCCATAGTATTATATTTTCCATGATCATATAGCTTATCCAAAATAGTTAATGTATTTTGAAATAACATTAATCACTTATTCACCAAATCATTTTTCTAATCCCATAGTTTTCTATATTAAAAACTTATGTTCCCAAAATCAACATATTCTTCATCCATTAAAGTTTTTAACTAAAAATAAAAATAAATACTAATCGAGACTTCACGTAGTCTAGTGGTAGGTGATTTAACCATGTTTCCTTTTAGTCATGGGTTCAATTCTCACGGCCTTTCCAGAAGTGAAGGGTTGTCACCCATCTTTTTATTTGTCCCATTTTTTTTCTAAACAATATTATTATAATCCATATAAAAATATAAAAATGTGAGAAAAATACTCAAAAAAAACCCTTAATTTTTTTAACCTTAATGGTTATCTCATAACATTCATTTTCCATCCAAAATGTAACAACCATAGTTACCGAAAAAATGCACATAAAACACAATTAGTCAACATAAAATTTGAAATCATAAATCCGAAAAAGGGTCTTCCAAGACCCTGAACATATGATCAAACCTGAAATTATAAACCCATGATGAAATTCTTAACTCTTAATAAGTCATCATAATCTCCAAAGGTATCTAAACCATTCTGTTTATACAATCAATATGGACCCATCCTTAAAACAATACATAATATTGAGTTTTAACTTAAGAATTAATTTTCTTACAATATTGGATATTTTTAGTTTATTGTTTTAGATAATTTTGAAAAAATATTTGAAAGTAAATTCATTCCTTATAATTGGAAACTAATATTCAGTATCAATTTTTTAACCAAAGGAAACCCTTTGAAAAATAAATCATGTTTTATTTTCTTGATAATTCTTCAAAATTTTCATTTTGACCTAATCCATGTACATAAACATTAATAATCCTGTGAAAAACATTTTAAAACATGGGATTATATAAAAATATTGTTACAATACATAAATAAAGAAAGTCATTAGTCCAGTAAAAACATTGTAACCCTTTAAAACCATTTTCATAAAAACTTTATAGAAAGAATAGAAAAATAATGTAGGTTTTTTAGGAAATAATCCTTATAAAACCATTAAAAACTATTAAAAATTGAATAACCATATGATCAACTTCCATCTATGGAGTACCAAAAGCATTGAAGTGCTCCAATAGGGCTCCCCCTTCATATAATCCATATCAGGGTCACCCATTTTTCCTAAACTATAATAGTGATCAACCCTTAATATAAGCTGTATATGGATCAAACGTGAGATATAATAAGGATAAAACATTTTTTTATAATTTAAAAGAAACATATCTTGAATAAAAACCCTTAAAACTCTTTTAAACCCATGTGTAAAACTCTTCCAGATATCAAAATACCGTTTTATTTTAAAAATATATTTTAAAATAGAAAAAAATATACATAAAAATGAAACTATTTTATTTGAAATGAACTATGAAAATTTAAAATATAAAAATTAAATAATTAAATCTTCGTGAAAGTAGAATTTTTTTATGGTGTATATGTTAAGAAACCTTTCTTTTGACCTTTGTAAAAATATCTTAAAGAAGAACATTAGATGAGGATTTTTAAAAGAAAGTCCTTTAGATAAATCCATAAATATATTGATTTTATAAAAAATGCGATAAATTATAAAATTTCCTTTAAAACATTCATTTTAAAATAAATATATTCATTAAATTAAATTTTAAAAAAATGACCTAAAAGAAAAATATTTATAAATGTAAATATTTAACACCATTAAAATAATTCTTTTAAGTTAATGAGTCCATTACCTAGCTTCTGAATCATCGCATAAATTATTTATCTTTCTGAATAAAAAATATATGTTAATTAATACTTCCTTGATAACCCTTATAAGGTTTATTATTCCTTTTAGATCACTCATTTCAATTTTATATAAAATTATTTGATCATTTATGTTCTCATCATTTTTTTTATGATATTTGATACCTAAGTCCCAAATGGATTTGGTATGATGTATCAAGTAATGGTTGTAATTAGTATATCATCTTGAGAATACTATTCATTAAATAAAAATAATTTTTATAAATTAGTTATTTTTGTATATAAATCCATTAATTATTGTTATGAAAAATAAAAAAAGTTATAATAATGGAGACGGTATGTCATACATATGCATGAGTTAAATTTCTATTTTTTAATGATCATTATTAAAAAAATTTCAGTATAATTTTATCTTTAAATAATGATATCAATATCATTGAAATCATATTAATATTTTAAATGTACTTTTATATATATCATCCATGTGATTTGTGATGAAATGATTATCACCTCGCTTCGTGGAGGTGATAATTTACACGTAAGCACATACGATGATATCATTTTCCTATACATGGAAATCTCAGAATATAATTTATATATTATATTATATTAATGATTAAAATTTAATGAATATCATATATAAAATTTAATTCCATCATTATTACTAGTCTTAAGGGATGGTGATGGAAAAAAAATTAAATTAGTTCACGAGGTGGTAAACCTCCATACACATAGATGATGAATTACATTCCCATTTGATGGAAAATGTGATGTATATGATTCATTACACAAAAAGAATAAAATATTAGAATATGGAAGATAATATAGTTATTTATTCATTTTAGGAATATATGAATGAAATGAATGAAGAAATAAAAATTACATGCTTGATTAAAAATGACACCTCTTCCATGAACGGTCTCCTTTGATTAGAACCTTAAAACTTATAAGGTGAGTGTTATTAAAAATTTAATATCTCTAGAGTTTGTTTTGGGATTATAGGAATGTGTTTGAGTAGATATTGGAAAAAATATATGTCTTTATGTGTGAATAAAAGAAAATAAGAGGTTCCCATTTATAAGAGAGGGGAGGGGCACTCATGGAATTTATAAATGTATTAAATTAATATAATTTAATTGTTTATTAAATGTGGATAAAAATTGAGTTATTTAGAACATAAGATTATTATTTGTCTAAATACAATAATACAATAAAGTTTAGAAAAGTTATGTAACATTATTTCTTGTATCATCTAGTTTTAACCCTTATTTAACTACTATAATTCTTTCTATGAAAAGAAAGAGTATTACATTTTGAGGGTTAGTTTAGTTATTATAAAATAAAAAAATATTAAATGATTCATATATAAAATTTTTAAACTTATACAAATAATTTGGACTAATATAATATTTTTAGGAATATTATATCATATAATAAAATAGTATTTATTTTAAAATATCATTAATTTCATTTTTAAAACAATTCAATACTTTCAAATTTTTAAAAAATAAAAAGAACAATATATCTTAAAAAAACTTTTTCAATACATCCCTGATGTTTAAATTTCATATATAAAATTCTTTTATGACATTAATTTTCAGATATTATATTTATTTATAAGAAATTAATATCATTTATTTGATATTTCTATTTGTAAAACAATTAATACATCACTATTGTGATAGAATTTAATGTGATTATATATTTAATAAAAAATAAAAAAATGAACCTGAGGAACATAAATATTTTATATTTTATATTACTATTTATAGATCAATACAGACTCTTGATAGCCCCTATTTGAAAATATTTTTATTATTTTGAAAATGATTGTGACATCTTTTACTTTTCTATAAATAAAATATTATAAATGTCGTAATCACATAAAAATGGAAAAAAGGTCCTAAGTTTTTTAAAATTTATTTATTATGGATTAAATTTAATCATAAAATAAAATTGGGACAATGTCAAGAATAATTTTATGGTCCATATTATATTATTTGTGCCCTTAATTACTCGATTTTTACATGATTTACCCTTTACCGTGGTAGAAAATACTTCCAAAATTAATATTTATTTTGTCTAAATATAAAGGCGGCTTTTTTTAAAAAACCTGGACCATATTACCTCAAATATGGAATCAATTTTTCAAAAATATAATAACATAATTTTTAGAAATTATTTAAAAATTAATCCAGCGCATGAGTTAAAAGAATGAGTTTTTAAAGTAAAAATGGTTAAAAGTTTTGAAATGTTTTTATATCTAATTTTGAATATGAAATGGATTACAATGAACTAAATTATATTATTGATGTATAATTGATCTGTTTTTGATTTCAAATAAATTGAAAATATATTTTAGCATTAAATATTATTTATATGATTTGTCATTTTTCAATTCAAATGCACAATTTTTTACAATTCATTAAAAAATGAAACTTATCAGAAAAAACCAAAAATTAATCTAAATTAAATATTTATATTTATATTGAATAAATGAACGTTAATTTTTCAAAAGAAAATTACAAAAATTTCAAAATTTAGGTTTAAAACAAGTATGTTACTACAAGGTAGCAAAACTATATTTTAGGAAAAATACATCATTTATGCATAAAATTTGAATTGTTCTTATCATATGTCAATAAAATATATTAAATGAATGTAATAAAATTATATAATCATGTGTAAACAGAATTTAGTTATTCCAATTCCCACCTTCCATTCTAACATCTAGGTGATAACGATCACATTAAAATAATAATGTTTAGATGTTCGTTTAAGCTCAATGTGACATATATTTTATGTTATGAAAAATTTATTTTCCTTTTAAAATCATGGGATATTACACTATAAATATTGGAGTTTGTTTTGGGAATAAACTACTCTTTTATAAAGTAAATATTAATAGTGTGAGGAAAAAAATATTTGCATCCCATGGCTGACTGATACTCAAGATGCTTGGCCACCATAAATGACATCTGGACCAAGATCAATGACCATCCATCTTTGAGCAGCCCAGAAGGTGCATAGTTAAGGTATATTACATGAAAGAGGATTACTGATACAAAAAACAAAACTCTATTAACCTATATTAAGTGATTATTTTATTATATTGGTAAAAGAAACAATAGATCAAATCCCAATGGATCAAATAATTTCACCCACCATAAGAGTCTAGATATATACATCACTCCTATATTATAGTGGAATAATTAAAAAATATTATATTCATTAAAAATATATTACTTCTCTTTAGCATCATTTAAATATCCATTATTGGTATCATGATGAAATGAAAAATACAAATAGAGAGCTCAGATACTATGTAAGCATTACATACAATGTAAGATATCATAAATACATATGGCCTAAACAATATGGATGGAATGAAAAATCAAAGAAAAATTAATCATTGAGAAAAGACCTCCTGATCTTACCGTAAAGGATACTTTCCAAGAGGCCATGATCTTATCATTATGTCATCGTGATAAGTCGTATTATATAAATTTAAGGATATCCAAACAATATATCTTATATACCTTTAAGTCATATAAATTAAGATATATTGAATATCATCATGGCCTCCTAACAAATATGTATCATTACATGGGATATCATACACCAATAGATGCCCATTATAGTTTATTAAATTTGACATACCCGATGCATCGATGAGAGATAACATAACCCACCAATCACATACACATGTACAAATAATTCCTCATGCACTGAAAAAATAGTATGATTCATCATCGTGACGGTATAACAGTCAATAAAAACCTTTATTTAATTGAGTATACATATCGAGAATTATTACCTAGTTAGTAAAATAACAATCCTAATAATATATATTCAAATCACACCATATATAAATGTGGTTATATAGTTTATTAACAATTGAAATGATATTAAATATATATGTGGTATAAAAAATAGATATGATAGAGAACAAATTATGTAAATGAATGATTAGAGTAATTGGAAATATAACGTTAGAGAATTGGTTGAATATAGAATAAATTAATTTCAAAAAATAACTTATAAACCAAAAATAATAAAGGGATTAAGTGATACTATTTAATTCATTAGAAAATATTTTTTAGATATAAATTCAGGTATTTTAGAATTTGTTTTGGTAAAATTGGAGAAAATCATTTAAAAAACATTATTAATTGTTTTTAACATTGTTGGAAAAAATATTTTTTAAATCACTTCATTAACATGTTTCATAAGTATTTAATATGATTTTTTAAAAACTATTTCTAAAATATTTTATAATAATGGAATATTGAAAATAAAATATACTTATTATGAAAATTTGGAGTTGAAGATAAAAATTTGAATAACTGAATTGAAATCCAATAGAAAACTTTTATAAAAATAATATAATTTTTTCAATATATAAATATAAAGTATTATGCATAATGGGAAAAAAAATTATATCTTAAAAACATAATAAATTTTAATTTATGATATCTAATGAGGACTATTTATTATGGTGTTAAAATCCATTTATGAAAATAATGTTGAATAAAGAATCTTTTCATAATATTGTATAGAAAGTAAAAAATTGAATTATAGAGAAAAAATAATAATATTATAATTAAATGTTTTAAATGAAATAATAATTGAAAGAAATTTAAATTTTATTACCATTAAGTTTTATAAAATAATAATATTCTTCAAAAAATGAATATAAAGATGTAGAAAAACGGTTTCCTTCCAAAAAAGGGAAATAAGTTCAGTTTTTCTTCTAAACAATATGTTAGGCGTTTTGAGTAATTAGAAAAATGGTATCAATATAATTTAACCTAAATAATATCTATAGGGGAATAAATGTATATTGTGAATAGGAGTGAAAGGGTATAAAATTCCCCATGTTTATTTAAACCTAAAAAACCTTGAATAAAATTGAAATTATAAAATAAAGTCGTACATAGATACCTTATTGGTAGTATTTATTAAAAAATCCGATATAAAAAATATATATTATTCATATATATTAGATTTGTATATATATATATATATCATATTTTATATAATTTACTCATAAATTTTTATTACCAATTTAATCATAATTTTTTGTTAAAATTAATTATTTTTTTGTAATTTATTTTGTTTCTCCGACATGTTTTAATTAAGATGTTTTATATAATTCCCCACGATCATGAATTCATCAAATAAATAATCTAAATAATTTCATATATATAATATTTATACAATAAGTACTCATTCATAACCATCCATGTAAATATGTAAGGAAAAATGAAATATGTATTTCATTGAAGCAGTAGTCTGCACATATGTGTGTGTCATTATAATTTTTTGATGAATTAGAGGGAAAGAAATTAAATAATTTATTATTTTAATAGAAGAAAAAATATATCCAAAAAATTATATATATCTATATATATATATATATATATTAAATCACTCTATATAATAATTAATGTTAAACAATGCTGAAAAATGAAATATGCTGCTTCATGGAGGCGGTAGTTCGATCATATGCACAAGCGCTATTTTTCTCATTGGATGTAAAGGAATTTGAGACTGGTTGTATCATTAAATAATCAAAACACTAGTATGGTAAGGATAATTATTTAATAAATTTTTATAGTTATAAAATATTTGTGTGAGGTTTTAGAAGATTAAAACTTATAAAATCTTAGTTATAACATATTCTTATTCCATGGATAACCTCCTTTGGAAAACCACGTAGGATTATTGGATGGTACTTTTGGAAGATTATAAACTCTAGGAAGTGTATGCCGTTGTTGTGAGTGTATTTTGGTATATTTTAGTCATGATAAAAATTAATTGGATGTATTTTTAAGAGATTAGGGGAGGTTCCATTCTATAAGTCTATGGGGGGTACCATTGTAAATACTCTCAACATGAAAGTAATATAAAGTAATTGAATGGGAAAAAATCACCAAATGGAGAAGATTGGAAATATGGGATATTCTATGGTGTATATATATACACATCAAATAAAATATACAAAATATTTAGTTATAATTATGAACACATAATTTAGTTTAACAATTTATTAACCCTTTTAACCCTTACCACAATGACATAATTTTTTACAATGATAACTATTCATTATGACTAAAAATGAGATTTTACTTATTACATAATTTTAATATTATTATTCTAAATAATTATTTAATTTTACAAGATTCAATTCCTACATGTGGTAAAAAATAATGTTATTAAATTTATGTAAAAAAAATATTTTTCAATAAAAAATGAATTTCAAATAATAAAAATTGTTGTACACAAAAATAATGTATATAAATGATTATTATGAAATTATTAGTATTTTTATTAAAAAATATTGATTTATGTTGCTTTAAAAAAATCCAAAATTGAATTTAACCTTATAATTTCACAATTAAAAAAATTTTAAAAACAAATATTTTATTAGAATAAAAGACCACTTAGGTTCAAAAATATAAAACACAAGTTTATAATTTCAATATAATATATTTAATGTTTTAATTTACCTTATTAAATGTATATTTAGACTATAATTATTTTTCAAAATTTAAAGTATTTATTTTATAATAATGATGTAATAAACCTGATAGTATTTCAAAAAATATAATTTTTTTCACTATTCAAAATAATATCAACATTTTGAGAAAAATACAAAAAATTCACTATATTCTAATTCTAATGAATTTCATTTAAAATTGAACTTAATTTTATATACTAAAATTATAAAATTTTGGATTTTATCTTTTAAATGAAAATAACAGATATAAATTGAAATAATTTTTATTGAAAAACAAAAAATTTAAACTGCAATTATTCTTATTAATATTTCATATCTATTTATAATTAATTTAGGTTTTATTTTTTTGGTTTACGCATTGAAATAATTTTTTTGTTATATGTTTATTCAAATACAAAACACATGATGAAAAAATTCAATGAAAAATACCATTTTTAAAAATTTAATGATTTTATTCATATAAATATATTTAAATATTAATATTCATCAATAAAAATAATAATACTTCAATATAAGTATCATAATAGATTTCTATATTTCAATTTAATATAGGTTAATATTTTTTATTATTTTAATGTGTTGGGACTCAATTTATTTTCGGTTTCAATGTGTTACATTATATTCAACATAGAATTTATTTATATTAAAATACATACTAAAATCCTGGAATGTTATAACTAGACATGAGAGTCTGCACAAATGTAGAAAAGGGTGGTTAGATTCACCTGTGTGGGTTGACAAGGATTAATGTAGGAGACTAATAGCTTTAGTCATATTTTGTAGGTTGACTAATGGAGTTTCTAGGGTAATATTTATGAAATATACCCAATAGAGTGTTTATGCGGGGAAATCATATTCATTTAATTATTAGTTGATTAAATTTTTCTGGAATCTTGAAAATTAAATCATAACAATGTTTTACTAATCATATTGATACTTATACCGTGTTAGAACATTGTTCCCATAGTTTTAAGTCACATAACAATGAATTTGGTCCATAAAAATATTTAGTGAAATCCATTTATTATTCATTTAATCCAAAAACAATTGATGTAAAAATTATTATATTTTATAGTTGTGAAATTATTAGGCAACCTTATTTTTAATTTCGTTGTTCTTTTTGAGAAATATGTTTTTTAATTATTTTTAGAGAGTATATTTTTCTTAGTTTTTTTTGGATGTGGTTCGTGACCTAAAAGTGATAGAGGTTCTTGATAGGATGACAGAGATTGTTTAGTTGGTTATTCTTCTGATAAATTTTACTTGTTGGCGTTTCACATAATAAAGGGTGGTTCTTTCCATGTGTGTCCTTCATGGGGTGTGGCCAACACATGTAATGGGGGTTTTCTATTTTAGAGGGAACTTCCCACAATATATTTGTGAGGAGTTCAAGTTCAAATTTAGAATGTGTGTTGAGAGTATTTTTTTAGTTGGGAGAAAACCCAATCTTTTATAAATAATTAAAATATTATTGGCTAATGGTTTGTTGCTAAATATTTTGGTATTTTATATGGTTGATGTGAGAAGTACATTGAAGACCATCCATGTGAATTTGGTTGTGGTTTCAGTGAATCACATGCGCTTTGTGGGTTTTTTAGAATTATGACTATCTGGTTTAATTATGATAATAATTAATTTTTTTATAAAATAATTGGATGTCATGTCCTTGGTTTTGTTCATGTTGACAGTGGACGAAACCCTTTTGTTTGATATTTTTATTTGTGGTTGGTGATTAGTTATTTTTTATGCAATACACTGAATTAAATTATTATTTGGATAAATTATAAATTGTATAATTGATCAAATAAGTAATTATAAATTATTTAAATTTTATTATTTGATGTTTTTCCCTAATACATGTTCTATAGATTATAATATGAGTTTGGTTGGGTCATGATGAAGATAGAAAACTATGATTTTAAAATTGGAATGGAACTTTTTTAGGAATGTACCCCCTTGAGCATACCACTACGATAATTGATTTTATTTTTATATGTTTTTAATTTGGTATGTTGTATCACCACGAAGGTTGAATGAACCCTTTAATTTAATGTAAATTTCTCATTTAATATTAAATTATTATCATTTAAATGGATTTAGTGAGAAGGCCATGAATGACCTCGTGAAGTGTCTTGATGCCTCAACCATCAATTGATGAGGCCATTATTATAAATGTATGCTCATTTTGATGTGTGGAAACTATACTGTTAAAACTAATTAAAATTAAATGAATGACATGTATATTCCCTAGAGTTACAAATTGAAAAGGATGGACAACATATTAGCCATGTGGAAACCTTGAGAAGTTGTATAGCCATTTAGTATCTATAATGACCATGGTGATAGAATTAATATTGTAGTGATATGTGATTACCTTCCTGGGGAGTCATTTTGGAATACAATTTGATGTTTTTATGTGAGTTCTGACAAAGGGTGGATTTGGAAGGCAATATACTTGAGTTCAACTCCCTTATGAAATTTTCCTCGGAGGCTAGAGAGGCATCAATGATACTGTAAATATGCCAAGGGACATGATTCTATCTGGGTTATAGTTGTTGACCCACATGATTAGAGTGTAATTTTAATACCCCAATAATTTTAATATTATATTTCTCCTTAAATAATTTTATTTTTTTGATAGATTTCATTACCCACAACAAAGAGTATAGACAAAATCCATAACATTATTAAATTATTACTATTTTATTATATCATAGTAGTTGGATTACATGTTGTAAATCGTAACAAATAATTAATTTTAAATAAATAGAATAAAAATTTATAAATTTAATTCATTATTCATCTAATCATTATAAATTACGAAAAAAATATTTGAATTTCTTTTTGAAAAAATAATTTTCTCCATTCACTGTGATTTTTATTAAAAAATTAATTTACTCAATAATTGTGAATTACTTTAATAAGTGTATAATTTATATACTAGGTATAATTTTTTAATCATTGAAAAACTATTTTTCTAAGAATAAGATAAGAATAAATCGTGTTTTATGATTACAAATAATTTTTTTTCTAAAAAACAGTTTTTTTCACATTTTTCACACATACATTAATATTAATTTATCCCATTTATAGATATTTAATTATATATAATTAATTAAACATTCGGAAATATTTATATAAATTTTTTAAGTAGGTTCCTTTTTTTGATGAATATGAATAATAACTCCGATAAAATTTATCACCTAGGTATAGGTTAAACTAGGTTAATATTGAATAATATAACTGATAAGTTCATAGTTTTTCATCCTAATTATTTAAAAATTAATGAAATTAAACCCTTAATATTGTGGTGTTTTAATTGAGTTTTTAACAGAGTCTTGTTCGTGAAAATGACTTATATGTTATTTAATCAATGAATATTACGAAATGTCAATCTCTTATCTATTAGTATATATTTTGACTTCACAAAGAGAAAAAACTTGTTTATAATGAATATTAATACTATTTTTATGTATAATGAAATTATATTCAAGATATTAATTTATTTCTAATTTATAGGTATTATATAATTATCTTAAATGTGTACACAATTCCAAAATAATATTCATTCAATAAATGGTAAATTAAAATTAATGATTTTTGAAATATTATAAGTGATATAATTTGGGTAATTTATAGTGTTTCATGTAATTTATATTGGAACTTGACATATTAGTGTCATTTTAAAAGTTAACATTCTAAACTAAACTTTTTATTTATTAAATTTAAGTCAAATTAAACGAGTGGTCCCAAAATTAATAATAATGACATCTTATCAAATTAATATAATATATTATTATTTCAAATTAAAAAAATTCATGATATAATAAAATTTTAATATTATATGGTTCAATATATCATTAATTTTAATTTATGAGAACATTTTCACCATGTATATTAAAATTACAACCTTTAATATTTATTTTTTTTAATATACTTGAAATTAAAATTTTTTAACTATGGGTTAATCAAAATGATAAGTTTATAAATGACACTAAAATTTATCTAAATTATATTTTTATGGGATTTCAAACCTATTAAAACTTGTATTCTAATAAATTTCAATATTTTATCATCTTTCAAGATAATGATTTTTTATAATTTATCCTTTTGAGAAATTCCTTAAGTTATACTCACATCAGTTATAAAACGGAAACTCCTCTATCAATTCATTACACCAACTTGACCTATATATCAACCAAAAAATACCAATTTATATTTTTTTATTGAGACACATTCTAAAGGTTCTGGTATTTCTAAAAGTCTAATCTTAGAGGCCTTTAGGGGTGATCTAAACTAGCAATTTCAAAGATGGCTAACCACCTTAACTGATAAATATCATTTCCAATGTTTTTTCCCACCAATAAATATATTTTATTTTTCAAAAAAGAAGATATTAAGTATCCTTAATGTTATTAAATGTAATTATTATTATGAAAAAACCATAACAGACACTCTTTCCCATCAAATAATATATGAAAGTATCGCTCATGTGTACATAGGAATTACCGTCCCCACATAGCTATACAATTCATTCTATATCTTAATATTGTATTAATGTGTATTATAATGGGTTTAATGTTTAAATATTATATTTATGGGACACTTTTAATTTTATAATTATAATATAAAATCTACCTACTTACCATACAAACCTTTGGGAAACGATAACATCGTTCATGAGTACATGTGGTCTACCAATTTCATAATGTGATGTGATTCTATTTTCATTTATATTTTTATTAGATTTTAATGAAAAAAAACTAAATGATTATATATATTATATATGTTATAATAATTATCCTATAAAGTTGAATTATTATATTACCTTCTTTTATTCCACCATACAAAAAAATGAAAACACCATTCATCCGTATGTACGGCTTACCGTCTCAATGATAGGTGTAATTAATTTTTCTACTTGTAAATTTTTTTGATAACTATTAATATGTATAAAATTATATTATATTATATTTATATAAAAGGTAATAATCTCTATATTATAGAGAAAATATTAATGTATGAGGACTAGAAAAATTGAAACAAAATACTAATGACAAATGAAACAGTTAACATCCAAGAATGATGATTTTTAGAAGTAATTATTGACAAATTGTGATTTTTCATTTTAGATAAAGATCATATATGATATTATTTTTATGAATATTAATCTTTCATTTGGTTATAATAAATTTTAATTTTTTATACTTGAGTTTAGAGTGCTTTCAAAACAAGGAGAACTCAAGGTAAGGGGTTTTATGTTTCAATGTCATTGTTTATTAGGATTGTCTATGATTATGTTTTTATGATGAAGTATTATTATAACTTTCTCATGATACTCCTTAATTTTAATCTCACATTTCTATTTCTATAAAATACATTTTTCCTTTAAACTTCATGTTGCATTATTCCATAGATAATGAAATTTTGTAAGGAAAATCAACATCATTTATCTCTTTATTCAAAAAACCGTTTTGTAAATACATGTTTCATAAAAATTTTATAAATAATGTTCCTAAAATTATATAATTATTTTTTTTAATTTAACTTCTACACATGTTTTAATTTTTACAAAATGGATTTATGAAATTCTTTTATTCATTTTCTAAATGATGTACTTTATGAATTTTATGATCAATGTATGGAATGAATGTTTTTAAACATTTATGGAATAAATGGAATTTACCACTATAAAGAATTATCAATGATTTAAATTATACATTATAAGTTTAAAATATTATTTGCAATGAAAATTATTTCTATAATATGAGAAATGTTTTAAATTTTAAATATGTTGTTTCAAATTGGAAATGATATTTTCTTCAAGAGTGTTTTAAAGATATTTTAATGGAATTTATATTCATAAAAGGGAAAAAACCTTGAAATTACTTATGATATTCATAGAATATGGTTAATGTATACCATCACTATCCTTTAAATATTTGATTTATGATGAACCAATGTTTATGAAATCCATTCCTTTTATCAAGAGTTAAACTATGATGAAATGTTTTTGAAACCCATTCCATTTCATGGGTTATGATATGATGAATGGTGTATAATATTTTGGAACACATATTTTTTATTTTCATTACATTATGGGTGGGACCAATATATTCCTCTACCAAATTAATTGAATATTTATATCTCATGAGATAAACTGTATTATAATGGGGATTAAACCTTATTCAGTAAGAGAATTTGTCCATTATGATAGTATTGGGAGTGACTCTTAAGTATTATGATGGTTATGGGAGTAAACTAGTTCAAATATAATAGTCTTCGAAAAGATCCTTGACTACCAAAAAAATATTTTTATATGATAATTTTTATTCCACAGACTCATTTCATTTTCCCTTTTTAGGATCTAATGGATCATATTTTTGATTCCACTATGATTTATGTCTTCTAAACCCCAAATATATATTTCATGAATCAATATTTAGGATCTATTATAAGTAGGTTATGGTTTTTAAATGTTATTATGATGCTTTAATAACATTTTTCTCATTATATACTTATATGATTATTGGTATCTCACGTGTCCACCCTTAAATATCATCATAGATCGCCCATTATTATGTTTTCTTTTATGTGTTATGATGAATTGTTTTATGTAGGATATGTCTAATAAAGGATGTTGTTTTGAATATCTAAATGGGTGATGGTGTAGAACCATTATGAACACATTTTCCATGTATCCATGTCTCCAAAGATACTATAACTAAACAATTCTATGTTAGATCATAATATTATGTATTGAATATTCATCAATTTTAATGTAATATCTATGTTAAAAGTATTGGTCTCTATAGTTTCCATCATATAAATGATTATTTATCCTTTGGAATATATGATGATAAAAATACAGTTTGAACCCCAAGGATAAATCTTTGTGCATAAAAAAATTATAATGTTTTGGGTAATGATTACGAGTGAACTTGGTTAAACATAAGGTGTCATAGAAGAAGGTGTCAAGATTTAGTCAGCATATAAATGTTTTCTTCATGTTTATGTGGTTTCCCACAATAATTATTTTTTCTCACACTATGCGATTTTGTTTTAGTCAATTGTTGGAAACCAATGGAATTATGATAAAATTTAATTCAATAGATAATTAAATGATTTTACTCATCCATAGATGGATGTTATGGTAGATGGAATGAAAAATAAAATTTTTAAGCTCACACAACATTATTAATCTATGAATCATGATAATTTCTAAAATGAGAAAAGGTGGGGAAAATTATGTTGGGGCCATCATATAGAAACACAAACCATTTTTTAGTTGGTAAATTGATCAATAAATCCATGAAAAATGGTTCAACCCAATTGAAAAGATATTAACAATTCTTCAATGTATGGAATATATGAAAGTTATTCTGTTGAATTATCATTTGGAGGGGGAAGGAGATGAATTATTGACACATATCATGAACATAAAAGACCAATAGAAAAGGGAATCTATGTAGTGGAAATAATTTAAAATACCATTTTTCAAAAAATAGTTTCCTCATTTTCATTATACAAAAAAAGTTATATAATTCATTGAAGTAAAGTAGAATGATGATGAATTTGTCAGTACATATAAGTAAAATTTCACTATACTTGTGAGATTGGATTCAGGAATTATCATTCAAAGTAATATTATGGTCGATTGGCTATTCATTGGCATAAAACCAAGAATATAAAGGGATTTATTCATAATGGAATTTATTATAAAGAAAGTTATCCATAAGGGAATTCAATATTAAAGAAAAAATTGTCTGATTTCATCTCAAATTGAAAATAAATATTAGAGGTACCCATAATTATCATCGATTTAATAAGAGAAAAAAAAATAAAATTGAAATGAAATTCTAAAACTATAGATAGAAGAAGATGATCCATCGTTTATAATAAAAATGTAGATGGAAATTTGGTGGGAGTTGTATTCTAGGAACTAGTAAATGTTTCTAGTGTGTAAAACAATTTCAATAATAAATTGAGTGCGGATGTGATGGGAAAATATTTTCTTATGATGTGAATAGAGAGAAAGCACCAAATAATGCACCACACACACTCCAGTGTGATAAATGAAAGAAGTATGAGAGTTATTATAACCATTTCACAAATCTAAAGGTTTTTGAAAATAGTCGATGTTAAAAAACTCTTAAAACTAGAGACAAAGGGAAATCACATGTGGTCACTATTTTTTATGAGGTGTACAATAATGATGTGGTGAAAGGTACACTAACCATGAAGTCTTGAAGTACCAATGTATTATTTTATTATGTAATTACCAAATATTTTTTACCTAAATAATTTTATAGGGATACTAAGTACCACATAAAATATTTGATATTGATTTATATGTAAAAACCCTTAATGGTTTGATGATCACATCCAATGTTTTTGAATCTTATCATATTGTAGATTTTGGGAATAAATTTCCTTTAAATATTTTCATTCATCCTAATATTGATTTAAATGTTATTTTTGGAATTGATAGTTATTATTTAAAAATACCAAATAAACTATTGTGGAAGGGATGTTATGTTTTTTATTCCACTCCAAAATACGATCACTTATCAATTTGATGAAAAAAATAAAATTTTGATTAAAATTTCATTTATCATATTTTTCATGATTCCTATCCAATACAGGTATTTATTTTAGCTGATTAGGGAGAAAAGCGACATTAAGTATATTCAGATTCAATAGGATTTTATTTGTTCCTTTCTAGAATAGTTTCTTATTATTAAGCTTAATCATGAAATTTAGTTCTCAGTAAATATTTTACCTAGTGCTATTTCTATTTCCAATAAACTATATAGAGTAGACACAATTTAGTTTCAAGAATTGACGACGTAACTCCAGAAGACAATTGAAAAGGGATTAATTTGGATAGGTGAATCACATTGGGGTGCACCTATTCTGTTTGTTAAGATAGAATATAGATCAATGCGAATCTATAATTATTATCAAGAAATTAAGAATTACACTATCCAGAAAAACTATCCTCTTCCCCGTATTTATGAATATGTTTGATAAATTACTGGAATCACAATAAACATACCAAGTTGATATTAATTATATATATCTTCATGTAAGGTTCAGAAAGTAGGATATACCTACGACAACATTTTTTACAAGGTATAGTTACAAGGAATTAATAGTGATTCCATGTGGTCTTAATAATTCCCCCGCTATCAGTGTAGATTTAATGATAGAGTCTTTAGAGATTACCATGATTATTTTTTTGTATCCCTTATAGATTATATTCTTATTTATTATATGTTTAAGGAAGAGTGTGAATAATATTTTTGAATTGTGCTGAAGACCCTAAGGTAGGAGATAATTTATGAATAATTTACCAAGTGTGAATTTAAGATAAGGAATGTTTCATTCATTTGTCATATACCCTCATGTGAAGGAATACCAGAAGAATATTTAAATGTAGAAGTTATTTAACATCAGCGTATACAAAGCACTGTGACTAAGACTCATAGTTTTATTAGTTTGGCAATATTTTTGGAAATTTTTTCATGCCTATAAAATCTACACAACATGTTAACTCGAGAGGTATAAGTGTTCATTTGGATAGATGAATGTCTGGAATTTTTTAAGGAACTAAAGGGGAGGGTACTCAGCATACCTATTCTTATACTACACTTCTATGGAGTAGGTTCTGTAATATATTGTGATGCATTAAATAAAGTTTTGGGTTGTGTTCTCATGAAGAATTATATGGTTATATCTTATTGCCATGAAAATTTATGGTCCATGAGAAAAACTCCCATCTAATGTTTTGGTGTTAGCAATGGTATTTTTTTACTAAAAATTTGGAGGTATTATATCTATTGACAAATTTGTGATATATATCATGATAAAAACATCTCAAATTATATTTCCCTAAAAAAGAGATAAACGTAAACTAAATAAGATTTTTGGAGTTGATTATGGATCGTGAATGATCAATATATTACCACAATGGTAAAGTGAACTAGATGAAATATGATATGAGTTGAAAGGATAATACTAACATATCTATGATGGCGATAAAAAAAGATCCAATATTCCTGTATCTTCAAATTATAGATCCAATAATCATAAAGCAATGGGAGAATTATTATCTGTCTCAAATAAATGTACAACCATATATTCACGTAAATATTTATGTGGAATTGAAGGAAGTTGTATATCTAACAAAGAAGTGGATAAATGTTCCTAAGTTAAACCTTGATTATTATTGAATTATAAGTTTCATGAAGCAGTTATATGTACCTTTATTACCATATTTAAGAAATGATCCAATAATAGAATCAAATATTTATTCATTCTATATTCATCCAATAAGTTTGAATATATATAGATATTTTAAAGATAATTTTCACTGGGATACAAAAATGAGAGAAATTGTTTAGTATGATTCTTATTGCTTGGTATGTTATCAAGAAAAATCTAAGATAAAGAATTCTAAGGGGACATTATAACCCTTACCTATACAAAAATGTAAATGAAAAAACATAACCATGCAATTATTTCATCATAAATCCCAAAACATCTAAAAGGAATAATGTTGTATGGGTGGTAATCAATCTCTTAATGAATTCAACACGCTTAAATTCCATTAGTTAAAGTTTCTCCCATTTTTAAATTAATAAATTTTATATTAATGAAGTATAAATATAACATGGTTTAACACTATTTATTGTATCTGATTGGGATCTAAATATTACCTTGAGGTTTTGGAGAAGTCTTCAAAATAGTTAATGCATTTTGAAATAACTTTACTCACTTATTCACCAAATCATTTTTCTAATCCCATAGCTTTCTAAATATAAAAACTTATTTTCCCAAAATCAACATATTCTTCATCCATAAAAGTTTTTAACTAAAAATAAAAATAAATACTAATTGAGACTTCACGTAGTATAGTGGTAGTTGATTTAACCATGTTTCCTTTTATTTGTGGGTTCAATTCTCACGACCTTTCCAGAAGTGAAGGGTTGTCACCCATCTTTTTATTTGTCCCATTTTTTTCTAAACTATATTATTATAATCCATAGAGAAATTTAAAAATGTGACAAAAATCCTAAAAAACCCTTAATATTGTTTAACCTTAATGGTTATCTCATAACTTTCATTTTCCATCCAAAATGTAACAACCATAATTACCGAAAAAAAAATTCATCATAAAACACAATTAGTCAACATAAAATGTCAAATCATAAATCCTAAAAAGGGACTTCCAAGACCCTGAACATATGATCAAACTTGAAATTATAAACCCATGATAATATCCATAACTCTTAATAAGTCATCATAATCTCCAAAGTTATCAAAACCATTCCGTTGATACCATCAATATGGACCCAACCTTAAAACAATACATAATATTGAGTTTTAACTCAAGAATTAATTTTCTTAAATTATTGGATATTTTTAGTTTATTGTTTTAGATAATTTTGAAAAACTATTTGAAAGTAAATTTATTCCTTATAATTGGACACTAATATTCAGTATCAATTTTTTAACCAAAGGAAACCCTTTGAAAAATAAATCGTGTTTTATTTTCCTGATAATTCTTCAAAATTTTCATTTTGACCTAATCCATGTACATACACATTAATAATCCTGCGAAAAACATTTTAAAACCTGGGATTAAATAAAAATAATATTAAAATACATAAATAAAGAAATTCATTAGTCCAGTAAAAACATGGTAACACTTTAAACCCCTTTTCTTAAAAACTTTTCAGAAATCATAGAACAATAATGTAGGTTCCTTAGGGAATAATCCTCATAAACCCCTTAAAAACTATTAAAAATTGAATAACTATATGATCAACTTGTATCTCTGGAGTACCAAAAGCATTGCAGAGCTCCAATAGGGCTCCCCCATCACAAAATACATATCAGGGTCACCCATTTTTCCTAAACTCTAATGGTGATCAACCCTTAATATAAGCTGTATATGAATCAAACGTGAGATATAATAAAGATAACCCATTTTTTATAATTTAAAAGGAACATATCTTGAATGAAAACCCTTAAAACACTTTTAAACCCATGTGTAAAACTCTTCCAGATATCAAAATACCATTTTATTTGAAAAATCAATTTCAAAATATAAAAAAATATACATAAAAATGAAACCATTTTATTTGAAATGAACTATGAAAATTTAAAATATAAAAATTAAATAATTAAATCTTCGTGAAAGTAGAAAATTATTTTTATGATGTATATGTTAAAAAAACTTTCTTTTGACCTTTGTAAAAATATCTGAAAGAGGAACTTTAAATGAGGATTTTAAAAGAAAGTCCTTTAGATAAATCCATAAATAGATTCATTTTTTTAAAAAAATGAGATAAATTATAAAATTTACTTTAAAGCATTCATTTTAAAATAAATATATTCATTAAATTAAATTTTAAAAAAAGGACATAAAAGAAAAATATTTATAAATGTAAATATTTAAAACCATTAAAATAATTCTTTTATGTTAATGAGTCCATTCCCTAGCTTCTGAATCATCGCATAAATTATTTATCTTTCTGAATAAAAAATATATGTTAATTCATACTTCCTTGATAAACCTTATAAGGTTTATTATTCCTTTTAGATCACTCATTTCAATTTTATATAAAATTATTTGATCATTTATGTTCTCATCATTTTTTTTGATGATATTCGATACCTAAGTCACAAATGGATTTTGTATGATGTATCAAGTAATGGTTGTAATTAGTATATCATCTTGAGAATAATACTCATTAAATAAAAATAATTATTATATATTAGTTATTCTTGTATATCAATCCATTAATTATTGTTATGAAAAATAAAAAAAGTTATAATAATGGAGACGGTATGTCATACATATGCATGAGTTAAATTTCCATTTTTTAATGATCATTGTTAAAATAAGTTAAGTATAATTTTATCTTTAAATAATGATATCAATATCATTAAAATCATATTAATATTTTAAATGTAATTTTATATATATCATCCATGTGATTGGTGATGAAAGTATTATCACCTCGCTTCGTGGAGGTGATAATTAACACGTAAGCACAAACAACGATATCATTTTCCTATACATGGAAATATAAGAATATAAATTATATATTATATTATATTAATGATTAAAATGTAATGAATATCATATATAAAATTTAATTCCATAATTATTACTAGTCTTAAGGGATGGTGATGGAAAACAAATTAAATTAGTTCACGAGGTGGTAAACCACCATACACATAGATGACGAATTACTTTCCCATTTGATGGAAAATGTGATGGATATGATTCATTACACAAAATTAATAAAATATTAGAATATGGAAGATAATATAGTTATTTATTCATTTTTATGAATATATGAGTGAAATGAATGAAGAAATAAAAAAGAAATTCTTGATTAAAAACGACACCTCTTCTATGAACAATCTCATTTGATTAGAACCTTAAAACGTATAAGGTGAGTGTTATTAAAAAAATAATAGCTCTAGAGTTTGGGTTGGGATTATAGGAATGTGTTTGAGTAGATATTGGTAAAAATACATGTATTTATGTGTGAATAAAAGAAAATAAGAGGTTCCCATTTATAAGAGAGGGGAGGGGTACTCATGGAATTTATAAATGTATTAATTTAATATAAATTAATGGTTTATTAAATATGGATAAAAATTGAGTTATTTAGAACATAAGATTATTATTTTTCTAAATACTATAATACAATAAATTTTAGAAAAGTTATGCAACATTATTTCTTGTATCATATAGTTTTAACCCTTATTTAACTACTATAATTCTTACCATTAAAAGAAAGAGTATTACATTTTGAGGGTTAATGCAGTAATTATAAAATAAAAAAATTAAATTCTTCATATATGAAAATTTTAAACTTATACAAATAATTTGGACAAATATAATATTTTTAGGAATATTATATCATATAATAAAATAGTATTTGTTTTAAAATATCATTACTTTCAATTTTCAAACAATTCAACACTTTCAAATTTTAAAAAAAATAAAAAGAACAATATATCTTAAAAAAACTTTTCCAATACATCCCTAATGTTTAAATTTCATATATATAATTATTTTATGACATTAATTTTAAGATATTATATTTATTTATAAGAAATTAATATCATTTATTTGATATTTCTATTTGTAAAACAGTTAATACATCACTATTGTGAGAGAATTTAATGTGATTATATATATAATAAAAAATAAAAAAAATAAACCTAATGAACATAAATATTTTTTAATTTTTATTACTATTTATAGATCTATATAGACACTTGATATCCCCTATTTGAAAATATTTTTATTATTATGAAAATGATTGTGACATCATTTACTTTTCTATAAATAAAATATTATAAATGTCGTAATCACATAAAATGAAAAAAAGGTCCTAAATTTTTTAAAATTTATTTATTATGGATTACATTTAATCATAATATATAATTGGGACAATGTTAAGAATAATTTTATGGTCCATATTATATTATTTGTCCCCTTAATTACTCGATATTTACATGATTTACCCTTTACCGTAGTAAAAAATACATCCAAAATTAATATTGATTTTGTCCAAATACAAAGGGGATTTTTTTAAAAAACCTTGACCATATTACCTAAAATATGGAATCCATTTTTCAAAAATATAATAACATAATTTTTAGAAATTATTTAAAAATTTATCCAGCGCATGAGTTGAAAGAATGAGTTTTTAATGTAAAAATGGACAAAAGTTTTTAAATGTTTTTGTATCTAATTTTGAATTTGAAATGGATTACAATGAACTAAATTATATTATTGGTGGAAAATTGATCTGTTTTTTCTTTCAAATAAATTGAAAATATATTTTAGCATTAAATATTATTTATATGATTTGTCATTTTTCAATTGAAATGCACAATTTTTTAGAACCCATTATAAAAATAAACTTATCAGAAAGAAACCAAAAATTAATCAAAATTATATATTAATATTTATATTGAAAAAATGAAATGTAATTTTAAAAAAAAATCACAAAAAATTAAAAATTTAGGTTCAAAACAAGTATGTAACTAAAAGGTAGAAAAACTATATTTTAGGAAAAATACATCATTTATGAATCAAATTTTAATTGTTCTTATCATATGTCAATAAAATATATTAAATGAATGTAATAAAATTATATAATCATGTGTAAACAAAATTTAGTTATTCCAATTCCCACCTTCCACTCTAGCATCTAGGTGATAATAATCACATTAAAATAATAATATTTAGATGTTCATTTAAGCTCAATGTGACATATATTTTATGTTATGGAAAATAGATTTTCCTTTTAAAATCATGGGATATTACACTATAAATATTGGAGTTTGTTTTTTGAACAAATTATTCTATTATAAAGGAAATATTAATAGTGTGAGGCAAAAAATATTGGCATCCCATGGATGACCGATACTCAAGATTCTTGGCCACCATAAATGACATATGGACCAAGATCAATGTCCATCCATCATTGAGTAGCCCAGAAGGTGCATAGTTAAGGTATATTACATGAAAGAGGATTACTGATAAAAAAACAAAACTCTATTAACCTAGATTAAGTGATTATTTTATAATATTGGTAAAAGAAACAAGAGATCAAATCCCAATGGATCAAATAATTTCACCCACCACAAGAGACTAGATATATACATAACTCCTATATTATAGTGGAATAATTAAAACAGAAAATATTATATTCATTAAAAATATATTATTTCTATTTAACATCATTTAAATATCCATTATTGGTATCATGATGAAATGAAAAATACAAATAGAGATCTCAGATACTATGTAAGAATTACATACAATGTAAGATATCATAAATACATATGGCCTAAACAATATTGATGGAATGAAAAATTCAAGAAAAATTAATCATTGAGTAAAGACTTCCTGATCTTACCGTAAAGGATACTTTCCAAGAGGCCATGATCTTATCATTATTTTATCGTGATAAGTCGTATTATATAAATTTAATGATATCCAAACAATATATATTATATATCTTTAAGGCCTATAAATTAAGATATACTGAATATCATCATGGCCTCCTAACAAATATGTATCATTACACGAGATATCATACACCAAGAGATGCCCATTCTAGTTTTTCAAATGTGACCTACCCGATGCATCGATGAGAGATACCATACCCCACCCATCACATACACATGTACAAATAATTCCTCATGCACTGCAAAAATTGTATGATTCATCATCGTGATGGTATAACAGTCAATACAAACCATTATTTAATTGAGTATACATATCAAGAATTATTCCCTAGTCATTAAAATGACAATCATAATAATATATCTTCAAATCACACCATATATAAATGTGGTTATATAGTTTATTAAAAATTGAAATGATATTAAATATATATATATGGTATAAAAAATAGATATGATGGAGAAAAAATGATGTAAATGAATGATTAGAGTAATTGGAAATATAACTTTAGAGAATTGGTTGATTATAGAATAAATTAATGTCAAAAAATAATTTATAAACAAAAAATAATAAAGGGATTAAATGATACTATTTAATTTATTAGAAAATATTATTTATATATAAATTCATGTACTTTAGAAGTTTTTTTTGGTAAAATTGGAGAAAATCATTTAAAAAACATTATTAATTGTTTTTAACATTGTTGGAAAATATATGTTATAAACAACTTCATTAACATGATTCATAAGTATTTAATATTAATTTTTTAAAAAATATTTCTAAAATATTTTATGATAATGGAATCTTGGAAATAAAATATACTTATTATGAAAATTTGGAGTTGAAGATAAAAATTTGAATAACTGAATTGAAATCCAATATAAAACTTTTACAAAAATAATATAATTTTTTTAATATATAAATATGATGTATTATGCATAATGGGAATAAAAATTATATTTTAAAAACATACTAAATTTTAATGTATGATATCTAACGAGGACTATTTATTATAGTGTTAAAATCCATTTATGAAAATAATTTTAAATAAAGAATCTTTTCATAATATTGTATAGAAAGTAAAAAAATGAAATATAGAGAAAAAATAATAAGATTATAAATAAATGTTTTAAATGAAATAATAATTTAATTAAAATTAAATTTTATTACGATTAAGTTTTATAAAATAATAATATTCTTCAAAAAATGAATATAGAGATGTAGAAAAACAGTTTCCTTCCAAAAAAGGGAAACAAGTTCAGTTTTTATTCTAAACAATATGTTAGGGGTTTTGAGTAATTAAAATAAAAAAATGGTATCAATATAATTTAAACCAAATAATATCTACAGGGGAATAAATGTATATTGTGATTAAGAGTGAAAGGGTATAAAATTCCCCATGTTTATTTAAACCTAAAAAACATTGAATAAAATTGAAATTATAAAATAAAGTCGTACATAGATACCTTATTGGTAGTATTCATTAAAAACTCCTATATAAAAAATATATATTATTCATATATAATAGATCTGTATATATATATATATATCATATTTTATATAATTCACTCATAAATTATTTTTACCAATTTAATCATAATTGTTTGTTAAAATTAATTATTTTTTTGTAATCTATTTTGTTTCTCCGGCATGTTTTGATTAAGATGTTCTAGATAATTCCCCACGATCATGAATTCATCAACTAAATAATCTAAATAATTTCACATATATATTATTTATACAATAAATACTCATTCATAACCATCCATGTAAATATGTAAGGACAAATGAAATATGTATTTCATTGAAGCAGTAGTCTTCACATATGTGTGTGTGTCATTATCATTTTTCGATGAGTGAGAGGGAAAGAAAGTAAATAATTTATTATTTGAATAGAAGAAAAAATATATCCAAATAATTATATATATATATATTAAATCACTCTATACAATAATTAAAGTTAAACAATGATGAAAAATGAAATATACTGCTTCATGGAGGCGGCAGTTCGATCATATGCACAATCGCTATTTTTGTCATTTGATGTAAATGAATTTGGGAATGGTTGTATCATTAAATAATCAAAACACTAGTATGGTAATGATAATTATTTAATAAATTTTTATTGTTATAAAATATTTGTTTGAGGTTTTCGAAGATTGAAACTTATAAAATCTTAGTAATAAAATATTCTTATTCCATGGATTACCTCCTTTGGAAAACCACGTAGGATTATTGGATGGAACTTTGGAAGATTATAAACTCTAGGAAGTGTATACCGTTGTTGTGAGTGTATTTGGGTATATAGTAGTCATGATAACAATGAATTGGATATTTTTTTAAGAGATTAGGGGAGGTTCCATTCTATAAGTTGTTGGGGGGGTACCATTGTAAATACTCTCAACATGAAAGTAATGTAAAGTAATTGAATGGGAAAAAATCACCAAATGGAGAAGATTGGAAATATGGGATATTCTATGGTATATATATATACACATCAAAAAAAATTTATAAAATTTTTAGTTATAATTGTGAACACATAATTTACTTTAACAATTTATTAACCCTTTTAACCCTTACCACAATGACATAATTTTTTACAATGATAACTATTTAATATGACTAAAAATAAGATTTTAATTATTACATAATTTTAATATTATTATTCCAAATAATTATTTAATTTTACAAGATTCAATTCCTATATGTGGTAAAAAATAATTTTATTAAATTTTTGTAAAAAACAAATATTTTTCAATAAAAAATGAATTTCGAATAATAAAAATTTTTGTACACAAAAATAATGTATATAGACGATTATTATGAAATTATAAGTATTTTTATTAAAAAATATTGATTTATGTTGCTTTAAAAAAATCCAAAATTGAATTCAACCTTATAATTACACAATTAAAAAATTATTAAAAACATTTATTTTATTAGAATAAAATACCACTTAGGTTATAAAATATAAAACACAAGTTTATAATTTCAATATAATATATTTAATATTTTAAATTACCTTATTAAATATATATTTAGACTATAATTGTTTTTTAAAATTTATAGTCTTTATTTTATTATAATGATGTAAAAAAAGTGATAGTATTTTAAAAAATATATAATTTTCACTATTCAAAATAAAATAAAAATTTTGAGAAAAATATTGAAAATTCACCATATTCTAATTTTAATGAATTTCGTTTAAAATTGAACTTAATTTTATATACTCAAATTATAAAATTTGGGATTTTATCTTTTAAATGAAAATAACAGATATAAATTGAAATAATTTTTATTGAAAAACAAAAATTTTAAACTTCAATTATTCTTATTAATATTAAATATATATTTATAATTAATTTAGGTTTTAGTTTTTGGTTTACTCATTGAAATATTTTTTTCATTATATGTTTATTTAAATATAAAACACATGATGGAAAAATTCAATGAAAAATACCATTTTTTAAAATTTAATGATTTTAATCGTATAAATATAATTAAATATTAATATTGATCAATAAAAATAATAATAGTTTAATATAAGTATCATAATATATTTCTATATTTCAATTTAATAAAGGTTAATATTTTTTGTAATTTTAATGTGTTGGGACTCAATTTATTTTATGTTTCAATGTGTTACATTATATACAACATAGAATTTATTTATATTAAAATACATACTAAAATCCTGGAATGTTATAACTAGACATGAGAGTTTGTACAAATTTAGAAAAGGGTGGTTAGATTCACCTGTGTGGGTTGACAGGGATTATTGTAGGAGACCACTAGCTTTAGTCATATTTTGCAGGTTGACTAATGGAGTTTACAGGGTAATATTTATGAAATATACCCAATGGAGTTTTTATGTGGGGAAATCATATTCATTTAATTATTAGTTGATTAATTTTTTTTTTGAAAACATGAAAATTAAATCATAAAAATGTTTTAATACTCATATTGATACTTATACCGTGTGAGAACATTGTTCCCGTAGTTTTAAGTCACATAACAATGAATTTGGTCCATAAAAATATTTAGTGAATTCCATTTATTATTCATTTAATCCAAAAAATTGATGTAAAAACTATTATATTTTATAGGTGTGAAATTATTAGGGAACCGTATTTTTTATTTCATTGTTCATTTTGAGAAATATGTTTTTAATGATTTTTAGAGAGTATATTATTCTTAATTTTTTTGGATGTCGTTCGTGACCCCAAAGTGATAGAGGTTCTTGATAGGATGACATATATTGTTTAGTTGGTTATGCTTATGATAAATTTTACCTGTTGGCTTTTCACATAATAAAGGGTGGTTCTTTCCATGTGTTTCCTTCATGGGGTGTGTCCAACACATGTAAGGGGGGTTTTCTATTTAAGAGGGTCACTTCCCACAATATATTTGTGAGGAATTCAAGTTCAAATTTAGAATGTGTGTTGATAGTATTTTTTTTAGTTAGGGGAAAACCCCATGTTTTATAACTAATTAAAATGTTATTAGATAATGGTTTGTTGCTAAATATTTTGGTATTTTATATGGATGATGTGGGAAGTGCATTGAAGACCTTCCATGTGAATTTGGTTGTGGTTTCAGTGAATCAAAAGGGCTTTTTGGGTTTTTCAGAATTATAACTATCTGGTTTAATTATGATAATAATTAATTTTGTTTTTATAAAATAATTGGATGTCGTGTCCTTGGTTTCGTGCATGTTGACAGTGGATTAAACCCTTTTGTTTGATATTTTTATTTGTGGTTGGTGATTAGTGATATTTTATGCATTACACTGAATTAAATTATTTGTTGGATAAATTATCAACTGTATAAATGATCAAATATATAATTATAAATTATCTAAATTTTATTATTTGATGTTTTACCCTAATACATGTTCTATAGGTGATAATATGGGTTTGGTTGTGTCATGATGAAGATAGAAAACTGTTATTTTAAAATGGGAATGGAACTTTTTTAGGAATGTACCCCCTTGAGCATACCACTACTCTAATTGATTTTATTTATATATGTTTTGAATTTGGTATGTTGTATCACCACCAAGGTTTAATTACCCCTTTAATTTAATGTAAATTTCTTATTTAATATTAAATTATTATTATTTAAATTGATTTAGTGAGAAGGCCACGAATGACCTCGTGAAGTGTCTTGATGCCCTAACCATCGATTGATGAGGCCATTATTATAAATGTATGCTCATTTTGATGTGTGGAAACTATACTGTTAAAACTAATTAAAATAAAACGAATTACAAGTATATTCCTTAGTCTAGGATCCCTTAGTGACCTTCAGCTATGGTAGAGTTACAAATTGAAAAGGATGGACAACATATTGGCCATGTGGAAACCATGAGAAGTTTTATAGCCATTTAGTATCTATAATGACCATGGTGAAAGAATTAATATAGTAGTGATGTGTGATTACCTTCTTAGGGATTCATTTTGGAATACAATTTGATGTTTTTATGTGAGTTCTGACAAAGGTTGGATTTGGAAGGGAATATACTTGAGTTCAACTCCCTTATGAAATTTTCCTCGGAGGCTAGAGAGGCATCAAGGATACTGTGAATATGCCAAGGGACATGATTCTATCTGGGTTATGGTTGTTGACCCACATGATTAGAGTGTAATTTTAATACCCCCATAATTTTAATGTTATATTTCTCCTTAAATAATTTAAGTTTTTTGATAGATTTCATTACACACAACAAAGAGTATAGACAAACACCATAACATTATTAAATTATTATTATTTTATTATATCATAGTAGTTGGATTACATGTTATAAATCGTAAAAAATAATTAATTTTAAATAAATAGTATAAAAATTTATAAATTTAATTCATTATTCATCAAATCATTATAAATTACGAAAAAAATATATGAATTTCTTTTTGAAAAATTATTTTTCTCCATGCACTTTGATTTTTGTTAATAAATTCATTTAATCAATAATTGTGAATTACTTTAATATATGTATAAATTATATACTAGGTATAATTTTTTAATCATTGAAAAACTATTTTTTTAAGAATATGATAAGAATAAATCATGTTTTGTGATTACAAATATTTTTTTTTCTAAAATACAGTTTTTTTCACATTTTTCACACATACATTAAAATTAATTTATCCCACTTATAGATATTTAATTATATATAATGAATTAAACATTTGGAAATATTTATATAAAATTTTTATGTAGGTTCCTTTTTTTGATGAATATGAATAGTAACTCCGGTAAAATTTATCACCTCGGTATAGGTTAAACTAGGTTAATATTGAATAATATAACTGATAAGTTCATAGTTTTTCATCCTAATTATTTGAAAATTAATGAAATTAAACCCTTAATACCGTAGTGTTTTAATTGAGTTTTTAACAAAAACTTGTTCGTGAAAATGACTTATATGTTATTTAATCAATGAATGTTACGAAATGTCAATCTCTTGTCAATTAATATATATTATGTCTTCACAAAGAGAAAAAACATGTTTATAACGAATATTAATACTATTTTTATGTATAATTAAATTATATGCAAGATATTAATTTATTTCTAATTTATAGGTATTATATAATTATCTTAAATGTTTACACAATTCCAAAATAATATTTATTCAATAAATGGTATAATAATATTAATGATTTTTGAAATATTATAAGTGATATAATTTGGGTAATTTACAGTGTTTCATGGAATTTATTTTGGAATTTGACATATTAGTGTCATTTTAAAAGTTAACATTATAAACTAAACTTTTTATTTATTAAATTTATGTCAAATTAAATGAAAGGTCCCAAAATTGATAATAATGACATATAATCAAATTAATATAATATATTATTATTTAAAAATAAAAAATTCATGATATAATACAATTTTGATATTATATGGTTCAATATATCATTAATTTTCATTTATGAGGACATTTTCACCATGTATATTAAAATTACAACCTTTAATATGGATTTTTTTAATATACTTGAAATTAAAATTTTTTATCTAGGGGTTAATCAAAATGATAAGGTTATAAATGACACTAAAATTTATCTAAATTATATTTTTTATGGTATTTCAAACCTATGAAAACTTGGATTCTAATACATGTCTATATTTTATCATCTTTCAAGATAATGATTTTTTTATAATTTATCCTTTTGAGAAATTCCATAAGTTCTCCTCACATCGGTTATAAAACAGAACATCCTCACTCAATTCATTACTCCAATTCGACCTATATATCTACCAAAAAATACCAATTTATATTTTTTTTATTGAGACACACTCTATAGGGTCTGGTATTTCTAAAATTCTAATCCTAGAGGCCTTTAGGGGTGATCTAAATTAGTCATTTCCAATATGGGTAATCACCGTAACCGATAAATTTCATTTCCAATGTTTTTTTCCACCAATAAATATATTTTATTTTTCACAAAAGAAGATATTATGTATCCTTAATGTTATTATATGAAATTATTATTATGAAAAAAACATTACAGACACTCTTTCCCATCAAATAATATCTGAAAGTATCGCTCATGCGTACATAGGAATTACCATCCCCACATAGCTATACAATTCATTATGCATCTTAATATTGTATGAATGTGTATTATAATGGGTTTAATGTTTAAATATTATATTTATGGGACAATTTTAGTTTTTTAATTATAATATCAAATCTACCTAATTACCATACAAACCTTTGGGAAACGATAACATCGTTCGTGAGTACATGTGGACTACCAATTCTACAATGTGATGTGATTCTATTTTCATTTATATTTTTATTAGATTGTAATGATCAAAAAATAAATGATTATATATAATATATATTTTATAATAATTATCCTATAAAGTTGAATTAATATATTAACTTCTTTTATTCCACCAGACATGAAATGAAAACACCATTCATGCGTATGTACGGCTTACCGTCTCAATGACCAGTGTAATTCTTTTTTCTACCTGTAAATTTTTTTGATAACTCTTAATATGTATATAATTATTTTATATTATATTTATATAAATGGTAATATTCTATATATTATAGAGAAAATATTAATGTACGAGGACTAGAACTATTGAACTAAAATACTAATGACAAATGAAATAGTTAACATCCAAGAATGATGATTTTTATAAGTATTTTTTGAAAAATTGTGATTTTTATTTTTAGATAAAGATCATATATGACATTATTTTTATGAAAATTAATCTTTCATTGGGTTATAATAAATTTTAATTTTTATACTCGATGTTAGAGTGCTTTCAAAACAAGGAGAACTCAAGGTAAGGGGTTTTATGTGTCAATGTCATCGTTTATTAGGATTATCTATAATTATGTTTTGATGATGAAATATTATTATAACTCTCTCATGATACTCCTTAATTTTAATCTCACATGTTTATTTCTATAAAATACATTTTTTCTATAAACTTCATGATGCATTATTCCAAAGATAATGAATTTTTGTAAGGAAAATCAACATCATTTATCTATTTATTCAAAAAACCATTTTGTTAAAAATACATTTGTTATAATAATTTTATAAATAATGTTCTTAATATTATATAAATATATTTTTTTAATTTAACTTCTACATATGTTTTAATTTTTACAAAATGGATTTATGAAATTATTTTTTCCGTTTTCTAAAGGATGTACTTTATGAATTTTCTGATGAATGTATGGAATGAATGTTTTTAAAAATTTGTGGAATGAATGGAATATACCACCATAAAGAATTATTAATGATTTATATTATACCTTATAAGTTTAAAATATTATTTGCAAGGAAAATTATTTCCATAATATGAGAAATATTTTAAATTTTAAATATGTTGTTTCAAATTGGAAAGGATATTTTCTTCAAGAGTGTATTAAAGATATTTTAATGGAATTAATATTAATCAAAGGAAAAAACCCTTGAAATTACTTATGATATTCATATAATATGATTAAATTATACCATCACTATCCTTTAAATATTTGATTTATGATGAACCAATGTTTACGAAACCCATTCCTTTTTTACGAGTTAAACTATGATGAAAAGTTTTTGAAACCCATTCCATTTCATGGGTTATGATATGATGAATGGTGTATAATATTTTGGAACACATATTTTTTATTTTCCTTACATTATGGGTGGGACCAATATATTACTTTACTGAATTAATTGAATATTTATATCTCGTGAGATAAACTGGATTAGAATGGGGATTGAACCTTATTCAGTAAGAGAATTTTCCATTATGATAGTATTGGTAGTGACTCTTAACTACTATGATGGTTATGGGAGTAAAATAGTTCAAATATAATATTCTTGGAAAAGATACTTGACTACCAACAAATATTTTTATATGATTATTTTTATTCCACAGACTCATTTCATTTTCCTTTTTTAGGTTCTAATAGATCATATTTTTGATTCCACTATGATTTATGTCTTCTAAACCCCAAATATATATTTCATGAATCAATATTTAAGATCAATTATATGTAGGTTATGGTTTTAAAATGTTATTATGGTGTTGTAATAACATTTTTCTCATGATATACTTATATGATTATTGGTACCACACTTGTTCACCCTTAAATATCATCATAGATCGCCCATTATTATATTTCCTTTTCTGTTTTATGATGAATTGTTTTATGTATGATATGTCTAAGAAGGGATATTGTTGTGAATATCTAAATGGGTGATGGTCTAAAACCATTATGAACATGTTTTTCATTTATCCATGTCTCCAAAGATACTATAACTAAACAATTCAATGTTAGATCGTAATATTCTGTATTGAATATTCATCAATTTAGATTTAATATCCATGTTAAAAGTATTGGTCTCTATAGTTTCCATAATATAAAAGTTTATTTATCATTTGGAATATATGATGATAAAAATATAGTATGAACCCCAGGGATAAATCTTTGTGTATAATAAAATTATAATGTTTTGGGTAAAGATTATGAGTGAACTTAGTTAAACATAAGGTTTCATAAAAGAAGGTGTCAACATTTATTCAACATATAGATGTTTTTTTTCATGATTATGTGGTTTCCCACAATAATTATTGTTTCTCACACTATGCGATTTTGTTTTAGTCAATTGTTGGAACCCAATGGAATTATGTTAAAAATTAATTCAATAGATAATTAAATGATTTTACTCATCCATAGATGGATGTTATGATAGATGGAATGAAAAATAAAATTTTTAAGCTCACACAACATTATTAATCTATGAATCATGATAATTTACAAAATGAGAAAAGGTGGGAAACATTATGTTGGGTCCATCATATAGAAACACACACCTTTTTTTAGTCGGTAAATTGATCAATAAATCCATGACAAATGGTTCAACCCAATTGAAAAGATATTATCAATTCGACAATGTATGGAATATATGAAAGTTATTCTATAGGATTATCATCTAGAAGTAGAAGAAGATGAATTATTGACACATATCATGAACATAAAAGAACAATAGAAAAGGGAATCTATGTAGTGGAAATAATTTAAAATACCATTTTTCAAAAAATAGTTTCCTCAATTTCTTTATACAAAAAAAGTGATATAATTCATTGAGGTAAAGTAGAAGGGTGATGAATTTTTTAGTACATATAAGTAAAATTTCAATATACTTGTGTGGTTGGATTCAGGAATTGTCATTTAACGTAATATTATGGTCGATTGGTTATTCAGTGGCATAAAACGAAGAATATAAAGCGATTTATTCATAAGGGAATTTATTATAAAGAGAGTCATCCATAAGGGAATTCAATATTAATGAAAAAATTGTCTGATTTCATCTCAAATTGAAAATAAATATTGGAGGTTCCCATAATTCTCATCGATTTAATAAGAGAAAAAAAAATTGAAATGAAATTCTAAAAGTATAGATAGAAGAAGATGATATTTTCTTTTATAATAAAAATGTAGATGGAAATTTGCGGGGAGTTGTATTCTAGGAACTAGTAACTGTTTCTAGTGAGTAAAATAATTTCAATAATAAATTGATTGCGGATGTGATGGGAAAATATTTTCTTATGATGTGAATAGAGAGAAAGCACCAAAAAATGCACCACACACACTCCAGTGTGCTAAATGAAATGAGTATGAGAGTTATTCTAACCATTTCACAAATCTAAAGTTTTATGAAAATAGTCGATGTTAAAATACTCTTAAAACTAGAGACAAACACAAATTGCATGTGGTCGGTATTTTTTATGAGTTGTACAACAATTATGTGGTGAAAGGTTCACTAACCACGAAGTCTTGAAGTACTAATGTCTTATTTTCTTATGGAATTACCAGATATTTTTTAACTGAAAAATTTTCTAGGGATACTAAGAACCACCTAAAATATTTGATATTGCTTTATATGTAAAAACCTTTAATGGTTTGATGATCGCATCCAAGGTTTTTGAATATTATCATATTTTAAATTTTTTGAATAAATTTCCTTCAAATATTTTCAATCTTCCTAATATTGATTTAAATGTTATTTTTGTAATTGATTGGTATTATTTAAAAAATACCACATAAACTGTTGTGGAATGGATGTTATGTTTTTTATTCCACTCCAAAATATGATCACTTATCAATTTTATGAAAAAAAAAATTTTGATTAAAATTTCATTTATCATATTTTTCATGATTCATATCCAATACAGGTATTTATTTTAGCTGATTAGGGAGGAAATCGACATTAAATATATTCAGATTCCATAGGATTTTATTTGTTCCTTTCTAGAATAGTTTCCTATTATAACACTTAATCATGAAATTTAGTTCTCAGTAAATCTTTTACCTGGTGCTATTCCTATTTCCAATAAACTATATTGAGTAGACACGATTTAGTTTCAAGAATTGACGACATAACTCCAGAAGACAATTGGAAAGGAATTAATTTGGATAGGTGCATCACATTGGGGTGCACCTATTCTGTTTGTTAAGATAGAATATAGATCAATGCAACTCAACAATTATTATCATGAAATTAATAATTACACTATCCAGAAAAAGTATCCTCTTCCCCGTATTTATGAATATGTTTGAACAATTACACGAATCACAATAAACATACCAAGTTGATCTTATTTATATATATATTCAAGTTAGGTTTAGTAAGTAGTATACACATAAGAAAACATTTTGTACAAGATATAGTTACTAGGAATTAATAGAGATTCGATGTGGTCTTAGTAATTCCCTTGCTGTCATTGTAGATTTAATGATAGAGTCTTTAGAGATTACCATAATTATTTTTTTGTATCCCTTATAGATTATATTCTTGTTTATTATATGTTTAAGGAAGAGTGTGAATAATATTTTTGAATTGTGCTGAAGAACCTAAGGTAGGAGATAATTTATGAATAATTTACCAAGTGTGAATTTAGGATAAGGAATGTTTCATTCATTTGTCATATAACCCCAAGTGAAGGAATACCAGAAGAATATTTAAATGTAGAAGTTATTTAACATTAGCATAGACAAAGAATTGTGACTAAGATCCATAATTTTATTAGTTTGGAAATATTTGTGGAAATTTTTTTATGCCTATCAAATCTACAAAACATGTTAACTCGAGAGGTATAAGTGGTCATTTAGATAGACGAATGTCTGGAATTTTTTAAGGAACTAAAGGGAAGGGTACTCATTATAACTATTCTTATACTACACTTCTATGGAGTAGGGTTTTTCATATATTGGGTATGAATTAAATAAAGTTTTGGGATGTGTTCTCATGAAGAATGATATGGTTATATCTTATTCCCGTGAAAATTTATGGTCCATGAGAAAAATTCCCATCTAATGGTTTGGTGTTAGAAAAGATATTTTTTACTAAAAATATGGAGGTATTATATCTATTGATAAATTTATGATATATATAATGATAAAAACATCTCGAATTATATTTCCCTGAAAAAGAGATGAACGTAAACTAAATAAGATTTTTGGAGTTGATTAAAGATCATGAATGATCAATATATTACCACAATGGTAAAGTGAACTAGATGAAATATGATCTGAGTTGAAAGGATAATACTAACTTATCTATGATGCGGATAAAAAAGATCCAATATTCATGGATTTTCAAATTATAGATCCTGAAATCATAAAGGAATGAGAGAAGTATTATCTGGCTCAAATAAATGTTTAAACATTTATTCAAGTAAATATTTAAGTGGGATTGAAGGAAGTTGTATATCTAACAAAGAAGCTAATAAATGATCCTAAGTTAAACCTTGATTATGATTGAATTATAAGTTTCATGAACCATTTATATGTACCTTTATTACCATATTTAAGGAATGATCCATTAATAGAATCAAATATTTATTCATTCTATATTCATCCAATAAGTATGAATATATATAGATATTTTAAAGATAATTTTCAATGGGATGCAGAAATGAGAGAAATTGTTTAGTATGATTCTTATTTCTTGGTATGTTATCAAGATAAATCTAAGATACAAAATTCTAAGGTGACATTATAACCCATACCTATACAAAAATGTAAATGGGAAAACATAACCACACAATTATTTCATCTGAAAACCCAAAACATCTAAAGGGAATAATGTTGTATGGGTGGTAATCAATCTCTTAATGAATTCAACACCCTCAAATTCCATTAGATAAAGTTTCTCCCTTTTTTAAATTAATAAATTTTATATTAATGAAGTTGTAAGATAACATGGTTTACCACTATTTATTGTATCTGATTGGGATCTAAAGATTACCTTGAGGTTTTGGAGAAGTCTCAAAAGGATCTAGATACTGAGTAATGTTTTAGCACTGTTTATCATTATCATAATGATAATTAGTCTTAGAGGACCATTAAAACTCTATAATATATGTTTAGGTATTTTTCCATGTATTTTAAAGGTGGTTTGTCTTTATACCTTTATTTGGGGGAATTTTCATACAAAAAATAGCTTTCAATTCATCATTTGGATGAATCCTTATAAATCCCACTATGTAGGAAGTGTAAAACACTAATGTGCTAGAATTAAGTTGGAGAAATAATTTTATTGTTACATGATCAAGCTATGGAAATGTAAGAAGAGGTTAGATCCACTCAATGTAACATAAGATAAAGTCAAAGTTGAAAAACATTATGAAAACAATCAGGAGAAAGATGTATAGTTTGATATTGATTTCAAGATATTTATGTGAATATATCCTTTAATGAGGGTGATAATGTAATGTCCTATAAACCAATATTCATAATTTTATTTTAATAAAGGTTTATTTAATTAAAATGTTTTTCCAACATAAGTATAATTTAAAATATTTCCAAGAAAATTTTGTTATTAATTTATATATCTTGTTAAAAAATTATGATGAAATATAATATATAAAATTTTATCCATAAATTAATGTTAGTGTTGTTTCATAAAAATATATTAATTTCTAATGATTATGTATATTTGTTTTCATGACATTTTTCACATAAAGAAAAAATTTCTGAAATCCAATGTTGAACACATATTTTTTTCCTCTTTACCTAAATATCATTTTTAATATCAAAATATCTAATTATTTTGATTATTTATGATAATTTAATTTGATTAATAGTATATAATATAATAAATTCTAAAACCCTTATTATAAATTATTAATTTACCAATGATTTTTGTTACCTAGCCTTAAAAGGTAATCAAATTGAGTGAAACATAAATGAAATTCATAAAATATAATAAAATCATAATAAATTGTAATAATAATTATAATGGTTGATTATATCAATGAATAGATTAAATTATTAATGGTAAAATAATAATTTAATAACATTATTTGAAAAAATTAATATTAACTTATTTGGGAATACACAATTTCTAATGGATTTTGTCCTTTATAATTAATTCATAATTATAATTAATATATATATATATATATATATATGTACATACATATTTATATGAGACTAATTTTGTACAAATAAGAGAGAATAAAATAAAAAAAGGAAAATTAGAAAATAAAACCTGGATGTATTCTTCCGCTCCAGTACGACTAAACCACCGAACCCTCCTATAGCGGTCAACCTCTCCCCTACATGAATTAACTTCATTAACACATTCTAGAATAATCTGATCTATCCTCATCTATCTTAGAACGTAGATCTCTCCATCACTGGAGTCGGCATAACTGATGAACACCACCACTGTAATCCATCATCACCAACTTATCGAGTGTGGCCAATGTTCACTAAAAATACTTCTTCCACAAGAAACATGGTAGACACCACCAGTGTCACTCATCTTTGTCCCCTTAATGTGTTGTCCTCCCAATAACCACTTACTTTTTAACTGTGTATCAGTCTCAACCATAATCCATGACCAAGATGTCCAAAAAATGTAAACCAAATTGCCTCCATCAACTTCTTTTCCTACAAGTAGTCAATGCCCAATGTGAAGAACATAGTTGTTTAAATTTTACCATTTTCTCAGATTCCCCTGGTATCTAAATGAGTACCTTTATATAATTAGCATTCACTGTAGGAAGAACTCCTCATTTGAAAACCCACCACAAAGGAAAATCCTTTTCCTTACTATTATATTTTTACCCACTAATTCAAACACATCCACTGAGAAGTCCATGCATTCACTCAGACAAATTATAACCCACCATTTCCCTCTTCTTATTCATTTGGTTCAAAACAACTTAAGAAAAATACTTTTATTTAATATATACAGATATATAATATATTTTCAGATATCAGTCATATACTTATTTATTTGATAATTTTCACATTTTTCAAGTTATTCAAGTATAATTATACTATCATTAAAAATTTTATTTCTTTTCTATGTATATATTTACGTATATACTTATATATATTTCATGATTATAATTTCATGTTTTTAAACATATATAAATATATTATATGCATGTATGTTTTTCTATTTCATCATGTTCATGTTTTCAGAATTTCAATCTATGATATATATATATATATAGATGTCATTGATTTTTCATCAACCAAATTTATGTATGTTCTTATGATAATATACCTCATATGATATAATTTTTTTTCATACCATGTTTAAGAAATTGTGGGGATCATGTGATACTTTATTTTCAAAACCTTCCATGTTTATATTCATTATATAAATATGTATATGAATATATATATATATATATATATATTCCTTTCCATGTTTTCTTGTTTGTAAATGAATACTTATAATTCATTTCATAGCATGAAATTATCCAAATTCATTTTTATAAATTATTCAATGAGGAATTTCATATTTTAAAAATATTAATTTTATCTTTTTTATATGTTTTATAGAGTTTTACTTTTAAGGTTATAAGTTATCATTATATTTAAATTTACATAAAATTATTCTTGAGAGTAAAATTATGTATATTTATATATTATTAATGGTATTAATTTGTAAAAACTGTAATTTTAGAATTAATATTACCCACACCATTTTTTTAAAATATGATATTTTATGTTCTCAAGATAATTCTAAGAAAGTGAAATAAAATGTCTATTATTTTAGGTGACTTTTGATTTAAATGTGTATGTGTATTCAAGGTTTTTTATGTTCTCAAAACAAAAATCCCTGTGAAAAAATATATATATGTAATGAATGTCAAAAATGTTTTCAAAAAATGGAAATCAGACGTTGTATGTAAGATAGGGGAGGGGGGTGAACCCATTCCTAATAAAAGTGGGTATTCCCAAAACAACCTTCAATGTCTTTGTAGCCCAAAATGTTTTGTTTTGAAATGTTTTCTTAGTATTTTCTAAAAAACCACTAGTCTATTTTAATGTATTTTCTATCATAAGTATTTTCAAAATGTATTATAATATTTTCAAAAGAGTAACTATTTTCACAGGCTTTAAAGAATTTCTAAATGTGTTTTTATTTTCAAATAATATATTTATATGTTTTCAAAGGCGTGATTATTTTGAAATGCATTTTCAAAATCATGTTTTAAAAGGATTTTCAAAAGACTACTCAAATATCTATTATATATTGAATTTTTTTTAATTTTTTGTTCAAAATTAGATATATTTTAAAAAGGTTTTCTAATGTGTTTTCCAAGACTATGTTTTTATAATAGTTTTTATCAAATTCATTTTCAACGATATTTTCAAAACTATTTAAAAACTATTTTCAAAAGTATTTCTAAAATAACTTTTCAAAATATATAATTATTTTTCGAATGATGTTTCACTGGAATTTACAAAACCCCTTATTGGGAAATTTTTGTCCACCTATGTTTCTTTTAACAAATTACATGGTTCATACAGAGTTTTGATGGAGTTTAGCTCGACAAGGTGTTAGTGAAAAAAAGTTTCATCAATACCTTTTATTTACTTTTGGAAATTTGATAATTTGTAACTGTGGTCCATTTCCTGCAAAACCTAAAATAGATATTATCGTCAGTTATAAATGTATGTATATTTTTATAGAAAATTTTAATGAATATATATAATTTTTTTTATTGCATCTTAATGTGTAAGTATGGGGATCTATAGATTAAATTTGGAAATAATGGAATGCTAAACCATGGGTATTTCATCCATTTTGGAATTACTAATTATATTGGGATGGTATCTTATCGATTGTTGCTTCCACCAAATCTCTCTCTTGTTTATGATATGTTCCATGTATATCTTCTACAGAGGTACATAACTGAGACATTATATTTAGTGAAATTAGTGGTAATACTTCTACAAAAAAATTATCCTTATGAAGAACAAGAAGTAGAGATTTTGGACCATATAGAGAATGTTCTATAAGACAAGACCACTCAACTAGTTAATGTTTTGTGGAAAACCCACTAATTTGAGGATGCTAAATGGGAACCTGAAGTTGTGGTAATAAAGAATTACGCTCACATATCTCTATCAATGTAACAAATATTGATTTTGGTATAATGTACCAACTAGATAATTTTTAAAAAATACTTTCCTTTAAATAATTATATTTCTTTAATATCATGTGTTTTATGAAACATCAAGTTTTGACGAACCATATTAAATTACTTAAATATTTTGTGTCCATTATCTACTAACCACTGTATTGGTGGGGGGGTATGAATATTATTAACTAAATTATAACCAATACACCATATACAAATTTATGAGATGAATTAAGTTGTAATGAAATTATTAGAAATATATTTTTTTGAAAATAAAAGTTATTTTGTTATGAATTATTCAACACATGATTTTTTATAAATAAATTATATTAAAAACAGTTTTTGGGTGAAAATAATGAAATTTATATAATTTTTAGACGATTATTGTTTAGAAAATTAAACTAATATATTTCTAAGTATAAGATAATATTAAATCCTCTTTTACAAATAAAAATGTATTTTTTTTGGAAAATAGTTTCATCAAATTTTGAGACTTACATTAAAATTAATTTTAACCACTTATAGGTTTTTAAATAAATAAAATAAATAAAATTAATATAATATTTATAATTAATATGATTAATTTTATAAATATCCCCCTTTTATTTTTGGTCAATAATAATTTTAAAAATGGTAAAATTTACCACATCAGTAATGTGTAAATCTCGTAAACATTGTTAATATAAGTGATAAGAACATATTTTTTCAGCTAAATTTTCATAACCTTAAGGTAATTATTCCCTTAACACCTTAGGTTATAAATTAAACTGTTTAAAGGATACTTTTATATAAAAATTATTTTTATATTATTTAATCAAAGATTGTTACAAAAAGCCACACTCAGTTTTTTATATCCTTCATATGTTCAGATAAAAAATAGTTATGAAAAAATATAAATATTAATTTTTTTCATAATGAAATTATATTTATAATAGTAATTTATTTCAAATTATAGGTATAATATAATTACATTAATTGATTATAAAATAGAAAAATGTATTTATTCAATTAATGTAAAAATAAAACAAATGATTTTGAAAATATTAAAATTTTTATAATTTGAGTAGTTTATAATGTTACATGAATTTTATTGGAATATAAAACGAATTATTATTATGTAAATGATTATATTTGAATTTATATATTTTCTTTACTAATTTTATGTCAAATTAAATGACTGCTGTCAAGATTGTCAATAACAATATCATATCAAAATAATATTTTATTAAATTAAATATAAGTCATGAAAATACTTAAATAAGACAAGGTGGATATTATATGGTGTAAAATATCATAAACTATCCATTTGTGGTGAAATTGTGAACTTTTGAGTAATCATTACAACCTTTAATGCTAAAGAAGTTGTTATCGTAGTTAATATATGAATTTTCTAACTAAGGGTCAATCAATATGAAATGGTATAAAATGAAGTCTAATGTTTAAAAATTATATTTTTTGATGGTATTACCACCTTATACAAAAATATAATTTAGTAAATACCTATTTTGAGGATTTTTTCTTGATAATTATTTTTTTATAATTTAATCTTTTGGAAATGATTACGTCATTCATGCATTGGTGTGGACTACCACCTCCACACAATAATATGATTATTTTTTCATTTATATTTTTATTAGAGATTTATGGGGAATAATTTTTTTCATATATTATGTATATGATATAATAATTATCCTACAAATTTTAATTAATATCTACTCATTTTAAATCCATAAAAATATGAAAACAATGGTCGTGCATATGTATGGATTACCGTCTCCACAAAAAATATATTTCAATTTTTAATTTCTATATTTTATTGATGACATTGAATATGTATATAATGAGTATATATGATATTTAAATCATGGATAATATTATAGAGATTATGGAACCATGATAAATATACACAAACTAGAACAAGTAAACTTAAATTCTTATGATAAACAAAATAGTTAACACCCAGAAATGATGTTTTTAATATAAGAATTATTGATAAAAGGGGATATTGAAATTTTATAATGGGATAATATACGATATTATTAGTATGAAAACAACCTTGGTTTATAAGTATAATAAATTGAAATTTACTATAATGTAAATTTTATTTATTTATATGATTTAAAAACATTGGATAAGGGGTTTTATGTTATAATCTCAGTAGTTTTTTGGATTGTCTATGATTAGGATCAAATGATGAAAAAATATTATAAACCTCTCAAGATATACATGAATTTGGGTATACTATGTATATTCTAGATAAAATATGTTTTTATTTAATTTTAATTTACCTTATACTCAAGATACCAAAAATAATTATTTAAGGAACGACGACTCCATTTCCATCTTTAGTAAAAACAATTTATTCTGTATATATAATTTTCAAAAAATATTTTAAAAATGGGTCTAAATATTCAACTATTATTTATTAATGTCATTTTTACCCATGATTGAATTTTTACATTTTTTTAAAGGAATATTCTTGTCATTTTCAAAATAATATACTTTACGAATTTTATGAAAAAGTGTAGAAGGAATGTTTTTTAATTTATATAAAATGAAAACAATTACCTCTATCAAGACCTGTTAATTAATTGAAGAATCTTTTACATGTTTCCAAGATAATTTACATATAATTTTTTTTCTTTAATAAGTGTGATGTTTTTATATTTAATGGATGTAATTTCAAAATGGAAAATACATTTTCCTACAGAGTGTTTTACAGATATATTAATGGAGTTTATAATCATCCAAGATAATAAAAATTGATATCACTTACAATTTACTGGGAATATTATTCAACAATACCAAGATTATTCTTTCTAGGGATGATTTATGATGACATGATGTTTACAAGACGTATTAATTTTCCCTGGGAATGGATATATTAAACGGTTATGGAATCCTATTATTTTTATTAGTTTTGATACGATGAATGAATTATGATCATTTGGAACAAATAGATTTAAATTTCCATATGTGATATATGGGGCCTATATCTCCTTCCAATGTATATGGTAAATGTTGATATATCATGAGATAAGTATAATGAGAATGGAGAGTCAACCCATTTATGTAATATTTTTTCCAACTAATATAGACTTGTGAGTGAACATTGACTAATACAATGGTTTAGGGAGTGAACACATTTAACTGTGATAGTCTTGGAAAATATACATGACTACTAAAAAAATGATTTTCAATGATTATTTTTTTTCAAAAAACTTATGTATCAAGTGAATTTTATTTTCTAATGGATCATGTTCTTTGACACCTTTTTTATTTATATATCAAAAACAGCCAATATTTAAGAAATTACTGAAGAGTTATGATATCTGGTATTTAGGGTATGGTTTTATAATGTCATACTCGAGTTCTCATTTACGTTTTATTATGTTATACATATATGTCGACTCATATATCTCTTTTCAACCTTACCGAGCATTTTGATAACCCTTTATTATGTTTCCTTTCCTACGATATAAATTAAGGATATATGTATGATATGTTTATGAAGAGAGACAATTATGAAGCACTAAATGGGTCACCATGTAGAACTATTATGATCTTGTGGTTTATGTTTCCTAATATCCAATGATACTATACCTAAATGATTTTTGGGAAGGATCATATTACTATATAATTAATATTCATCTACTAACATTTAATATCTATATATTAAAATTTTGGGTCACTATAGAAAAGTGGAGACCACATGGGTGTTCGTGATATGATGATTTCAAGGGGAAACCAATGGATTTTCAATGATATTTAACATATAGTGGGTGCATATGGGAAATATGTATTAATGATTCCAGGGTTACCATAGAAATAAAATTGGGGATATGCCTAATTTTTATTATTTCCATGGGTTATCCACCAAATAATATGTATAAAATCATTTTAATTTTTTTCCAGTGCCAACCCCCTATAAATCGTCTATGATTGATTGTACTGTGCGATTCCTTGTACATGCTTCTTAGATCCAACATTGAATAATGATATTTTATGATGAAATATGTTTATCTCATAGGGTTCATCATTAAACATTATTAATTTTATGATTTATTAGTATTATACCCCTAGTAATCAGTTGTGTCCATAAACGGTGTGGTTTTTCCTAGAAGGTAAATCACTAAATTTTTCCAAATAGATTTGATTCCTAGGATAATGAGATCTCATCGTTGTTGGTAATTTGGTTTCCTTATGGTCATAACACTATTAATTAGGTTGTATATAGTTTAAATTATTTGATTTTTTGGGCTATCCTATTTGGAATTTACATAGATCCATACGGTATTATTCAATTTCCTTAGGCCATCCCCATATGAATCAAAAATGAATCCAGATTATTGAATTTATTTATGTGACCCCCTTATAATTAGATGTATGACAAATTCAATGGATAACCATGTATTATCACCTAGAGACTATCTTATAAGTTGATTCTTATTGGATCACATAAATTTACCTCCTTGATAATGAACATGATTCCTAATATTTTTGTTTCACATAGGGTTATCCCCCACAGAATCATATATATGCCAAAAGATACTATTGAATTTTCTATGGTTATACCCTAGGAATTAAAGATTAAATATGATATTATTATGGATACCTTTTGAGTAATTATTTAATCTGATGTTTAAAATGATATTATATAATTGTTAGTACTCATATTGATTTCAACGATCCTATGTAGTACGTAGGGACACTTCTATACTAGCTGATCCTAGGGGTCATGTTAGAGCCCAAAAATCAACGATGGATTTTTATTTATGATTCTATGAATTTTTTATATTCATTTGACCATTTCACAAGTATAAAACCTATATTAACTTGTTATGTATGGTACACAATTGGTTTTTCCTTTTAGGGTTGTATAGACACCCTTAAAGGATTGGCATGGAACGTGGGTACCTATGGAGACATCAATAGTTGCATGTTATGGTTGGGGAGAGTTTTAAAGTTTCATGATTAGGAATGATATATCGGATATACTAGAGATCGAGATGTGTGGAGGAAAAGATATGTAGTAGAGCATATTGTACATGCATTTTTTTTAGTTTTTTCCTTTTGTATTTTTGATTATCCTCATGAAATTATAGTTAGTCTTTTTAACAATCAATTTACTGCATTCCATTTATTTTTAAATTCGGTTCTTTTATTTCATTGAATATATTTTTTATTGTTCATGGATGTTGTCCGAGGATTTTATCATTTATTGAACACTCTAATATTTGATTATGGTCTATCCAATTACTAATATAGATCCCCAATTATAGTCGGTATCCTATAGTGTATAGGGAGGTATGCTTGAGGTTATGAGGTGAAAAATTCTATCTATAAACTTCTAAATGGATGTCACATGTGGGAGGGTGTTGTAAGATTATTTAAATGATTTTATGAAACTAATATGTATGTAATATCATAGTTTTTTTGGACTTATTTTTTAAATTTATGGTAGATAGGTGATATAGGAATGTACCAGAGCCTATGATGGATATGAGATTAGTACATCACGGATAACATCTAGATATGTTTTTCAGGTTACCAGGATCTTGGGATTGATGTTGTTTCATTTGGATGATATGGTAGACTGATATCATTTTTCATAATGCACATGTTTTTTGGAAATTATGTTTTTTATGTATTTTAGGACTTTCTATGTAGGAAAGAGTTTGGGTTTCATGGATCTTATTTAGCATGTAGAGTTGGAATGACATACTTAACTAACATGAGATTGATATCATCAACATTTTTTAATTTGATTTTTGTTTTATCAAGACCTTATACTTCATTTTGACATATATTATTTTGGTACAAATAAACATAGTTGGAACACATTATATTTCCTTGCGATGAATGTTTATGTGGATCTATTGAGAGAATCTATTTGATTATGGCCATGCATTCCCTCTGGAAAGGGATACATAGTGACCCTGGAATGTCGATAAATGAATATAATTCCATTCATATTGAACCCTTGTGTTTTATTAAGATACTGGTTTCAAGAAAAATGTACTTTTGGTCTTTTAATGTATAAAAACAACTTATATACTATTCTACCAAATAGTTTAATGTTTGAATTATTATTAATCAATCCATAAAACTATGTTCTACATGATAGATATCATGGCATGGTGAAGTAATTATTATTATATATAAATATATATATATATATTTATGTATGTATGCATGTTTATATATATATGTATGTATATTGAATGATGAGAATGTGATCCTCAACGGGGCGTATCCCGTATATAAAGTCCTTGTGAGGATCAACAAATGCTTATGATTCTCAATGTCGTATTCTGATATGTGTACACCTAGTGAGAATCAATTTCGTTATAGGAAGATTATTTTTCATGTGATTCCAGATATGTACATGTATATGAGACACTAGAGTGGGTAAATTATAACATGAGTTATTTGGTGATTTAAGACATGAATTAACTTTGTTTAATAGTGAACTATGACCTATGTTAGATATCACATATGGGTTAGGTGGGAGAGCCTTTTGATTCGAGATAATGATCATGATACTCGTGATATACGTATTATAGTTGGGATAAGATTCTATATGAGTCAGTAACTCATGATAGTGGGTACCCTGATCATGCGAGTTCATTAGAGATGAAAGGATGAGAAAATTATTTGGATTAAGGGGTTGTCATTTTTTGGAGGTAATATAGCATATGGTATAGGTATAACTATGATTTATTTTTTTAGGGGAAAATAAGTTTGAGTTATTTTGAAATCGAGGCATGGTTTCAAAGGAATGAATGATTCAGTTCCTTCCCCTGTTGATTTTTATGCTCCTTTGGGAACATGGTGAGAGTGTTGGAAGATTATCATGATTCATAATGACATTGGTTTTTGGGTCATTATGTAGTGGGTAGTGATGTGGATAAAATTTCCAATTTTATAGAGAATCATGAAGGGTTAGTTTTTATAGATGAGGTTGACATGCAATGGGATAGTGGTTGGAGGTTTAGGAACATGATATTGGGATTGATTAAGTACAACTCAGAGAACCATGCGACATAATTTGTGAAAATATGGTATTTCATCATACACTCATCTATTTAGATTAAATTTGAATAATACATTTTTTTAAATGATGACCACATTTAAAATATGGACATGTTAATAGCTGTATGAAAACTATGGACAGATGGTTTGAAAAAATTCATGCGGGTTTTGTAACAATAACATTTGATGTAAATTAGAGATGATGAATCTATAATGAATTTGAATCCATGTATCTTGTGGTTTAAGGGGTTGAATATGGTTAGTGTGGCTCAATAGGAGAATGAGGATTAACAAAATGAATCATTTTTTTAGGTTTTTCTTGGAGAGTAGTATAAGTAAATCCATTCAGTGAGGAGGGAACAATAGTCTGGTAGAGGGTGGGACCCTCATTATGGATCAATTTTATGGGATTTCATGGATGTAATTCCCCTGAGTTGGGGATAGTAGGTTTTGATGTTTCATGTTTTCTCTAAGGTGTGGGAGGCATTTCTTTTATACAAGTTATGAATGAACCTCATTTTTAAGGGTAATCGATTTATAGTGAGACCAGTCACTAGGTGAATGATATAGAATATAGATTCTAATGAGTGGGTGAATCTGATTTATCTAGTACTATGACAAATAATTTATATGGGATTAATATTTGGTTAGAATAGTGTTCATTCATTGCCATCGAGATCAATATTAATTTGATGTGATCCGAGCATGAGTCAGATTAGTGGTGGGTCTGTTCTTCGAGCGAGTACATGAAGACTTTTTTGGTTTGTCAAGGACCAGACCACATAATTATACTAGAATGTTTATTCCAAAATTGGTGCATGTTTTGTAAAATATCATTGTTATTTTATGTATTAGTAAATATAGATATGGGGAGTTGATTTCACATCTGTCTAACTCCCTTAGTCATTTCAATATTTCTTGTTTAGAATAAATTTAATTTTTTTCATGGCATTCTATATATGAAACACCATGTTAAGAATACACTACATGAAAAACAGAGATTATATTTATTTTCAAGAAAACTTATTCCTAAATTTATGTACATGGATCCCACAATTTAGTTTTCAATACACATAATAAGGAACTTTTTGGTGTCATGCATCACACCCAAAACCGAGTTTTATCGTATACTATAAATATTATGACGTAAAATGGAAATTACCTCCAAGATATTAAGTTATAATTTATAAATATTATTAACTAACACATGAAAATATATTTTTTACACAAAAAAATTGAATTAATTGTTTATCCAAAAATTAGAAATGAAAACAAAATCCAATTGAATCTAAATGAAAATGTTTTTATAAAAAACTATATTTATGTGCCAAAGGTATTTATTCTTAATAAATTAAATTAATCACTATAATAAGATTATATTAATTAATAATATATATATATTATAAATATTAAATCAATTATTTTTTAAATCCATGCAATGGGGTTTATAAGCACATGATAAGAACAAATCCAATATTTTGCATAAAAACCTAATTTTCTTAATTGCAGTTTTAGGGCCTTTTAATGGTGCACCTACATTATTAATAAGAATTGGAAATTTTATAAATTTTTTATAAAAAAATAAAATTATATTTCTAATTTTTGATGTAAAAATATTCTTAGGGTGAAATTTCGTTATTATTCTTTGATGTTTCAATTAAAGGTTAATAGCAAAAGAAACTGGATTTTAAAAGAAAAATGATTTTTCACCTGAACAATTTATATTTATGAATTATTCATTGAATCAATTTTAAATCCAAACTATATCCATTTTAAATAAAGTAATAATATATATTTTAATTGAATAATTTTTATTTTTAATTTATTTATAAAAACTTATTGACCTTTTGGACATTTTCAATTAACAAACCTACTTTCTAGCCCAGTCCGCGGGGTTAATTTTAAATTAATTTCTTACAATTATTTTATTTTAAATTGAAAATATGGATTCAATATTTGGAATAATCATAATTTATAATTTCTATTATTTTCAACTTATTTCCTTACCAAAAAAGTTGCATGGAATAAATTAATATTAATTACAATGATTAAGGTAAAATTAAGCTTACCAATGGAGTAATCGTTAAAATTATGGGGAAAATGATAATGAAACTTGTAAAAAACCCATTTGATTGAAATATTTCGACTATTTGGCCTTTTTTATTTAAATGGTTAATTATTGGTGGAAAATTATATAAGGGTGACCTCTCAATTGTGTTTACCTTTTGATATTTACAAGAATGCCACTTCTCCTACAATATAAAAGAGAACTCACCCCATCACTTATTCACACCTCCCAATCTAATTGGATAGTAAAAAACACAAATAAAAACTCATAACACAACTAACCTAATCCTATATGAATCAGTTTTTAATAAATAAATCCAATAAAGTATTTTGGTGAAAACCGAAAGGTGTTTCCTAAAAATGATGTAACGTTCTTCAATGAGCACTCCAATTTTATTTCTTTCACCCCCAATTTCATTATTTTATTATAATGTTTAAATAATAACCATATTATCATTAATATAAAGAGTTTTTTTATTCTATGGCTATGAACTACACCATCACAGACTTCCCTCAAATTGTATACACAATTATCATTCATGTGTACGGAAGACTACTATCTCAAAAACCGATGTTTTATTTACTTCCATTAAAACAATTAGTGAGGGGAATAATTATGTATTTATATTTTATATATGATATAATCGTATTTATAATGATATTATATTTATATAATTCTTACATAACACATAACTTCATGTATTTCTTATTTTGGGAATACGATAACATTGTGTGTGGACCTGTGGACTTCCAAGTCCTCAGAGCTATGTGATTCGATCACCATTTGTATGCAATGTATTATGGATAAGATAAATAAATTATTTCTATATATAATTATAAAATTATATTAGAATTATTTTATAAATATATATCATTTAATTTAATTTCTATTAATATGGACAGAAAATGGAAGTTCATTCATTCGTACGAACGACATACCATCTCCATTAAAGGTGCATTTCATCTTGTTTAAATTTTTTTTTGAATTAATTTTGATACACATATTCTGAACATATATTATTTTTATATCATGGATTGCGTTTTTGATTTGATGGAATCATCTTATAGGTAATAATAAAAAAATAACAATTCAAAACATCTTTAAAAACAGGGCAATTAACATGTTAAATCATGAAAATAATGAATGATTATTAATGATTGTGTAATAATATAATTTTAGAGGATTATATATGATATCATAAATATTAATATGGTTCTGGTATAATTTAATAGCATGCATATAAAAATTATATAGGAGGTTAAAGGATTCTAACAAAAAATTTAAGCATTAAGAATGTGATTCTCTGTCAATTTAATTTCATTGAGACATATTGTAATATTGTGAACGCAGTTTTTTATATGGTTTATATTATTCCCATTAATATTAAATATAATCAATAATTAATTATTCATGTTATTTAGAGTTTCAATTTGAATTGTTTCATCTAAGTTTACTTGAACATAATGTCACCATTTGGTAATGAAATTTCATAAATCAATTCATTTTCATTGGGTTATATTCATCATCATGATTATTATATATTTTAAAAATAAGTAGTACAAAAATCTGGAAAAAACAAGAGAAAACATGAGAAAATACGATGAAAACAACAAATCAAGCTTTGGGTGGCCTAATGTAATGAAACCCAAGTTGATCTTGTCGCATAAGATTATCCCCTTCCTGAGTCAAGAGCTGGATTCTTGGGAAACGTGTGTTGTTGGGGCCTTGATACTCCACCATCACGGCTGAAAGATGTTATGCCAACCAATTACCTTCACACTACCTATGGATAATAGTTATGTAAAACCTTTAATTTTATCCTCCTCTCGTTATTCAATATATTTTTCATGTAATATTACCATTTTTCAATCTTTTGTACTTAAAGTGTTTTAGAAAATGTTTTACGGAAACTTATATTGTTTTAACCCTTTAGTCAGAATTCTATTATATTTGCACAATATGTTTTCCAAAAATGTTCTCAAAAATTATTTTATTTATCCTTTTAAAATTGATTTATTAAAATAAATTATTACACATTTCCCTTTTTGAAAATTATATTCAATTAAATGTACATATCTCTTCTGAATAAGGAACATTTACTATAATTTTACAGAGAAAAATAAATGTTCCAGTTACCATGATTGAAATGTACAGATTTTCCCACCATTTTCTCTTTGAAGATTACTTTTAATTTTTATATGGTGATTTTTTTTAGAAATTTTTCCAAATGTTATTTTCAATGAAAATGGATTTTCAATGTGTTTTCCAAAACTAAAAGTATATCATCCTCAAGAAGATGCTTAATATAAATTTTTATTCATGAATGAAAACGACCCATTTTCATACTCTAATGTGTATATGTTGAATTTATAAATCAGTATCTTTTAATCAATAATAAGATTTGATCAGGAAAAATAGTCATGAATTAAATTTATTATTAGATATATGATGAATTATTTTGATAGGAAAGGCATTGGTGTAGCCCAGTTATAGATAGCCATTTAATGCATCGATGGTCTCGTGGTATTAGTTAGTTGGATACTCTTAGTGGGGTTTTCACCCATAATGTTTTAAACCCTATTGATAATGGTCGTGAGGGTAAATGTTTCATTAACTAGGAAACATGGAATCCAATAATTAAGAATTAAATTAATTTATATTTAGTTATTATTATCCATGAATTTTTCACTATCAAACAATCAATGTATTCATTTCATTATCTGTTTATTGAAAGGAATAGTATTCAGTTATTTACCTTTTCATATTTATAATACTATATCATGTTATGGTAGTCCTGTTATTAATAAAATGGAATTTTTTAGTAATTTAAATACTATATTTTTTTGTAATCCCTTCTTATTTTATTGATAACATGACATGTTCGTTCATTTATTACCATTCGATATTGATTATGATCATTGAATCATTGTTACATAAACTGTACTTAACCCTTACTGAGTATTTGAGATCACACTTATTTGATTATATTCCACAAGATTCCATGAATTATACTAAAATATTTAAACAAGGATACAAGAGAGGTAATAATGTTATCATAAAAAAATTATGTTCTAATTTGTGCATTCAAAATGTATTGTTAGACTCGTGTATGAATTTAGTTTAATAATAATATTGAACTCATTAGTCCTTTGAGATTTTATTCCTTGTAATCATGAAAATGTAATGGAAACATGCAAAAAATTCTAGCTTATGGGTGTAGGGTGCTACAATTGGTATCAATGTATTTCTCGTAGCAACCATGACAACTAGATTTAATAAAACACAGAATAGGGAACATGACCCCAATAGAGAATTTGAAGATTATAATAAAATCACATACGCATTTATTAACAATAAATTTATGGATACCATCATAGTATTAGGAGATTAATATTGATCATAATTTAAAAAACATAAATAAATATTTTTTAGGTTTTTTGTAGTGTGATTCAACCAATATCAATTTTAATTTAGAGAAAATTTTGGAAAGTATATTTTTTAGTGGAAAAATTATTTTAGAAAAAATAAATTTACATTTTATAGAAATATTTTTAAATTAATATATTACCATTATGATTAATATGATCATCAATGACATTGTAATAATAGTAAAATAACATTATTAGACCTTGTGAAAAAGTAGTTTGTATAGAAAAATATTGAGAAAAAGATTTTTAATGAATAAATTTAAAGTAGTTCCATCATATTTTTGTAATTTTATAGGAATTATATTCATATAGGTCAGAAAAACTACATCCTGCATGTAGGGTGACAACTTTTTGCATTTGTAAATGCGGGAGGGCATGAACCGATGACCGAAGAATGATAATGGTTTCTCACCTACCACTTTCTTTGGTGATATCCTAGTTAATATTACATTTTTTTAGTTAGAAAATTTCATGAATAAATATTAATGATTAACCAATAGTATTATATATTTGCTTATAGATTAATATCTTAACAAATAATTGTTCTGGAAAATAGTTAGATAAAAATTTGAAGACTTTTTTAGAGAAATTATAATCCTTTAAGAGAAATTTTTGTTCTTTGGCCATATAAATTCATTTTTTTGTATTCATTTATCAGAGTAAGGGGTAAAATTTTTATTGAATCACAAAAAAGGATTAAATTGGGTATATTTCATTATATTCATAGGCATTAAAATAATTACTAAACATTTGGAAAATGATCAAAAAAATGTTATCATAATACCTTATTTATTTAAACTGATTTCCATTTAAAAAATCATAGATTTATGGGTTTGAGTCCCAGAAAAGTCCATTTATCATTCACATCTATTTGATAAATGACATCAATAACTCCCTAAAAATATATATTCATTTACTATAACTCCGTATTTTTTACTTTCCACTAATTTTCTCCTATATAGAAACCAATATTTATTTTATTCCATTTGACCATTGTACTTATCATTATCTCTTATTAAGAGGAGATTTTATTAACTCTTTTAAAACAAGGGGATTTAAAAAATGGTATTTACATGTACTAAATCCTTGATTAATGATATTAATTATTAACTATGAGGGAACAATGTATTTAAGCTGGGGTGAATGTAACACCCCAAGACATTACAACATTTTACTTTTTGGAAATACTTAGTTTTGTTCCCAGATTGGTTTACACGAAAAACCATGGTAAGATTTTTATACAAACAACATTGAGTAAATCTAGTGTTACAATCAACATTATTCTTATATTTCTCTACATGAATCCACAAATTGTACTTGTGTTACATGAAACAATGACTTTATTTGATGACTTGTGTAACAAAAAAACCACATTTTACAATATACTATAAATATTATTATTTAAAATTACATTTAATTATTATATGTTAGGTTATAAGTTATAATTTTGATATATAGTTTTGTGTCTACACTTATTTTATGTGTATTTATTATTAACACATATAATATATTCATTAGTTGATTTTCACGTCGACGTTATGATCTTTTCAAGGGTTTAATTAATAATCCCAAATTCTTCCAGATTGTTTACACATGAATTTTTATTCTAGAAATTTACTCTACCATTTTTCAATAAACCCTTTCATTTTATTCTCATAATATTAATAATAATATTTTTCAAGTAATAGTTTCATTTACCCACTCTATGGAACAGAAAAAGTTTTATGAAAAACAGAGTTCATTTCTCTCTTAGGTCGAAAATGAATTTTCATTCAGAATCATGTATTCTTTTAAAATGATATTTTATATTTAAAAAAGATATTTTTTTAAAATTTTCAATGAGATTTTTTAAATATATTTACCCAATTTTTTCCTTTTAATTTTTTTAAAATGAATCTTCTCATTACCGTCCATTCAAAGAAATTTTCCTACATTTTTACATTGAAAATGTAATATTCTTATTACCTTGTGCGGTATGTAAAGATTTAAACATCCTTATTTATTTTATTTTCATGTTTATAAGGATATTTTTTTTAAATAAAATTATATTCTAATACATTTTAAATGAAAAAAGATTTTTAGAATGGTTTTCCAAATGAAAATGATATTCTCCCCAAGAATGTTCATAAAATAACATTTTATTCATTAATGACAATAACACTTATCCAAAGGGTATATGTTGTATTGATAACATCCTTATTCATTATATTTGTGTATTTCTATTATTTTTAAGTAGTATAATATTGAAATTCAATTCCTTGAATCTTTTTTGTCATTATTAATTTTTCCTTGAATTCTTCGTCTTCCGATTATCACTAAACAAAAAATTTAACCTTAATATCCCTATCATTTATCATGGATATAGTTATTAACTAAATCATTATCCATCTTTAGATATGGTTAATACTTGTTTGTTATTTTATTTTCTATATAAATATTGACAAATATGTATCATTTACTCGATAATTAATTTTTGTAAGGCACATTGTTCATGAATTAAATTGATTATTCGATATATAAGGAATATTTTGGACAAGTACAACATGTGTGGGGACTGGTTATAGATATCCCATTCAGTCATTAGTAGTCTCATGGGATGAGTATTTTTTCTAGACATATTGGGGTTTTCACCTTGTATGTTTTAATCTGTCTTATGAAATGTCTTGATGGTAAAGGTAGCATGTACATAGGAAACACAAAAACTAATAAATAACAAATTATTTCATTCATATTAAGTTATTATTATCCATGATAGTTTTGCTATGATAAAATAAATGGATGAATTTAATTGTTATTTCATTGAATGGCATGGTTTTCAATTATTTAACTTTTTATATCGATTATTCCTTATCAACTTGTGATAGTAATGTTATTGATTAACTATCATGTGTTTTTAGTTACTTCGCTTAAAATATTGTTATGCACCACTTTCATAGTTTATTTATTATATGTAATGTGTGTTTATTTATTAATTGACCACATATATTTTTATCATTAATTAAATATTACAGCTACTGTACAAAATGCCCACTAAGAATTTGAGCACTCCCTTATTTTGTTTCCATTCCACTGGATTCAATGATGTTTACTAAGAAATATATTCAAGGATATTCTTGGGGAATAATGTCATTCTCAAGAGAAAAAAAATTATTTCATTTTTTTATTTAAAATGTATATAACAAGTTTACCAAGACTAATAATCTAATTAGTCCTTTATGATTTGTTTTATTATAATCATGCCAATGTAATGGTAGAAACATTGACTCACTGATTTTGGGGCCATGGTACTATAGTGGGAACTACGTCTAAGAATTTTAAAATAAAGTTTAACTTATTATTTATTGGTTCATGGAAATTTAAACTATCGTAAGAAGGACATTTGATCACTAGGACTCATTTTCAGTGGGTGATTTCGATGGTGGGGTGCACCGTGGCATGGAATGAACCCCTTAAAAGCTGATTCGTATGGTTGGAGAAAAAATTATTTATATGACAGGTTTTATAATTGAATTGTGGCTTACTAGGTTAGATGATAATAGGAAGTATAATCTATGCGGTTTAGTAGTCATAGTGAATTATGTTTATATTGTTTAAATGGATTGTGCCTTAGTTTTGCTAAAGTGTAACGTATGATCATTTGGTGTTCTGTGATTAAACGTAGTTAATTGAGAATTAATAGAAAGAAATGGTTTTAGGGAATTCATGGTTGAATGTTTTATGAGACCCCTCACAAATGATAATTTTTAGTATTGGGTGGTTTTAAAACCCCTTACCTTTTCAGGGTGTAAAATTCTAGGGGTAATTTCAAATTTTTCAATTTTTATATATATTCATTTTGAAAACTAAAATCTAAAATTATAATATGATATTTTATAGGTATTAAAATTAAATTATTTGTTATTTATTAGATACCTATAGGTGTGATGTATTCTTAGGAGGTATTCAAACAAGGGTTGTCTGTATGGGCTCTAAAAATACTACAGCTACTATACATTCATGATATGAAGTGTGTTGAAACTGTAAATGGATTTATGGGGGTGTTTTAGATAATGAAATATGTTTTGGACAAGTGAAAGGGACATTGTCTAAAATTTTATGGAATAAATGTCATTTTATCTTCATGAATGTGTGCTAAGAGTTTTTTAGTTTGTAGAAAAGTAGTCTTTCCATACAATTATTCCCCTTTCCCTTTAAGAAAATTATGTATGTAGGAGGTTCCATCTTTGACTAAACTTCGTCCTCTTACTTCCCACTAATTTTCCCATTGGTTTTGGGTGACTTCATGGTATTTTACATATTTTTTTAATGATGATTCTCCCTTTTTATATTTATATTTTATTTTATCTAGACCATCTATGATTTCATTGTGGTTTTTTCTTATGGATTCATATTGACTCCACTGTGGAATAATAGAATTTAACATTTTATGGTGATTTTTCTAGACCTATGTATATGGAATCCCAATATTACTTATTTCTTCCATCATACACTTCTAGGTTTTAGTTATGTCTGTGGTTGTAATTTTATTCAGTCTAAGACAAAATTAAATTAAATTAGTTAAAGTTTTGGTTCCAAATATTAGGTAGTGTTCTAGAGGTGATGTTGGAACACCATTTCATAACATCTATGTTTATTTTGTTATGATTTAAGTAGAATTTGTTCTCACTATATTCTTTTTCATCAATATGACTATTTGGGTTAATTATGAAATTAATAATTTTTTAATTAATTTAATGGGATTTCATAGACAATTTTTTGGTTCACATCGAGAGTAGACAACTCCCACCAGTAAATGGTTTTGGGGAACTATTGTGGCTGAGTGAGATTGACAGATTCATGTCCATTTAAATTAATTTCACTACTGGAAAAGTAACCTATACCAACAGTTTGGAAATGTTGGTATAGGCCTCCAAACCATTGGTATAGCCAATACCAATGGTTTGGAGAACCGTTGCCAAGTAATCCATTGGGATAGGTCTATACCAACGGTTTTGATAACCGTTGTTATAAGAAATATGAAAATATATCCCAACGGTTCCATCACACCGTTGGTATATGTATTTCATAAAGAAACTTTCAGTGGGGATTGATCCTAGGACCTCTACTTTATAATTACACGACCTAACCACTAACCTAACATGACTTTTTTGAACATAATTTCAAAAATATATATATATGTATTATAATAATTATTTTCAATTTTGATTTATAATAATGTTCTCGGTAAGAAGATCCGAAAAAAAATCAAAGAGCCTATACCAACGGTTTTGACAACCATTGGTATAGGTCCTTCAATTATGGGAGCAAAGTTTGTATATGGGGGACCTTTCCCAACAGTTTGGACAAACTGTTGGGATAGATACCCACACTATCCCAATGGTTTGGCCAAACTGTTGGGAAATTGGCCTCAAAGTATACTTTTCCCAACGGTTTTTCCAAACCGTTGGGAAAGCCATACCCTTCCCCAACAGTTTTTCCAAACTATTGGGGAAGTGGCCTCAAAGTATACTTTTCCCAACGGTTTGGCCAAACTGTTGGGAATGCCATACCCTTTCCCAATGGTTTTGGAAAACTGTTGGGAAAAGTGGACACAAAGTGGACTTTTACCAATGGTTTGGCCAAACCATTGGGAAAGCTATACCCTTTCCCAATGGTTTTGGAAAACCATTTGGAAAAGTGACCTCAAAGTTGGATTTCCCAACGATTTGGCCAAACCGTTGGGAAAGGGGACCTATACCAACAGTTTTTACAAACTGTTGGTATATAAGTGTTAGGAAAGGTCTGATTTTCAGTAGTGTTTATAAATTATTCATATATTATTAAAAAATTGGATAAAAAATTATTAATTTTTTGTGAATGATTTTTTTTGATATTATGGCTCAGTAATGTTATCAGAATATTGATATGATATTGGTGATGTCTTGGCGAGCATAGTTGAGTGCACTTTTTGAAATGGAGTGGCTTCTTCAATGGGGTATATTATCTGTTGAGCATAGTGATCATGTATTTTATTTCATTTATATATGTTTTACATGGGGTATATGGTATCTCTAGTGAGGGATATTGACCCCTTTAATTTAATGTAAATTGATCAATTAAAAATTAAATGGTTATTTAAAAAATGGATAAATTTCCATGTCAATGATAATCCTTTTGACATAGCTTGATTCCTTGACCACCTATGGATAAGGGTGTGTTATAAATCTATGACAAGTGGAATGTGTGGACCCTATGGTGTGTGAAATAAATAAATTTAAATGGATAAGATTTATCAACCCTTTCATGGGATTCGTTAGATACCTCCAGGTGGTGGTATGTGACATGTCGCGATAGCTGGCTAATGGATTGGATTTGTGGGGTCCTTCGGATACCATAAAGTTTTCAAGACAATTACGTGAATGTGGATTGATCACCCCTCCCCCATTGATTCATGATCACCTAGATGAGCATACCTTTTAGAATCCAAATAACGATTATGGTGTGAGGACAGACCAAGGTTGAATTGGTAAGAGAATGAGATTGAATCAATATCACTTATGAGATTTTACTACGAGACCAGTGAGGCTCCAATGAGACTTTAACTATTCTAAGGTATGTGTTTTACTATGAGTGATGGGTGTCTACTCAAGTGATGATAATAAAATAGTAGATCCCATGTGGGTGTATTTGATGTGATGAAACATAGGGGACCCTAATTATGTATTAACTATATAGAGGGTACACATGGGAATTAACATGTGATTATTAATGGTGTTATCTTATAACCTGATTCAATAATGATCTTTATGTTGATGATTACCTATGGTCATCTATAGAGGAATTGATAGTAATTCATAATATGATTGATTTTTAGGGGTAATTGCTAAAGGAATACGACCAGATTCCCAAATATATGGGATTCCTTGGAGATTAACCTTTGATATGGTGATGTTGTTTTATGTTTATCGGATTTACTTGTATTAAATTATTGGGATTGACAATACGACTGATGAATATAATTTTTGGAGTCTTCCCCCTAGGAATTGGGTATCTTTCTATAATATTGTTAGTTGTATTCCTGGAATGAGAATCCCCTAGGAATCAAAATTAGATTGGATTCCAAGGTCCTTAGGATCTATTATTTGAGGATTATGTATATTTCCGAGGGGTACCCCCTATAAATTGGATTGGATATTGATGATATTATTGTATTTCCTAGGTTCACCCCTAGGAATCAGTGATAATGCATGATATTATTATATTTACTAAGGACACCACCTAAAAATTGAATATATGCTTGATATTATAGATCTCCCCGGATTACCTCTTAGGAATAAGCTTCATGAAAAATTTTTATTAGATCACCTATGATTACTTCTTATAGACTGGTGAATATGATTGATACTATTATATTACCTAGGGTCACCTTCTTGGAATCAATGATGTTTCCTGATATTATGTTCGATTCCATTGGATGATTCCAAGGATAAATAATTCATGAAAAAACCAATATTTTTATTGGTCCATGTATTGATTGGAATGACAATGATTCATACAGATAGATAGTTTGGAAATGGCCAAATATGATTTGTGTTAATTCTGGCATAACTTTAGATCATGAGGATAGATATTTTTGTCTGTATACACTCAAAAAATTTATTTATTTATTTTTTTGAGTATGTCACATGTATAATCCATAAATTTACTTGTCATATATGTCACCATGTTTGTGATTCGCTATTGAGTTTTACCCACACCCTTATTGGGTATCAATTGAACTATGTTACTTGAGAAGATTTCACTTGTTATAAGATCAGGCAGGGCATGGACCTTGAGTTACATGATAGTGAATTCTAGCATGTATAGGCTGGTTAGTGAGACGAGACGAGGCTCAAAAGTTTAACATGAATTCTTTTTCATGTATCATATTCATTTAATCATTTTTAATAGGTGTTCAGACTAGTGGGTGGATAATGACTATGTATGATAGTCTTCCAACAATAATTAATATATTATTGATTTCAGTTATTTTAATCTATGTATCTGGATGTGTACTATTCGTGGATGTCATTTGGTGATAGTATTTTATATTTGTAACTCTAATATATATATAAATACTCCCCATGGTACTATATTTGTTTCTTCCTACTAGTTGGAAACCTTTGGAAAATGATGGAGGTGCACCCAATGTAACATTGTGACTCATCCAGCCCGACCACTGGCCAGGGATCCTGACACAGGGTAGGATGTGAAAACTATTCAATGACATTGATTCTTTTGTTTGATACTCTAATTTAATATTATAGTAATTCTATTTAATAAAAATTATGAAATTAATGTTTCTATTCTTATAAATCATAATGAAAATGTAGACGATGAGACCACATCGTAGGGAATTTTGAGTGGTAATTTTGGATATTTTCTATGATTTATGTTGTGGATATAATGATAGTTCTAAAATAAGAACATGAAAATGAACATGATTTAGGAAAATCTATGGTAAAAAATAATGTTTTCAAAATATTTAGATAGTAATAACTATTCCATAGTGAGGGTAGTGGTTTATTGAAAATATAGGTGTCTTGATGTTTTATATGCCTGAAGTTTGTCTATATAAACATCATTTGTACGAGGGTCATGATAAATAAAAATGGAATGGATATATATAAAGTTAATACATAACACATGTAAAAGTCATTTGTTATATAGATAAATACTTTCAGTCGGCCCTAACATTCTTTATGTGGTATCTTGATGACTGCATGGTAAGTAAAGATTAGAAAGATTAGTATTTTGTACATGATGTCGATACACATGGTAAATAATAATGGTTGAGATTTTAAACATATTGCTTATTGGATATATATGTGTGGTTTATTTAATGATTTATTTTATTATAAGGAATGGTTGATTTAGTATAATTGATTTAATCTCTATATGCAGTTGAAAGGCATGGCCAAATCAAATGGTTGATGAAGAAGAAAATAATTTTTTGATAGAGTATGTCAAGTGAAAAATGTGACTATGCTGTAGTGAAATACCTATGTGTTTTATGAATACCATTTTGGGTTATCTGAGTATGATGTATTTATAACAGAATAAAAATGGATAGAGAATGAAGATAATGTCATATTAATGATCGTGGGAAGAATCATGTCTTCTAAATAGTCACATTATGATCTCCATACTATATAAAACATCATGGTTTTGGATGTTTATGCACAAATAAAGATATTTAAAAATATAAATTTGGATTTTTTTTGTTAATTTTATTTAAGATGAAGTCCATGTTATTTGACATAACCTGAATGTAATTTTTATTAAGTCTTATGGATAATTCAATGGAGTATATTGACTCAAATATTTTGATTTAGAAAATACATTTTAGTAACATGAATTTCAAGAGTAATATAAATTTAATATTATATATTTCATTTTACATTGAATATATATTCCATGAGTAATGATGCATCATTTGTAGAGTGTGAGTTCGATGGTAACAACAACAAATTCAAAAAGATGAGGGAAAAAAGGGATGTTAGAAATATGATATGGAATATGTTGCACACCTTGAAATACTGAAGCGAGAGAGAGAGTGAGAACCATTTATTCATTACATGTATTTATCTTAGAAAATAAATCATAATATGAAATGGAATAAGAAGATGAGTAGATAGTGTGTGGAATTAATCAATTGATCATAAATAAGACTAACCTTTAATAATTCAATCATATTTTTTCCGCATAATAAATAATTTTGATGAAAACCAAGTGATACCATTTGATTTCATAAGGATATGAATAAGGCAATTCCATATAATCCTAGAGGGACTCTGTCTAATACAAGTGATCATTCATCATGGAATTTCATGTACATTATCTTCTATAATGGGACAATAATCCCAAAAATTTTGTGCACTTTTTTGTTACTAGGACAACATGTTCAAGGTAGTAGACTTTCTCATGATTAATTTGATAACTAGAAGAATGGTATGCATCTGGGATAATAACCATGATTTACATGGGATTTATTCATCCACATGGGGGAAAATTTTGTTAACAAACCTTAAGGTTCTCTTTTACTAAATTATGTTGTTATGTCTTCATATCATCTAAGATAGAGAAAGTGAATGGGATATCATCTCATAGACTAACTGAAGATATGATAAAAGGATAAAGATAAAATAGGAATAAATGTACATGAACACCAATTTCACCCCTATTAGTGTTCAAAACATCCATATGTGATTCTTACAATTGGTATTAGAGCCAGTAAAACTTCTATTGGTTTCTGTAGATTGAATTTTCATATAACGAAATGAGATTATTTTTAAAAAATATTTGATGATAAAATATTATAAATCTTTTGAATATTATCAATGAAACCATGGAAGATATGTGTACCTTTTCACTGAAGAGAAAGAAGAAATCAAAGTAAAAAAAGTCAAGAAGGCCCTCCCATATGAATGAAGAGAATATTGAGTTCCTTCTTATTAAATATTATCAAAGAAGATATTAACATAATATTTATGTTGATAATATATCATTAAGGGGAAAAACAGAAGGAAGTCCATTCCTCTATTGTAGAGAGGATTATAAATCAGTTTCAACATATAGAAATCCAAATAAGGTAAAATCAGTCAATGAATAATAATATTTAGTGCTTGAATATACCATTATGGATTTGAATAAATTTCTTTCCTCATATAGTTTAACATATCTACATGATGATGTGGTACACAAAATCTATTCAAAAAATTATCATACAAAATATCTACATTCTAGTGGGGAAGATACTAATTTAAAGGGTTCACATGATGAGTCAATTATTCCTCTAAATGATAACAATTATAACAACCAAATACAAATCATGTCATATATTTCTATAATTTTTGGGATTATGTGAGAAGTAATCACACACTACGAGGAGAAGCTTAACTATGAGAATAAGTATTAATAATAATGGGTATAAGTATGTGATATGATCATCAAAAAAGTTAGTTTCAAAAGAAAAATTAATATAGAGTTTTAGGAATAATGCTCCATAATTTAAGATGAGTGGATTAAAATAGTCATGTTGAAGAAGGATTCCAACAAAATAATGAAGAAAGAATACATGAAACCAAATAATTTGTTTTGATAAAAGTTAACAAAATGAGTCTAATTCCAAGAGGATTATAGAGATTAATCATACTCTATAATAAAATAGACAAATTAATGATGGTCAAATTGAATAGATATGAATAGATTCTAATAAAAACTAAAATTATTAGAATAGAAGAGAATCGTCCTCAATATGAAATTCATGGACATTGAAATAAAATAAAACAATAGGTAATATATTCATGAGATATATTCCAAAAAATGTGAAAATAAATATACATCCACATAAAATAATAATGAGTAATATTATTCTGAAATACATCTATCTAGTGTAAATAACATCCATATATTATTTAATAATCAATATGAAGACACCCCAAAACAAAAGGTACATTCCTATTATAAAAACAAAATTTTAGCCAAATTTTTTTTCATGTGAAGTAATAGTTTGAAACCTATATATATATATATATATATTTGACAGATGAAAAAATATTTAGATCCCATAAAAACATAAATGGTAATTGGAAGCACTTGTATGAGGAATTTTGACACCAAACAAACCCAGTTGGATAATGATAAATCCCAAAAACCAACATGCATGACATTTTTGTTAAATTTTATCTCAAATTAAAATATCAAGGTATATATATTATATTTAGTGTTGATATAATTTCTAGAAATGGATGTGGAATGAAGGATTAATTTTTAAACCTATGGAAGATGAGGATGTACTGTAGTGGGAGAGCATGTTTGATAAGATACAATAACAAAAAAACTATGATGATGAATTTATATACAATATATTGATATGATATTCTTATATAACATTAAAATTTTTACAATGGGAGTTTTTAAAATAAAGAGGCATTCATGTATAAATAATTCAACAATGCAATTAATGTATTTGAAGGGAAGACAACATAATCCATATATTGGAGAGAATTATATAATTGCAAAAAATCGTGAGATGAATAATGAAAAATCATTCATATGAATCATATGGTGAAGGCTAGGTAGTTATCTTAGGTGAAAGTAAGAAGAAAAAAATATAATACAATATAACCATGAATATAATGATGTGTTCTATAAAAATGTGTAGAAATTTTTATTTTATAAAAGAAGTGTTCATATCATGTACACTACTAAATAATCAAGAAATATGATATATTATTTAATGAAAATTAAATATATTGGATGAAATTTTTTGGAACGGAATAAAATGACTAACGTGGTAAAATAACACTTGATTATCCATATAAAAAACCTATGAAGGATGTGTATATTTAGAAATGATTTTTTGTAATCTGGTAGTTAATATAGAGTAAGAATGAGAAATAAAATCCTAATAAAAGTAAATATCCAGGTGGAAACAGAAAATTTCATTTGAATAAGAAATATAATTTCAAGAGAGGCTGTAAAAAACAAAAAACACAATTATTTAATAGGTTCTATGTGAGTGGTGTGAGTGAAATGGAAATAATTCAAAATAATGTCTCAAGATATTTCCTTATTAATAAGAAATCATAAAATTCATGAATAAATTTCAATGTTATTCATGTTCCTTGATGGATCATAATAAAAATTAGATCTTATACCTAGAATGGAGAAAGGATCCCATACTACGCAGAGTATAATAATAATTTAAGAAAAATTATAAAATTGTGAAGTGTTTATTTAGAAATAGAGATAAATTGAAAGGGGAAAACTAGTTGAGAAGAATTTAATAATCTAACTATTCACAATGATCAACAACTTGGTCCAACATATTCCATAAAGTATTTCTACTATATTTTTATTCTAACCATATAGGTATGTGAAGGTTATTATAGTTCTTAAATGGTGATATAATGAAATGATATAATATGGAATAAATATTCCAAATCTAATGAATTTACCATTTGGTATGATTCAATTTTTATAATATAAAAATTATATTATGAAAAATTACACCTTGACAAAGTATAAATTAATATCATCCCCTAAGGGGGAGTCTATCTTGATATGTTTCAAAAGTTTACAATTAACACACTTAATAATTTTGAAATGTTTGTATGCATTTATCCATAAAAAGGATATGTATACCTACTATCTTATCATTGTTTTTATAGAATTAAAATAATTTTTTTAAATAAGAGGTTTCTATTAGATCAATGATAATAAAATAAAAAATCCTTAACATTTATAGTGATGTTTTAAATGAAAACCTAATGTATACACATGATTTTTTTAAATATATGTGTTTTTTGAGTGTTGAAAATATAGGATGAAAATAATTTAGAATATTTGCAAAATTGATATCAACAATATATATCAACCTTGATATATTAAAACATCCCATGAGGAATATAATTCAAAAATACAATATCTAGTTGCATTTTAAATTAAAAAAGTGATAAATTTTTTGTATAATTCAAAAACTATTATTTCTGACACTGAGTAGGGAACACATAAAATTTGAGTTAGATGATTTATAAGGAATTTCATATGTATGAACAGGTACCATCCTCTTAGATTTACTTTTAATTTTTCATCTAAAATTATTATATAAGAAAAATATAAAAAATAATAGAAGAGTATATAAGAAAAGTTTACTAATTTGTTATCATATTAACATATTTCATTATAGAAAGAGATATTGATAGCATTTACAAAGGGGGATATCATTGAGCCCACTTTTTATTGTGTTATTTCTTTAATATGGAAGAAAATATTTTTAATTACAATATATTTAAGATTTATTTTATGGTTTTTGTTTTGGATGTTTTTAATCAAGAATGATTGAAAATGTGTAGTATTATGACTTCTAACTATTTTTATAAGAAGCATTGAATTACTTTTATGAGGCTGAAAATATGAGGAGAAATAATGAAATCCTTGATCATTGTCACTTTTATACAATATATAGCTTCTAAAAATTAAATATTCATGTATTTAAGTAAATGCATCACCCCGGGAGTTTACAAAAAATTATTTTAGATTTTTTTGATAGTTTTGCAACACAAATAACACATTTTTTTAGACAAAATCATACCTACTCACATTTTGAATAGTAAATAAAATTATAACACTTTTAGAGAGTTAATATAGTAAATTTATATGTCATATATATCCAAAATAATATCTTTACAACAATCTAATATATTTTATACAAGCATACGATAAGAAAAAATCGAATATTACACGTAAATTGCTATATTTTTATTAGAAGTATGTTTGAAACCGTATGATGAAAACCCCCTTTCAAATCCTAATTTTTACCATTTTATATATTGAGAATATAAAAATAAACTTATTATTTGCAATAAGACCATAAATAAATCATTGGGTGATGTTTTGGTATTTTTCTATGATGTTTCATTTTTTAATGCAATGTAAAAAGTAATGAGTTCTAATTCAAAAAATATTTTTCATCTATTTTATTTATAAGGATAAAATATATTTAAAATTGATTTTAAATTTTAATTAGATCATATTTCTATCAATTAATCTAATTTAGGTTTTCAGAATCAATTTCACATTGAAGACGACTATAAATACAAAGAAAACGTTTGGACGTTTTGACATTAAAAAAATGAATTATCATCCCATCTACAAGAATAAATTTAAATTAATTTATGTCAATTATGAGATTGGAGTTTGGAAAAATGGATTCCATATTTCAAATCATAATAATATTTAATTTCTAATGCATCAAACTTATTATTTTATCAAAATTATTATTGAATTTAATTATAATTAATTACAACGATTACGGTTAAATTATGCTTAACAAGGAACTAAACTATAACCATTTGGACCAAAATGACATAAAACATTCCAAAATTCATTTTATGGAAATATATAGACCCTAAATTACTTTTATCTACCTTATAACATTATTTATCCACATTTAACAATAATATGGGCGGGGTTCCTTTATTTTATAATATTTCATGATTGTCACTCCTCCGCCATTATAAAAGGCCTCATTTCCTCCCACTTCGTCCAACCACTCAAGAAAATTATGTTTGGAAAAATTCTACCCAATTAAATATACGAAACACCTACCTTAATACATGAAGAATCCCTTTGTAATGAAATAAATACAAATAAGCATTTTGGTGAAAACTAAAAGGAGTTACCCGATTAAGAGGTAACATCCTTCCTAAAGCACTTTAATTTTTTTCCATTGCACACTCCCTCAAATATATTTATACTATAATTATATACCATCCACAGTATCATCAATATACTATGATTTTTTATGTGCATGTTTCTACATACACTTACACACACCTCCATCTAATGGTAAATTGACATATTGTTTTTTTGTACGATGAACTAATGCTCCATGAAGTGATGATTATTCGTTTATTCATTTACCACATATCATGGTGTCCATTAGGATGGACAAAAATCATATATTTTATATATTTTATATATAAAAAATCGTTATTATTTTTTAATTATTTTATAATATATACATCTATAAATTCCCTTTTTTTAAATACGATAACATTATGGATGTGTGAAGTACTGTCCCCTCAATGTGATGTGATTCATTCAAATTATACATGAAATATATTAATTATGATATCAATAAAAATATATGAAATATATAAAATAGATATGATACTATAATTATAATATACTTATGTATCATTTATATTTCATTCTTTTAATACAATAAAGAAGTAAAGGAAATGTTTATGAGGACGTACGACCCACCGTCTCCATGAGTGGACCATTTCATTTCTTATTTCCAAACATTATATATTATTATAAATACATATGTACTGATTATATATGTTAATTAAATACTGTTAAAAATTATGTAGATGATGAAACCATAGTATAATTAATTATGAAGAAAGACCACGAGACAAAAAATTGTTGAGAAAGCAAGTTAATTGACACCTGAAATAGTGAAAATAATGAATGATTGTTAACAAGAAGGTAATTAGATATTATTGGAAGATGATATTGATATTATAAAAATCATTACGGTTGTTTTATATGTTAGATACATATTTTAAATCACAATACATGATTATAGATAGCACACGACAAGAGGATGGTTAAGGTTTAGGAATTTCTTCCCAATTTACATTCCATTGAGTCATTTTATTTATTATGTACCAATTCAAATTTATTTGGTTTATATATAGAATTTTGACATATTATATAATTAATATCATTAATTTAATTATATATATGTTTCATTTAATGTCATACCATCATGGGTAATATGATTTAAATGTTTCAATGTGGTATATGACACATTGGAATGTTTAAATACTATTCTTCTTAATAATGATCTTAATGGTTATCTTTGAAATCATCAATTCCTTTTGCGATTGTTTATTTCACTTGAAATTTTCACTTTATTGCAATCATTTATAATTTTTAAATTTACATTAATATCCATATTATGATACATGGAATATTATTATTGCCTAGACCATATACAATTTTATATTCGGTGCCTACTTTGACAGTTATTTGATTACTTGGGGAATTATTGATAAATCCATATTTCTCATTCAATACAGTTATTTGATAAGGCATATTAATTATTTTCTTTATTCAATATGAAGAATGATTTTTAATGGAAATTAATGGTGGATCATAGAGCTTATATAGCTCAATGATGTATCGCTAGGTTCTCTTGAGATGAATAAGTTTTCCAAATTAAACAGGTTTCTATCCATGGTGTCAAAACATATTATGAAAGGTATTGATGGTATAGGTTTCCATGTCCTTAGAAATGAATTACATTAAGTAATATTTTCCTTTATGTTGTTTTAGATATTTTTTATCCATGATATTTTGCGTCGATATGTCTATGGATGTAATTCATTTTTTAATGGTTGTGGCTGAAGCCTCAATTTATTATTAATTCATTCCTAGTTTATTGATCTATGGAATGTGTCTCAGTTCCTTAACTTTACATATTAGTTATTCATTATCTATTTTTTTAAATGAATATTTCACATAGTTATTTACCGTTATATATAGATTGATTCATTATTTATTCTATTGTATTAACCCTTATTTAGAATTTCAGATTACCCTTATTACATTGCTTTCTCAGGTTATGAAGAAGACATTAAATATGATTTCAAGGATTCAGTTTATTTCAGTTTATTGTTTAGATTGTTTTATTTTGTTTTCCCAATGTATTATGTGCATCATTTATGTAATTTGGATTTCCGAGACTACTAAAAAATAATTCCTTCAGGATTTTATTACTTTTATTATTACAAATATATTAAAATAATACATCAGCTTTGGGATTCTAGGGTCAGGGCATTACAATCGTTATCAAAGAATGTTTAGTAACAACATTAGAAAATAGGTTTAGAAAAAATATATTATGGAATATAAACCTAATATAGATATTTAGGGTGATTATATAATATCATCATTCAATTTGGTTATGGCAGTCATTATGTCGGTATTTCGGGAAATGCATCCCTGTCTAGATACTACAATGGAATGTTGTTTTGGAACATATATAGTTACGAGTAATAAATCGGAAAAGGAGATATATTCTTGACTCGGGGTAACCTATTACATGAAATAGCCCTTACTACATACCTATTTTTACACTCCTGGGGGATGTGATTAGGATAATTCAAATTTTATTTACCTACCATTATGAAGGATTTAAAAGTAAATATTCCCCAAATGTAACAATTGTTTATGAATCTATGATTTACAATGCATAAATTTATTAATGGGCTATAACATATATGGAATTATATATTATGAACTAATCTAGAGTATGAAATTTTGTAGAAATTGAACCTAGAAGGACGAACGATATTAATAATCATGGAAAATGAAGTGATTTGCCTTGTCAGGAAACCAATATAGATGATAATAGAACATAGAAATTAATCGATATATTAGGGAAAAATAATCAAGTTATGAAAAATAACACTTCCCTAATTTAGAAACCTATTCAACATATGGAATCTACTATGTTTTATCACTTTATTAGACAGAATCACCCATAATTTAGTGGGTATAATATTCCAATTGTGGATAAATAATGGGCTATTTCCCTAGAGAAGATATATACAACCATGGTATGTAGTGAAAATAAAAAGGATACACTTGATGTCTATTGTCTCCATGTTATGACTGATTTATAGTGGACCCTCATCCAAAACACTCGGGAGGAAGAAGAAATTGAACTCATGGAGTGGAGAATTTTTATGGAAAAATTCGTTGATAAATACTTCCCTTGTGATAAAAAAATGATATGAAAGGAAATTTACATAGCTCAATGAAAAAGAAAGAAGAGATTATGGTTGATTATGGAACTTATTTCACAAGGTTATCCATGTAAACATTAGATTATATACAAAACACCGAGTTCCTGATCAATTAGTTCCTTGAAGGCCTTAAAAAAATCTTTGAAGGGTGCTGTTTTTTCAAAAAAAAAATCATTATATGATGAAATAGTTTTATGTTCCCTTACTATGGATAAATAATTTTATAGAATAAAAACATTAAATGGAAACTAGTATATATATAGGACATCTAAGCACCATGATAAAGGGATTAGAAATAATAAGAATAAGTTTGAGATATTCCCACACTATAAAAACTGTGGGAAATATGCCCTGTGATATTTTTGAAAGGACATATAGTTTTCTATAAATGTAGAGATAAGGGGTCATCATTCTCATGAATTCAAGGGGACGAAGATGTACTATTATGTACAGTTCTATAATTTTATGAAGACGAGACATTATGAAAATTAGTGGCCCAAGTGTTATGGGAGTCGATCATAGAAGAGGCCAAGGGGAAATGACCAAGCTTATGAGATCACTAAAATGGAGGTATATGTACCAAATAATATGGTGGAATGTATATTAATAATATGTTCAAATTTATCCAATGTTTTATTTGATTAATGATCGTCAAAATATTTTATATGTACCATATTTCCAAGAAGACTATACATTTCCCTTTTGTTTTAATAAGATAGTTATCAGTCAAAACTGACAAGTGAATTATTATTGAAAGAAATATATTTCGATCAGTCCCAATTATAGAACATAAAAATACATTATATTCCATCCATATAATCATACCAATGGTTTACATTGATATTATCCTCGGTTTGGTCTGTATATCAAAATATGATGCCAAAAATTTGTCACAAGCGGAAGGAAATTACATTTTGTGAGGAATATGTAAAATCCCTTATCATCAGAGTAGAGGATTCCTCACCTGAATCTTATTTAGATCCACTGTGAGTATATATATTGACTGAAATTAGTAGAGAATAATAAAAAATATTTTCCAGTGATCAAGGAGGTAATCTCAAAATTGAATATGTGACGACCCGGTCCCAGATGCCACATTACTGGTGTTCTAAGCCAAGTGGGCAACATCACCTAAACCGCATATTTCCAAATTCCTGAGGCTGAAAACTTGCAATGACGGCCTAGAATGTGTCCCTGGTAAGGATATTTCTTAATTAATAGAGTGTAGCACATCAGAAGGAATATAATGTAATAGTAAACAATGGCAGTAGTATAAATAAATATTGAAGAAAAATGATGCAATAGAGAAACAAGAATAAAAATAACTGTATCAACTGGAACTGTGGTGATGAAATGTAATTTCACTATAAAAGTAGTAATCAGGGATAAAATATAATAAGTATAACATGATCTATACGGTAAAAGAAATCAATGTCTACTCCCATCATCTCAAGATCCTACTCAGTCATCTGCTATCAAAATCTATCTTATCAACACACAATCAAGTAATGGAAGTTGAATGATTCCCTTTGTCATTACCTGCAACCAAAAAATCTAATCTGGGTACCAACTAGAACTTGGAGAGGGTTTGAGGTAAATCTCATTGTCCCACAACCAATTGATTCTATAACATCTGGCCCGTGTAAAGTAATATAGTAGTGTGCATGCATGTAAATATAAATTAAAATAATCAGTACAATATAACTATGTAACTAAGTAACTGCTTCATCCCTCAGTTGGTGTGTGAACATATAACTAGTTCATTAATTAATAAATTGCATTTCATGTTAATAGATCATGTGAGGAATAGTAAAAAAAGACATCACCTTGTGATATTATATGTAGTGAAGGTCCCAAGACGTAACAAGGAAACCACACAATGATATCCGGTGAGAGAGTTCCATGGTAAAAACCCAGGTAATGTAAACTTATGGAAATCTAAATCACTAGTATATATGTGTAGCTAAGGGGTAAGAGTGTAATACAATGAGAATAATCCATGGAATTCCACAATAAATCACATACCAGGTCCATGGTGATCGAACAAGGTAAAATGGTTCTAAGGAAAGTCATGGCTCTATGGGCTTTAACCATGGAACCTACTAGTCAATGCTGGATACAAGGAGTGTATCTGAGGTATCCTGTGTCACTACCCATCACAGTGGGGCATGCCCCATGACTCCCCGATTCTTCTTCCAATAGTACATGGGCTGCTGACTAGCACTGAGTAGGCATATTACAAACATGGGAGGCATTTCTTAAGTACATGTACACAGACACACATATCCAAGTATAAAAATGATGAAATATAAAAAAACCACTAAGGAACAAAATGAATCAATAAAACTAAACCCAACCAACAATGTACCACAGAAAGTAATGTACAGAAAGTAAACTCGGCTCGAATACAAGCCCACCAAAAACAAGAGTCTGCAAACCTGCATGGTTCAACTTGTAAGCCCAAAGAGGTACTGGGATTGCTTCTCGTAACCGTAGGAACACCTTGTACTATAGGGAACTCCAAATGCTCGGTTTGGTACTGGTCCACTCTAGACTCCACCAACTGGATACTCGTCTTCACAAGACACGACACGTGTGGGAAAATCCTGTGAATAGGTGAGTATAACAATACTCCGTAGAGGACCCTGAAAACCACAAAGTAACACAAAAAGTATAGGTACATTTAACACTACACAATATATGTCTAAAGAACATATATCAAGAGAAATAAAATATAGATATACTCAATGTAACACCCCATGATTTCATAGTACGTTATCAATTTAAAATAAGTTAATAGCTTATGTTGCGCACAATATCGACTTGTCTTGCGTTATACGCAAGATTGGATTTCTATGAAACAACCCATTAGTATTATAATTATGTAAAAGATGTATTTATTTATTAATTAAATATTATAATATGAATAGTAAAAAATAAATATTAAATTTTATTTATAATGTTTTTAGATAAATACAAAATATTTATAATTAATTGTATATGTTTTTTTTAAAAAGTTATTTACTTAGAAAAACAATTTTCTTAAAAGAACTTATTTTTTATGTCCTTTTGAAAACAACTATAAAATTACTTATACACACTACTAAAAATTTAATTTGGTAAAACAAAATCCATTTTTGAATTCTAAGTATCAAAATTAACTAAGGGTGAATATTTTGATCTTTTCTGATAACTCTAATATTTCAATATATAGTGAAAATAATAAATATTAATTAAAAAACATTTTTAAATGAAATAATTTATAGTGTTAAATTATATATTTTATTAGTTTTAAATTATAATTTGATTATATTTTGATCATTTAATGTAATTTAGGTAATTTTAAGTAGTTCCACATTGAAATTGTACATAAACACATGTCGATCTTTTGATAGTTTTTACTTCTTAAAATCCTGCTTGTTGGTTTCGAAAATGGGATTTAATTTAAAATTTAATTTTCAACTTATGTGTTTTGAATTTGGAAAATTTTATCCCATATTAGGAATAATAAGATCCAAATTTTGTAAATAAGTAACTTATATTTTTAGACATTATGAATAGAAACTTCAGTAAATATTTTATTTACCATGGTTAGAGGGTACATCCGGTAACTAAGGGTAAAAAAATAATATTATAATAACATTAAATTACCCTAACTTGTTAACTAACCCAATTAGATGATACATGTCCATATAGGGGAATCCTTGGGTCTATTTTTGGACCCCATGGATCCACTTGTAAGTGAAAATGACATTATAAAAATTAAATTAAAGATAAGGAAAATGTTAAATAAACATATATCTTTTTGTAAAACAATTTTATATGAGTTTATATAGTTGATCTATTTGACTATAAATATTCATTATAAAGATAATGAGATTTAATACATCATGATATTTTATTTATAATTTTTAGATATAAAACATATATATTTATTTATGACACAATAATGATGTAGTATTTTCCATATTAATGCTAATCTCAAATAAATGATATTATAAATAGTAATATCAATATAATTTGAATGTTTTGATAACATACATGAATTTTATAGGTGAATATGAAATTTTAGTGTTGATTTAATGTATTTTTTTTATGTTAAAATTTTTTTACGACTTTAAAAAACCAATTATAAAATAGTGTCAAAATTGACATAAATGAGTTTTTAATACAAATACAATTTTATTAAATTATATAATAGTCCTACAAATAAAAGGATATTAAAAATAATTTTTATAATGATATATATTTCATTTATTAACCAATTTAGGCTCTCTTGGAATTTTATTTTATGTTTATTAGCCATGTATTGTAATAATACAAGAATACATAGTAAAAGTTAAACTATTTATCTAAGAGAGAAATCTAAAATATAAGGTTAATGTAGTGACCAAAACTTTTATAAAACCTATTGGTTGACATTTTATCGACTCATAACCACCTTAGACTCAAAATAAAACCAATTTGATTCATTATAAACCGAAAATTATTTTATAATAAATTAATATTTCATTCTTTTCCTAAAGTTCCCCGCAACTCTCTTATAAAAGGGTACTTACCCTTCTCACAAATTCACACCTCCAAATCCATTTGTCTCGGCCAACCCCTGCTCAAATATCCCACCCCCAAATACCATAATTTCAACCTAAATTCTTTAATTTTATCATAAATCCATCCTAAGGAGCCCTTTTGTTCAAATAAAAGGGAGAACCCAAAGACGAGGTAATTATTTCATCACATCTTTCAAAGTTCTTTTCTTCTTCCACTTCCACTTTCATTCTTGTTTCCATACCAAAATAAAAAATATGTATTTTATACATACATAGATGTTATTATAAATATGTTACAACCATATTCATTATTCAATCCATCCTATGAATGACAAATTCAACATACGTTCGTACGTACGGCTTACCGTCTCCACGTTGTGGTTTAGTTTTTTTATTAAACACTTAATTATTTGGATGGGTATAATAATTAGTAAAATATATTTAATAGTAAATATATAATGTTATTGATTAATTATATGTAATATAACATCCAATTACATATGATTTTACTATCAAAATAATGATATTTTCGGGCGTGCATAAGTACAGCTTACCGTCTCCACGACACGATGAGATTTTATCCCCCATCATAACCATTCAAGAATAATATTTATTTTATGATTAAAAATAATGTTTATGAACTTAATATAATTATTTATGTTAATAAAATTAATTCTATCCATAAAAAACACGAGTTATGTAATAAAACATATATTGGAAAACAAATCTGTTAACAACCAAAACAATGATATTACTGAAATATCATTAACAGTGCGATATTAGAAGATCATATATGATATAATATTTATGTATGTGGGGATTTTATAATTTAATAACAATGATTGAACCATTATACATGAGGTTAACTTACCCTTAACTAAGGAAAAGTTTGAGTTAAGGGTTAATTTTACAATCTCTTTATTATCCGATTTTGTCTCTACGTAAGTATCTATTAGAACTTCATTATCACCCACATTCATGTTTCATAAAAATGTATTTCAAAACATTTTTAATATTTAATAGACTATGGGTAAAGTCATTCATACCCTTTTTTGACTTTTTATAAAATTAGTTGAATGGAATCTTTTCCTCATTTTCCAAATAAGGTACTTTATGACCTTTTCGACAAAGTATGGAAAAAAAGTTTTTTTAACATATAAGGTAGGTGAAGTTATCTCCCTTTGTTATAACACCTTATAATCTTCCATTAAAATATTATAAGAATGATTTCATAATAAATGTTTTGTTTTATTGTGACATGAATTTTAAATGATTTCTCAATAGAAATAGATATCTCTGTCAAATGGTTTTGATTTAATCTATGTCAATATACATTGATAGATTTTACACTTGTTTGAAGTTGATTTGTTATGATACAATCATACATATTGTGATGAAGGTATTTGTGATATTTTTGACTATGGGTTTTCTATTTTTATACCATTCACGGATTATGGTTAATGAATTGACATTTCATATGCTAGTTATAATGCGAATGTTCGTATTATATTTCCACCTTTTCATACGAGGAATGCACTAGACATAGTAAGTGATGGGTGTGGCCCTCTCTAAACCCTTGATTAATCATTAGGTCTCATGTGACAAACTAGTATCTTGGAAAAAAGGCCTTGACAAAATCTTATTTGTAGTCTTGGCATGAGTCCTTGACTATGTGGTTATGATGTCCGACGTTATGAATTCCATCATTGAAAAATTAGATCTTGATATTACGTATGATTATTTGTATAGAATAAAATCAATGAGAATAAGTAAATGGAATTAATTCATTTATATTTTTCATATTATTCTGAATTTTAAGTTTAAAAGTCTTGTGTTTTAGTCTTATACATTTCCTTAAATGTTTATGCATATTTATAAATGTTTCCTATCTATTGTGATCCTTACTGAGAATCAGAGCTAACCCTTTTATATGTTTTATTTTTCCCATGATTTGAAGAAGTATATTATGATTAACCTACATGGATTTTCTAAATTATATGAGTGTGTTCAAAGAGGATACAATGTTTTTTTATTTCATGATGTAATTTTAAACTTATGTATGTATCTATTACTTCCAAGGATACTAACCTAATTTGTCTTTCGATACATGATCTATGTGATCATGAAAATGTTATGTAACAATGCACCAACTCTCGTTAACTAGAGTTGGGGAATTACTCTTGGTATCAAAGAAATTTTAGTACAAAAATTGGAAACTAGATTTAGAAAAACTCTGATTAGAGAGAATTACCCTAATATAAACATTGAGGATTATTATAGAAGAACTTCCTCGAATTTTGGTAATGTTGAGATATTTTGAATTTTCTAAGTAATACATCCTTCTCTGGATATGAGTAGGTAGAGGCGGCTCTGGAACACATGTATCTAGGGGTAAAACCTGAAAACACTGCTTTGAACTAGACTCGAACGAGAACTGGTTCACGACAATAGGCCTTGTTGCATTTATGGTTATGAAACTCCTGGTGGATAAGCTTAGGATAATTAACATTTTCATTACTAATCATTATGAAGGAATTGTGAGTAAATATTCCTGCAAAGAAACCATTTTTATGATTATGAGACTAGATGTGTGAAAATATTCAATTAATATTGATAATTTTTCTAGTTTTTTATTACATAGTATGATATGATCTAACATAGTGTGTGGTGCCCAGTAGAATGAATGAGAACCCCAATAATACGCATGATCCATCGCTTCAGAAGGATCATATATTTCATGGTCTTAAGAAATAATATAGAAGGTAAATAGTCTTTGAAGTATTCTAATCATATGAAATAATAGTATCATGTATTAATAAGATAAGTAATGAATTCTCTGATTCCTATAGCTTTGAAAGGAAACAAGAGAAGAAGAGCCTGAAAGAGAAAAATATGGATAAAGGGAAGAATGGAATGTAGGATTTTCCCTCATGTGATAACTGTGGAAAGAATCACCTTGGTAAATGCATAATGGGATTGGGAGTTTGTTATATGTGTGGAGAAAAAGGACACCAAGTTCGTGTTTTTAAGTGTAATAAAAGGGTTTCAAATGTATAATACTTCATCTGCAAGGATTTAGGTCATTATGCGAATCAATATCCCAATCATCAGAGTATACCCCAAATCATGCTATAGGATAATATTCAAGTTATGATTCTACTGAAGATGAAGATGAATGATTAGCGTTCTTATGTTTTTATTAAATTATTATGTCATTTGACTATTGTATTAATGATGTAAAAGTTATAAAATGAATAGAGTAAATAAGGATTGTACTGCAGTATTATTTCATTGAAGATTTGAGATGGTTTGGTACTATAAAAACTACCTCAATAGCAAGTTAATATTTTTAGAAAATACATGGATGAGGGAAATATAACCATTAATATGTTTCTGAAACCGAGATAATGATTTTGGAATAAGAGATAATTGATTTGGATAAATTAGATTGGATATTATTTACATCTTTGGAACTGGTTAATGGTTTGTTTAAAAATTGGTTTATACCATCATTATTGGGAGTTTTCTACATTTATGAATTTAAGGAGTATATCCAGTATTCTAGGTTTTAGAGAATGAATAAGGAAGTACATACATATTCAAATAAGGTTTTATGACAATTCAGGTTGTTACAATGTTTTAATAGAATACATGATGAAGGTATTTACATGTTGTTATGTGACAAAAGAGAACTCCATTATGTTTACCTTCCCTATAAATTTTGGACTGTGAGTTCAGAAATAAGTATTTTGGATTAGTATAAAAAATGGAATGGATTATTTTGGACATTGGATACTATTGATTAATATTTAAAAAAATCTTCTAGATTATCTTTGGATTGTTATAAAAAAGAAAAACCAGAGGTCGGATGAAAACCCATCGCGTCCAACAATGCTGTGAGACTAGAACCCTCATCTGAAGGGCGACAAGGATGCATCATCAACCAAAAGCCTACGTGATGTCCCGGTTTGTATAATGTAGTTTTTTTAAATTTTATGAATGGTTAATTATAATTTTTTTCAAACCATTAATTATTAAGATAAATAGAATATTTTTGAGTTCTATTATTATTTGTAGTGAAATATGAGTTTGTGGTAGAAATTATTTAATGGACGGAACTCTACTTTACATGTATCATTTTTTTCATAATTCTAGGACAAAATTTATTCTTAAACATTATGAAAAGGAACATAAAACAAAAAATGTGTTGTCCTAATACCTTATGTTTTTAACCATTTATATTTTAAATCATCATATATTTATGTCTTTAAGGCCCTCAATTTTCTATTTGTTGTTCACCTGTTTTTTATTGATGACCTCAATCACTTCCTATATAAATTTACGTTTTCCCTCAAATTATTTGTCTCTTACTTTCCATCAATGTTCTCCTATTTGAAATCATGATTTGGGGGGGGGTGACTTATTCATTTCATTTTTCCCTCTTATTAAGACTCAATTTTCTTAACCCTATTTATGATGTGGGATTTCTACAAAGGTATTTTCTATTTTTAACATTTTATTTTCAAAGAACAATTTCAAATTAGGAGGAAGAAATTTAATAAAGGAGGGGAGAATGTAAAAACCCAATATTTCAAAGTAATTTATCTCTTTAATGTAATTTAATATCTTATATTTCATGCAACACCGAATTGGGTTTCGTTATACGCAACATTGAGTTTCTACAAGACAACACATTAGTATTACATTTATTTAAAAGATATATTTATTTATCAATTAAATATTGTAATATGAATAGTAAAAAATAAAAGTAAAATTTTATTTATAATTTTTTCACATAATGAAAAAATATTACTAATGAAATGTATATGTTTTGTTAAAATAGTTATATATTTAGAAAAACTATTTTCTTAAAAGAACTAGTTTTTATGTCCTTCTGAAAACAACAATAAAATTAATTCTAGAAACTCCTAAAAATCTAATTTGGTAAAATATACTTTATTTTTTAATTTGAAATATCTAAATTATCTTCTTTTGATTTTTTGGCACTTTTCTGATAACTTTCATATATTGATGAATAGTAAATAAATACTAAATTTCAATTAAAATCAACTTTTTTAATCCATATAATTTATAGTGATAAATTATATATTTGAGTAGTTTTAAAGTATCACTATATTTTATTTTTATCATTTAATTTAATGTAGGTAATTTTTTGTAATTTCACTTTTAAAATGTACATAAACACATGTGGATTTTTTGATAGTTTTTATTCCTTAAAAACCCGCTTGTTGATTTTGACAGCAGGTTTTAATTTGAAATTAATTTCTGCGACATTGGTATTATAAATTTGGAAAAATGGATTCCAAATTTTGAATCAAAAGTTCCAAATTGTGTGATTAGGTAACTTTTATTTTTAGACATTACGAATAATAAATTCACTAAATATTATACTTACCACGGTTAAAGGGTAAATCTGGTAAATAAGGGTAGAAAATAATATTATAATAATATTAAATTACCATAACATGTGTCCTAATCCTATTGGATGATACATGTCCTACCATGGGAATCCATGGGTCGATTTTTTGACCCCATGGAGCCACTTGTATGTGAAAATGACACATTATAAAAATTAAATTAATGATAAGTAAAATGTAACATAACCATATATGTTTTAGTAAAAAAAAAATTATAGGAGGTTATATAGTTTATCATATCAACTATAAATATTCATTAGAAATATAAATATATTTCCTTCATTGTGATATTTTATTTAACATTTTTATTCACAAAATAAATATATTCATTTGTGACAAAATAACAATGTAGTATTTTCTTTATTAATGAAAGAATAAAATAAATCATATTATAAATATTAAATTAAATATAATTTCAAATTTTTGATGTCATCCACGAATTTTATAAGTGAATATGTAATTTTATGGTTTATTCAATATATATTTTTCAATGTAATCAAGTTTTTAGGACTTTCCAAAAAACCAAATATTAAATATTTTCAAAATTGACATAAATGAGTGTTTAAAACAAATAATATTTTATTAAATTATGTAATAGTCCTAAAAATATAAGGTTCGTCCAAAAGAAATATAAAATTATATCAATGTCATTAATTAACCATTGGTGTTTTTTTGTCATTTTATTGTATGTTTATTTACTATGTATTATAATAATACAAGAAGATATGGTAAAAGTTAAACTATTTAACTAAGAGTTAAATGTAAATGATATGGTTAATATGGTGACCTAAACATGTATAAAACCTATTGGTTGAGATTTTTTCGACTGATCCACATCATATACTCTAAATAAATCCCTTTTGAGCCATTAGAAACCAAAAATTATTTTAGAATATATTAATATTTCAATCTTTTCTAAAAGTTCCCCTCACCTCTCTTATAAAAGGTTACTCCCGCTTCTCTCAAATTCACATCTCAAAATCCATTTGATTCAGCCAACCCCTACTCAAATATCCCCCAAAAACCTCAATTCATCTTATAGGCCATACATTGATAATAAATCTATCATAAGTTGACCCTTTGTTCAAATCAAATGGAAGAACCCGAAAAGAGGTAATTATTTCATATCCTCTTTCAAAGTTATTTTCTTATTCCACATGCTATTTCATTGTTGTTTCCATGCCAAAATAAAAACTCTAGTACCTTCTAAATACTGATATTATTTTTATTAATATGGTACAACTATATATATTATTCTATCCCTCCTATGAATGACAAAGTCACCATACGTGTGTATGCACGACTTACAGTCTCCACATCGTGGTGTAGTTTGTTATTCAACACTTCATTATTTTGATAGGTATAATAATGAGTATAATTAATATAAATAATAAATATAAAATGTTAATAATTACTTATATATAATATACCATCCAATGACATTTGATATCACCGTCAATTGAATGATATTGTCACTCGTGCGTACGTATGGATTACCATCTCCACGACACGATGAAATTTCACCCCCATCATAACCATTACAGAATAATTTTCAACTGATGATTAAAAATATTTTTTAAAAACTTAATATCATTCTAGATATGAATCAAATACATTCTATCCGCAACAAACATGAATTACGTATCAAAACATATAATAGAAAATGAATCTGTTAGCACCCGAAAAAATGATACTACTGAAATATCATTAATAAAGAGATATTATAAGATCATATATGATATAATATTTTTTATGTGGTTATTTTATAATTTAATAAAAATTATTTCACAATTACCCATGAGGTTAACATACCCTAAACTAAGGAAAAGTACAACGTAAGGTTTAATTTTACAATTTCTTTATTATTCGAGGTTGTCACTACGTAAGTATCTACTAGGACTTCATTATCATCCACATATATGTTTCATAAAATTATATTTCAAAACAATTTTACTATTTCCTGGACTCTGGGTAAAGACATTGATACCCTTGTTTGAATTTTTATAATTTTTTTTGAAAGGAATCTTTTTTCGTTTTCCAAACAAGGTACATTATTTCCTTTAGGAAAGAATGTTTTTTTAAGTTATACAGCGGGGGTGTCTATCTTCCATAATTATAACAACATCAAAGCTTCACATACCTAATAATAATAATATTTTCAAAATAAATGTTTATTTATAGTTACATTACTTTTAAACAATTCCAAAATAGAAAGATATATTTCTCAAAAATAGTTTTGATTTCATCTATGCCAACATCCTTTGATGGATTGTACGCTAGTTTGAAGTTGATTTATTATGAAATAATCTTCCAAATTGAATTGAAGTTTGTTGTGATATGTTTGAATTTGGATGTGCTATTTTATACCATTCATGGTTTATTGTTAAACTATTTACATTTCGTATGATAGTTCTAATACAAATGTTTATATTATGTTTCAACATTTTCTTATAAGTAATGCATTGGACTTAGTAAGTGATGGGCAAGGGCTGCTATAGCTTCTCGATGGATCAATTGGTCTCATGAGACAAACTAGTGTCTTGGAACACGGCCTTGAAAAAATCTTATTTGTAGTCTTGGCACGAGGCCTTGATTATGTAGTTATGATGTCTGGAATTATGCATCCCATCATTATGAAATTATCTATTTATGTTACATGAGATTATTTGACTAGTAGAATATCCACTTGAATAAGTAAATAAAATTATTTGATTTAAATTTTCCATATTAGGATGAAGTTTAATTTTAAAATGGGTTTTTTAGTTTTATACATTTCCTTAAATGTTTATGATTATTTATGAATGTTTATGCTATATTATTATCCTTACTGAGCATCTGAGCTCATACCTTTCGATGTTTTGTTTTTCCCAGTATTAGAAGAAGTATATAATGATTAACTAGCCGATATAGGCTAATGTATATGAGTGTGTTCAAAGGAGACACAATTTTATTTTTTTATTTCATGATGTAATTTAAAACGTATATATGTATCTATTACTTCCATTGCTACTAAACTAATCATTCTTTCAAGAATTGATCTCCTGTGATCATGCCAATGTTATGTAATAATTCACCGACTCTGGGTAGATAGGGTCAGGGCGTTACACTTGAAACCTAGACCCATGGTCTAGAGACAAGACACACAATCACATACCCTACTAGGGATTCAGTTCAATTATTCCATGAATCAATCATCCGAGAGAACTCACTCAACGAGCCTTATAGCTCTGATGTCGTCCATCTGAGAAGTATTGTTCATCGGGTAAATCCATGAGAGATAGATACACTTATTCCAGGATAACACACTTTGGAGTGGGTAAAGATCATTATACACAAATGTGGACCAGTTCTAGGGCCTTGGAGGACACCATGAATCATCCGGATTCACCTGATATGTATAGGATCATTTTCCTATAAGAATAGTCACGCTGATACCTGACTTTACCTAGGGTCAAGAATGGATGGAGGATCTCACTCTGGGCCTCTCAGGGGGATACATGAACCTATCTCATGAAGTCTTGTCAATGGGATCATACTCATGTGGATGGAAACGATACATGAACTTTAAGGGTTCAAGAAAAATTGGAACTAACCCAAATGAAACATGTCCATGGAATGGTGGAAAAGAGGATAAATCCATGGTATTGGATATACATGGTGCATAGAAGGCTTCACACACCGTGTCTCGAGAATCCAGGTTCTTCTCGTGTGTAATGGCTTCAGTTAGAGGGAACATTCCACGTAGAATGGTAAGTACATGACCTGTATTAAGGACAAAATGATGTTTCTGAGTAAATGGGGTTCCCTCTTTTTACGCAGCCGTGTGACCATATAAGGTTTCAACCCGTGTGGTCCGTCCCAAGTAACCAAAACACGGCGTATCTCATGTAGCTAACCTGGTTAGGAAGTGTGGTGGAGTACATGACTGTGTGACCACCCCATGTCCGTGTATCTTCTGAGATACACACTGAGTCTTTGCAAGGACGTACACACCATGTGACAATGTTCACATGTTGGGTCAGTGCTTCCCGTTGCCCATAAATCCAGCCGCCGCTGGGTGAGTCCCACATGCCTTGTCTCTCTAAGGCATTAGATGTTTTTCATCGTGTATAGTGTGAAAACCCTAGCTACTACCACCGGTATCGCACGACGTGTTCTTCGGGATACACCCAATGTGGTCTAGAAATTTCCAAAATCGCATGTACTTTGTCTGGTGCTTCGGGGATTCAACAATCCGTCATTTCGGCTGCTTGATCATCACGAAACTAAAATTTTGATGTCACCTCGGCATCAAGAAGCTGATTCTGATGGTCAAATTCTTCAAATCATCCCCAAAGAAAATAATTGATTTCTCTTCCCAAAGAATGATCGAAGAATGATACTTCTCTATTGGAGTCGATTCACCATCCTCCTTTGTCGTCGCACCTCCTCTAGGTCATCATAGTGATTGATATGTGATTTTGGATCATTGTGGTGTAGAACGTAGGGAAACAACCCATTGTTCTTCACCCTACGAAGAACGTGAAGAACACGTGGTAAAAGAGGAGGAAAAAATTGAAACCGCAAAATGAGGAATGAACCTCGACCGTCATTTGTCACGACATTTATCCTCTCATGTTAGAAGGATTAAACAGAGCGAATCGAAAAATTAATTTTATCATCGTGGATTAATTGCCAAAAACTACCCAATAAAAACCCTCCCACAAGAATGCACTATACATAGATCAACATATTCATGGGTGGATCATAATTTTTCATTTAATTCATGAACGGGGAAAAAACGAAAAAACACATACCTCGATTCGGTTGAAGAACGATCACCATGTCGCGTTCGTTGTTGAGGTTCATCAGATACGATATGTGTCGATCTATCATGTAGTAGTCATTTTTTTAGAGTTCTCTCCAAATCTCCATGAATTATCAAGGAATCCTCTCAATTTTCTACCAATAATGGATATTAGATTAACCTTCTAAAATGAGGGAATGCATTTCATCATTCCATCACGCTTTGGTATTAATGATTATGCGTTGCAATTTCTGAGTCACTAATCTGTGACATTAATTATCGATTCAGCTGCCCTATCGTTTCGCTGCATCAAATGTTTTCAAATAAAATAAAATAAACACTCCAAATTATTTTATTTTATTTTACTAAAAACATCCGAAAATTAACTTTATCCTCGACACACACGGGTCATGATTAGGCCCGTTCATAGGTAAAGTCATCTTCCTGGATAAAAAAGAGCCCTCAGATTGTTAATCTGAGTATTTGTTTGAAAACTTCCATAATAGTGCACACCTTCGAACTCACATTACTTAAAAAAAATGTTCAAACCACCATTCCAGGCTCACTAGGCCTCAGAATGATGTGTCGTCTAAGGACTTTGTATCGCAATAATTCAATATAATATTTCAAAATAATACATGGAAAAATATGAGAAATTATATTCTCCCTAACTTGGAATTTTTCATCCTCAAAAAAGATAAAAAAGGCCACTCAAACAGCTGTGGGTACTGGCCACAGATTCAAGCCTCCCACTCCCACATGCTCTTCAAAAGGTTCTCGTGCTGCCACCGAACACACACTAAGGGAATCAGTCACCCACGGAGGATCCTCTCCTGTCGATCCTTGACCTCTACCAGGTACTCATCAAAGGTTGCTTCATCTTCGATGTCCAGCTCACCCCTGTCAATGAAGTGTAATGGTTCTTGCAAGTACGTCCTCCGCTATGTCATGTGGAAGATATCATGTTCCCAGTCCAACTATGACACTAGAGTTAGGTGGTACACCACCTTTCCAACTCTACGTAGTTTCTGAAAAGGACTGAGGAACCTCAAAGGAAATTTTCCACCCCAGAAAAATATTCACAACCCTCATCGAAGTGAGACCATAATAAAGACATGGTCCCCCTACAAAAACTCCAGAGGTCTCCGTTTCAGTCAAAATAAGACTTCTAGCTCTGTGTATTTTTCATTCTCTCCCGGATGATATGCACCTTTTCAGTGGTAGATCACACCAACTCTGGACCCATAAGTGCCGAATCTCTTAGGTCGGTCCAGCAAAGCAGTTACCGGAAGGGTCTCCCATATATAGCCTCAAACGGTGTCATACCAATAGTGTAGTAGTAGATTTTGTTGTAAAAAAACATCAACAGCGGTAGGTGGTCCTCCCAACTGCGACCAAAGTACAAGATTTACGCCCGCAACAAATCCTCCAAAACCAAAATGGTCCTCTTTGTCTGACAATCATTCTGGGGATGGAACGTTGTTCTAAAGTGTAGTTGAGTCCCAAAAGCCTCCTACAATAACTTCCACAACTAGGATGTGAATAAGGCATCTCGATCAGAGACTATTGTTGAAGCGGCGCCATGAATCCGAACTATCTCTTGCATGTAGAGGTGTCCAAAGATCACTACGAAACTCCTATCCATAATCATGAGGAAGTGGACATACATAGTAAGCCGGTCAACTACCACCCAGATAGAATGGTTCCCCTTGTACATTCGTGGTATTACCATCATTAAGTCCATTGATATTCCATCCCACTTCCATTCTGTCACTTCCAGGGGATGAGGTAACCCTATTGGAACCTGTTGCTCAACCTTCACTTGCTGGCATGTATGTCTTCGAGAAACGAACCCTGCTACTTCCCTCTCCATGCCTAACCATGAGAATTGTTGTTGGAGATCTTGGTTACCCTTCTCCAATAAAGAATTTACCGCCAAGGGGGATGTATGAAACTCTCTCAGGACTTCCTACCAAATGCCACTGGTACAACAGTGCGTTCTTTGAAAAGATATATGTGCTCCCCACCTTGAAAATATATTTCAGGAGCATGCCCTGAGGATAACTGAGCACATAAAGCCTCCTAGTTGACATCCCCAAGCTGTGACTCCCTAAAACCCTGTAAAAATGGAATGTTAAAAAACATCAACTGAAAGTATGTGACCTCTTTTATGTCCATTAAGGATAATTGTAACGAGGACAACTATTTTATCACCTTACTCAATTGTTGCGAGGTCGATCTCCTGCTAAGATAATCTGCCACATTGTTCCCCTTCCCAGGAGTATTGATGATCTTGAAAAAATAGTCCTGGAGGAACCCAATACAACTACTCTATCTCAGATTTAGATCCTTCTAAGAGAAGATATATGTTAGGATATTCTGGTCAGAGTAGATGATAAACCGCTCCCCGATAAGGTAGTTCCACCACATAATCAACAAAAATACTACCACTACCAACACGAGATAATGGGTCTCCTTGTTCTGCTCATGTGGTATAATTTGGAACAAACGAAAATAAATAACTTCCTATCTCGACATCAGGACACATCCAAGCCCATTCCTTGATGGGTCACATAAAACTATGTACTCGACACCATCCTCCGGCAATCTAAAAACAAGGGCACTCGTCAAACTCTACCTCAACTTCTTGAAGGCCTACTTGTACTTCTCCATCCACATGAAGGGTTGCCTCTTCCTGGTCATTGCTATCATCGGAGCTGATATCTGGGAGAAATCATGAATGAATATTTAGTAATATCCAGCCAACCTGAGGAAGCTCTGCACCACCATAATGCTCTAGGGTGGATCCCAGGCTAACATTTCCTCCACCATGTATGGGTCCATAGCTACTCCATCCGCTGAGATGATGTGTCCCAAAAAGTGGACCTCCTGAATCCAGAACTAGAACTTCGAGAGCCTTCCATAATGTTTGTGATCTCGGTGTATGTCAAGAACCATCCATAGGTGTATCGCGTGCTCCTCCTCTAACGCGAAGTACATAAGGATATCATCCATGAAGACCACTATGAACTGGTATACATACGGCTGAAAGATATGGTTCATAAGTCCCATGAACACTGTGGGCCGTTCGTTACGCCGAATGGAATCACTAATTACTCATAGTGACTGTATCATCATTTGAAGGCCATTTTCAGTATATCCTCATCTTGTACTCATAACTCGTGGTTACCTGATAGAAGTTAAACCTTCGAGAACAACTGTTCTTCTCTGAGTTGGTCGAAGAGGTCATTGATCCTCAGTAGTGGATACTGGTTCTTCATAATTACCGGATTCATGTGCCGTTAATCTATGAACAACCTCAAACTCTCGTCTTCAATTTTGGAAAACAAAACCAGGGCCGCCCATGGTGAAACACTAGGTCTTAAGAAACCCTTTACCTACAGGTCCTCCAAATGTACCCTCAACTTGTGAATCCCTAAGAGAGCCATCCGATATGATAGTGATGAAATCAGGGCCGCCTCAGGGTTTAATTCAATGCATAAGTCGATATCCCAATGGGGAGGTAGTCCTAGGACATCTTTGGGAAAGACTTCTGCATACACCGCCACTACTACTAGGTACTGGAAGCTCACAAAATCTACTTCTCTGAGGGTATGTCAAGACATCTCATGAGTGATCAGCTGCACCCTCCTATACATGAGCCCATTATGCGTTACATGGGTATCCTTTTCACCGAAACAGGAAATCCTCGTCCCATTTCTGCAGACACACCGCACTATTCGCCTAAAGCAGTCAATCTGGGCATGGACCGAAGATTGCCAATCCATATCAATAATGACATCATAAGGCCTCGACACTTCCACCAAGAGGTTCTGACCGAAACTCTCACCTCCAAGGGTATGTTCACACTATCTCCAATGGTGTGTGATCATCAAGTCTCCTACCGTAGGTGTCTCCAAGAGTAAGGGTCGAGTCAATGAATCTACCAGAAAATCATGTTTTATCACTAAACATGTGGCTAGGAAAGAATGATTGGAACCTACGTCTTTAAGTACGATAGATAAGGTAGAAAATTCATAGATCGCCCCTCTGATCATCCCTGGGGTCCCTGGGTCTTATGCCTCGACCACATGCAACTGTCCCCGCCCCAGTCCCCTAGCTCCCTAAGACTGGTGCGGACCTCCTAGGGGTGCTGGCATGAGTATAAAGAACCGTCTTCCACCACTTATAGCTCTCACTGCTCCTCTACCATGTATTTTTCCTGGTGGGTCTGTCTAATCCACTTTCTGCCTCTTCCTTGGAGGTTCATCCACTGCTTCCCTGTCAGCAGCTCGACGAGTTGGACAGTCTCAAGAGTAATGGCCCCTACCATCACAGGAGTAGAGTCGCCTTCCCCTCGGCTGATTGGATCTAGCCTGAGAACCTTGGACATTCGATCCAATATCATGGGTCCTCCTGTGACGTTTCCCACATCATGATCCATATGCCTGACGTCAGCTGCCGACTACTGAGGTCTCCGCACCTATCTACCTACTACTGACAGTCGTCAATAGTCTCAACTCTTCCAATAAGCTATCGATCACAAATTCTTGTTGGAGCACTCAATTATAAGTAAAAATTCATAGAGGAATGACACTATCTTGGATGTCCCGTCGTAGACCTCGCTCGAAGGCTTGAGCTTTGGTGTACTGATCCCTGACCATATCCATCAAGTGCCTAGTGAGGTTGGTGAACCTTGATGAATAGTCACCCACTATCATATTTCCCTACTAGAGCTGAAGAAGCTCCTGGATATGCATCGATCTCAGCGTAACTATAGAGAACTCCCCCCTAAAGAGTCACTCAAACTCCATCCATGAAAGGGTCTCCTCATCTTGAGTCTGCGTGGTCAGACTCCACCATCGTCCTACTGAACCTGAAGAAGGCTCACTCCTAGGATCACCATGTCGTCCTCTGGTGTTCTTAATAGATGGAAAACTCTATTCACTTCCTAAATCTAGGCCTCAACCACCAGAGGGTTGGGCATGCTTCAGAACCTGATGGGTCTCTTTCTCTGGAACTCATGGAGCATGCTCAGCCTACGCCCCTCATCTGTTAATACTGCAGGTACCACAGGCTACTCCACTGGAGGTGGTATAGATGGTGCACCACATTGACTTAATTCCCAAGGAATTGGTCCCTATATCAAAGAATATTCACTGAGGGGGTCATCCTCTTGATCGTGCTGCTGAATCCTATAGGGTATGCATTATGGAGGCATCCTGTAAGGAAACAAGATGTACCATGGTTGACAAGTATATTCAGATAGCTAACACAAAGGAAATGAAAAAAACTCCATTATATATGATGCATCTACCATTCTCTTATTTACCCACAACAAGTGTTTTCAGGTACCAAGTCGAAAAGCAGGTTATTAGACTCCAGGTGTATGGATACGTCGGCCACCCGAACCAACAGTGGAGGCTCTAACCTAAAATCTGAGCTTGAAACACTTAAAACTATTTCCCCAAACCAATCTCATAGACTCTTGGTCCTAAGGTAGAACCAACCACCTCTGATACCACTATGTCATGACCCATCTAAGTGGGGGCCCACACCGCGACTCCCCAAGCCCGCCTCCAATAATCCAGGGGTGGTGAATAGAACCGAGTAGGCATATTACTAACATGGGAGGAATTTATAATGTACCTATACACACTCACACATCTCGAAGACAAAAAAATTTGAAATGAAAAAAAATCTATAAAGTAAAAAAATGCATGCATACAACTAAACCCAACCAACATAGTACAACAGATAGTAATGTAATGAATGTAATCTAGGCCAAAATACAAGCCCACCAAAAACAAGATTTTGCAAACCTAAAAGGTCCAACATGTAAGCACAAAGAGGTACTGGGACTACTGCTCGTAGCCATAGGAACACCTCAGTCTATACGGAAATCAAAAAGCTTGGCCTGGTACTAGTATGTCCTGGACTACGTCAATAGGCCGTTCATCTATACCAAACACAACACATGTGGGAAAAGCTCACACAGGGGTGAGTATAACAATACACAGTAGAGGACCCCAAAAAACAAAATGTAATACAATAATAAAAGGTACAGTTATCACTGCACAATATATGTCTATTGAACATATATAAAGAGAAACACAATAGAGATATACTTGAAACACAAACCTGTAGTCTAGATACAAGAAACAAAACCACATACCCCTTCCATGGATTTAGTTAGATGATTACAAAAATCAAATGCCTTGAAGAACACCCTCAATGAGTCTGGTAGCTATGATTCTGTCCATCCAAGAAGTATTATTCCTCAGGAAAAGACATGAGAGATAGATACAGTCATTCTTGGAGAACACACTCCTATGTAGGGGAAGATCACAATACATATACGAGGATCACTACCAGGGCCTTTATGGATACCGTGCATCATACATATTCACCTACTATGTAGCGTATCGACATCCTATAAAAATATTTAGGTTGATACCTGACTCTACCTAGGGTCAGGAGTGGATATAGGATCTCATTCCGGGTCTCTAAGAGGGATACTAGACTCTATCTCAGAAAGTACTGCTAAAGGGATCATACTCATGTGGATGGAAATGATACCTGACCTTTAGGGGAATGATAAAAAGGGTAAATAACCCAAAAAAACATGTCCAAGGAATGGTGGACAAGAGGATCAAGCCATGTTCTAGGATATACATTGCATATAGAAGGGGCCACACGCCGTGTCTCACGGCTCTGGTTGCTACCAGTGTGTAATGACCTGAGTAAGAGGGAACATGCCTTGTAGAAACAAAAGTACACAACATGTAGTATGAACCACATGCAGTGTCTAATAACCGTGGTTCCCTCTATGTACGCGGCCATGTGCCTGCACACGATTTCAACCTGTGTGGTCCATCCCATGAAACCAGTACATTGGGTAACCCACATAGCTGGCTTGGTCTTGTCGGGTGGTGGAGTACACGACCAAGTACCCATCCCGGGTCAACTTATATTCCGAGATACACGCCGAGTCCATGCAAGGACCTACATACCATGTGACAATAGTCAAACTCTATGTCAGTTCTTCCCATCACCCAGAACTGCAGCTGCCACTGGGGGGGGACATGACATGTATCCCCTAAGGAACACCATGTTCGTCATCACATGCAGCGCGCAAACCCAATCCACCACCGCTGGTACCACATGGAATTTTCTTTGGGGTACATGCTGTGTGTTCTGAAAATTTCTGGAATCTTAGGTTCTTCATCCCGCACTTTGGGTATTCAAGAATTCATCGATCCAGCTTCCCATTAATCACAAAACATGAAGGTTGAGGTCTCCCCGACACCATGAAGATGATTCCAATGGTTACATACTTTTTATCATCCCCAAATACATGATTTGGTTCCTCTGACCAAAGAAAACTCGAAGAACTATTCATATCAATCTGATCCAATTCTCCATCCACCATCGTCATCGCACCTTCGCTAGGTCATCACAGTGTTCGATTAGTGATTTGGGATTGTTGCATTGTAGAACAGATGCACACCGATCCATTGTTTGAGACACCACGAATAATGTGAAGAACACGATGTAAAAGAGGAAGAATAAATCCATACAACAAAAATAGAAATGAACCTTTGCCATTGTTTTTCACATCCCTGATCATCTACCATTAGAAGGATTAAACAATGCAAATCGAAACATGGATTTTTACATCATGGATTAATCCCCAAAATCAGCACAATAAAAACCCTCTTACAAGAAAAAATGTCTCGTGGATCAATATATTCATGGGTTGATTTGTGTTAGTCATTTAATTCAAGAACGAGGAAACAAAACAAGAAACAAAACAACTACCTCGATTCGGTTGAAGAACGATCACCATGTTGCATTCATTGTAGAGGTTCATGGAATCCGAGATGTGTCGATCGATCACTTTATCATTGTTCAGTGTTGAGAGTTCTCTCAAAGGCTTCAAAAAATTCTCTAGAGTTCCGGTCAATTTTCTTCCAACAACCAACATTCAATTATCCCAATAAAAGGATGGAACACATTTCAACATTACATAATGCTACAAGAATTAATGAGTCCCCATTGCTGTATTTGGGTGATTATGGCGCGACACTATTTATTGAAACAACTACCTCGTCATTGTGCTGCAGTGAATGTTTCCCAAAAAAATAAAATAAACATTCCAAATTATTTTATTTTATTTTACTAAAACATATAAAAATTGAATTTCTCCCTCGACCCATGTCGGTTGAGGTTAGGCCCGTTATTAGGTAATGTAGACATCCCGTATGCAACGGTTCCCTAAGATTTTTAATCCGAGCATCAGTTTGGAAACTACCACAACCACGCACACCCACCTACTCACTTAACTTTAACATGTTCAAACCACCATTCCAGGATATCCGGGCCTTGGAATGATGTTTCATCTCCGCACTTGGTCTCGTAATAATTCCATATAATATTTCAAAATAATACAAGGAAAAACATGAGACATTACATACTATAATAAGGAAAGTGACCCAATGGTAATATACCAGGCATCCAAGGAATAGACAGGAACCGGAGTCTTGGTGGGTATCAACCTAAGAAAACTGTATCCTTGAATTAGAATGTATTTCCCGATACCCAGGGTATTCTTCTCTCAGAATCCAAGGCGGGCTCATGTCATTCTATTCCTTTTTGATATAAATGTCATGTAGGAATTAATTTGGTTCAAGTCTTTCCTTCTATCAGTGTGGATAGGTCTGGTAGATTTGAAACCATTTATTTATTGGTCCAATCCTTATGTTCTATTAGCATGGATAGTCCATGTTGCGTTGTAAAAATTTAATCAAGTCTTAGTTACCCATTAATTATTATTAAATTATTGTGGTTTGCACCTCTTCCTTCCACAAACATGGAATGGGGTGCTACGGGCATGTAACCTTTATTCCATCTCTTTTGATAAGGCCACATTATATACATAGTGTACTTTCCATTTTATATTTCATATTTCACATTTAATAAACATTTGTAAACACTTACCTTAGGTGGGTAAAGTGGTGAGAATACATGGTACATTCCATTATTAAATTACCATTAACATCAAGTCATTTATTATAAGTAGTCTCACCTTTAGAAAGGTCAAGAAAAGGCACACCCAAATGGTGGCTCAAATATGCCGAAACACTAAAACCCAATTATCGGATAACCATTGATAAGAGGAGGATTGAGTTGTGGGTGAAACCACTAACAACTAATCACATATTTATAAATATAATAACCATATGATTCTGATGAGAATAATCATGGCATGTTAATTTATGAAACAGTGTCCAATGAAACTAGTGGGACCCACACGAACATTCCAAAAACCACAAATGTTAGGGATGAGTTATAGACCACCCACATTTGGGTTGTACATACCTTCTCCTCCAGTATCAGTACATGATTTTCCTTGGATCAGAGTAGATCTAGGAAATGGGGAAAAACGATCACATGGTGACAACTAGGTCGAGAGTGAAAGACAAGAAGAATGATTAAATAGAGACCAAGTACTAATTGTTGCACATACAATGTGTTGAAAGAAATCTCGATTGGAATCTAGAAAAAGGAGATATATTGATCTCTAGGTTTGGCCTTAAAAAAGCTCTAAAGGGAAAAAATGGAGGAAAATCCCACAAGATCTCAGACAAGGAGGAAGGTGAACCATTTATAGATCATTAAGTGCATTTTGGTCATTTTACACATGTTTTTAGCATGTGAACGATTTGTTTCCAAGGTTTTTCAAACCATGCACAAACTGTCCATGATGGTTTTTTCCGAACCTGGGAGAAAGGGACATTTTCAAGGTTTGGCTGCACAGTTGTGAACCAACCATGCGAGGTGCCAGTGTTTGGAAAAACACAGAACACATGGTTAGGAAAACTGTTCTATAACCGTCCTCAAACCATGAAACATGGAATGTTTACCCAAAAAGTGGTGTTCTAAGCTCTAAAAAATTGTCAGACACCCTCAAAAAAATTGCTAACTCATAAGGCATCTATATGATGCCCAAAGTAAATATTTAGAACACAAATTAAAGGATCCACACCTGAGTGAGAAACCGGGTTTTTACAGTCTTCCCCCATTAAATGAAGTCACCCCCCCTGAGTTCTCCTTCCAAGGGTAAGGAAACATTGTCTGAGAAAAAATTTATCCACTGAGCACGTACATAAACTTCCCTCTCCAAAGTCTCATCATGTACTCTGTTGTGCTGCCAAGGCACCCATACAAGATGGACAAACATGCCTTAGAGAGCCTTCGTGATTCGTTCAATGATGCATACTGAATATTCCTTGAAGGTAACATTAAAATCTTACTCAACATCATTAGGATCAATGCTATGAGACTAGTCAGCATGATATTGGTGGACCTATTAGACAAGAAAGATGCCATACATGGAATGGAACTTCAGAGGTAGTAACAACCGAGAAGCTAGTGGCCCGACTCTCTCAAGAGTCTTGAATGACCCGATATAGAGAGGTGACATCTTTCCCTGCTTCTTTAACTGTCTATGTCTTACCCAGGGTGATACCCGAAAAAAACACAATCCCCAACCTTGAACTCAAGAGGCCGTCAAAAGCGATCAAAATAAGATTTCTTCCAGACTAAGTTGTTTTCATATGCTTCCTAATCAGTTGGACATATTTTAAAGTCTACTAAACATGACAGGGACTTAGTAGGGCTGCCTCACCTGCTTCTAGCCAGAAAAAGTTGAACGAAATGGAAAAACATATAAGGACTCAAAAGGATCCATCTAAATCATCACATAGAAACTGTTATTATAAGAGAACTCGGCGAGAGGGATATGTTTCTCCCAGGAACTGCTGAAATCTTGGATGCATGCTCGAAGTATATCCTCTAAAACCTTTATTGTCTGTTATGATTTTCCATTAGTCTAAGGGTGAAATGATGCGATTAGAATCACGTGAGTTCCCATAGATTTTTTGAAACCCTTCCAGAACTGTGAAGTGAAACGAGCATCCCTATCTGAAATGATAATACGTGGACCTCCGTGTAGTCGTATGATCTCACGAACATATAGTCTTCCCATCTCGTAAACTGAGAATGTATCATGAATATTAATGAAGTGAGAAAATTTAATTTGTCAGAAAATTACTACCCAGATAGAATCACAACCCCTCGATGACCTTTGAATGAAGACTACAAAATCCATAGAAACATCATCCCATTTCCATTCCAGGACTGGAAGTGGCTATAACAAGATTGAAGATCCCTAATGCTCTGCCTTCACCAGCAGATAGGTGGAACACCTAGTGATGAATCTTGCAATCTGACGCTTCATCTTTTTCCACCAATACTAGTGTCACATATCTCGATACATATTCGAGTGTCATGGATGAAATTTCCACTGGGAAGCATGTAACTCTTTCATCAACTCCTCTCCCACATTTTCATGAGCACAAATACGTCCACGTAGACGCTGGATGTCATATCCATCCACATACCAATCTAGACGTGGGTTATCTCCTGATATACACTCACAGAGAACCAAACCATTAGGATATGAAAACTTCATAATCTTCACATTCTTATGGAGGGAAAGGTAACTATTAAGACTAAGAGGTAAGACTGTTCATGACTACCATGAAACTGTAGAAGAAGTTTAGAAAAGAGGTCCATTAACTTCCATTCATCATTGGAATCCTATATTGCCTGTGCTAGTGTTTTTAAAATCTGTTCATCTGAAACCACATTGCCTTTACCAGGCGTATATGCAAGCTCAAAATCAAAGTATTGTAGATACTCGACCCATATTCACTGTTGGAGGTTCAATTCATGTAGAGAAATGATATACTTTAGGCTCTTGTGATCTGTATACACCGCCAAGTGATCACCCAAGAGAAAATGTCTCCAGCAACATAAGACAAGGACAACGACAGCTAGATCGAGGTCATGCATCAGGTAATTTCTCTCATGAGGCCTCAACTTCTGAGATCCGTATGAAAATAATTTTCCTTCCTGCATCAAAACTACTCCTAGGCTAATGCCTGATGCATCGTAGAAGATGATATAACTTTTACCATGTTCTAGAAGAATTAGAATAGGTGCTGAGAAAACCTCCCTTTCAGCTCCTAAAAGGCTTCCTTGCATGATTCTGAACACAGGAAAATAAAAAACTTCTTTTTTAGTCCATTAAGAGGTGAATAAAGACATGAGAAGTCCTGTATGAAATTCCTATAATATCCAGTGAGACCAAAGAAACTCCAAATATCAAACATGTTTTTAGTCTATTCCCAGTATACTAGAACCCTAACCTTTTTAGGGTCAACAGATACTCTTGATTCTAAAATTATATAACCCTAGAAGTTGACCATGTCGATCAAGAAGTTTCATTTAGAAATCATGGAATAAATCTAATGCTCTCTAAGTGTATTCAGAAAAATCTCATGATTTTATGCATGGTCATTACGAGTGCGCGAATACACCAAGATGTCATCCACAAAGACAATGAAAAAAGAGTATAAATAGGGATATAAAACACTATTCATCACATCCATGAAAATGAATGGTGTGTCTGTAAGACCAAACAACATAAGAAGATACTAATACAGACCATTCCTGCTACGAAAAGATGATCGGGTATGTCTGATGGTCTGACTCACACCTAATGATAACAAGATCTCAGGTCGATCTATGAGGACACCTTTTCTCTTAAGAGCTGGTCTAAGAGATCATCTATTCGATGAAGTGGATACCAGTTCATGATCTTATACTGGTTCAACCTTATTTAATCTACACAAAGACATAATTTTCCATCTTACTTCTTGGAAAAAATCCCTGGAGAACCCCAAGAAGATGTACTAGGATGTATAAATCATATGTCCTATAAGTCCTCTATCTTACACCTGAGCTCCTGAGGCTTAGTCGGTGCCATCCTGTATGGAGGAATGGATAATGGAGCTACACCTAGAAATATCTCAATAGTAAAATCTACCTCTCTCTTAGAAGGTAAGCCAGAAAAGTCATCCGGAAAGGCAACCATGAAACGATCAACTACTGGATGGAAATAAGTTTGAGGAAAACCCTTATCCTACATTAATAGATTTGATATATGTGCGGTCACTCCACCTAGACCATGATGCTTCGGTCCCGATCTCCCATCCTAAACATCCCACTCACCCTAGAAAAGAAAACTGCTGCCTTCTTGTGATGTAAAAGCAACTCAACGGTGATATCAGTCTACAAAGGAATGATAGTGAACTAACTAGTCCATCTCACGAGTGACAATGAATCATGTCATATTGAGAAAAAAGAGAATTAATAAGAAAGGGTAACTTTCTAGCTCAAGGGGACAGTCCCTATACTGGCGTATTCCCTCTGTCTATATTACTAATAGTGTATCGAGGTTCACTACACCATAGTGATACTGTATCTCTAGTAGAATACATTCCATGATACATACTGATATAAAAGAGATTGAAGCACCTATATTAATCAACGTAGAGATAATAGTATAGGATACTAGAATAGTACCGCATACTGTAGATGGTCCTACATCTTGATCCTCAGGAAGCTGCTGTAAGGCATGAAAATGAGCTATTCCATGACCCTGTGAAAGAGATGGACTACCACGATCATGAATGCTCGGATGGCACTACTGGTGATCAGGGATCCGACTACCACGACCACGACCTCCTCCCTTGGCCAGACCTATCAGTGCTACTCCAGCATGCCACTGAACACGGTTAAAAATAACTCACTCCTAGATGTGGATCTAATGCTAACCATTTTCCACTCGAAGCTGGTGAAAAGTTTCTATAAAAGGGATGAGGATGAACCATATAGCCACAATAATGACACTCTATATCACACTGTGGCATCTTATACCCTATATTTCTAGACTAATGACACACTACATAGCTATCAAAATGGATACTCTAGCTACTACTACCATGATGATAAATCTCACGGGAAGATTTCCTACAACCGGATGAACTACTGTCATGTCACATAACCGGTCCATTTTACCAGGTACTTTCTCCTTCACTCAGGTTAAGCTCAGTGATAAGCGCATGATCAACTATTTTAGAGAAGTTAGAATTGAAAAAGTCATTAACCTATGTTTGGATGGTGTACGAGATCCCATCCTCAAAATGTATATAATTCCAAAGTTCATCACCAGCTAGAAGCGGTGAAAAGAACAATAAATCAGTTAAACATGATAAATATTACATAACTGACATAGAACCTTCAACAAGATGCATGAAATCTCTGGTTCTGTTAGCTCTCAGTGATCGAGGAAGGAACTAATCATAGAAGGTAGTCTGGATGTCAACCCATACCATGCTATAATGGCGTTCGACCTGGTTAATGACATCCCACCAATGATTGGCCGAATCTCGACACATATAAGTAGAAATATTAACTCTTCACTCTAGAGGAATTTACAGATGCTCAATGATAGAAAGCAAGGCCTCTATCGAAGACACATCATCCTAAGATCTGATATCCCCTGAAATGGTAGGAGGATGCTACTGCAAGAACTCATAGGTCAAATTAGAAATCATAGGTGAAACCCATAGATCACATTACATGAACTACATCAAACGTAGGAAACTATCATGGACTTGGGAATAAGTTCCTAGATTAGGAACAATAGGTGGTGCCTCATGTGGCACTCATGGAAGTATGTCTGGTAGCTCAGGGATCCCCATTTCCGGAGCATGGTCATCACCACCCTCCTAGGGAATGACATAAGAACGTCGTGGCGACATTGGTCTTCCAATGGAAAGAACACACCTTATAACAAACTTATAAGGAATGAGATAACATAACATGTAGAAAAATACCGTCGGAAAACTCACTACCCTAGGCATACTACCCAAACTACACACTTAGACGACCAAGTATCGGTAAGTGCTCAAGTATATGTTTTATGTCATTTTCAAGTTAATTCTTAGGTTTATTCCTTTACCTTTCATAAACATGACAATGTGGGATAAGTATGTGAAACCAATTCATTTTTGATTTCAAGGATTCAATTTATAATGGATAGTCCTTTCTGAGGAATCAGTTCCCATACACCTATCACCAAAAATGACCCCCATTTACTAATAGTATAATGGATTGAATCGGTAAATTAATCATTCCAACCCATGAGGGCTCGTACACCTCATGAATTGATACATGAAATCACTCAATCGAATCCAAAGTAATACAAGTATGAGACACTATCACTACATAAATAAACAGTCATAGGAATATCAAGTAATGAAATGTTGTGAAATGCACCATTATGGAACAGAAATATGCATGATATGTGAAATCTTGGAGCATATACTAATGCATGTAGAAATAATCCATGCCATCATATCATCGGTACAAGGATGAAATAAATTCCCAAAGAGTATTAATCAATAACACCATAAATCATGTGAATCACCCAATGGTGAAAAAATATTAACTATAATCAGAAAAAGTATAATAACAATTATATTTTGGGTAACTTGGATTTTACCTCGAACATGGGATCGTGAGGCCCAAGAACGGATTATGACCAGGTCCCAAATGTTCTTATTCTCCAATATTTTGTCCCCAAATTGTTCAGAAAGAAAATAAACCACATTTCATACCAATTTACGACGAATCGGACCTGGGTACCACTTAACAGGTGCCCTAATCCCAGTGGAACACATGGAGTCAAGTGCATCTCCCCAAATTCCAGAGGCTGACCACTAGCAGAAATGGCCTAAGGCGTGTTTGTGGGAAGACTATGCCTTCATTAACAGAGTGTTGAATAAAAAAAGAATATAATGGAATGTTAAATAGAATAAGAAATATAATTAATAGTAGAAGAAAACTGATGCAATAGATAAAAAAGAATAAAAATAACTACATCAATTGAAACTATGATGATATAATGTCATGTCACTAGAAATCTGGAAAGCATGGATACAAGAAAATAAGAATTACATGTTCCATAAGGTAAAAGAAAACATTGTCATCTAAAAGCATCTCCAGATCCTACTCGGCCATCTGCTATAATGATCCATCCTATCAGCACACAATCAAGTATTGGAAGTTGTAGGATTCCCTTTTTCATTACCTGAAACCATGTAATGTACTTTGGATACCAAACTTCTCCTAGAGAGGGTGTGAGATAAATCTTAGTGGGCCACCAGAAAGGGTTTATATAACATTCGGCCCATGTAATATAATATAGCAGTGTGTATGCATGCATATATAAAGTAAAGTAAACAGTACAATATAACTAAATAACCATGTACCTGCTTCATCCCTCTGTTGATGTCTGAACATGTAACCAGTTCATTAATTAATAAATTACCATTTAATTTTAATAGGTCACATGAGGCATATCCAACACTGAAATCACATTGTGATAGTATAAGTAGTGAATGACCTAAGATGTAACAAGGATGCCGGAAAATGATATCCAATGAGGGAGTTCTAGGGTACAAACCAAGGTAACATAAACTCACAGAAAGATAACTCAGTAGTATTTAATTCTAGAAAAGGTGTAAGAGTGTAATTAAGGGATCATAATCAATGGAATTCCAAAATAAGGCACCTACCAATTCCATGGTTATTGAACAAGGTAAAACATGTCTAAGGAAAGATAGGTCCCTACGGGCATTAACCATGGAACCTACTAGTCGATGCTAGATCCAAAGAGTGTATCATAGGTATCTTGTAATATGGAACTTGACCCAACAGTAGTATACTAGGAATACAAGGAATAGAAAAGAACCGGAGTCTAGGTGGGTATCATCCTAATCAAACTGTATCCTTGAATTGGAACGGGGTTCCCAAGACCCAAGGTATTCTCCTCTCAGAATCCAAGGCGAGCTCGAGTTAGTCTATTCTTATTTGATATAGAAACCATGTAAGAATTCATTTGGTTTAAGTATTTCCTTTTTTAGTGTTGATAGGTCAAGGATAGGTGAAACTGTTTATTGATTGGTCTAAGCCATGTCTTACATTAGTGTGGACAGGTCAAGTAGCATTTCAAGAATTTAGTCAAGAATTAGGTAGCCATTAAATCTTACTCAATTATTGTGGTTCACTTCAATACCTTCCATAAACATGGAAAAGGGTTCTTTGAGAATGTAACCTTTATTCAATCTATTTAGATATCGAGAAGTTATATAATTATTATACTTTCCATTTTAAATTTCATATTTCACAATTAATAAACATTTGTAAAAATATACGTTAGTTGGCTCAAGTGGTGAGGATACATGGTACACGACATTATGCAATTATCATTAACAAGAAGTCATTTATTATAAGGAGTATCACCATTATAAATTCTAAGCAAAGTCATACCTAAACAGTGGCATAAACGTGCCGAAACACTAAAACCCAATTATGGCATAACCTTCAACATGAGGCGGATACAGTTGTGGGTGAAACCACTAACAAATATTCACATATTTGGAAAGAGCATATAAATACGACTCAAATAAGTATAATCATGTACTGTTAATTCAAGAAACAGTTTCCAATGAAATTGGTGGACCACACAAGAACATTCCCAAAAACAAAAAATTTGGGGATGAGTTATAGACCACCCACCTTAGGGTTGTACGAGACTTCTCCTCCAGTATCGGTACCTTATTTTCCACAGATGAGATTTGTTCAATGAAATGGTGAAAAACCCTCACGTATCAATAACTAGGTCGAGAGTGAAAGAGAATAAGAACATATAAAGGGAGATCGAGTACTTATTATTTTACATCCAATGTGATCAACAAAAGCTTGATCAGATGCCAGGTAAAGGAGATCTCTTGAACCATATATTTGGAAATCAAAAATCTTCGAAGGGAAGAAAAAGGAAGAAAAATCTCACAAGTTTTTAGATTGGGAAGAAGTAGGAAGATTAATAGATCATTAAGGTCGTTTAGGTCATTTTACCCATGTTTTTAGCCCGCACATGGTTTTTCCGCCTAGTTTGTCAATCCGTGAAGAAACTATGTGATATCAGTTTTCCCAAACCTGGGAAAAAGGAGAGTTTTCACGGTGTGGCTGCAAGGCCATGTGCCAACCCTTCAAGGTCCCATTTTCCAGAAAAACACAAACCGCATGGTTTGGAAAACCGTGCGCTAACCGTGAAACTTTACATGTTTTTGCAAAAAGAGGTATTCCAAGCTCCAAACAATCCCCAAACACACTCAGAACCTTTTCTAACGCAATAGGAATCTATAATAGGTCCTAAGTGAAGATTTGGAAAGAAATTAAAGGATCCATTCCTGAGTGAAAAACCTGGTTCTTAAAGAAAATTTACCTATTGTGCGGGAATACATTTTTGTATATCCTAAGGAATTACATGGAAACCCCCTAGAGTGTGAATTTGAATTCCCCACGGATCTAATCCCTAATGTAATGTCAATTTTAAAGACTCACTATAGAACTGACATTGTAGAATTGGTATAGTTGAATAAACAACATAAGTATTTGGGTAATTATGGTTTTATTAACCTTAGTGTTTCACAATGGGGATCCCCAATCCTTTTTTGTTATGAATAATGATTGAACCATGAGGTTGTGAATTGATTATAGGGAAAATAATTCTAATAAAATAAAGGACAGGTATCATCTACCTCTAACTGATTACTTATTGGATCAAATTAATGGTGCCCAATATTTTTCAAAGATTGATCTTTGTTCTGGGTATCCCCAATCACATGTGATGAAGGAAGGCATTCTAAAGACAGCTTTTTGGATGAGTTATGAACATTATGAGTATATGGTAATTCCATTTGGACTGACCAATGCTCTGTTTGTTTTTGTGGACATAATGAAAAGAGTATTCAAAGAATATTTTGATGATTTTTATGGTATTAATTGATGATATTATTTTGTATTCTAAATTCTATGAGGAAAATGAAGATAACTATTGTATCATTCTTATTACTCTTAGAAGGGAAGTGTTATATGGAAAAATTAGTAAATTTGATTTCAGGCATCAATAAGTTTCATTTATTGGACAAAATATCTCCAAATATGGAATATTAGTTGATCATTCAAAAAAAGGATATCAGAGAATGGAATACACCAACAAACATAACTAAGGTATGCATTTTTATTGGTTTCATATGTTATTATCGACAATTTGTTCCGAATTTTTCCCAATTATCTAACCCCGTAACCAAGATTACACGTAAAGGTGTTATGTTTGTCTTGAAAGATGCATGTGAAGAATGATTTGATGAACTATAGAGAAGATTAGTCAATTATATAAATTTGGATTAACCATCTAGTAGCGATCGGTTTGTCATATATTGTGATTCATCGAAGAAGGTACTTGGTTGTGTATTAAGGAAAAATGATAAAGTTATTGCCTATGCATTGGGGAAATTGAAGACACAGGAATATAAATATCCATCCTATAACTTTTACTTAGCAGTTGTAATCTTTACTTTGAATTTATAGAGACATTACCTCTATGGTGAAAGATGTGAAATATATACAGATCATAACATCTATAAATACATATTATCATAGAAAGAACCCAATATGAGTCAAAAGCAATGGATTGATCTGCTTAAGGATTATGATTTTTCAATACACTACCTCCTAGGGAAATAAAATAATGTGGAATATGCATTAATAAGAAGGATCTAGGAGTTTTAAACCAAATGATGATTGAGAATGATTCTTTTTTTAAGGATCTAGTGAAGAAAAATATGGGAATTTATAATGAAGGGGATATATCAATCATCATTGAAATGATTGAAAATTCATAATTAATAGACAGGATAATGAACACTCAATCGGGTGATGTGGAATTTTAGAATAAAATCAATGGTGTGAATGGAGGGGAATTAGTTGACATTTTTGTGAAGATAGTGTTCTAAAATTTTGATAGAGGATTTCTGTTCAATATATACCTAAGATAAAAGGATAACTGTTGGATTATTGTCACAAATCAAAAAAATATATTCCCTATGGTAGGAAAAATATGTATAGGGACTTTAAGGGACACGTTTGGTGGGATTACATAATGCGGGAAATTTCTAATTATGCAACCAGATGTTTGGGTTTTCAACATGTGATATACGAAAGGAAATATCCTAAATGAGTCTTCTACCCTCTTCCTATTACTATGTGGAATGATATGAAATTTTAATATATATTTTCATAGGACATTTAATGGCCCATAGAAAGAATAATGCAATATGGGTTATCATTGAATGACCAACAAAATAAACACCTTTTTATACTATAAAAGAAGGCCTCCCTCTTGATCTCCTTGTAAGGATTTATGTTAATGAAGTTATAAGACTTTGTGCAACACCACTTTCAGTTGTTCCTGATCTAGATTGAAAAACCCCATGCTTCTACGGTACGTTTCCCTTTGAATAATGCAATAACTTTCATTGTACGCAACTTCAAGATTTTAATACACCACGACCAATCAAACTAGCCGTTATGAATATTAATACCCATTTTCTGAAATTTTATAAATTTTATCATTCAAAATGGACTTCATTTTCGGATTCGGAATATCGAAATTAGCTTAGGGTCAATTTTTGGTATTTTTCTGAAAACATTCAATTTTTTATGAATATTGAAAAACACTGTGTTAATGGTTAAAAACGAATTTATTTTTAAATAATTAATTATTTTATTTAAATTTTAATTATGTAAAAATAGATAAATAATATCTATATAAGTTCAATGTAATTCATTGGAGTCATTTTATAATAATTTTTTATATATAAAATTTTATTGAACTTTTTACCGTCTTTTACCAACCTCCATGGAGAATTTGAAAATATGCATAAAACATAAATTTACTGCTTCTGTGAGTTTAATTTCAAAAATTTGAGAGAAACGGTTGATATCAGTAAGTAAAATGTGGTTCAATGAGATGAAAATGGTTTTTTGTGAATAGTAACATTTTAGTTTTATTTTCCACAGTTAAAAGTAATTAGGGTAATTAAAGGTAAAAATGATATTATTTTTACCCTAACACATGTCCTAATTATATTGGATAAATATATCTAGACCAAAACAACCTTATGAATAAAATATGATCATTTAGGTCCACTTGGATTAGAATAGGACACTTATTATTATTTAATTCAAATAAGAGTTAAAAGTGTAAAATTCAAAGTTTAATAACTAAAACATTTTTAATATAGGGTTAAACATAAGATAAATTATACTATAAATATTCATTAGAAAGATAAGACTATTTCCTACATAATTTTATTTTATTAATAATTGTTTTTATTTAAATAATTTAATTTATTTATGACACAATGATGATGGAGTAATTACATTATTAATGAAATATTAAAATAATTGAGATTATAAATACAAAAATAAATGTAAATTAAGAATTTTGATGAATTCCACGAATTTTATTGGTTACAATAACATTTTAGTATTGATTTAATTAACTTTTTTCTAAGTAATAATTCTTTTATAATTTTCACAAAAATCATTTACCAAATCTATTCAAAATTGACATAAAAGAGTTTTTAAAACAAATATTATATTATTAATTGATACTCTATTCCTAAAAATATAAGGTTTGGCCAAATGACTTATATATAGTAATATATATTAATAATGAACCACTTGGGGTTATATTGTCTTGTTATATTATGTTTATTAACCATATAATATAAAAATATAAAGAGACATAGTAAATGTCAAACTATTTAACTAAGAGTTAAATATAAACGATAAGGTTAGTATGGTGACCTAAACCAGTCTTAAATCTATTGGTTGAAATTAATTAGAACCATAACCACCCTAGCCTCGATATAAATCAATTTTTAGCCATTAGAAACTGAAAACTATTGTATTATATAATAAAAGTTTATGTTTTTCCTAAGGTGCCCCTCACCCCTCTTTTAAAAGGGAACTCCCCCTTCCCTCAAATTCACACCATCAAAGCATTTTGGATCAGCCAAAACCGGACCAAATATCCTTGAAACTTCCCTCAATTCATCCTAGAGGCCTTCCTTTAGTCAGAAAGCCAGGTTATGGTGCCGTTTTGATCAAATCAAAAGGAAGAACACGGAGAATAGGTAAATATTTCATCACCTCTTTCAAGTTCTTTCTTCTTCCACTTCCTCTTTCATTGTTGTTTACATTATAAAATAACAAATCAAGTATATTATATATAATTTTATGTTATTATAAATATTGTACAACAATATTAGTTATTTTATCCATCCGATGAATGAAAAAGTCACCACACGTGTGTATGTACGACTTACCGTCTCCACGTTGTGGTGTAGTTTGTTATCCAAACATTTCATCATTTGGATGGGTATAATAATGAGTATAAATTATGTAAATAATAAATATAACATTATAATAATTCTGTATATATTATATACCATACAATTATATTTTATTTTAATATCAAAAGAATGTTATTGTCGCTCATGCATACGTACGGATTACCGTCTCCGTGAACACAATGAGATTCATTGCCCATAATATCTATTCAAGAAAAATTTTGATTTGAGGATTAAAAATAATTTTTAAGAACTTAAAATAATTCTAGATAGGAATAATATTCAACCTATCCATAATAAAGACGACTTATGTAACAAAACCTATAAACGAAAACGAGTAAGTTAACACCTGAAATGATGATAATACTAAAATATTATTAATAAAAAAATATTAGAAGATAATATATGATATCATATTTATGTATATGATTATTTTATAATTTAATAACAATTATTTAACTATTATACATTAGTTTAACATACCCTCAACCAAGGAAATGTAAAGGTAAGGGGTTTTCATCTCACTTTTTATTCCCGTGAGATCCATGCTACAATTGCCACTATTTTAATTAGTGTTGTGTATGTACTACCCATGATTGTATTATTTGTGTAATATACATTAACTTATGGGTATTTACATCTTCATTGTATGATCCTTCTTTCAGGGGGTGTATGTTTGGTATGTTATGAAATTGGTAAGGGTTAATTATATAATCTCTTCATTATCTGAGGTTGTTTATACGTAATTATCTACTCGGACCTCTTATCATCCACATCCATGTTTCTAAAAAATTTATTTCGAAACATTTTTACTATATAATAGAAATTGGGTTAAGGTCAATTATACCCTTATTTTACCTTATATGTTTTGAAAAGAATCTATCCGTTGTTTTCCAAACAAGGTACTTTGTGACCTTTTCAACATAATTAAGGTAAGAATGTATTTTTTTTAACTTATACGACATGTGCAGCTATTTTTCGTTGTTATAAAATCTTCGAAGATTACCTTAAAATATTATAAGAATATTTTCAAAATAAATGTTTTCTTCTAAAATTATGTGACTTTTAAATGATTTCAAAATAGAAATATATGTTTCTCTCAATTAGTTTTGATTTCATCTATGTCAACATCCTTTGATGGATTTTAAGTTTATTTGAAGTTGATTTATTATGATAAAAAACTTCCATATTGTATTGAAGGTTTTGTGATATGTTTGATTGTGGATGTGTTATATTTACACCATTCATGTTTTATGGATAAAGTATTTATATTTTGTATGCTAGTTTTAATACGAATGTTAATGTTATGTTTAAACCTTTTGATATGAGGAATGCATTGCACTTAGTAAGTGACGGTTGGAGACCGTTGTAGCTCCTCGATGCATCAGTAGTTCTTATGAGACAAACTAGTGTCTTGACACAAGGCCTTAACAAAATCATATTTTTATTCTTGGAACAAGGCCTTCACTATGTGGTTGTGGAAGTCTGGAATTATGCATTCCATCATTATGAAAGTAGATATTGATATTGCATAGGATTATTCGACTTGTAGAATATCCATGTGAATAAGTAAATGGAATTATTTGATTTTAGCTTTTCCATGTTATATTGATGTTCATGTTTAAAAGGAATTTGTTTTATTCTTATACACTACCTTAAATGTTTATTCTTATTTATGAATGTTTCCTCTATATTGTTATCCTTACAGAGCATTTGAGCTCACCCCTTTCTATGTTTTATTTTTCCTAGGATGTGACGAAGTATTTTATGACTAGAATGTAGGGATAATTTCAGGGGATATGAGTGTGGTCTATGGAGATAATGTTGTTGTTGTTTTTCATTTTATAATGTAATGTAAAACATAGGAATGTATCTATTGTTTCAAAGGCTACTAAACTAATCAGTCTTTTGAGCCGTGATATTTAGTGATAATGACAATGTTATGTAACAATGCACCAACTCTAGGTAACTAGGGTCAGGGAATTACTGAGATCCCCACATTACCTCAAAATTATAGAATTTACTTCAGAAGGATCATGACACATATCTTCATTTGAGCACTTCCTTCCATCCTCAAACTAATGGAAAATCCAAAAGAACAATTCAAACAATAGATTACATGTTGTGGTCATTATAACATGAATTTCAAGGTATGTATAATTAATAATTAACTTAGGTATATGTTTCCTATAATAATAGTTTCAATTCACCTATTCAAATGGTCTCGTATGATGAATTATATGGAAAGAGGTGTCATACTCCTATTTTTTCATATGATGTTGGAGAAAGGAATCTCATAGGCCTATACCCTATTGAAGATACAACAGAAAAGTTGATGGTTATTCCGGATCACATCAAAATTGATCACATTATAAAAAAGTGTTTTTCCGATAATTGAAGAAAGGATTTGAAATTACATCTAGGAGAACATGTATTCCTAAAGGTTTCTCCATGCAAGGGTGTTACAAGGTTTGGTAAGAAGGGAAAATAGAGTCACTAGTACATAATACCCCTTGATATTCTCGAAATATTTGGAGTTATTGTAAATCATTTGGTTATGTACCCAAATCTCCCAAAAGTATAGGATGTGTTCCATATATCTATGTTAAGGAAGTACATGACTGAACCAACACACATTCTCACATATGGTGAAATATATATAAATCCTAGACTTTATTATTTATAATAACCCATCATTATTTCTAATTCTAGAGAGATTTCTTTGAGAGATAATACAACTCATATAGTAAAGGTCTTATGGAGAAATGATAAAATGGAGGAAGCGATGCTGGAACTATAGGATAATATGAAGGATAAATACCCAAATATTATTGAAGAAAATAAAAATGAAATTTTTAGGATTAATGTTTTTTAGGAATGAATAATTTATCACCCAAAGTCTTTACTAAATATTCCTTTAGATTTTGTTGATAGTATTGTGATACACACAACACTTGATTTAGAGAAAACAATACTTAATCATATTTTGAATAGTCAATTATATTATAACTCTTATAAGGAGTTTATATAGTGAATATATATGTTATATTTATCCAAAAAATATTTTTATTCACATATAATATATTTTAGATATTCATAAGTTAATAAGAACCCAATATTATACCTAAAATACTATATTTTAGTTAAAAGTAGTTCCGCCACCTTTTCATGGAGAACAAATTTTTAATCTATCTTGCGACCAATATATAAATTTTTTATGTAAAAATAATCACAATATTTTTAGTTGTTAGATTAAAAAAAATTTAGGAGGATGTTTTGGAATTTTTCTGAGTTGTTTCATTTTTTATTAAAAACTGAGAAATATTGAAATATAATTCAAAACACCTTTTTCATCTAATTTATTTATATTGTTAAAATATAATTTAAATTTATTTTAATGTTTAATTATTAATTTTTTTTATAAATTAATCCATTTATGTTAATTAGAATAAATGTCTCATTGAAATTTTCAATAAACACATAGAAATACTTTGGACATTTTTACTTTAAAAACATGCATTGTTGTCCCATCTACGAGATTAAATTTAAATAAATTTAATCCACTTATGTGATTAAAATTGGAAAAAATGGCTTCCATTTTATGATTCATCAAAATTTATAATGTCTAGTAATTTAAAGATAGATTTTTACTAAAAAATTTAGTTAAGATAATTAAAATTAATTATAGTGATTAATGTTAAATTATGCTTAATAAGAAGGTAATCCATAACCTCAAGGGCCATATCGACCCATAAACATGTACAAAATACATTGGACGTCCATATTTAGACCATAACCTCCGTTTTATCTACTCTTTACTATTATTTATACACTTTCAATAAAAAATGTAGGTGGGGTTCTTTTCTTTTAAAATATTACAAGAGTGCCACTCCCTCTCTATTATAAAAGGCCTCATTTCCTCCCACATTCTCAAACCTCTAAATACATTAATGTTCTGCCAATATTTTCCCAATTAAATTACCAAAATCCATCCACTACTCATTTAAGCCTCCATTTTTTCACAATGTAATCCAAGGAAACCTTTTGGTTCAATCAAAAAGGAGTTACCTGATTATGAAGTAACACCTTTGCTATAGCTCTTTAATTTTATTTTCATTATCCACTATCTCAAATATATTTATTAATTTCTTATATAAAAAACCAGTATAAAAAAATATTCCTGTATTTTTTATGTAAATTATTCAACCTAAACTTACACACACCACAATCTAATGGGTAATGAACATACAGTTTCTATGTACGACAAACTACTCCCTCCTTACATGATGATTGTTCATTTTTCCGTTACTAACCATCATGGTAGAAAATTATGATGGAAACTCTTATTATATATGATATATATTATATTTTTAATATCCTTATTCTTCTTTAATTATTTTTAACACATACCTCTATACATTCCATTTTTCATAAATACGATAACATCATTTGTGGAAGTGTGGTCAAATTCCCCCTCAATGTAATGTTATTTATTCAGGTTATACATTGAACATATTAAGGTTGATATTAATAAAACCATGTGAAATATATTACATAGATATTATAATGGAATAATAATGTACATATTTATCTTTTATTATTCATTAGTTTAATAAGATAATGAAATTATTGTAGGGTTCATGCGTACGTATGGCATACTGTCTCCATGATTGGAGCATTTCATTTCATATCTTTAAAAATTAATGATTATTATAAATACATAAGTAATAAATATATATGATAATTAAATCTTGCTAAAAATTCTAGAGATGATGAAGCAATTATGAAATTAATAATAACTATAATCAAAAAGTCAAAAAATACCTGAGAAAACTATGCAATTAACACACAGAATAGTGATAATAATGAATGATTGTTAACAAATGAGTGATAAGATAATATAGGAAGAAGATATAGGATATTATAAACATGAGTATGTTTATGGTCTATGATAGTCAAATATTTTTAACCACTTTACAGTAGGATAGAGACCACACATCAAAATGATGTACAAGGTAAGAGAATTTCATCTCAATTTACATTCCATTATGACTTATTTGTTATTATGCTCCAATTTACATTTATTTGGTGTATATACAACCATTTTACATATTATATAATTAATATACCAAGTATAATGATATTATAAGTTTCATGTGATGTCATACATTCATGGGTAACATGATTTAAATGCTTCAATGTGGTAGGAGACACTTTGGAATGTTTAAAGATTATTCTCATCAAGAATGTTCCGAATGACTATCTTTGAAATCATCACTTCCTTTTGTGATTGTAAACTTTATCTAGAAACATTAAATTTATTGTAATCATTTATCATTGTAAATTTACTTGAATATCTATATTCTCATACAAATTATTTTAGTATTTCCTAAACCGTATATCATTTTACATATGATGTCTACTTTGATTGTTATTTAATTATTTTGGGAATTATCGATAAATCCATTATTTCTCATAAAATAATCATATTTGATAAGGAAAATTAATTAATTTGATTATTAAATATGAATAATAATTTGGACTAGCAATAATGGATGGATTCCAGACATTATTTATCTCCTCGAATCATCAATAGGACCTCATGTGATGAATAAGTTGGCCAAATTAAACGAGTTTCTATCTATTTTTTAAAAACATATTGTGTAAGGTCTTGATGGTATAGGTTTTCATATTCCTTTGACATGAATTCCATTAATAAATAACTTCCATCATTTATTTTTAATTATTTTTATCCAATAGAGTTTTCATTTACATATTGAAGTGCCCAGATCAGTGTGAATCACTGAGAGGGGGAGGGGGTGAATCAGTGATCCTTTAAAACTTTTTACTAATTGATTCTTAATCAATTAAACCTCTATGGCTGGTTAAAGCCTCGATCCACTCTTCTTGTATCTCTCAACCTTTCCCGGATAATGCAGTAATGAAAAGGCACAGGACACAAGGATTTACAAGGTTCGGCACCAAAGGCCTACATCCTTGCCATGCTCTCCAAGCATGGATTCTCCCATTATAATCGGTTAGTATTACAATGGTCGATACAGCTTCCCACCGTATCTCTCCTGAGTCCCACAGGAGGGTCTTTATACTGCGTCCCACAGTGTTACCAGAGTCCCACTGGCCTGCTCCAGAATCCCACTGAAGACTTCTTCTCCCTGAGTCCCACAGGGTCTTCTCCTGGCTCCTCGAGTCACACGAGTAGCTCTTCTTCACTTTAAGCTTCTTCAAATATCTTCAGCAGTCTGGGATAAAGACTGCTGGCCTTGCTCTTCTTCTGATCACTTGTGGTGAACAGGACTTCTCATCTTGCTCGGGCTTTATCACCTTCTTCTAAGGATGCCCCGGCTTCTCTCCAATTACTGAATGCTCAGACAAACAATATCTTTCACTTCAGTCTGGCTCAGTCTCAGTTGCACACCACTGATTTAGCACTGTTCACGTGTGCACGTGCATGCATGCATGCATGCACTCCTCCTTTCCTCTTCTTGGTGCAGTAGACCCACAAAGGGTGTAGTATCTTTAAGCACACACCACCTTCTCACTTCTTCACACACTTTAATCTCTTTTGATTACACACATAAATGTGTGTTATACACTAGTGTGAGTCTTCCACTTCTTTCTTCTTCTAAGTGTGTTTACTTTTAGTGCACACACCTAGGTTTGGCCACGTCTTTAATTTGCACACAATTGTTTCACTTTAGCACACACATGAGTTGGGCCTTCACACTTCTTGTTGCACACCCTTAAATGGCCGTAGGGTGTTCCTCTTTAATTTGCACACACACACACTCAAATGAGGTGTGGTCTTCAATTCACCCACACAAGGCTACGGCCTATTCAATTCTAACACACACACAAAGTGTGGTCTTCCCTTGGTGCACACAAGGCACTAAGGCCTTGGCCATCTATTCTTTTGCACACACACAAATGTGGTGGCCTTCCTCCTTATGCACACACACGGCCACGGCCTTCCTTCTCACTTTTCACACACAAGGCATGCAAGCCTCGGGTCCCCTTCTTGTTTAGCACAAGGCAATGCCTTGGCCTTCCACTTGCACACACTTCCCGAACTCTTTTATTCTTCTTTGCACACACCCAAGGTATCCTCGGCCGTCTTCCTCCTTCACTTGGCACACAAGCACAAGTCTCGGGTCTTCTTCAGCACACCTACTGCTCAAACATAAAATGAAGGCGCGCAAGGGGTGCGGCCAACTTCTTTTCTTTTATCGTGCAAGGACTTGGGTGCACAAGCACTCGGGTGTGCAGCGTGCAACACCACGAGGCGCGCAAGCCACAAGGGTGCAAAGACTCCTTGGGCGCGCAAGCTTCTCCTGCCGCGCAAGTATGAGGGCAGGGAGAGCTCTTCCTGTCGCGCAAATAATGCGCACAGGGGACTCCTCTTTCGGGCCTCGGGTGGCACCGAGAACAACAGCCACGCAAGTGCTTTGCGCGGCGGCTTCTTCTTCGCGAGGCAGAGGCACACGCGGGACACAAATCTTCAACAAGGTTTCAGCGCATCAGCCAGCGGCACAGAGGGCTCGGCCTCATTTTTATAGGCAGAGACTGCCTCAGATTATCCGCGTGCAATAACTTCAAACACCCGAGATCTTCGGATCTTCAAGATTCGGTGAAATCTTGTTTTTCTCCTCAGTTTCCACCGCGGGTTCTTTCCTTAATTTTCTCCACGTGCATGCGACTTTGAACGCATGCACGGCCTCTTTAATTCCAATCCATGCATGCAAAGCTCGAACACCAACTGGCCTCGGCACCTTCGGTTTGCCTTCGGCCAAATCTCGAATCCTTCTCTCGTTGCATGCAAGCCCACTTTTTAATCATGGAACAGTTCGTCTTGGCCAGACGATCACAGAGGAGGCTTCACTTCCTTCAGAGGTGGCCGGGAACCCGAAATCCATCTTCGGGAAGCCTCTGGTTCGAAGGAGGTATGCGGGAGTCTTCGGCTCGAGCTCGAGGAAGAGGACGGTCTCTTAGCCGTCGGATCAGGCGATCGATTAACCTTGGTCGACCTGGATTAGATCGCGGCGCCGCGGATGGATCGTGCGGCGCAGATCAAGCGCGCGATCAATCGAGCGGCTCAGATTCGCTCCCGGGAAATTTTCCGCGTCCCACATCGAAACGGGGCGCGGTTTTCTCGCGGTTTATTACCCAGCCGCTGCCGGCTACTCCACAATTGAACTCTCTCCCTCCACGGTGCCGCCCCGCACCGTGTTCTCCCTGCGGGCGCGCTCTGCGCCCAATCTCTGCTCCTGCGGGCGCGCTCCTAGCACCCACTATGCTCCTCCGGCGCGCGGGTTTCACCACCGCGTGCCCTGCGCTCCTCCGGGCGTGCCCCAGCGCCTTTGTGGTGTCTACGGGTGCGCCCCTGCCGCCCTGAGCTCGCCCCATGGGTTCCCCCTTGGGCGTGGCGCCTTAGGCCCACATGAGCCTTGGGGTTGAACCCGTGGGCTGGCTTGAGATGGCCAATTTTTTGCAAAGGCATGAGAATAATACTTTGTCAAATACCAAGTTCTTCCATAAGTTAAAGCCAAATGCCACTCCAAGCCTTCTTCCTAATTTTCTTCTTCATTTGAATTCCTCACTCCTACTCAACAAATAATCTTCACTTAGGAGGGAAATGTAGAAGGTTCATTTTCATCAACCGAGCTCCTTAGTCAAATAGATTCTTCAACGTTCTTCATTGATCTAATCAGAGATCATATTGGTTCTTCTTCAAATTCACATGCACTAAGTGATAGTGCATGGACTTCATTAAAGCACATCATCCACTTAGTAGTTGTGGATGGAACTCCTTTCAACTCCTCATGCATTGTGAAGACAATGCATGGTCTTCTAATCATGTTGTGACTTTGTATCATCTTGATACAAGTTTTTAGAACTTAAAGATCAGTTCAGCAATCGTCAGATTTTCTTAGAGAATGTTTCAACCATCATCTCCTATGTCACTTAGTAAATCTCCTAAGTGACATGCATCTTAGTACTATGGCCATTCTCTCTTCATCACCAACACCATCACAACCTTTGTCATTCACATCTTAACATTCCTTGACTTCCATTCATTCCAAGACAACTTCATGCCTCATTGACAACAAATGCAACACAATGCACTTCAATCTCCCCCTTTGTATTTGTTGTCAATACACTCCTTCAGCACATATGAATTGGTCAATATGTGTGCCAATATTTTCTCCCCCTTATTGGCAATCAAATGCAAAGGTGTGGTGTGGTTCACTTTTTAAAAAAAATATCTTCCTCCCATTGAAAAGTATCTTCTTGAAAAATACTAAGAGAGGGATGATGTCACATGTTCACTTGAGCAATGAACCTTTATTAAATCAGCTCTAAGTCTACTTGGGCTAACCCGGTGTAGAAAACAAGAGTGATGTAACCAAGGTACACAATGTTGTCCAACATTCTCTACACATGTGAGATCATGCTTAGGGGTTTGAAATTTTTCAGATATAACAATGAATTGCTAAATCCTGCACATACTTCACCAAACACATTAGAAAGTTCAGTGCAAAGATAAAGCTCCCCCTTTCATCCATTTGTCTTCAATCCATACTCCCCCTTAATTGACAAGATAAACTCAATTAAGAAACAAGGGATGAATGTATGATTGGAATACCTTCACTTTCTCAAGATGATATTAATTTTTAGAACATCATCTTCTTCAGATTTGCTCCCCCTCAAGGGGTGCACTCCATTCTTTTCAAACCATCCTCCAGCTGAGAATGATCATCATCTTCAATTCCCTGCAATGTTAGCACATGTATATACCAAGAGTATAGGGGAATAAGATGGAACCTCCTTGGTTCATCAACGTGAACAACAAGGTTGAGAAGATTCTCTCAACCGAGATGTCCCATTTTCACCAGTCTTCACACTTGCACATTTGATCTTTATTGATGATTGTGCTGGTGTGGTTCTCAAAACATCTTCATGTGAAACCTTCTTCTTCCCTTTTGCTTTAGCCATTGCCAGAACTTCATCTTCAGCTCTTTTTAGATCTTTGGCAAGTTGCAACTGATTTGGCCATATGACTAACAAGTCATTTGGAAGTGTGGTCTCAGTTCTGGAAGTTCCACATGGTTCTTTTGATGCTGTCAAGCTACCTCTCTTAGGCAACTTGTTTTCAATCAATCCCTTCGGCTTCTTGATTGATTGTCTTCTGGAGTTCAGTCTGCTTCTATTTAGTTTCATGGCTTCTTTACAAAGATCCATGATATGACCTTTCTTTCCACAGTAGAAGCATTTCTTGGTGGTCCTTCTGGATGCATCACCCTTCTTGGATTCAGACTCCAAGGACTTTTCTTCATTTCTCAAACACTTCTTGGGAGCATTTTCTACTTTCTTCTTGCTTCCCAAGGAATCTCTCTTAGCCAGGTTCTGTGATCTTTTCTTCTTTTGAGCTCTGGATACAGTTGGAGATTGACATGTATCTATTTGACCACTTTTGCAATCATCCCAGATGTTGTCAAGTAATCCAAATCTATTTGCAGTAAACAGATGTCTCTGGACCTGTGGATGTTGCTTCTTTCCTTCTGGCTTGCTCCCCCTTGGCATGGGCTTCCTCTGTGCTTTGGCATTCAGTGGATTGCACCAACAATCCTTTGCACAATGCCCATACCTGTTGCAACACCAACACTGACCCACAAATCTTGACCTCTTCAGTCCTTCTGATTGTTGGGTACTTTTCTTGAGCTGCTGTGTTGTTTCAGGAGAGCTCTGCTTCTTCATTTTCTTCATCCATACTTGTTTGGAATTATTTTTCCATCCTTCACTTTTTGTGGAAACACAATTAGAAGCATCAGTACAAGATGGTATGGATGGTACCTTCTTTCTAGAAGTTGTTGCACTTTCACTAGAGGATGTCTTTCTTTTAGAATCATCCTTCTCAAGGCATACTTGAGTAGCAACATTTCTCCTTTCAGCTGACTGGGAGGCTTTAGCTTTGGGTGATTGCAGATTTTTCAATATCACCTCTAGTTCTAGGCATTTCATGTTAAGGGAGTTCTTCTCATCCTTAACTGTTCTTAGCCTTCCTTCCCATTTCTCTTCCAGCTGTTTCATCTGGTCTTCATGCACTTGCTTCATTTCAAGCAATGAGTTGTCCAGCTCCTTCACCCTTTTGACTTTGTCTTCTAGTTGAGCATCTCTGACAACCATTGACACTTTGTGCCTCTTTTCCAGTGCATGGAAAACTTCTTTGACCAATACTTTAAAGATTTCTTTCTCAGAAAGGCTTCTTTGCAATTCTTCAGCAGTGTCTTCATATCTTTCATTGCAAAGAGATACTGTTTCATCTTTGGCATTTACCAGCTTTCTGAGAGTGTTGGTTATGCCAACCCTTTTAGCCAATTGGACTTCCATAGAATTGGCTTCATCTTCTAGCTGTAATTTTTCTTCTTGAAGATCAAGGAGGCCTGTAGCTATACACATTGCAATTTCCTTGGGGACTCTCTTCTGAAGATATTTGATTGCATTTAGAAGATCATTGTTCCTTCCATCTTCATCACAGCTAGAGCAGGCTTCATCAGAAGAATGATAAAAGGAATTGTCATCTGATGTGACTTTCACATTTCTTTCCATAGAAGGAGTTTCTCTGATTGCAGCAACCTTCTTCCTCATCTTCTTTGCCTGTTTCTTCATTCTGTTTTTCAGAGTCTTGGCAGATATCTCCATTTGAGGCTGTTCTTTCATTTCCTCAAATCTGCACTCCATATAGACTCCCTTGGATCTTTTAGAGGTAACCTCGCTCTGATACCAATTGAAGTGCCCAGATCAGTGTGAATCACTGAGAGGGGGAGGGGGTGAATCAGTGATCCTTTAAAACTTTTTACTAATTGATTCTTAATCAATTAAACCTCTATGGCTGGTTAAAGCCTCGATCCACTCTTCTTGTATCTCTCAACCTTTCCCGGATAATGCAGTAATGAAAAGGCACAGGACACAAGGATTTACAAGGTTCGGCACCAAAGGCCTACATCCTTGCCATGCTCTCCAAGCATGGATTCTCCCATTATAATCTGTTAGTATTACAATGGTCGATACAGCTTCCCACCGTATCTCTCATGAGTCCCACAGGAGGGTCTTTATACTGCGTCCCACAGTGTTACCAGAGTCCCACTGGCCTGCTCCAGAATCCCACCGAAGACTTCTTCTCCCTGAGTAGGGTCTTCTCCTGGCTCCTCGAGTCACACGAGTAGCTCTTCTTCACTTTAAGCTTCTTCAAGTATCTTCAGCAGTCTGGGATAAAGACTGCTGGCCTTGCTCTTCTTCTGATCACTTGTGGTGAACAGGACTTCTCATCTTGCTCGGGCTTTATCACCTTCTTCTAAGGATGCCCCGGCTTCTCTCCAATTACTGAATGCTCAGACAAACAATATCTTTCACTTCAGTCTGGCTCAGTCTCAGTTGCACACCACTGATTTAGCACTGTTCACGTGTGCACGTGCATGCATGCATGCATGCACTCCTCCTTTCCTTTTCTTGGTGCAGTAGACCCACAAAGGGTGTAGTATCTTTAAGCACACACCACCTTCTCACTTCTTCACACACTTTAATCTCTTTTGATTACACACATAAATGTGTGTTATACACTAGTGTGAGTCTTCCACTTCTTTCTTCTTCTAAGTGTGTTTACTTTTAGTGCACACACCTAGGTTCGGCCACTTCTTTAATTTGCACACAATTGTTTCACTTTAGCACACACATGAGTTGGGCCTTCACACTTCTTGTTGCACACCCTTAAATGTCCGTAGGGTGTTCCTCTTTAATTTGCACACACACACACTCAAATGAGGTGTGGTCTTCAATTCACCCAGACAAGGCTACGGCCTATTCAATTCTAACACACACACAAAGTGTGGTCTTCCCTTGGTGCACACAAGGAACTAAGGCCTTGGCCTTCTATTCTTTTTCACACACACAAATGTGGTGGCCTTCCTCCTTATGCACACACACGGCCACGGCCTTCCTTCTCACTTTGCACACACAAGGCATGCAAGCCTCGGGTCCCCTTCTTGTTTAGCACAAGGCAATGCCTTGGCCTTCCACTTGCACACACTGCCCGAACTCTTTTATTCTTCTTTGCACACACCCAAGGTATCCTCGGCCGTCTTCCTCCTTCACTTGGCACACAAGCACAAGTCTCGGGTCTTCTTCAGCACACCTACTGCTCAAACATAAAATGAAGGCGCGCAAGGGGTGCGGCCAACTTCTTTTCTTTTATCGTGCAAGGACTTGGGTGCACAAGCACTCGGGTGTGCAGCGTGCAACACCACGAGGCGCGCAAGCCACAAGGGTGCAAAGACACCTTGGGCGCGCAAGCTTCTCCTGCCGCGCAAGTATGCGGGCAGGGAGAGCTCTTCCTGTCGCGCAAATAATGCGCACAGGGGACTCCTCTTTCGGGCCTCGGGTGGCACCGAGAACAACAGTCGCGCAAGTGCTTTGCGCGGCGGCTTCTTCTTCGCGAGGCAGAGGCACACGCGGGACACAAATCTTCAACAAGGTTTCAGCGCATCAGCCAGCGGCACAGAGGGCTCGGCCTCATTTTTATAGGCAGAGACTGCCTCAGATTATCCGCGTGCAATAACTTCAAACACCCGAGATCTTCGGATCTTCAAGATTCGGTGAAATCTTGTTTTTCTCCTCAGTTTCCACCGCGGGTTCTTTCCTTAATTTTCTCCACGTGCATGTGACTTTGAACGCATGCACGGCCTCTTTAATTCCAATCCATGCATGCAAAGCTCGAACACCAACTGGCCTCGGCACCTTCGGTTTGCCTTCGGCCAAATCTCGAATCCTTCTCTCGTTGCATGCAAGCCCACTTTTTAATCATGGAACAGTTCGTCTTGGCCAGACGATCACAGTGGAGGCTTCACTTCCTTCAGAGGTGGCCGGGAACCCGAAATCCATCTTCGGGAAGCCTCTGGTTCGAAGGAGGTACGCGGGAGTCTTCGGGTCGAGCTCGAGGAAGAGGACGGTCTCTTAGCCGTCGGATCAGGCGATCGATTAACCTTGGACGGCCTGGATTAGATCGCGGCGCCGCGGATGGATCGTGCGGCGCAGATCAAGCACGCGATCAATCGAGCGGCTCAGATTCGCTCCCGGGAAATTTTCCGCGTCCCACATCGAAACGGGGCGCGGTTTTCTAGCGGTTTATTACCCAGCCGCTGCCGGCTACTCCACAATTGAACTCTCTCCCTCCACGGTGCCGCCCCGCACCGTGTTCTCCCTGCGGGCGCACTCTGCGCCCAATCTCTGCTCCTGCGAGCGCGCTCCTAGCGCCCACTATGCTCCTCCGGCGCGCGGGTTTCACCACCGCGTGCCCTGCGCTCCTCCGGGCGTGCCCCAGCACCTCTGTGGTGTCTGCGGGTGCGCCCCTGCCGCCCTGAGCTCGCCCCATGGGTTCCCCCTTGGGCGTGGAACCTTAGGCCCACATGAGCCTTGGGGTTGAACCCGTGGGCTGGCTTGAGATGGCCAATTTTTTGCAAAGGCATGAGAATAATACTTTGTCAAATACCAAGTTCTTCCATAAGTTAAAGCCAAATGCCACTCCAAGCCTTCTTCCTCATTTTCTTCTTCATTTGAATTCCTCACTCCTACTCAACAAATAATCTTCACTTAGGAGGGAAATGTAGAAGGTTCATTTTCATCAACCGAGCTCCTTAGTCAAATAGATTCTTCAACGTTCTTCATTGATCTAATCAGAGATCAGATTGGTTCTTCTTCAAATTCACATGCACTAAGTGATAGTGCATGGACTTCATTAATGCACATCATCCACTTAGTAGTTGTGGATGGAACTCCTTTCAACTCCTCATGCATTGTGAAGACAATGCATGGTCTTCTAATCATGTTGTGACTTTGTATCATCTTGATACAAGTTTTTAGAACTTAAAGATCAGTTCAGCAATCGTCAGATTTTCTTAGAGAATGTTTCAACCATCATCTCCTATGTCACTTAGTGAATCTCCTAAGTGACATGCATCTTAGTACTATGGCCATTCTCTCTTCATCACCAACACCATCACAACCTTTGTCATTCACATATTAACATTCCTTGACTTCCATTCATTCCAAGACAACTTCATGCCTCATTGACAACAAATGCAACACAATGCACTTCACATATCTATGGATGTAATTCATTCCCTATTTATTGATTTGTTGCATGCATTTCTGTTTCTTACCTTGCCATATTCATTATTCCTTATCTAGTTGTGTAAATATAATGTGTACTAATTTATTTGCCATTCCATATATATTTATTCATTATTTATTACATTTTATTGACCCTTACCGATCATTTGATCCCACCCTTATTTTTTTTCTTTCGCTGGGTTATGAAGAAGAATTTGAATAAGCATTCAAGGATGCATTTTATTTCAGTTTTTTATGTCTCATTTTTTATTTTTTTCCCAAGGTATTATGGGTATCATGTTTTTAATCTAGAATTACAAAACTATTAATCTAATCATCCCTTTGGGATTTTATTCCTTGTATGAATGATAATGTAATAAAATAATGCACCGACTATGGGCTTCTGGGCCGGTTCGTTATGGTAAAAAAAGTTTCCATCCCTAGGATGGTGAAGACTCGAGTAGATATGTTGTCACAAAATAAATAACATCCATGATCAAAGGATATATTTCCTAAAGTGTCTATTAATGTGAATATGTGAGTTAGAGTGAATCCAAGTGGTACATTAATCATTATAGATAGTGTGTAGAAAGGTGATGGTGGTCAGCTTCACTCATGTGGGTTGGCACAGATTTCTGTAGAATATTGATGACACCCATTGGATTTCATAGACCGATTAATGGGGTGTCAATGGTAATATGAAATATGTCTCCCTAGTTGTTTTATGATGTGGGAAAATAATTATTCTCCACTGTTTATCCATTTAAAAATGTTTTGGACATATAAAAACTAATGAGAAATGATTCCATGTTACTCATATTTAACTTTATTTCAATTGAGAACATTATTCCATTGATTGAGAGTTGAATGTCAATGTGTTTAAACATTCAAATATATCTAGTTTTTAATAAGAAATGTCGTTGAAATATCATGAATATTTTTATAAGAAATTAAATTTTAAGTGAAATAATATAAATGAAGAAGAGAGTGGGTTCATCAAATGAATCGGAATGATGGGAGGTCTCCACAATGAGAAGGATTAATTAAAGAGTATAACTAGAGAAAAAAATAGTGGATAATTTTTAATGGGGGGTTTTGGTAACCAAATAAGAGTTACAATTAGTATGCAATGGAAGTTTTAATGTGGGAATAGAATTGTCACCACAGTGTTGAATAAATAATAATAATAATTTTTTTTCGCAATGGATATATTGTGAGAATTAGATCATCATGATGGACATGGAACATTGAAAATATATATTTTTAGATTTTGTATGTTCATGAAGTCTATATGTTTGAAAATTATCTACATGAGTATCAAAATGTAAAAACTTTGACTGGATCTACATATTTTTAACTCTTAACCTATGTAAAGATAATTCTTTTATCTTGGAATTTCAAGACCATTATTTTTTACATAGGGATAATGAGACCCCACATTCATTATACCTATACTATACGAGGATAATGGGAATATGGGTATACCTTTTCTCTTTCCATATTTGATAATAAGAAAGAATTTGTGAATGTATGATAATAACCATGATGTATTCAGGATATAGTAATCCTTAGGGAGGAAAACCACATCCACACAAATTGGTATTCTCTTATAGTATTTTATATTTCTATATATGCATACCAAAAAAGGGATATAGATAGATAAATAGATATCAACTAACTGAATAAATAGGGGGGTGATAAATGGATAAATGTATGATTTTATTAAATGTATACCAACAAAGATCAATCCCATTCCCCATGCTTGACACGTCCCTATGAAATCATAATAATTTCTCCCTTGTTTATCCATGGAACCGAGTATCATTAATCAATATATAAATATATCAATGACTATACCATTCCATATTATACCTTTATATAAATAATTCACTTATAAATAGTCTCACTTAATTTGGAAGCATTTATTCACTATTATTGACATTTTTACTAATTTTTAATTTTAATCCATTCAATCCCAAAATAATAGATGATATTTGATGAGTGGATGTCTTCAAAAATGAGGGTGTTTATTATGTGTTTTCCCATAAATTGTTGTTTTTTTCATTATATGTATGATATTTTTTCATATCATCATAATGAATATTTGAACTAAAATATAAATTAATGAGATGCATCCCAAAATCATAAAATTAAACCATATATGGGAAGTGTTTAGTTCGTTGGTGAGTTTTGACTTGAACCATGGACACTATATACAATGTTTACTTAGAAATTATAATAGAAATTAAGCAGGGACCATAGTGGTGTTATGGGCCTATGATAATAACCATGTTTGTTTTTTGTGGACTCTAATGATATACTCTATGATCTAGTAAGAATGGTTATTATGAAACCCAAAAATAATTAAATTAAATTATTGAATACATGAATTTTATTTAGTTTGTAATTACATGGATATTTATCCTCGATTCAGTAATGACATTTTAAATATGTAATTAATTATACTCTTTCCTTGTAATAAAAAATAATCCTAATGATTTTGAATTCCTTAGACAAGTTCCTTGAATTTTAAAGTGGTCCTAAATGTTTTGAATTCATTAGAAACATTAGATGGAATCACTAGGGTTTATAAGTATTAAAAATGTATTTGTTATTATCCTTATATTAATTCATTATCCCTGTTAATAGTAATTTGTTATATGTAATCCTTATATTCATCTTTGTGCCTCTTTATAAGATATAATCTGATAGGTGATTTCATAAACTAGATGAATAAGGTATTTTATATCCTTGGTGTCACCTTAGACCCCACTGATCGATGATGGATTATATATTTTATTTCCATTATTTTATTAATCACATAAATATAGAATTTACCCAGAATAATTTTTTTATAGGAACTCTTTGTGGGGGGACTACTTTTTAATACACACACTCAAATCAGGCTATCATTTGGTACACATAAAGATATCAAGGTTTCATGTAATTAAAAAGGAAAAGGCTCTATGATCTATTTCTAATCTGTTTTGGATAATATTCAAAATGGGATATGGGAAACATCTAGAATTTGAATCAGTTTTGGGATTTACTACTCTATAGATATTTTTTCACTTGGGTTTTTGAAATATGAGATCTTTCCACATGGATTCCTCATTGTTTGTATGAATTTTCTTAATTATATATGACATCATTTTTCAATTACACATGTTATATTACTATTTTTAATTTCTATGTTGTATGTTTATGATGCTATATGATGTGTGATATTGATATGATTTCTTCTATTATTTTTCTCTAATATTAATATATAGTATTCCAAAATTATCATAGTACAATATAAATACTTATCTGTTTCCTCTGGTGTATCTAGAGTTTTACCAAAAAGTCATGTAGCTCCATATGATGAGACATCTATTAGTGGTCTCAAATATCTAAATTCAGAAATTTTTATCAGGTCTACATTCTATATTTTTTTCTTATTATTTAAAATTATATAGGATACATAATGTGTCAAAAAATGATACAAAATAGATTTCTTGGAGTAGCTAACCTACTTATATGGAAAGACTAAGTTACTAGGTTGATAATGTTTTTTGTTATTTCTACTATTACAGTTGACCTAAATCACCTTTAGGGATGACAATGATTTTGGAGTAATTATTTATAGGATTTCAAATCATAGGATGGAATGGAAATATATCATGTATTTATGAATCATAATATGCTTGCATTTACATTTCATATGAATTCTTGCATGTTATTTAGTACATGAATCTTAGAAAATGGTTGACGATTTCGAGTTTTATCAAAAATTTATATATAATTTTATCATGTATATTTATGTTTTCCTCATAGATCACCCAACATTAAATGGATAAAATATAGTTTTATGATTACTCATATTGAGTATGTATGAAAATATTTAAAAAAAAATTTAGTTAAAATTTATAAATATGTATCCTTAATAATCTATGATTTAAATTTAGTTTAATTAAATTTTTTTTATGAAAGTAATATTGAAAAACAAATTAATAAAAATGTTATTGGTCATATTTAAATGTGATATTGTCGTTGAATAAGGGTATTTGTAGATATAAGTTGATATCCTGATTTTTCATATTGTTATTTCATGGGGTGCAAAGAATAGTGGGGCACTATGTCTATTATTACATCCCCTAAATGGTGAAACTAATAATTGTTATATAAATTGATTGTAAGGAATGTGATTGAAATTATTGTATAATTATGCTATTATATTTTTCATTTTCATGATACGATGTTTATAATGAGAGTTACCTAGAGGTAGTGGGTGCATATCTTCATGTAATGCCTGGTCAAGCAATGTAAGTTATGATCTTGGAGATCCTATTACGTGTTAGGTAGTTGTTAAAGAGTGATACTTCACAAGTTTCTCTAGTGATGTTAGATCTTTTTATAGAGTTTCATCTATATCACCCATTTTATTCTCAGTAGAGGGTGTCCCCTAGGTGGTTTATATTTTTTGTATCATCTATAAAGATTATCATTGAAATTTTAGAGAAACCTATAGAATTACGGGTGAAGCAAATCATGAATATTCTTTGAGGACGAGTGAAACATTGGTTGGATTTCTTCATCTAGGAATACAATTATATTATACTGAACTGTAAGGATATTAAGACCAATTTTTTGACTATTTCATTATGAATACCTCATGGGAAGACATGGATAGGGAGTTCATGTACCCTTTATTGGTGGTGTGTCAAAAATACACTATTTAAAACATTTTATTATATTAAATAATTTTGATATATTATTTAAAGGTGACGATGATATGAGGTTAAGGAATTTTACATACAACCTCAGGTATGTGATATGAGTTTAGGTCAGAGTCTTTTATCATATTAATATTTCAGTAGTGATGAATCATTCCCCCATTACATAGAAAAACCCAAGTTAATACTATGGTTCTGGGTATGTTACATATGATTCATGAAATAGTATTTGATCATCATGCTATTTGAGCCATTATTTTGATGGATCCCACGAGGACAACATCGACCAGGGTAGTCAGGGTTATATTTTAGTTGTGTGTGATCAATGATTTAGGACTATCAATATCGTAACTATGTCCAAGAAACTGCCAGAAAAGTGATGCAATTATATAAGTATGGGGGTACATATTGAGGATCTATAAGTGGATTAAACAAATTTATTGTGATAATGAATCTGGAAGGTTAATGAATTTATAGTTTGGTAAACTATTCCCTGACATGCTGATAGTTGGATCTCTATCATCCCTACTGATCACATGGAGGATATTGTTCATAGATATAGGGGAAGTGGAATAATCAATGTAGTGTAGATTACTGGAGTTTGGATAGAACATTGGGACATAGTGAAAGTCATCTACTTTATATTCACCCAAACCAATTCATCATGATTTTAGAAAATATATTGTCAAAGGTATGATTATATTGGACATTACATTAGATTTTATTTTGATTAACATACTATAATCACATTCATTTATCAATTAGAAGTTCATAAATGAATTAAGTATATCCATTTTTTACTTATATAGGGTGTTGTACATAGGCTTTCCAGTGGGAGTTTGATCTGAAGGAATTTGTTGACGTACATTATTTAACCTAGAGATTGTGTATTATAGATTTCTCAATGATCTATATACAATAGAGTTGATCGAATACTATCTAATCATTCTAATTTACTATTTACTTCTATATCAAACCCATATTAGGTATTAACATTATGAAGTATTTTTGACATCCCCAAGGGTGAAGGTTATGTTATTGGTAGAGAGTGAGACTTATAGAAGGGTTTCACCAGACCTGACCATCCATAGATGGGTAGGATTACAAATAATATTTCCATCATTATGTTATATGATGGGGAGGCATAATAGTGATTTTATATCATATGGTTTATGTTTTTTATGATGAGTTCTTTATGTTTCCATCCAAGAGAGATATTAAGTTTATTATTGGGTTTATTCTTGGATATAAACCTATTTCTATTCTACCTTACCATATGACTTTGGTAGAGATTCATGAGATAAGATGCTTATTATAGAACATAATGTACATGGAATTCATATTTCTGAGTAGATATCCTTGGTGTTATCCATTACTATTCATTAATAAGAAATATGGATCATTGAGGCTATGTGTCGATTACCAGAACATATACCAACTGAGGTTAAAAAGATGATATCCTCTTCCATGTAACGATGAAATGTTTGATTAGGTTATGAGGCAATGAGTTTTATATAATATTGATTTGGGTTGTGTTTATCACATGTTGAGGGTGTGACCATCAGGTAGACATTTCTCTTCTTTAGTAGTAGGCGTGGTTTGTATTAGTATTTTTTCATTCTATCCAAGATGACAAAATATACTTCAATGTTTTATGATTTGATGAGTCATGTTATTAAATCATATCTAGGAACCTTTATATATTTTTTGTTAAGAAAATCCTCATGCAATCCATGCTAGAGGAGTTGTAGAAACTAAACATGGTTATCATTTTAGATACACTTTAAGAGAACTCACTTTTTACGATTCTATCAAAAATTTCCCCATATTATTGACTTGGTACACTTTTTTGGAATGATATATCTATGATTAGAGTGTGTATAGACCCCAGTAATGTTAAAAAAATTGTTTTCTAGGATTTTCCCAAGAATATTGTTTAGATTAACAACTTTTTTGATTATTAAGGTATTAAAATTCAGTTTATCCAGGACTCATCCTATTCAGTAGTACCAATAATAGACTTTACCTTGAATGTGGTGAAGTTTATTTGGTCTGGTTCTTCTATGGGAGATTTTCATGAACATTAGAGGTGTTTTATTATAGTTATGATCATGTTTATACTTGAACATGGTAAGGAGAATACCATGTATTGTGACCCAAGATGAGTTGGTTTGAGATCATTCTTGGTGAAATATGGTCATTTGGTAACTTATGTGTCACGGTAGCTTAGGCCACATGGATGAAAACAACCATATCAATGGTTCAAACAAGAAAATATTATGGATTCCTTAAGGTGTTAGTATCATTACATATTAGTTGAGAGGCTCATGTTTTATTCATACTATTATATTCTTAGATATTTATTCATGATGCAGAACCTGGTTATTCAATAGAAATGGTGGGTCATGTATCTGATGTCCTTTTTTATATCTACCATATCCCACTCTTTAGGGTAGCATGGTTGAAGATGAATTGATCAAGAAATAGTTGAATTAGGTGGTTTAGGATTCTAGCAAAAAGTTACTATTTCGACCCTATTTATAATGATTAATTTGATATTTAGGTTTATTATCTTCAAGGGACCCTTATATATTCATTGATTGAAAGTTTAACTTTCCCCATTATGATGATGAGCTGATTATCAGATGCAGAGTGTTTATTAAGGAGGTGTAACATATATTCTTGGGAGAGTCCACCAAGTTGTAACCTTGATAATGATAAGATTCATTATGTCCAAATCCATATCCTGGTTCCCACGTGCATGAGAGAGGAGTTTATGAGTGAGTCAAACTCTTCATAGTGGGTTTTCTACCAAAGAATAACATTCATGTACCATGATATTCATAGGCCATCTTACTGGATTAGGATTAAGTAGGAAATAATACATTTTGATACACAGTGCTACTCATGTCAGCTAGAGAAGGCTAAACTCTAGTTACCCAATAGTCTCCAATAGGCATTACCTTTTCCTAAATACGTATGGAATAACATTAAAATTAATATTATAATGGGTTTTTTGAGAACACCCACATATCGTCATGAGATATCATGATTGTGAATAGCTGACGAAAGAAGTTATTGTCATTCAATATGGGAGACCTTTTCAGTTGATGAACATGGTAAGATATATGTTTGGAATATAGTGGGATTTCAGGGGTCCCATATAGAATATTTAAAATTAGTACAACCCAATTTACCTCATGTTTCTCAAGGGGTTCATTAAAGAACATTGTACATAGGTTCATCTATGCACAACCTAGCATTGAAAAAATAGATGCTAATTATTAGAATAAAATTATGACCATATTGTATGTGATGATAGAATGAATCCATGATTTTGGACTTTATTGGAATAAATACTCAAACCTAATAGATTAAACCAACAATAAAAGTTTTCAAGTCTCAATACATATGGATCTATTTGAGGCTCCACAACAAATTCCATTCTATTATCATCTATTTTTTGTTGTACACTTTAGAATATGTGATTGATATTATAATCCATATTTGAATACATCAAAATATATTATGTTTGTTCAGAAGTGGATGACAACCTATCAGAGTGGGAAGAGGTCATATTTCATCCCATTGTATCATCAACTTGAGTTTGAGGTTGGTGACCGAGTGTTCTTACAAGTTTAAACACGATTGGTACATTATCATGTTAGATGGCAGGGAAAGTTATCAACAATGTATATTGGTACACTTGAGATTGTGGAGAGGATTATTTAAATGGAATGTAGAATATATTTTCTATTATATTTCTGTGAAATGAATGATATGATTATCCTATAGAAGCATCAGTGGTATTTTACTGATTTAACTAATGTGATTTATAATTATGAAATTTATCTTGATCCGAAAACATGTTTTGGGGATAATCATGTTTGTTTAGTTGATTGTAGTGAGATGAAATTGTATGGGAAATTAGTTCCCTTAGTTTATGTTATTTGAAAACAAATTAATGAGTCCAAGATGATTAAAGGTTCTACGAGTTTTTTATAAAATATTTCTTGAAATAATTATACTGTGATGATTCTTAGTGTTGTTTAGATGTGTATCTTAAGAACGAAATATTATGTACTGGGGTTTCGTTAAAACCCATATCTTTATTTACTTTGGTTTCAATTTAAATTGAATCCTAATATCATTTTTTAGTTAATGTTGCTTGGAAGTTTTTTATTGGTTTTATGAGGATATGTGAGTATTTTGGGTATTATAGGCTAGAAAATTGGGGAGATAGAGTTATCTACTTGAGCCCCAAGCTGGAACCCTGTTAGTGTTAACTATGCACCCCAATCATGTAGAGGGTAGGATTATACCACAGTGTATTCATAACCATTATAAGTGTTGGAGGAAACTACCTGAAATTCTTTAAAAATATATATGTGTGTTTTTTATGGTTGGTGCAAGATTTAACTGACAGTGAGCCCTACTCACTCATAGTATGGCTCTAAAGACAATTGGAAACACAATGTTTTTGAACAATTTATCTAACCATATGGTCCAAACACATTGGGTGTGTTCTATAGATAGTGTTAACCACATTATTGACACATGTTTTAAAAAACAAATGGATAAATGATGAAGACTTCCCAAAAATTACAAAAATGTTTTTCCTTAATTTACCCTATGAATTATTATGCATTAACTCTTGATATTTTTCCTCCTCCATTCATGTTTCTCACCCCCATGTGTGATCCCCTCCTCCTACTTCATCCCTGGATACTTATCTCTTGTTTCACCATCAATTTGAGTATCATTTTTACCTATGGAAGGTTGTAGTTGATCTACCATTTTTATCTCCAACCATTGTATAATTATTTTTCTATCAAGCTGTTTCACACCAATTATATTTATTTATTACATATTTCAATATTTCCATCATATTCTTCATTTTCCATAATTTGAATCCAAACTAGTGGCCCATATTCGATGAGTGGTCATCTATGAGAATATATTATATGTTCTTGATGTAATATCATAATGTATCTCCATTTTCCTTATGAATATAATGTGTATTCACAATGACATAACACACACTTGACCAAAAATATAAATAAATTTTTTGTTTTATTAATTCATGAAATTGATCCATCCATAGGCTATGGGATGGATTTTGGTGAGTGTTAACAATAAACTTGGTCACCACTTAAGGTGTCCCTACCTAAAAAATTAATGTCAAAATTAAGTGTCTATCATTGGTGAACATTGATTTATGATAATAACGATGTTAGTTTACGCATATTCCAAAGACATACTATATAATCCATTGGATATTCTTTTATATTGAGCACTTAAAAAAATATATAAAATTATTTAATAAATGAATTACCTCTGGTTCATAATTACTGGGACGTTACCTCATATTCATCTATGGGTATATTAATATATATTTCTATGGACATGTTCCATAGATTTGATATTATTACATAAGATTGTGAATTCCATGGAAAAATTTATCTTATTCAAAATTGAATATAAAAAATGTAAATGCATTTGAAATGTACATTGTTTTCAAAAATGATCATAAATGTTTTTAAATCCTTTGATGTATTCCATATATTTATTACTGTGACTATTTACAAATAATTCATTGGATATTCTCCTTGGATCAATATTTGTGCCTCTTTATATGATATATTATGAATAGAGACATCCAAAATTCTCCAATGTAGGTATAGTTGATCCTATATGTCACTGTAAAACCTGAGGAACAACAATGGATTATTTTTTATTTTTATTTTATAAAACACATAATAATGAACCTATACCAAAAAATTGATGTTTTTTATACTCCATTGGTTATGGTATACTATGTCATGATCATTCTTTAATCAGGTCAATGTTTAATCAGGTCAATGATTACTCATATCATGTTAATTTTTATTATTTTTTGGGTTTTTTAAATACATAATCAACCTTTAGGGGATCCAGGATATATGTAATAATTTTCTTGTTTTTTGTAGCATCATTTTGATATCACATGGATTATGTTAATATTTTAATCTATCATGTTATTTGTTTACAATGTTATGCAATGTATTAAATTTATACAAGTTCCACTATTATTTCACATTGATATAAGAGTATAGTCAACCCAAAAAATAACTATATGTTACTAAATAACTCAGGTTACCCCTAACTCTAGTACCTGACCCAATCTACGACTAATTGGAAGAGAATTACCAATCCCCATTGACTAATGACTAGAACATGTTCATCAATGTTGAAGTAGATGGAACAATTTATCCCATCCTAAAATGGGTAACATGGAATATATTCATAAGGGAAGTATACAATGTATGAAAACTAAAATAAATATTTCCTGAAACAAACATACAATGGTATCAATACAACCTAAGATAAAACCACATGATAAAACCCAAATTTATGTGTCCAACAAAACTAGAATGTTAAACTAAACCAAAAAACTAATACTCTATGAGATATGTGGGAAATATACCACCAAATAACAACCAACTACATGTACACAATTAACAAGAACCTCATCACCTCATAGTGGTGACTTTAATTTTTATGCATTAAAAGACAATACAGTCTCTACACACCACTACTGGGGTGGGAAGAATATAATATAAGTCATATTAGAAAGATCTCAACTGGGTATTTCATATCAGGTCTCTTTAAAATAATATGAATGTAATAAAACATTAAAGAAACAAGTAATTATAATTAGTTAAAAAATTAATATATCAAGAGAATAAAAATGAATAAATCCCCCATTTCCATAGTTCTAAAACACATCATGTTAAACAATTTCAAAGCGTATCACATTTAAAAATGATTTTATTGAATGGTAAAATAGTAAAAACAAAATCGTAGTAAAATGACACGATGTATCACAATAGGTCAAGAGATAAATATCACTCGTTCCCCAACATAAGAATATGTGTGCCTCAATCCGGAATACATATCAATCGAATCTAGGGAGCAGATAAAATCCCCATCATGTTAACCCCAAACAATGTCTAACAAGTCCCAATGAATATTGGAATTAGCATAATCAGAAACCCCCTAGAATGGAGCCCAAGATAGTATCAATAGTTGAGGCCTATTGATAAAACATCAACCCAAGTACCCTAGGCATCCCATGTGCTAAATTTACTAACAAAATTCATCAAATCCATTCTATGAAAACCATACCACAAATAAATTTCACAATTATTTTAATGTAATTTTTCTTTTACCAAAATAATGGGAAAACCATGTTTTATAAAAAAACCATTTACACCCAGTTATAGACATAGAAATCAATAAACCATTCCAATTAATTTTTAAAATAGATTATTAAATTATAGCATTCAATTTTCATTGAGTATTTGATAGGGAAGGAACCACCTTCCTCAACTCACGTCTCACACCAATAGTGATGAGATGTAAAACCCCTATACGGGACATAAAAACAACCATATGAGGCCATAACATCGACTCATATGTCAAATGATTGATTACATAGAAAAAAGATATGGAAGATATGTTTGATTAAAACATACCTCAGGTAACTCTCATGCCACACCACAACCTACCGAAGGGACAACCTCTTGGAGAAGATCTCCTAAAAGATCTCATATAGTGATATAAAAATCCCATCAACACAAAGAAATTCCACTAAAATAACCAAGATCAACAAATATGTTGAAAAGAAAACATAAATCCTACTGAAGTAGGAGTAATGAAACTTATAATGACATTGATAAAAAAGGTGTGACCTGATAGAGATAGAATCACACATAATAAACTTGAATAGACTATAGTTTGAGGGAGATGGTTTCACAATGAATGATGACAAAATTATGACTTATAAAAAATAAAACGTACTAGGATCAAGAGGTTTCTGTTTTGAAACCAATATTCATGGCGTAAATTTCCCATTATTAATGTGCATTGAAAAAACACACCTCCTTAGGTTAAATTATTTAATGAAACATATTTACATCCTAAAATTGTTTTGTGGTGTAAGATAATTTTATTCATTGATTTTGTTTTTTTTTTCATATTACTAATGCATAAATTATAGGATAAATAAATTATTGGAGTTGTGAATTCCCTATCCAACTCAACCTATAAAAATATTCCCTATAGAAATAACATAAAAAACATTCACACCCTTTGAAACAGAATAAAAAAGTCATAATAACAAAAATATAGCATATCAATTTTCTAAGATGTTACAATCTCCCCACTATAGAACATGACATCCGTTGAATTTCCTAGTGAGGGAGGATTCTCTAGAAAATGTTGAGGGAAAAAATCCCTCATTGATTCCAAATACTCCAAAGTCTCATAAAAATCCTATATATGAAACTGCAACACTTTGACCAATGGAATAGACTTCCCAAGTCAACCATTCACATGATAATTAACCGTCTACACTAGTTTATCTATAATCGAATCATCTGGGTCCAACTCAAACTCATCCCAACTCAAAACGTGAGAAGTATTAAGATAATAATTCTGGAGATGAGATATGTAGAGAAAATCATGTATACCTAACAATATATCTAGGAATTACAACCAATAAGAATCTTTTTCAAGAAACATAGTGACCACCAAGAGTTTAATATATCTCAGAGAAAAAGTTCCCTATATCTTAAGAGGATAATGACCAAATCAAGGAGAATCACTCAATAAAACCAATTCCACAATTGAAAACTCAGAAGGATGGTTTTGAAAATCCAAATATGATTCATTTAGACTACAATATGTACCCAAGCATCAATATATGTCTTAAATCTTCACCAGTGTTTCACGAACAATGCTTAGTCTGACAAGAGAGTTCTCTCCCACCTATTACCACCATAGAGATAACCTCCATGGGTGACCCTATGAAGCCTCGAATGGAACTATTCTAACGGACCACTGATAGCATTTGTCACAATATAACTCGACCAATCCCTTATTGATATCCCTAAACCCACTAAAATAAAAGGACCATGAATGATTCTAATATTCCATGATCTATATAGCATGATCCATCCAACCTTTTGTCTATAGATAATAAGTTATAACTAATTGAACCCAAGTCCCCATCCCATCTTGTATAAAATTCCATATTTTGGAATTAAACAGGGGATACATTCCCAAGATAATAGTAGATGGAACCTCCTGAAACCGCATAAAATCTTACCCATACAACTTACCCAAAACTTCAATCATAATGGTACTCATAATTGGAATGATATGAGAAGATATTTTCAATCAATTATTCAAAAAACAGAAATAATTCCACCCTAAGAGAGACTTGTATACATATTCCCATTATAAAACCAGTACTAGAAAAGATGGAGTAGACTGGTAAGTTTCTAAGGACCCTCCATTGTCTGTTGGGAGGTGTAACAAAAAGACCCATATTCATCAATATCGAGATTCGTACACAAACATAAAAAATGTAATGACATCTAATAACACATCTTTAGAGATATATTATAAATGAAAATTGATGGACTATGAATATCATAAACAATGAATTCCACAACGATGATGGGATGAAAAATCGATCCCTGAAGCATGTAATACCATTACTTGGGAGAGACAACCAGAAGTAGTATCCTCACTATGTACGGTTTTCTTAATTTCTCTAAACTCATAATCTTTACACTAACACTATATTATATACATAATAAGTGAAAAATATAAATTAACATTTTTCAAACCCACACATAAATCATACACTTATGCATCTAGATGCTTCTAAGTATTGAGATCAATTAGTTTCTACCCTTTTTTAATTCTAGAACAGCCTATGATTGAACATTAATACCAAGAGAATCAATAATGAAATTTCCCTTCCTAATGGTGTAGGTTATAAAAATGTCAAAAATTTGAAGATATTAAAATTGAAATATCATTATAAAATTAAATTACTTCAATGAAAAATATATATAGCAAACACCCATGCCTCTCATAAAAAACTGTTTTAACCGAAAAACATAAGTTCATGCATAATTGGAGAAAGATCCATATCATTAGTGGAGTAATTCTTCTTATTTGGTCAAAGTTAATGAGAACTATAATCCGAAACATGATCATCCTACAGAAGCATACAACCATTACTGACACCATAATCATCACAACAAATCACTTATCCCTTATCGGTCTCATGAAAGATATGAATATGAGCTGATGTGAAAAGCTATTTCAATTCCTTGAAGAAGAAAATACTTATTGATTCCCATGGAAATGTCACCCCTTTCTTCCCAAATGAAATAAAAGGTGATGATGACCATAATAAATCCACGATAAAATGAGGATATTATCAATCAATTTCTAATATATTATAAATCTCAACGGTGTTTTTTGGTTCTCTCATTTGAAGACAATGTTCACGTTCTCAAGATCGACTTAAATTACTTGTTCTAAAATAATATTTACCAAGAAAATTACTTCTTAGAACCATAAAGTGAATTCAAAAATTATTCCATAATGTCTGTGAGTCCTTTAGATTTCCCAAAACCCATTGTACATAGTAATCATTCTCACACTCAAATCATGAAAAAATCATTATATCATCCAAATACACAATGAAAAATGTGTTGAATAATGATTGAATATCCAGTTCATCAATTCATTAAAAACAACAGGAGAGTTATTTAGACTAAAAGGAATAAAAAGATATTAATAATGGCCATACTCGCACCTAAAAGTGAGTCTCCAGAACATAATTATCTGAAACACTCAATTGATAATAACCCGGTTGATGATTTATTTTTAAAAACCCTTCTACCCCTTTAAATGATTAAAAATTTCCTCTACATTGGGAATAATTATTTTATCATAAATATCACTCATTTTAACTTTTAATAGTCCAACAAAAATAAAATTGAACCGTTAACCATATTTGGAATGAGAAATGGGGATTCCCACAATGAAACTCTATAGTGAAATAATGTTCCTCTATTAGGTAATACAATGAGACCTTGAGAAAATTCAGATTATATGGTGACATGTGATAAGAGTGTTTTGATATTGGATTCATTATTGAAATTAGATTATATGTAAAATATACCTGTCTTTCTAGATAAATAACAAAAAAAGAATCTTGTAAAACACTATATATGTCCCAAAAAACCATTGGAAGATCCCCAAATGATATAAAATCATCACGTCCTACTCTGATGAATGGAAAATAACTCCTCATCTCTTTGTGGGAATATAATACATGAGTATACCTCATATACCACTATCCATAAAAAGTTGTATTTATCTAATAAATGTTAAATAATGGAGCATTATGATTGTAATAAACTATCTCAGTATGGTGAGAAAAAACGAAAATCCATTTCAATGTGGATATTGAACAGATACAGGCCATGAATCTGAATTTTCAAAATAACTCTACCAAAAATCTTAAATTATAACTGGATGTACAATACAGTTCTAGGTCCTTCCACTTTTCATAAGGTGTCACTAGCTCCATAAAAATGGTCATGATCTATTATGGATTTTTAATAACATCAAAAAAAGATACAAATGATTTAGAGGAACTAATATCAAATAAAGAAGTTTCTATAGAAGATAATATAAGTAGTACCTCTCACTATCATATGGATCATGTCAAAAACCCCCAGAAATGCATCCATTGCTTGAAGGTCCATGACTTCAGATCCATATGTCTTGATCCCTATAGACTAAAATGTATCTTACTATTCTATAGTGACCATCAATGTTGAGTATCATTAACCAAAATTTCCTGTAGACAAATCCAAGAAGATCCTATGTAGATGGTCGTATTGTACATAAGAAATATACATCTTCAAGGGAACATGAAATTTATGTTTTGTGTCCAAGAGAATTATAAAATAATTTAATATTAATGGAAATATACAAGGTAGAACTGATGGCGTAGAGGGATTTTTCGACTGAGAACATCCTCCCCCAATCCTACAAGTTTCATTCAATTTCATGTTCTTCAACTAAATTCCACAAAAATCACTATAATGTGGAAGAGAAAGGGTAGTGTAACAAATAGTTATCATCATATAAATCACCTAAATCAATTCCATGTCAAATATGATAGTATAGGTCAAATTATTCCACATATAGAACTATTATTGGATATCTGGTCGCAAACCTTGAATGTAAGTCTGAGATTTCAACTGGTCATTCGTTATTGCCTCTGGAGAAAAAAAAGACAATCTCTGTCAACCATTTGGTGTACTATGACACTGAGATCTATCCCAAAATCAATTAGAAAAAATCAGAATATATTTACATAATCAAATATTCTGGAAAGAACTACTAGATTTAAATTATTTAACCCCTTCTAATCTAAACCCACATGATGATATGCCTATAATATTTAATCGCACAACCTCTTTTTGGGACCCTAATGTCTGAAATGTTCATACATTATATTGATTCCTTCTACTCCATATAAAAATTAAAATACCTAATTGATCAGGTTTATCCAATCCTATATCACATTATTTTAACTAGTATCCCTAATGGTTAAGGTCTTCTTGAATATGGACTCACAAGATCGATCCCTATCTCATATAACTTCTAGTTGTGTCTCAATAACTGGTCCCATAGAGAATGGAAAAGTCTAGTAAACATCATGTACTACCCGAATGATTTCCTCTATAATATTATTTTCTAGACGAGGATTCCCTCGAGGAGCATCACTCAATTCTCCCTCTTAGGAGACCATAGAAGAAATCTATGAGGCATATTGATTTATATCTGAAAAAACTATCAGTAAACAGAATATTGTCAACCTAAACTAAATAAACCCTCAAAATAAACTGATATTAATATCAAAACACAACATATGGTACACAAATCCAAACATCCCATGTCATCTTGAGGCTCATCATGGTATGATATTCCTATGAAATCACAAAAACCATACACTAATGTCACAAAATTCAGTATTCCTTCTACCAGAAGTCCTAAAACTAAGATATTTTTGTACATTATTCCTTAGATATAAACTTTAAATTAAACAAATTAGGTTAATCCCTATCCTTGGAACATGACAAAATCCTCTACTAACCTGATTGGGATTCTTGATCTCCATGGGCGACGACTATTACCTATTCAAAAAAAGAAGAAATATAGGGAACAATTTTACTAAACCTGAGACGAGAATCAAGAATATGTAAACAATATAATTAAACACTGGAAGAAATCTAAAAGAAATATTCTATTAACCAAATAAAAAATATAAGTGATACAACTAAGGAGAAAAAACAAGATAAAACCCAAATGTACATGTCCATCAAAACTATAAAGGATATCTAAAACCAATAAATTCTATTACATATGAAATTTATTCAATCTCCCACCACCTCACCAAAATAAATGTACTTATATCACAATGAACTCACCACCTCACTATGGAACCATAACTATTCTTTATTAAAAATACAATAAAAGGTCCACACACTATAATGTCATTTGTAAGGTGTGAGCTATACAAGCTCAGTTGTACCCTTTTCTATTATTAAACATGAAGTATCTATAGAAAATTATAAAAATCATCATAATTTAAAGAAAAAAATCCAGATATTTAGTAAAATAATAATTCTATCAAGAATATCTAAAATAAACAAATCCCACTTTTCTTACAGTTCCAAAATAAGACTGGTAAAAAATTTTCAAAGAATATCACCGTTATCCATGAAGGTAATCAATGAAAAAATTGTATAAAACAAATAATTGTTAAATAATTCAAAGGATCACTACAATTAAGGAATAATATATCACGTGTACCTGAACTTAGACAAGTGTGTTGTTCAAGACCATATATAAATGTAATGAATATCGAGAGTAGAGGAACACCCCAAAAATTGATCCTACCAAAAGTTACTAACATGTCTCCTAGACACTTTTCCTTGGGATAAGAGGAACATCCCATTATTAACAGAAAAAATTATCAATGGGAATGTCCTATTGATACACCATCCACCTCAGTACCCAAATCTTTCCTTGTTCTACATTTCACAAATAATTTAATAAAATCATTATTTGGAAACCATTTCATAAATTCATTTCACATTTCTTTAAAAATATTTTTTCAAATTCCAAAATAATAGAGGGTCGTATTTTATCAAAATCCCATTTAAACACACATGAAAATAAACAAATCGTGATTATTAATTTTTTAAAAAATATATAAAACTATAGAATTCATAGTTAATCCAACACAACCTATAGGGAGATCCACCTACCATAACAAAAGTCATACACCAAATTAGACAAAGTCAAAAACCACAACAAGGTATACAAAAACAACTAAATGAGTCCTTACCATTTATTCTCATATCATAGGATTGATTCAATTTGAAAAATTTATGGTGGAGAGGATATATCAGTACATACCTAATGAAAATTTCATTCCACACAAAAAAACACAAAGGAAAAACTTCTAAAAATATATCACACAATGGATAGAGAAGGATTAAAAAAGAATCATTAGATAATTTATAGATCCAAAAATAATAGGCAAACACCACTTCCATAACCAATAGAAATAAAGAAGCAAAAAGAAGAATGGAATGATGAACTAGGGTGTAGAAATGCAACCAATCAAGATATAAATCACCAAAAAAAGTGACCCAAAAGTTATAACATCATAAAAAATATATTAAAATTGAATATGTTTTGAGGGTGATGGATGTAGAATGAATTAAGACATAGACATGTTTTCCATTGTGTAAAACTTTTAGTCATGAGGGTTTTACATCATAAAACATTTATTCAAGGTTTAAACTCCCCATAATTCACATATTCCAAACAACACATTAGCTCAGGATAAATTATCATGATCAACACATTTATGCTATAATCCATATTTATAGTGTAAAATTATTTAACACATTAGAATGATTTTAGATCTTTTTCTCAATGTTGAATGTTTGTCGTAAATAAGGAACATAATGTTCAAATTTTGTGTACAACCAGTAGCAGAAATAAATCCCCTAAGGAAGCACCTAAATCAAATGAAACACCATATTATCACAATAAACATACTCTTAAAAACAAAATATAAGTCTTCCTTTTATACAAGACATTACACTATAGAACCTAGAAACTTGTTAGGAACTTTTGGCATATGGAGAGGTGTGTAAGAGGTTGTGTATCTCCACCGAATGATTCATTGATATTGTGTCTTGGGTCAAGGATTTTACCCTAGTTAACTAAGGTAAAATCTTAATGCTATTAACTATATGATAAATAGTATAACAATAAAGGTCCATTATAAACCAGAAAAATATTTAGTCACTATAAATAATAAAACAAAACTATCTAAAACTTATAAATATCACCCCTTATATCTTCCATACAGATCTTATCTATTGTAGAAACATTAATTATTTTTTTATGTATGATATTTTAATGTTTACAAAATTTTCCTTCCCTTTGATGGTTCATATTTGATAAGGTAGTTTTAGAGGTATGATTTAATTGAAAAGGTTTTATGTTTTAATGGTGGAAGTCATAAAAAGGGACTTTTAATTAGGGTGTCTATAAAATAGCCCTAGAATCATTGGTTGTACCACCATCTTATTTTTGATTCTCATCAAGTAGCTGATGTTCATAGTCTAGGGGTTCATTTAACTCACCCCAATATCTTTCATTCCCTTTTGTACACTACCCTTTTTAATACCAAAATCAATAACCATTGGATAATTTTGAATTATAGAGCCTTGTATCTCAATTATTTCCCAATCAACTCCCATTGTACTGTAACAATTTCCTATTCAAAGGATTATTAATCGTTGAGATATTCATTAGATATATGAAAAATTATATTTATTCCTTATGATATGAGAATTGATTTATATTGTATCTCTTTTTTATATAGAGATCCAATTGTGAATCCTCTATCTCTTGATTCACATGTGTAGAATATAATTACTTGTTGTTGTTTCTCGATCAAATTAGAAAATACCTTTGAAAAAAAATGTTTTTTGAGTAGCTGTTTAGAAAATAATTTCATTTCCATTATCAGAATGAATTATTAATGATATTTCCTCAATATATTTATGCTTTTAGAGTATTTATTCAATTAATCAACATTTCAATAACAACACCCCTTGAATGGAGTTATAATTTTACTGAATGGTGGATTTTTTATGGTATACATTTTAGAAACGTTCTCCTGAGACCTACTTATTCTTGATTCATACCTTTAATATCTTTTCTATTATAGAATATATGATGATTATATTATCATTATATATACATGAGGATCTATTCTAGAATCAAAAATGAATTCATGATCCATTATTTATTTGATAATGGATCCTATGAATTAGAATTGATTCCTATGACAAAACTCAGAATTGGTTTTGTTGATAGAATCTTTAATTTATATGAATATAAAATTAACTCCTTGCCATTGAATTCATATTAATTTATATTAGGAAATTATTTATTTATTAACTATATCTTGAGTTAGAAATCCATGACATATCATCTATTCTCCATGGGTGTGAGATGTGTTCAGTATGTGATATGTTTGTAAATAGTAGAGTTCATTGTCAAATACATTAAAGTAGAACATTAATTATCATATTTAGTCATAGTATAGTCTTTCTGAATTGATTTATTTTGTGTTGGAATAATTTTTTTTCTTTATTGATGTTGGATATTTATCGATAGGTGAATTTTCAATGTAACCATATTTTTTCATTGTCAATATGAGTATTTCTTGAGTATCTTGTTACATGCATGATGTTTATCACATGTTGTGTGATTTATTCTATAGGATCATTAAGATATGTTATTACTATCATATAATGATCTTCCATATTTTTCTATAATTCCATACCATTAGAGGGTGTTCTTGGTATTCATGATAGTTTATCATCCTGGGATTATTACTACTTAGAGGGAACGTGAACATGATGATTGATGATGATGAAGGTGTACCCCTATATAGGGAAGGACAAATATAGACTTTTTACATGGAAGAACTTGATGAATTGAGGATGATAATGAATGTTCTAGAACATTATGGATTGGGTACATTGTGTATCACAAGACTCAATTATTTGAGCATGATGATTGAAATGTCTCCAACCTTTTTGAGTCTTTTTGATCATTTTACACTTCTCAACCATTCATTTGGAATAATCAATATGAAGTAGGTACAACTAGGGATCATGGTGTATTGATTAGTATATTTATGGTTGATATATGACTGTATATGAATTTTATTCCTATTTATTATTATCAAGGATTAAAATTATTGTGGATGTGAACATTTGGATAGGATTTATATTCACATATAGATTTCATGTATAATGATTAATGCAAGAGAAATGAGACTATAGAGGACGATTGAGTTTGGAGCATGGATATTGTGGTGATATCAATACCTTATTTAGTGGTTTTCATAGTGTTTCTATTTATTTGTCTATTTTCACTTACATCCTGGTTTTTTCTAGCCACATTCTGATCCTGTTATATATTTTTATAAGAGGAGTTCTATTTTTAATTATGATTTCATTAAAAAAATTTAGAATGAGTTATTATTATTATTATTTATTATTATATATGAAAGGATATGATTTGGAGGATATAATCGTCCCAATTATAGAATTCAGACACTTTTTTTCTAGTAAGTAGCTTCTTGTATATGGGGAGGCATGCATGAGGTACCTGAATATACGGCTCGAACCTAGTGGTTTTGGTCATGGTGTTATAAAATGGGATAAGATCATATTTTATTGTATTCATTTTTATTAACCATCATTTTGGTATAAAAGGGATATATGTGTGGGACATGAGTGGAAGTGTTTCTATGTGAATGGATAGAACATGAGTGATTGTCCTCTGATGTAATTTTTATTAAAGTTCTATTCCATTTTTTGAGATTTTGGTTCCTTCATCGATCATAACATGGAATAGAGGATAACATTCCATACATATTCCTATTTTTCTACAACATATTACTTCAAAAACATTATTCAAGGATTTAGGCTATCTCTTCAGGATAGATTTGTAGTATTTTGTGTGATATATCTATTTTTCCTTACTCTTATGATATATCTATCTAGGAATTTACATGTAGAACCTGAGAATGACATTACATTGATATATATATATATATATGTAAATTAATATAGTGAATCAATGGAGATACATGGTTATTTTTTATACTGATATAGGTTTGGTTGTGTGTATCCTCCTCGGGAATCCCTTGTGTTACCCTATTGACTAAATAGGATTTGAATGAAATTTTTTATATGATTATCTATATATTAATGATGATTTATCATTATAGAAGATAGATGAGAACAATATATGACATGGGTTAGGGTACCTCCTATAAAGAGAACACCCTTGTTCCACCACCTACTATATAGAAGGGTGATATAGAGAAATTATCCCTCAAATTTCCTCATAGACTTGGTAGTATATAAAGACTCTATTTGTGAGTCCTTCCACATTCTCTTTCTAATTAAATAAGGGATATAAGGTCCATGGATGACTATTATAGAGACATTTGTCTCTATTTTCATCTATACATTCAAGGCGCAAATGGAATACATGATGTTGATAATTGTATAGAAATCATCCATGGTGGATTCTACCTCTCTAAGACACTCACAGATAGATATTTGAGTCTAAGAGTGTTCATGATACTAGGACCTTACAGGTGGTGGGGTGGTGTTGTGAACCGAAATAGAAGATATGAATGTTTTTCTTGTAAAACCATCATGGAAATTTTACCTGAAATGTTATTTATGGGATTATTGAATATAGAAAATTCTTCAGGGTTCATGGAGATTCAACATAGGATGATTATGGAATTTTCTTATATGACATGATTATCAGAGGGGATTCATAAGGCCATGGTGATCTAGAATTTTCTAGTGGTTGATAAGGTTTTTGGTCTTCTTCAAGTTTCTAGTGGACCTTCTGGTTATAATTATATAAGAAGTAATAAGAATATATTGGGTTCACATCAAGTTTTAAGTATGTGGTTGGAACATTGTAATACCTATTCTATTCTATCAATATGATTTATATAGAATTAAATTTTGAAAAAATTAGGCATTGTGATATTTTCTTCATAAAAACTCTAATCAAGATTCAAAAGTGAGGAATGATTGTTTATCTCAAACAATTATCTCTCAATCATTGAGGTCAGTAGTGAAGATAATGAAGTCAACGAATAAGGGATCTTACAACAGTCCTTAGCAATAGCCTCAGAAAAATACAACTCTAACTAGTCATATGTCTCTGAGATTTGGTCATGATGCTAAGTCAATACATTTTTATACAAAGTTTTAAATACAACATATAGTGGAAATGTACCATACTCTATTTTAGGAATAGTCTCTGTCATTTATATGGTGTCTTCATCCTTTTTGTTAATGGTTCTTTTGATTCCATCATATAATAATTTTTAGGGTTGGTCTTGACATAGGGGTCATGATATCATTAAAACTAAATTCCCTAGATACACATTTTAGCATGAAATTGGACCATATTTAGTGATACCCATATTTTCCTACAGTTTTTGTTGATTATTTTATTTTTTTTGGAATTCATGACTATAGAGATAATGAGATCCAATGTGATTATTTGTATGGGATGGATTTATATCTTCTAAGCTCACATTTATTTAAATCAGGGATATATATCATTTACATCACCTCTGGGAGATAACTACATAACAACAAGATAATCAAAATATTAAGAAGGGAGAGTTGGTAAAATCTTGAGTCAATTCACGATTATCATGAAATATATTTTTGTCATGGATTTTTTTAGATCAGTGATAGCCCCATCATCTTTTCCTATAAATAGTGATATAAATATGTTGACATGTTATTGGGATTACTTCACATGAATTACCAGTAATAGAGGAGTTTCCATTGATATAAATTTCATTTCAATTGAAAACCCTATTTAGATACACCCTTATTATATAACACTAGTCAAGTTTAAGGTATCAAAAGTACATATTGAGGACTTTGATTAGAAGAGATTTATTAGGATGATTATTTAACCTTTCATTTTACCTATATATTTTTTTAAAAAATGGAGTAAATTAGTATTTGAAATTGCATAGACTAATTAAAACTAAACTAGTTTATAGTGAAAAACATATATCCCTTACCCTGGATCGATGGTCTATTTGATCAGTTATGGGGATCCTAATGATTCTCTAAGATTTTTCATCATTTTGGAAATAACTGATAGTGTTTTAGAGTGGGGTAATCCCAATGATACCATTCAAGAGTATGTATGGTATATATAAGAACTCAGTTATTCCACTTGAAATTATAAATGTGACAATTATGTTCATGGATAAAATGAACAAGATCTTCCACCTAAATCTAGGATTGTTTGTTATGGTGGTCGTTGATAACCTCCTCATTTACTCACCAACCCCATAACAAAATGCAGGATATCATGATACAGTACTGATTACACTTCATGAACATTAGATTTATGCCATGATTTTTCAGTTTAACATTTTCATCCAGGAGGTGAAATTTATTGGTTATGCGGTGCCTAAGACAAATATATTAGAGGACCCATAGAATGTGAATTTCGTTATTTATTGGAAACATCCCCGAAATGTGGTTCAGATCATGAGATTTCTGGGTTTTGATGGATACTGAAAATTTTATAACTATGAATTATCATAATTATCATCACCAATGACTATGATAAAGAATATGTTAGTAATGTTTTATTGGTTAAAAAGTGTGAAGAGGCATTTTTTGAAATGTAGAGGAGGTTGAAAATAACTTCAAAATTTATTTTTCCCAAGGTATGGATTGGTTATGTGGGTACATTGAAAATTAGGGGATGGTTTGATAGCATTAATGGTGAAGTAGTAGTGGGTAATATATTATGGTCAGTGTCATTATGATCCAATGTACAAAACTATCTGACTCATGGCTTGGATATGGAATCTAGGGTTCACACTTTCATGTGATGGAATCACCAACTCTTGGGACACAATATTTTTTTCTTACATGACCATAAGTGACACTTCAATATCATTAAATTGATGGACCAGAATATTAAGAAATGGTCCTTTTTTAGAATACGTTAATTTTTTTGAATTTGAGATATTTTATACACATTGCATGAGAAATTTCCTTTTAGATTCACTTAGTAGTAAGATATCTGTATCTAAGGAACCTAATGAGTAGCCTTCAGAGGAAAAGTGGTGTCTGAGGAGCTTGTTGGCCGACTGGAGTATGAGATATTTTGATGAGTATATAATAATTAAATGTTCTAATTTTGTGGTGAAATATTATTTTATTGACATGGTAATAGATTTATGGACACTGACTGAGGGTGTGAAATGATGTGCTATCAACAAGAAAGAAGTGACCCGATACTCAGGTGGTTGTTGGATGAAGATTATATGATACTTATGAAGGGGAATGTTTTAGTCCCAGATCCCATTATGGAGGAGATTAACAGAGTCTTCCATACCTCTATGTGGGTAGTGTATCATGTGGAGAGAAATATATTCCATGACATTAGGGGAAAATTCTCTGTGTACGGATGTTGTAAGAAACACTGGATTTCTTTGCTAATACCATACCTACTAGAGGATAAATTATAATCCCCAAAAACCTAATTGTTTTCCCCACACACTACCCATGACCATGTGGAAGTCAGAGGATGTCATAATAGAATTTTTTATTGGGATTTCTAGGACCCCGAGGATCAATTATGCAAAATGGGTTATTTTTTATCAAATCAAAAAACATTTTCATTTCATAATGAATCAGGAAACTCACTCTATAAATGAGATAGGATTGCTATATGTTCATAAGATAAAATTATTTCATAGAGTATCCATGAGAATAGTATATGAAAAAATGTTCTTCTTACATATTCATTTTATCCCGGATTATAGAAGTCCTTAAAGACTCAACTGATATTTAGTATAGCGTACTATACACAGGCATAATGGCTGACCGAATGTAAATTCTAGAAGTTATTCTTTGATATTATTCCCTAGACATAAGTAGATCATGGCATGATCACATAACCTTATTTTATTATTTATAATATAATAGTTACCTACAATCAGTTCAGATGGAATCTTATTAGGCTCTATTAGGGAGGATATTTCATATGCATCTTTTTTAGAATGAGGTTGGTGTTGTAGTGGTTAGGGGAACCTATATGATATAAGATATCACCAAGAGTGTGAAAATGATTCAGAAGAGGATGATAAAAACTCAATGAAGAATGGAAGGTTATGTGAATTGGAAGAGGATACCATTGTATTTTAATACAGGAGATCATGTTTTCCTAACTGCAACTCCTCGGCTTGACCAATGCGGTTTGAGGAAGTATGGGATGCTTGAATCGTGTTACATTGGACCCCTAGAGAGCATTGAATGGATTAGAAAAATGGTATCTATGGTAGACATGTTGAAAAAATATAAGTCCCAGTCCAAAAGATAAGTAGTGTACCTATGATAGAGGTTTATATGGTTTCAAAAATAGTTGAGGATTTAGATATGACTCATGTTACACAAGAACTTCAACAGTATGGAAGAATTCATTAGGGTCCGGAGAGATATGGATTTATCATGGTTCATGAAAATGAAGTAATGTTCATATAGGATGAGCCTACTTCCTACAAAGAGGACATAATGAGATATAATTATGAGAAATGGTTAAAATTCATAGAATATAATACGGGATCTATGTATACAAACCACATTTAGAACATGTTGGATACACCAGAAGAGGTCATACCCATAGGGCGAAAATCGGATTTACATAAGAAAAATGGAATAAATTGTTGAGTTTCAACCTATAAGTATTAACATGTTGAAAATTATTACAAACAAAATCATAGTATTGACTATGAAGATACTTTTTCACCTATTGTGATGATAAATTCCATTTAGATTTTACTACCCATATAAACTCATTATGATTTTTACAAATTTAAAATGATGGTTAAAACTCAATACATTAATAGGAAGTTGTAAGAGGATGTGTATATAATACTTGTAATGCGTCTTGGAGTTCCAAATTATAATTATATGGTTTTAGAGCTCCTACTGCCTATTTAGTGACTAAAAATCATTGTATAGTATGAATATCTTGTTTGAAGTCGTAATCATAGAGATTGGTTTCATAGAAAATGAAGATGAATTGGGTTTTTAATAGATGATAAGTGGGAGAATATTATTTTTTTCAAACACATTATATTGATGACTTACTGCTTATTTGAAATGATGTCTCAAAACTTCACTATACGAAGATGTGGGATAGAAATTTTTTCTCAATGAAATACATTTTTGAAACAAATAACATACTCAGAATGAGAAACTATAGAGTTGAATTAAGATGTTTCTTATACTAAGTTATAATATATATATTGGTTAATTATTAAAGTGGATTACCATGGTGATCCCTAAAATAGGGTATTTACTTGAATTTAATGGCATGATTCTTAATTAGAATCAAGATACTTCTAAAGAGCTAGATCTGATGGATATGATCCCTTATGCATCCTCCTTATGATCTATCATGTATTCCAGGTTATATAGTCCACCTTATTTCTCATATGATTGGGAAATAATGAGTAAATACTAATATAATCATGGTGAAAGTCACTAGATTCATATGAATACCAAAATTATGTTCTTGATAAAGACTATGGATATTTTCATGGTCTTTGGATGAGATGATGAGCTCTGGGTAAAGGGTAAAAAATATTCTAGTTTCCAATAAAATAAAAATGATATGAAATATCAATGAAAATTTTTATTTACAAAAATGATGGTGTGGATATTTGGAATGTTTTTAAACAAGCCACCATTGCAGACTCGGTAGTAGATGAAAAATACATCATTTCCTCAATTGCTTCAAATAAGTTTTTTGGATCATGATGTTAATTTTTTAACATAGATTGGTTCCTAGAATTTATGGAATAATTAATCTATATTGTGACAAAATAATATTGTTACTGTGTCTAAATAACCTTGAAATTATCAAAGGACCAAACAAATCCTTCAGTAATACCATCTCATAAGGGAAATAGTTGAGAGGTGTCATGTAAGGATAATTTTTGTGGATACCTAGAAGAATATTAAAGTTCTATTAAGAAAAATAATACCAAATAAAGAACATGAGAATCATTTAGAATATCTTTGTTTAACTTCTGAGATATTTATTATAATGGCTTTAAAATTATCATATTATAATAATATAAGGGCTAGTTAAGGATTCTATTTTATCACTTATCCTTGGTTATTGATTCAGAAATAACCTCAAGGAGAATATTAAGATACATGGTTATATAAAAATATACATCGTTTATTTAGGTGATTTAGGCATTCACATGGTCCATGGTTCTATGAAATATTGTATATGGGTTTTTAGAGTGTCCTTTTATAGTCAATCCCAAGCCGGAGTACCCTAATATGGGAGGTAATCACATTGGAAATTCATTTATGGCCTCTAGGTGTGAAAAAATGAATTTGGGAACATGAATGATGGGATAAAAGTGAAATTTTCCTAACAATGGGTATTGTTAGAGTTGGTAGAAACTATATATTATGGAATGAAGCCTCATATCTACACACTCAGGTGCTCTCATCCTAAATTTTCCATTTTACTTCATGTTGAAATGGGAGGATAAGGGCCTTGGTTAGGAAAATCCCAACCTAGGAACCCAATAGGATGCCTATCTGGGTGAGTGAGGATTCATAAAACAATCTGTAAATTCATAGAGTTGGTTAGGTGCATGGAATATAACAGAAATATTTCTTTAAAATTCAATATAAAACTATCATGAATTTTGATTTTTAATATTGTTTTGGCTCTATGAACTATCAAATTGAATATTGTGAATTGATCTACACAACTTAAATAACATTTTACCATGTTATATTTCATAAATGCTAAATGTGGTCTAAAATGGATATGACAAATCATCTATGAAAACAAAAACTCTTTCTCCAACAACAGATGAAAGTCAAAACCAAATACAGCTGGGAGTTTCTCACTACCATGTTGTCATATTTGGGTGAATGTTTTTAAGGATATCCATTCTTTAGTATGTGTGGAGTCATAATATATATATATATATATATATATATATATTTTATTTGTATCTTCTACATCAAGTGTGATACTCATTCATCTTAACATCAACTCAACTAACGTCATTCGAGTGGAAAATATATCATAGAAAAATGTGCGCACATTTTTTGGAACCAAAAAATGTGAAGGTTGTAACATTACTTACAAATAAATAAATCTTTTGAAATTTTAAGGTCAAAAAGTTATTGATTAAATTTAAAAAATAAATTTCACTATATAGGTTTTAGGTGTGTATAAGAGAAGTACCGAGCCCGATACAATACAACCACTATTTATCCCCCTCAAATTTAGGGAATAATGGATCTCTCAAACAATAATATTAAATAAAATATATAGAATTCATTAAATGAAATATGAAAATTTTCTCCATTAAAATATAAAATGATTTATGGGCCAATAGAATAGCTTATAAAACAAATTTGGGTATATCTTTATTCTTCTTGATCTTTTGAAAACCAATATAGCTTATATTGTTTATCATTCAATGATCTTTAAGAGATATACAATATATTAACTAGTGAGAATATTAATCTTGAATGAAGAGAATTATAGATGAAGATATGATTATAGAAATCATAAGGTATGTATTTACAAACACTACTATGTAAAATAAGAACATAAAGAAGTTAAATAATCATCATATTCATTAGAAGGAGTTAAACATGGATAATGGTTTGTTTCTTTTTAAATATTGATTACAATTGTTTTCCAATAAATTTATGTCAAGATAATAGAGATAATATATTATGGTTTATTTATTTCATGATAAGGAATTGGAGATGTAATTTAATTTTCATACCTTATTCAAGGTGAATTTATAGTGCCTAATGCGCTACCTAGGATATTCTTGATATGGGTGCATGATATCCATGAAATTAAATTGAATAAAATTTAATCATTCAAGATTTATTAATTAAATAAATATCTAAGAATGATGTAATTATTGTATTCCTCAAAATTTTTCATTATTTCATTATTCATTATTTTTAGGAGATCATTGTTGGTAATTTTATGTTATAACTGTTTTTTAGATACTCCTTAGTTAATTCTTCATAATTCGTACAAATTTCTTATAATAATTTTATATGATGAATAAAACTAGTGGATAACTTTGAAAATGGATTGAGTTCATTGAATGAGGTAAATTGATATCTTTATGAGGTTTCAAAAATTATGTTGCAATGGGAACCCAATACTCGTTATAATATTTTTACCCTTCAATTTCTCAGAAAAATAAATTAAACATTAAATGGAATTATTTAGCCCCATCAATTATTATTGAATGATAAGTAAGGAATAAAGAAAATCACATAAACCAAATATGATTTAATGATTACTAAGAATGAAAAAGATGATATTTTTGTTGGAATTGTTCTAACCCTTTTAGTGTGATTAATATGTAACAAAGAAAATCCTAAAACCAATTATATTATGGGGTAACAACACACCACAATTATAGTATAGTATGAAAAATGGATTTATTTTTCTATATAGAATGATGGATTAAAATGAAAACACAGTATATTAGAAATAAGGTATATCATTTGTAATTTTTTTGTTTGGACCATACCATTATAAAAATCTACCTCATAAAAGGATGACAAACATGAAATTTTAAATCATAACAGAAACCTACACCACAAATAATTGGGGCCATGTCATATAAATTCCCTAAAATTTCCACAGATCCCTTGATAAAACATTATACCACGCCATAATTTAAAAATATTAAATCTAAATATAAATTATGGAATAAAAATTATCAATAAATAATTTCCATGTTCCATAATATGATAATATATTAAATAAATCAAACCATTACACCAATAAATATTTATATTACCCCTTAATATTTTTTGGATTTAAATTGTAAAAAATTCATCAAAATTTTTATGGAATTTTAAAATAAAATCCATGATTATTTCTAGGGAAATGATGTCGTAACATGATAAAATTACATAATTATGACTGAAATCAATTAGAAATCTCATTACTTACCATATATTGAACTATGAAACCCCCTTTATGTCCTTAAAATATCCTATCATTTCCTATGGTTAATCCATACTCAAACACCTCACATACCACTATATACTATGTTACACTCCCTAACCATACTCATAGGGACTTACCCACCTCCTTAGAGGGATACTTATTTATACCTTACCCTTACCCCCAACCCTCATGGTTGTCCCTAGTTTTTACCGAAATCGACAACATCTCTCTTCAACTATCTCTAATATAGAGACCCTATCATTTTATACATATTATTACAAGATTTAAGGAATAATTATCTATAAATTACAAATTAAAGATCATAATGTCTAGTATGATTGGAAGATTAGGTATATGAAATTGGAAACATTAAATAGAATAAGACACCTCAATATTAATCTTTAATAATTCTTTTATAACTTTCTTTGATCTCCTACACCTGTACATGATTACCTGTTGAATACATGGAGAATATGGATGATATAAAAAGTCTAGTAAGGGAATAAACATTGTAATAAAGCATGAAAGATGATTTAGAAGGCAGAACATGGTGATATATAAAGGAATGTAACATGAATAAAAATATGAAAGAAAAACATATAGAACATAGGATCTTGTGATCCTAGTAATATAAGAATGTGGAAGAAACCTATAACATGAAATAAACATGATTAGAGGATAACTTTCAAGACTATATCACATGGTGGACAAAGTCCCATAATAAATTACGTTTACTCCATAATACCATACATGACATCTCATGATACTAAATATAACCCAATGAATTAAAGCGTTATTTTTGAGCACCCATCATAACATATTCATGTATCTATAAGAAACATAAAGAATCCAAAATAAGGAATAATACTAAGGGTTACTCATGGAATGTAATGGGCTTTATATTCCTGTCATATGAAATAACCAAAGGGTGTATCAAAATGGAATCCATGAATGAATTTGTTAAATCATTTCTAACAAATAATAAACTTATAATAATAATATAAAATGAATAATGTTGTCCATATAAAGTGAATACATGAAAAAGAGTGTTTGGGAAGCTTTAGAAACGATCCACTTTCACAACTACTACAAAATTGGCCATTAATAGCCCACAAGTGGCCTTTATTAGCACCATAGAATCATTGACTACTGGAGAGAGATTAAATTCCCGAGTCCTTTATTAGAAATTATATAAGAACTGATAAATTATCCCTTTGTGAGCAATTTTTGAAGCACTAATAACAGAGAATACTAAAATGTTTTATAACAGCACATTGCCTCACTAGTGATGTGTACTATAACAACGCACCATAACACCAAAAAATCCACAAAAAAAGAAAACTAAATTATGAAGTCCAAATCTAAATGAATAGAAAACAATTTAAACTCATTGGTTCTATTTTGGCAATGTGATGCATGCTTTAAATTAAAATTATACTCATATATTGAAAAAAACCCACATAGAGTCATATCGGTCACACTGTGCATCATATTGAGCTACAATAGATTCTTAAAATTTTGAAATGGCTTATGGATCATTTTTATAAAGAATCATACGTAAATTTACTCATACTGGTCATATTGTGTGTAAGATTAACATGAAATTGATTTTTAGACAACAAAAATGAAATATGAATCGTTGTCCTGAATTATAAATGTAATTCAAGTGTGTTTTCTCAGTTTTACATTTGTGACACTTTTGGAACTAAAATGATGATTTCAAACTAAAAACGAGCATGTTGGGTCATACCAGACCCATCTTGAATAATATTGAGTTTCACCTAATTCCTACACATCATAAAACAATTTATGGATCATTTTTATAAAGAATCAATACAATCTGAATGAATTTTCTCGGTTTTGAGTACGTGAGTGATTCTTTTTACTAAAATTGATGTATAATTTAAATAAAAAGACATAGTTTGAGTCATATATATCACACTATGAATTATATTGTGGTTAATATGATTCATACAAGACAAAAATGAATTATGGATCTTTCACCTAAAGTATAAGAATAATATGAATGTGTTTACTTTGTTTTAAGTAGACTTTTTTTCCTTTTTATTAAAATTGATTTCATTTTTAAATAAAAAGATGCACATGGAGTCATATAGCTCACACATAGCATTGAATTGGGGTACATATGATTCATAAATGTCTCAAAGGAAATATGGGTCATTTACCTAAATTATAATATTAATCTGAATGTGTTTTCTCATTTTTTAGTACATCGCATGTTTTTTAATAAAATGTCATTATAAACAAGAAACACTGAATTTGACCTATACTGATAACATCATGAATTGGTTTCACATGAGACTGATTCCTACACATCAAAAAGGACATATGAATCGATGTATTTAATTATCCAAAAAACATATGCACGTTTTTTTCAGTGACTTATCTTTTTTAAAATAAACAATGAATTTTAAACAAATAATGGACACATTGAGCCATATTAGTGACACCATGCTTCTAATTGAGGTGAGGATGATTCCTCAATTTCTGAAATGACATATGGATCATGTCCCTAATGTATCAAATTGATCATAATATGTTTTCTCTATTTTGAGTATGTCGTATTTACGTTTTAGAAAAATCATTGTCAATTTATTATAAAATGAATCACGTAGAGCCATACCAGCACCACTATGTGTCAGATTGAGGTGTGGCTAATTCCTGCATCTCCCAAAGTCTCCAAATAACCATAACTTCTATTTTTACCTTTCTTCAATTGTATTTATATTTTAATCACACTACATTACATATTGGTTCGATGTTCATAGCTAAAAAACGTTTTTCATTGTTGATAGTTAGAAGAGTAGAGGCTTTCAATAAGAGAAAGGTTTCTCAGAAAATATTATCGAATCAATATACATCGTTGGAAGTTCAAAAAAAAATGTAAATAAAAATAGAAATCTTGGAAAAATTGGAATAAATAATCATTTTATCTCTTTTGTGGATTGTTTCAGATAGTTGAAATCAAAATATGGCTTCCCAAAAGATTTGTAAAAAAACTAAACTAAGTATTGGATACAAAAGATAAATAAATTTACAAAAAAATAGTATATAGAATGATGAAAAAATTTATTAAATAATTAGTAGGAATTCTTCTTTTTCTGATGGTTGTATTTAATATTGATGAATTTCTATGTTTTTATTATCTTAGTAATATGCTCGAACAAATGAATCCACATTTACAAGTAAATAATTATTATAGGAATAATAATGAAAATAAATAAATTAAACATAAATATGAAAAATTAACTCTATGGATAATGATTTTACTGTGCACTCATTATTGACCACATGGATTTTCAGATAGTAAGTAATGAATTATCAAAAAACACAAATAGATCTCACCAAACAATAAATCAATTTGTGAGGAGGATGAGGAGAATTTATCCTTTATGGTCAGTGTTATCCTCTGAATTTATTCAATGATGAATGTTATAGAAAACTATCATCCTCATCAGCTCATATCCTGATCATTTATAATTTCATTTAGCTGCTTGACACACATCCTCTCTATCTTTTGGACATGTACATGTATTGCTTGAAATACTCTAAGAACTAGTCATCCATGGGATGGCTAATGGCCACAATATTAAATGAAACATAATAGAGATGGAGGATGAGTCTTAAAGAATGAAAATGTAATAATAACTATTCAGGAGATGAAACTGGTGAGGATGATAATTTTACTACATTGTGTTCCCTAAAAGGGGAAATTCCTCCCATTTGTGATAATTAAACCATTTTACCTAGTTATTAACAAGACACCCCCATCACCAAATTTTTTTTATAATAAATCTCCATTAAAACATAGAAATGATTGAGTGAAGGGTATGAAAGAAATAAAGAGGGTGGAGATGGAAGAATCAGAATACGTAATTATAGTGTTACACAACCCGAGGGTCTTGGGTTGCTATAGTGTAATTTAAGTTAATGATTATATGTTTCTGAAATGAATTTATTTTATTTGAAATTGTGGTATAGTTAATGATGAATTACATTCACTTTTTTCCTCAAATTTAACCACATGGATTTGAATAAATCTAAAAAATGTTGTGAATAATTTTTTTATAATGTTATTTTTATGAAAAAATGACCTTTTTAATAGGTTTTATTTAATTAAAAATAATATGGTTTTATGTTACTATATGAAATAGTTCGATGGAGGCATGTGATTCATTCACACTTACCTTGATAGGCAATGAACATGAATGAGGTTCACGCCTTCCACCATCAAAAACTATAAAATAGAGGTCACTCCTCATTCGATACGTAGATAAATAAAGTGAATCCACCTATATATTATATATATATTATATATTTTTTTGTATTATGTTATAATATTTATTTGTATTTAATTATATATTATATGTATATTATTTATCATATTTAAATTTTTAAAATATACAATATATTATTTGATATATATATAATATTATTTTTTCTAATTAAACTAAAAAAAATAGCTCTAATAATTATTTTTAAATTATATTAATTATATATAATTATTATTCTCGATAAATTTTTATATAATATAGTCATTTAAATTTTATAATGTTTAATTATTAAATAAATATATATATAAATATAGTTAGCTAAATGTATTATTATGAATGTAACATGAGTATACAATATTTTTTGTGGTTATTTGAGTATAAAATATATTACTAGTAATTAAATGTTTATGTTGACCTAAAATGAATATATAGAACTAAAATGATGAATACCTAAAATAAATTTACAATATATAGAATTTGATAACACCCATTATATATTTTGTGAAAAAAATGATGTAGAAACCTAAGAAATCTAGGGAGGCCATCTAATACGCATTGATCAAACCATACCATTCTAGGGAGATCCAAAAAGAAGTTGGAATGAAGAAATAATACCCATCCATAAGATATATCACAAATAATGGAGATAAACACACCAACCCTTTAAATTTAGATCCCATTTAAATTTATACACACACACACACATGAACATATATATATAATGGAATTTATGATACACATAATTGAAAAACAAATACAGATTTAAACATAATTTTTAATGAAAATAAATATAATCCCTTCCTTATTTTGAATTCTAGAACTATAATTTGTGAATAAATATTTTTAAAAACACACCTGTAATATAGGTTCAAAAAAAACATATAATTTTTTTTAAGATATATATTTACACACATATATATATATATGTATATTTATCTTTATAAAAAAACTTAAATTGTGAAAAATATATGTAACCTTGACAATAGAATATCACAAAAAAGTAAAATAAATACAACCCCATACTAATCTTCAAAATTGAGATCCATTGAAAATAAATAAATATAGTATCACCATTACTAATATTTCTCTCAAAATAAAACAAATCAATTTTGAGATAATAAATTTTTACGAAAAAACCCTTATAGAAGAATATTAAAACTGAATTTCAATAAAAAAATTCCCTTACATGAATTGGATAAAATTATTTTTTGTTTCTCTTTCACACTATCATCATACTAATAGTTGGTTTTATAAAGCAAATTTCACATATGATTATGATTTTTATATCAAAAACTTCTACGATTTAAAGAGTGTCATATATATCTATTTAAATATATTATCTAAGGACCAGATATGATTCACTATGATTTCAAATCATAAATAAAATTATTCTTTTAGAAAAATATTGGGTATTGGTGTACATAGGGAAGCAAATTGATTCAATTTTTTTAAAAAGGGAAAAACATGATATCCAAAAAAGATGTCAAGAAAACAATGGATAATAAAAAAAATAAAAAAATCTATAGAATAACAGAAGCACAAATATAGAAATCAAACATGAAACCTAAAAGGAAAATAGGAAACTCTTATATATAGATCTCAAAAAATACAAATACAAACTGATAATCGGAACCCTCATAAGAAAACAAAGTCTACCATTCTAGGTTGAAGAAAATTTGAAACCCTCGGATCAATATCTCAGTGTTTTCTTTGAAAACCCTTACTGGAACTATGCAATGAATTTCAAATGAGATTTTACCAACTGGAGGTAGAGGGTTTATGTGATTCGATCTTCGATTCACTGAGGATGAGCATCGACAATTGGTGGATATCGCGAAAAGCTTCTAATGTCGTGATGGTTTCAAAACATGTTATGTTTTTTAATTAGTTTGGGTCACTTTTCTCAATGTTTTTAAGGAAGAACTAATAATGATAAGTCTTTATCAACGATCTAGTATTAGTGATGATAAATACTCATATTTATCAACACAAAAAGAATCCTTGATTATTAATTATTTTATTTGTTCTTATTACATAAGCATTGATAAAATATTTATAATTATAATTAAAAACAAAAAAATTTGTAAATATTTATATATCCATAATAAATATATAAAAATTTCAATAATTTAAATATATTCCTTATTTAAATTTATTTATTATAATTTTATACTTATTTAAATATATATCTAATATTTTATATTTATATAATTTTTTTTGAAATCATATTTATATCATTATATATATTTATATTATTATATATACACACATATTTATGAATTATATTTAAATATAAATACAGTAAATAAATTCATTTATTATGTAAATTTTTATAAAGTTAATATTTATTTAAATATATATAAATATTTATTAATAATTATATAAATACATTTAAAAATGATTTATTTATTAATAATTATAAATAAATAATTTTAAAAATATATTATATATATTTTTAAATATTTTTATAAAACAAATTTTCAAATATTTTTTTACATTATTAATGAATATCTAATTTTAAGTTCATGTGTTCAAAAAATGAGTAAAATTGAATAAATAAAAATTAAGTACACTCTAATAACATTTAATAAATGGATAAGTCATGTGTGTGTACAATGTATATAAATATGAATTAATTACTTATTTGTGAATTCAATATAACACAAATTCTAAATTGAAAAACAAATTCCATTTAATTGTATGTCCATTACAGTATGCAATTAGTCATAACTTTTAATTCATATTAATTTTATATTAAAAACCATTATTCACTAAATATAGCACATATGTATTATGAAATATATAAATCCTATTTTTATACATTACTATATATCTATATATTTAATTTATATTATTTATTAGCATTATGGGTAATAATCTAATTAATAAAATAATTAATATTTTTCGTAATTTTTTTTTAATAATTTTAATTTGTTTAATTTCAATTTTTCCTATCTATATATTTAATACAAAATATTTAGTAGTATTTATAATTTTTATGTAGTATAACCAATTTATTCAATTTTATCAATAATTATTTGAGTAATAAAATTTGTTATATTTTGGTAATAAACCCATTTCCATATTTTAGTTATTTAATGATTTAATTTTATTTAATCAAACCACTATCAGCCCTAAAATAGTGATGATAAAGTAATCCTTTATGAGAGTAAAAAATATAGTGCTAATAAAAGGTACCCTTTAACATCACTAAAAATAATGTCCTAATAAAGGTTACCCTTTATCAGTGCTAAGAATAAAGTACTGATAAAGGGTACCCTTTATCAGGGCTAAAAATAAAGCACTGATAAAGGCTGCACTTCATCAATGCTAAAAATAAAGCACGAATAAAGGGTTAAATATATCAACACGTTCTTTAGCATGGATAATGATTCCATTTATCATTGTTTTTTTCTAGTGCTGATAAATAACAGTTCTATTAAATACCGGTTTTGTTGTAGTGCATGTGGTTTAATGGAAAATATTAATGTGTATTTAAGGATGAATAATAAATAATTTTTTTTTCTATAATACCAAAAATGAACTAAAATAAATTTTAATGATAAAATGTGGGATTCTAGGATGTTTTTAGAGGTTTTAAACACACTATTAAATGTACTTAAAACTGTGTTAGAAATTGGGAAGTTCCCTTCAATCATGGTTTCTTATCAGGAGGAATTGATAAGAAAACCATTTTTACATTCATTTCACTATCAAAAAAGGATAAATTTATATGGGGAAATAATTATTGAAAATATTTAAAAAAATTTAAATAATGTATTTAATAAGAATGTAGAAATAAATTGGGGTAATGCTAGAGAAATCAGGACCCAGAGTTAATTTCAAGGTTTGTAGATATCTCTTACATTATGTATGAATGTGTTTTTCACATGCACTTAATGTCTAAGATAAATAAATTATAATCATGAATAATTTTATTTAGAAACCTCAAACACATATATTTTATTGATTATAATTTTATTAAGTTCATTTATATCCATACCGATGAGTTATAATTTATATTTTCACTGTTCATGGAGCATTTATTTCATGGTTTAATGATCGGTTCCCTTGAGTATAATTATTAGATTTATTGTTCAATGGAAGGAGAAATCTAGAAGTAAAATTAACATTTATTAATATAATTTCATAATTTTAAATTGTTATATATATCATTTTGTTTTCAAACATGGGTAGATTCATTTTACAAAATTTTAATGATAAACATTTTGTTAATTTTACAGGTTTTCGATCATCAGGAACTACTCTTGTATTATTAATTAATATTATGTATATATTATAGTTCCAAAACATTGATGAAGATATTATTTAAATATTACAATCCATTTTTTTGATTATAGTTTTTTTTACCATCCCGTAAGGTGACAATATAAAATAACAAATCATTATCCATGAAGCTGGTGAATCGATATATCATGGTTGATGTTTTCATTTTTAAGAAAAAATTGGAAGAGAAGAGATTTTATGATGAATATTCCATTAGTATAATAAATTATATTATATATATGATAATTTAGTGATTAAGATATTAGGGATATGGAAGGCAAGGATTAGTTTGAAGAAATATATAATACGAAAGAGAGGGAATGGTGATTTTAACTCTTGATTATCTTCTCCTTGAGAACCTCTTTAAGGCACTTAGGTTCTGTCATTTCTTGTCACCAATAGCTTCTAGACATAAGGGAAAGGATTGAAAATGGAATTTTTTATAATTTAGATAAGTTAAAAATTTTATGAGGTGTAAAGAGAAGGGGTTTTGAGAGCTTGTATTTATAAGGGGAGGAGAGGGGTGTTTTTGTTTTTTTGTCACTTGTTTATTATTTTGGATTAAAAAAATCAATACTATTGATTACATATATTAATTAGGTAGATAGAGCTTGTTATTTTGATATAATAGAAACTTAAATCATCCATGACTCACTAAGGTCACAAAAATTCCTATATTATTTTATAATTTCATGAACCATAAATTACCACATTTTACTATTCATTGAAAATTCCAATATTTTTCGAAAATATAAAAAAAACGCCCTAATAAATATTTTTATTTGTAGAATTATAAAGTGGGATCCATTTTATTTAAATTATTTTATAAATATGTGGAATTTAAATTTTATTTGAAATCATAATTCTTTTGAAACATATTGATTTTAATATTATTATATATTTTATGAAACTATCAAAAATTAATTATCTTATAATAAAATTATATTGTAATTATGATACAAAAAATATTAAAATATTATTCTATTTAAGGAACATAAAATTTCCTTTCAAAAAATTTATTAATTATAATCTTGTAAATAAAACTTTACATTTCACAAAAATACAAAAACATAATTTTCAATTTTAAAACATTTATTTACATATTCCAAGATAATGATATACCATATATTCATTTATATGATACCAAAATTTTGTTTACACATTAATAGGTGAGGTTACTATTATAATGACTACATTACTATTAAAAAATGTAACATTACTGTTACATTGGTTATGTTACTATTCCAATGGTATGATTTCTAACGATCATAAGGGTTTACTAAATCGTATAAATACCTCATATTCAAATATTTGATGTAGTATTCACATTAAATGGTCTAGAAATACTTTACGTCCTTCCATATCATATTATTTTTTGGTTTTTAATATCATGAAATCTCCTCAAAAAACATTTATAATACCATCTAGAATATGTAAATTATGGAACATCTATATTAATTTTGTCCAGAGCCACTACAAAATTGAAACTGTTTTAGAATGGTCCATAGATATTTGTTTGGTAGTGATAACATGACCAAGAAATGATACTTCCACCATTCAGAACACACAATTTCTACAATTTCCATATACTTTCTCCCTCCTCAAAGTAGTTTAAATAGCATTAAAATTCTCCTTGTGTACCAATTTTCTCTTAGAGTATATAAAAATATCAATAATAAATACAACCATAAATTTTTCAAGGTAATCCATAATATATCTATTCCTTAAGTACATTAATATTTCTATAGATTTAGTGAGTCTAAATGGAATCAATATAAAATCTTAATTTCTATACCTCATTTCAAAGAAGTCTTGAGAATATCACTCTTCTTCACCATTAATTGGTGATATCCAAATCGAAGGTCCACCGTGGAGAAATAAATGGACCCACATAGTTTATAAAACAATCCACCTATCTATTTTAGGGGTTAATTCATATTTATCATTATTTTTTAAGCAAATTATAATCAATACATAGGCACATTGATCCATCATTCATCATGAATCAGAGGACTGACACACCCCCCAATGAAGATATTGGGCATTTAAAACCCTTGTCTAGATTATCTTGCAACTACATATTCAGTTATTCCAACATAATGGTTTCTATTCTAAAATGATTCCTCGATATAGGATGATATCCATGTATTAGATAAATTGATAATTGAACCACTCAGTTAGGATGAAGATCAACTAGTTCTTATGTAATATATCTATGTAATCCATCTTACTGGGCATGTCTTTGAGAATGATATTTTTGTTTGAATAAACCATTTGAGTTAGATTTTCTTTCTCATAACGAATTAATATCAACAATTGAGGTAATTTTTCTACAGGTCATTCATCCCACTCCTTGGACTTTTATAGAATTATAGGATTCCTTGGGATATAAAGATTGATCTCCCATTCATGATAGTTGATGTTGGGTTTATATAATGATATGAAATCTATTCACAAAATAGAATAAAATTCCAATAAAGTGTGTAAGAAGATATCTAAATGGAGGTTCAGTCAATAACAATTAATGTGGGAGAAGTTATATACATCAGAGGTAATATTTTTCTAATTTTCCATTCTTATGGATAAATCCATATCCATATTTTGAGATGATGTTAGAATAGTTATAATAAACATGAAAGATATCAATGAATGTGTATATCCAGAATCAAATATTATGTTCTCTATTATTTAATGAATAACCTTCATACCTGTCACCTCATAATTTTTAGGCTTCCCCTTAGTAGTCATGATAGAATATTTTCATCCTTTTCTTCCATGGATGTTGTTTTTATTGATTTAAACTAACAACCCCTGTCTTAGGGTATTCGCTGGCATAATCACCATGTGATTTTTTGTTAAAGCATTTCACAATAGTCATTCATGATAGTCTAATCCATATTTTCACTTCCATATAAGTTGGTTTATTAATTTCTAACTCTCATTGATTAAATTTTCCCCCCTATTTTCTCAAATTGAAGCACCTTATGTTTTCCCTTAGGCAGTTCCTATGATGCTCATTCCCACACTTTTGACACATGGGATGATGGATTTTCATTCCTCAATAGGATTTATCTTTTGATGATCAAATATTAAATTAAATTTTTTACATTTTATCATTGTTATCACAAGACCATTAAATTTATAAAATCTCCATATAAACAGTAAGGGAACAATAGAAAATCTTCACATAGATGTAATAATCTCAAATCACCAATTCATTTCATAAAATCATCTTAAATCCACTAAAGAAGTGGTAAAACCTGATTTAAGTGTTCATGACATTGTTATAGGCATATTATTGAAACCTAGGCATACAATACATAGATATTACAAAATTTTAGATGAATATTAATCTTATAAAAAATATATTCCTTAGGACTATAAAAGTTTAATGTATTTGGAAACATGGAAATATAATCATATAATCTAGTGAAATATCTCCAATGTCCCCAGTAATGAACTTCCCCCGTTATTATTGATAAATAAATATCATTCTTCATAATCTAGGGAAATGAAAAAGAATAAAATGGAGATATTAGATTCATCATAAGGTAAGAAAGAGAGATATGTAAGTATAACCTGGCCATAAGGTTATGAAAACATGATATTAATATTATAAGATCATACCATGTATATCAAAGATCATAATTAGGATTCATTTCATAAAGATTGTATTTTTATAAGAGAATAATCATAATGAATTTAAGTGAATAATCCACGAGATCATAACATAATAAAAATACATGTGATTATGTAAGACACATAAACATATAAAATGATTTATATAGTAGTAATGGAATAATACCAAGGATATCTTAGTTGTTTGGGTTAAATAGCTAAACAATATTATTAGTCATGGTTCACTTACAAGATAATCTTAGTAGACAATGTCCTCTACTGAATCAGGTTCACTCCCCCATTACATCCATGTATTGATGAACTAGGTCCACTTCCTATTAAATCCATGTATTATATACTCAGGTTCACTTCCCATTCCATCCCTATCTTACTAAACTGAGTTAACACCTCATTCCCTCCCTATATTACTAAACAGGGTACACTCCTCATTCCATCCATATAATACCTAACAGAGTTCACACCTCATTGTAGCATGTCTTATGGAACCGTTTTCTATACTCGTTCCAAACATGCATTACTGAACCAAGTTCTCTTCCCTTTCCATCCCTGACATGCACATGAGATATAAATCACTACCCAATAAATTGTATGGAGATATAATTCATATATGTAATGTAATAAAATCATACATAAGTGTTCCATAGGATAATAAAACATTCATACTATCAGGGACCATTAAAATAGATGTGGTTTATATACATCATATCACAACTCATTAAATTGAATGAAATTCATAAATATTAATCATATCATAACCTATGAAAAATATATAGGTTTCCTAATCATTTGCATCCTCAAATAACCGGTTAAGGAAGTGGGATTCACCAAATTTTTTCGTTGTATAAACTTTTTAAGAGAAACTATTTTCCTAAACATCAATCGATCAAAACATAAAACATTAATAGGAATAAAATTAAATTAATCCCAGGATCATATATCTATCAAAAAATGAAATATAATAAATGATGTTATATTATATGGAGACGGATTTTGAAATATCAATTGATACATGACATTTCTTTGAAATATCCATTTTCAAAACATAGAACAATTTTCAAATCCTATTATTTTTTTTTTTGAAAACAAATAAAGTGATCATGAAAAAAACATTTATTACATTTTTTGAAGAAATTATACTTTTTTTGAGAAAAACTGTTGTTGATACAGTTTAACATTGGAAATCTATTTTCATTTAAAATAAACATGAAAAATTACAATTGAATAAGGAGAGAATATTGAAAACTTTTTCACTTAAAATCATATAAAATAATCATGAAAACAGTTTGAAAACCATTTTACTTGGAAACATATAAAATAATCATGAGAACGTTTGGAAACAATTTTTTAGGGAAAATTTTAAAAATTGTGAAAAATCATAAAATACATTTTCCTTGAAAAATTATAAAAGAATCATGAAATAATTTAAAACAGTTTTTAATCCAAAAAAAATTTTGAATCCTTTTTGTAAAACATTATTTTGAAAGAAAACAGATCTTTTTCCAAAAGGAGGAATAAAAAATATTTTCTCAAATATATTTTCTTAATTTTATAAATTTAAAAACAGTGGGGAAATGGAACTGATAAATGAATATATCATGTATAACTATAGGATAAAAAAATTCAATAGTGTTCTTTAGATATGGATCATTAGAGTTCATCAATGGAAATATAATTGTAAACAATCCAAATAAATGTTGAGATTGTACCAATAAACCATTACCACATTGGTAGCATTGACAGATTCACTACATGAGATAATTAAATTAAATGAACCCTAAAATACCATGAAATGATTATATTCATAATATAACATTTCAAAGGGTAATATATACACATTGTATAAGAACACATGTGCATAACACAACATGTGTCTCCAAGATGGAAAATTGAGACCAAACTACTTTACCAATTCGGCAACTTTTGAAACATAAACCTCATGAAAGATTGATCATTAAATGGATATGTAAATACCATTAAATTTACATATATGTATCATATAGTACATTCCTAGGTAGTATATACCCCACAAAAAATATATATGAGTGGTGAACATTGAATTTATGTAATGGATAATAAAAACTTATATGAGAAAATTATTAATACATGAGTAACATTATAAACCTGATACACATGAGATGGAAATCTCGAACATTATGTCTTCACATTATTTGAACATGTTAAAACCTCCATTATAATAAATATTAGTTTATTATTAATATATCACAAAACAATATTCTTATATATATTTCCATATATAATTTCATTATGACTTTGTATTACCTTTTTATTGACAATATCATCTAAATGTTATGTTTTAGGTAATATCTGTGTTGTTTTCCATATATGTTTTGAATTGTTATTCTTGATACTGTTAAATAGATCATAATATAATATTTTACAGAATTTAAATCATGATATAAATACCATATATATTCTTCATACAAATATTTATAATAATCTATAAAGAATAGAATCATGAAATGTAATACACAGTTCATGGAGATGGTATGTCGTATATACGTTTGAATGCAGCTTCCATTTTATTTTCATATTGAAAGAAGAAAATTAAATGAAATATAAATATACTCAATATAGAATAATTATTATGTCATATATATCACATAATTTCACTAAACCCATCCTTAATACATTGTATGACATGTTGGAATGAATCACATCATATTGAGGAGGCGATAGTCCTCACATTCAAAAATGAAGTTATCATATTAAAAAAATGGAAATCATGATGTTATGTTTTATTTAATGATTAATTAATTATAAATTGTCATGAACCATCCCCTGGGGCCCATTCCGAGACAACCCCAAGCCCGCCTTCCATTTGCCAGGGGCAGCCGACTAGCACCGAAGACATATTCCCTAAAACTGCGAAGACATTGCCTTTATAACCTGTGACACACACAACCAAGAACAGAACAAGATACAAACTCAAGTAAACTGGACAGTAATCAAATTGAGTATAGTAAGAAAAAAGGGTCCAGAATACAAGCCCAATTGGAAAGTACAAGAAACTAAAAGTACATGTAAACTGTAACAACTCCTGTGATCACCCACCAGGGATCCTACCTGATGGGTAGGTGCAGTTCTCAAATGGTCATCTCTGCGGTATGCCTCGTCTAGATCCCCCTCTGAGAAACATCTAGTCCGGGTACTCTCGTACTCAGTCAGCATTGTCCATCGCCTACACCAAATACAACGAGGTGCTGGCATAGCCCGTGCATGGGTGAGTATAATTATACTCAGTAGGGACCCCAAGACCCTCAAGGTCTCACAAAATCCATAAAGCATAAACCAAAAAAATAAAACAATTGATAAACTTAATTTGGTATATGGATATACATATACCTAAGTTATCTCGTAAACCCATCTCAAACATGAGGAAACATAAGTCCCAACTCATTAGCCCAATGATCAACTGTTCCACAAAGGAAGGAATACCATGAAGGTAAGTACCACACAGGTACGACACATAGAAGAATACCACCATGGTATTATAATGAAGGAAGTAGGACATAGGTACGCCACACTGAAGAATACAACCAAAGTATTATCATGAAGGAAAGTACCACACAGGTACAAACTCAGCTCACACCAGGTATAACTTAGGTACATTAGTAGAGATGATTAGAGGTAACTATTGAATCATCTTACTCTGTTAAGAGGCGGACTGACGGAGGATCCTAAATCATCGTTAGACACACACATGATACCTAGGTGCTTACCAAAACAAGACCGCTCGGTGATAACCCACATAGGATTGCTCGGTGCTTACCCACATAGGATCAGTTGGAGCTGAGCCACACAGGAACGCTCGGTGCTAACCCACACATGATCACTGTTCATTGTTCATGTCAAATCCAGCTACTGGGTTCCTGCACAAAGTTTTCTCATCTCTGGGATGGTCCACTCCTCAATCCAATAGTCTATTTTCCAACTTCCACTAAGTCCCATGAAGAAGTATCTCAAAACAACCACCACGTCATAGGGGTCTCAACGCAACAGACAACACATCAATTGGATGCCCAGTCTGTAAGTTATTATCCTTTTAGTCTTGAGGGCCAGGTTGGATTCATGCTCGGTCCAACCCGACTGTACGAAAACATTTTCCAAAACTCCAGTGGGGGTATACCAAAGGGACCGTCTCTCTCCAATGTTTACAGCACCGTTGACGATTTATCAAACGGACGCCTGGTGCGAAAGTTATGCCCGATAGAGCGAAAATCTCGTAGCTGGTCTGGTTCTAGTTCGACCTAGTCGAACTGACCAAGCTTGACCTGGCCTGGGCTGACCTGACCCAGTTTGGGTCTACCCTACCCGCTGCCTCCCGCCCGGCCTGCAGGGTAGCATGGGTGCCATGGGTTGGGGGGGGGGGTGGCTGTGAGGCTACGGGACGGCAAAAGCCATGGAGGGCCGCATGGTGGCGAGGTTGGGGGGGCACCGAGGGCCGCAATGTGGTGAGACCAAGGGGCCATGGAGGGACACAGGGCGGTGAGGCCGCAGAGGCTGTGGGGTCCACAGAGCATCGCGGGGTAGTGAAGCCACGGGACGACGGAGGCCGCAAGGCGGTGGTACGTCATGCCTTTGCAAGCGGCTGGCTTGAATGGCTGCCCTATATTTGTTGCCTTCTTAATGGACAACCGTGTTGTCGTCTGCGGTTCTCGAGTTCCACCGGTGCCAACCTCCAGCACCGGTCTCTTTCACCATCGTGAAGAACACACAAAACAACCATAATATTTGTGAAGGGGTCGGGCCATGTTTGTTTGGCATGTACCCTCCGCGTTAGGGTAGTAGAAAAAGGCTCACAGAAGAAGATTCAATGTGAGAGGGAAATTAACATTTATCAGTTTAAAACACACAACTTCCTTGTTTATTTGTTGACGTCAATGAAGAGGGAAGGATAGTCGTGGATTGAAGATGTCCCACATTGGAGGATGTGTCGAGAAAAAAGTCGATGTTTTGTGTCAATGTTCTTCATTGGGGAGCACATTCTTCATTGGAGAACACATTCTTCATTGGTGAAGATTAATCCTCTTCAAGGTTCTTATGATCCTTCTCGGGGTCAGTTTCCTCGTTCTTCGATCTCTGGTGTTCGTTCTATGTTTTGAGGTGTTCTTTATTGGAGAGGGTAAAAGTTTCTCCAAGTGCTTTGCCAACTCTTCTCCCAACAAACGAATCGCCAATATAAATTAAATTTGGTTTTATAAATTTAATTTTAATTGGCACCATTAATAAATAGATGTTGGAATAATTAATGAGGGGGAAGTTCAAGAGGCTTCCTCACATTTAAGAGGGAGTTTAAGGGTTTCTCCCATTAAAGGAGTGTTCAAGAGGTTCGGGTGGTCCTCTCACTTAAATTAAAAATTGGTTGTTAGTTCAGGTGGTCCCCACCTCTTAACATCAACATGGGAGGTTTAGGCTCAGGTGGTCCCCACGTCTTAACATCCACATGGGAGGTTTAGGCTCGGGTGGTCCCCACCAGCATAACCCATGACGAGGGGTTTCAGAATATAAAAATGATAGACATTTTTATTTTTACTTTAATCATTAATGAAAAGCAAAAAAATTATCATTCACTCTCGACTCACTGTAGTCGAGGTGAAGGTCTCCATAAGCGAATACCAGCACTGGGAGTTCAACGGTGCCCTTAGATTTCAATTCCGAGCACCGGTTCAAAAGTTAAAAAAACCTACTCGCACGTTTATTGAACCTACCAGAAAAAAGTTCATAAATTCATTCTGGGCACACCCGCCCTCAGAATCATGCGTCGTCAATTTTTGCGGACACATAAAATTCCCATATAATGAAAAAAATCACATATAATTTTGGGGTCTTTACATTCTCCCCACCTTAGGGCTTTACGTCCCCATAATCCACAACTCAAAACTAGGAAAACAAGTGGGGGGTAATGAGCATGAATCTGAGCCTCCCACTCCCATGTGCTCTCCAGGAGGTTCTCGTGGTGCCAATAAATGCGCACCATAGGTATAGACCACCCACGAAGGACTTTCTCTTATTAATGCTCAATGTCCACTGGAACCTCTGTAAAATTCTCCCCATCATCGATGTCCATCTCACCATGGTCGATGATGTGAGAAGGGTTGCGCATGTATCTCCCCAGCTGGGATACATGGAAGACATCTTGCACCCAGTGCAACTGAGGTGGAAGATCTAGGTAGTAAGCCACGTCTCTAACTTTGCTGAGGACCTGGAAGGGTCCAATGAACCTCATAGATAAATTTCCGCCTCAGCCAAATCACCGCAAATATCATTGAGGTGAGACCCGTAGAAAGACGTGGTCGCCATCCTCGATCTCTAAAGGTCTCCGTCTCCTATCGGCATAAGACTTATGCATGATCTGTGTAGTCTTCATCCGCACCTGGATGACCTGCACCTTCTCTGTAGTAGCCCATACCATATCTCATCTCATTAGTGCTAACTCCCCTGGGTCAGTCCAGCAAAATGTTGATCTGCAAGGTCGCCCGTAAAACACCTCAAAAGGTGCCATCCCAATGGTAGAGTGATAGATTTTGTTGTATGAAAATTTCTCCAAAGGAAATCGATCCTCATAACTGCAATTAGAGTCATGGGCACGACCACACAACATTTCCTCACGGGTCTGAATGGTCCACTCAGTCTGGCCATCCGCTTGAGGTTGGAAGGCAGTTCTCAAACGAAGCTACATCCTGAAAGACTCCTACATCCCCTTCAATAGCTGGGAAGTGAAATGTGTATCACAATCGGATACATTCGTCGAGGGTAATCCGTGTAGCCTCACAATCTCATGCACATAGAAGAGTCCCAAGATCTCTACTGAACCCTGCTCTCTGGTCGGTAGTAAGTGGGTCGATTGGTGAGTCGGTCGATGATCACCCAGACAGAACCATGACCTCTGGATGTAAGTGGGAGTCCTGTCACAAAGTCCATGGATATCCCATCCCACATCCACTCTGGAACCTCTATAAGATGAACCAAGCTGAATGGTACCTAATGCTACACCTTCAATTGCTAACAAGTGATGCACCGAGAGACAAACTCTACTACTTATTTGTTCATTCCCGGTTACCAGTGCTATCATTGGATATCCTGGTACATCTTTTCCACTCCTGTATATACCGCTAAAGGGGTAGTGTGGAACTCCCTCAAAACTTCCTCCTGAAGTGACACTGGTACCATGGTACATCCTATGAAGAGAATGACATGATCCACACCTTCAGAAAGTCCATCATGTGCATGTAATGTGGATATCTGAGCACTTCGATCCTCACAGTCAGTGTCCTCACGTTGCGGCTCTATGACTCACCGAAGAAGTGGGTAAGTGACTATAAGAGACTGAAGAAAAGAAGCTCCATTGTGATCCACATCCGAAGCTCTCACCTTCTAGATTTAGCTCACACTGCCAGCACGAGTTTGTAATCATTGAATCCACCCCGTAAGAGTCTCTATCCATATGGATTGATCCAACAACTCTGTCGGAATCTCTGATCTCCGAACAAGGGTAGTGGCAAAAAAATAATGAATGGAAACTGTTTCTATAAGTACTGAAACTAAGGTTGAGTAGGCATAGATCGTACCTCATATCATCTCTAGAGCACCATGGTCATAGGCCTCATCTGACTAGAGCTGAGCTCGCCCATGTCCACCAAATCCCTGTGGTTTGGGTGGACCACCTGGTGGTGGTGGCGGTAATATCTCATATTTTCTCCCACCGCCAGTTGCATGACCTTCTGCTCTTCCACGTCCACCTGCTCCCTGCATACCACCTCGATCGAACCTCTGGCTCTTCCCAGGTGGTCCTTCGATCATCTTCTGATCATCCGTATGGCGGGTCGGACAGTCACGAGCCATGTGACCCTACCCGTTGCATGTGTAACACAACCCAGTCCTGGCATGACTGGCTCTGCCTCGGGTTCCCTGCACAACTGACAATGAATCCTTCAGCCATCCACCTATAGGTCTGATCTTCTTGGGACTCTGTGACATCTGTTTACTGCCAGCTCTAGAAGACTCCGCTACGTGACGTCCGGTGGTGGGTCCCACTGCTGGTGACTTCTCAGCAAGAAAACTCTCCACTAAGAGGGCTCTCTCTAACACCTCCTCTTTCATCAGGATGCTGGGTCAGATCATCGAACCCCTGATCTCCCACCCTAGTCCCTACTCAAAATTTCGGGCTCTAATGAATAGGTCTTGCACCATATAAATGGAGTAGAATGAGAGGTTAGTGAACCTCACTGAGTATTGTGCTATATTCACACTTCCTTGATGCAGATGAAGATTCTCCTGAATTCTCACTATGCGAAGAGTTGTTCGGATAAACTCTGACCGAAACAGGCTCTCGAAGTCTGCCCAGAGAAGTGCCACCTCATTGTGAAATTAGAGAATCAATCTCCACCATCTGACTGCTACGGACTATAGAAGGTTGGCAACAAGGATCACCATGAGATCAGCTGGTGTCCCTACCTGTCGAGAAACTATCACTATGGCCTCCATCCAATCATCAATTACCCGTGGGTCTGTCTCTCCCCTAAACATGGGTGGCCTATGTCACTGGAACTCATGAAACGTGATCAAGCGGTATGCACCCTCTACTACTAGGGATTGTGGAATCGGTGGCACAACGGTTGAAGTTATAGCTGGTGCCTCCACTGGTGACTCTACTGGATGAGGGCCCTACACCAATGCCTCATCGTTTAGTGGGCTATCAGTGCCTACTATATCCAGAACCTTAGTAAGATGCCTGTGTGGAGGCATCCTGAAATGATTCAGGTGCGACACAGTCAATAATTTATACCTGGTGAGCTGACTCAATATAACCCAAAGAAAACTCTTGGAAACAAATACGCAATATGTGTTTTCATTCACTGAGTTAGAATTCAGATGTTAGGGTCCTGGTGTATGGATATGTCAGTTGTCGCACCCACATTGGATTCATTAAACTAATAACCACACTCACTACACATAACACTATTGTCGTTAAAAAATAATGACCAGAGCCCTATGTTCTATCGTAGAACAGACTCCTTTGATACCAATTTGTCACGAACCGTCTCCTAGGGCCCATGTCGTGACTACCCCAATCTCGCCTTCCATAGGCCATGGGATGGCGACTAGCACTAAAGGCGTATTCCCTAAACCTGGGAAGGAGTTTCCTTTATAACCTATAACACATGGAACCAAGAACACAACATGATACGAACTCAAGTAAACTGAATAGTAAACAGAGTGAGTATAGTAAGAAAAAAGGGTCCAGAATACAAGCCCAACTGGAATGTTCAAGAAACTGAAAGTATAATTAAACTGGAATAGCTCCTATGATCACCTGTTAGGGATCCTACCTGAAGGGTAGGTACAACTCTTGAACGATCATCTCTGCAGTACGCCTCATCTAGGTCCACCTTTAAGATACATCTAGTCCTGGTACTCTCTTACTCAGTCAGCACTATCCATCGCCTGAACCAAACGAAACGAGGTGCGGGTGTAGCCTGTGAAGGGGTGGGTAAAATGATACTCAGTAGGGACCCCGATGCCCTCAAGGTCTCACAAAATCCACCAAGGATAAACCAAAATGAATGAAAAAAACAGATAACTCTACTTAGTTATATGCCCATACATATACCTAAGTTATCATGTAAACCCATATAAAACATGGGGAAACATAAGGACCAAGTCATTATCCCAAAGCTCAACTATTCACAAAGGAATAAATATCACGAAGGTAAGTACCACATAGGCACACCACAATGAAAAATAACACCAAGGTATTATCACGAAGGAAAGTACCGCACAGGTACAGACATAGATCACACCAGGTATAACTCATGTACAGTAGTAGAGATGATTAGATGTAACCAATGAATCATCTTACTCTATAAATATGATGACCCAAGGAGGATCCTAAATAATCATCAAACCTTCATAGGATGTCTATGTGATGACCCACATAGGATTACTCAGTGCTGACCAACACAGAATTGCTCGGTGCTGACCCACACAGGATCGCTCGGTGCTAACCCACATAGTATCGCAAGGTGCTAACCCACACATGATCTCTCGTTGTTTACCCACACATGATCGCTATTTATTTTTCACGTCATAGCCAGCTACTGGGTTCCCGCACTAAGCTTGCTCATCTCCATGAGGGTCCACTCCTCAAGCCACTAGTCGATACTCCAACATCCACAAAGTCCCAAGAAGAAGTATATGAAAGGACCACCACGTCATAGGGGTCTCAACGCAATAGAACATGTGTTAATAAGATGCCCGGTTTGTATGTTACTAGACTTTTAGTCCCAAGGGCCTAGTTAAATTCGAGCTCGATCCAACCTGACTGACCCCCAAATTACCCAAAACTCCATTGGGGGTATACCAAAGGGACCATATCGCTCAATGGTTTATAGATCCATTGATAGTTTGTAAAATAGAAATCAGGTGCCAAAGTTATGGCTGATAGGGCGAAAAGCTCATAGTTGGTCTCGGTCTGGTCCGACCCAGTCGTACCGACCCGGCTTGGGTCATCCCGAACTAGTTTGGGTTGAACCGGCCTGCTAGGTCCGTTTCATCCCAGTGAAAGGCGCACGGGCCGTGAGGCCGAAGGGGGATATGAGACAGAGGGTGGGAAACGAGGCTGCGAGGCCACGGGGGCGCTGTAGAGGGCCACGGGGCGGCAAGGCCACATGGGCTGGGAGGTCGCGGGACGACGGAGGCCACAGAGCGCCATAGAGGGTGGCGAGGTCGTGATTGGGGGGAGGGCTGCAAGGCGGCTAGGCGGTGAGTCCACAGAGGGCCACGGAGGGCCACTGGGCGGTGAGGCCGCGGGAGCCGCGGGGCTGTGGGAAGAGGGAGTCCACGAGGGCTATAGAGGGACACGTGGCAACAAAGCCACCGGACGGTGAAGGCCGCAGGGCGGCGGTCTGCCGTGGCCTACGACACAGTGCTGTCATGCGCCGTGACTTCTCTGGTGGCTATATTGATCGACCGTCCTCCATTTTTTGCCTTCATCATGACCAACCCTGGTGCCAACCACTATTCTCAAATTCCACCAGTGCCAATCGCTGACACCGGTCTCTATCACCATCACAAAGAACACACAAATAACCATAAGATTTGTGGAGGGGTCGGGCCATGTTTGTTTGGCCCATACCCTCCGAGCTAGGGAAGTAACAAACGACCCTAGGAAGATGATTCAATGTGAGAGGGAAATTAACATTGATAAATTTAAAACACACCCCTACCTCATTCATTTGTTGATGTCGACGAGGAAGGAAGGACGATCTTCAATTGAAGACGTCCCACATTGGAGGATGTCCTGAGAAAGAAGTCAAAGTCGTTCATCGACATTCATCATTGGGGAGTGAATTCTTCATTGGAGAACTAATTCTTTGCTTTAGAAGTGTAATGTTCTGCAAGTTCCTTACATTCCGGCTCAGGGTTGGTTTCATCGTTCTTCGATCTCTGGTGGACGTTCTTCATTGGGAGGAGTTCTTTGTCGGAGAGGGTAAAAGTTTCTTCAAGTGATTTTCCTATGCTTCTCCCAACAAAATAATAGCCAATATAAATTAAATTTGGTTTTATTAATTTTATTTGAATTGGAACCATTAATCAAGAGGTGTTTTCATAATTAATGTGGTGGAAGTTTAGGGGGCATCCCCACATTTAAAAGGGAGTTTATGGGTTTCTCCCAATAATGGAGAGTTCAATATGTTCGTGTGGTCCCCACCCTTAAATTAAAAATTTGGAATTAGTTCAGGTGGTCCCCACCTCTTAACATTCACATGGGAGGTTTAGGATCGGGTGGTCCCCACCACCATGACCCATGTTGAGGGATTTCAGAAAATAAAAATGTTATACATTTTTTTATTCTTTAATGAAAAGTACAAAAATTATCTTTCACTCTCGAATCACTATAGTCGGGGTCAAGGTCTCCTTAAATGAATATAGGCGCTGTGAGATCAACGATGCCCTCAGATTTCAATTCTGAGCACCGTTTCCAAATTTATAAAAACCCGCTCACACTTTTACTGAACGCACCTAAAAATTTTCATAAATTCATTCAGGGCACATCTGGCCTCAGAATCATGCTCCATTAATTTTCGAGGACTCATAAAATTCCCATATAATTAAACAAAAATTTTACATGTAATTTTCAAGTCTTTACATAAATACATAACATATATCTTATATAAAATTTAAAAATTTATATTCCATCATAATTTCTAACAATGATAGGTGGTAAAGGGAAAATGAATAACATCATTTTGTGAGACTGTATTTCAACTTACACAAGAATGAGAAGTTCGTTACCCAAAAGATGGAAGTGTGTGTATGTGTAGGTATAACCCATAGAATAAAAAATCATTATATTTAGTATACTTATTTTATTATAAAAGAAGGGAATAATAATTAATGTATTTCTTGAGAAATAAATAAAACATAAATCCACATTGGAGAATATTACATATTTTTTAGGTAAATCCTATGGATTTGAAAAAAAGGATTCCTTGGAATATTTTATGTATTGGGTGGTCCTTCATGGATGAGTGGAAAGATGTTGGGAGACTCTTGGAAGTAGTTTCAAAAATAAAATATTTATTGATTTGTGTAAGGAAATGAAAGAGTTAATTCAATTTTTTATATTAAAGTTGGTGTTGAATTCTTCTAAATACCAAAATATATATAGTATTGGGAGGTCACCCTTACCTAATGTTCTTCCAAAATGTATTAATAATGGATTAATTTTAATTCATGGTGATAAAAATCCACACCACACAAAAAGATGTGCATTTTGATAATTATGTTCTTTAGTCTTTATGTTTCATTATATTTTTCATTTTGTATTTTCATTTAGGTAAAAAAATTTCCAAGCTATCTAATTAAAACATTATTAATAAATTTGGGTAATATTAATAATAAAATATATTCCCATCTAATTATAAATATGATTTCTAATTTACAGAATAGAAAGCCCTTCTGTGTTTGAGAAAAATTTTAAAGCAAGTGCATTTAACGCGCAAGAACATTGCTTTGACGAGGACCATGCTAACAATGTTTTTACTATATATGTTTCAACATGATAATTATAAAAGGTCAATTTGTACTTGAATATAAAATATATAGTTTTTATTAACACATATATTTCAGTTTATAGAATATATGATTTTGATTAATTTTAATTCATTTAATAAAATATCATTTACAGTAAAATAACATTATTGTAAATTTTGAATTTATTTTGTTAATTTTATTATGAAAATATGAAAATATTATTGTAATTAAAATATATTAAGTTAACTAATATTTATCATGATATATTTACCCTAAAAAATATTGGAACACAATAATCGAATTATTTTTGTTTACTTTATATGTTTTTGGATCATTTATCTTGTTTAATTATTTAATAAATAATCCATGCTTTAGCGTTTACAATGAGTTTTTTGTAAATAGAACATATCTAAAAATTAATTTTAATGTAATATGAAAAAGAATCATGTAACATTAAAAATATTATTATAACCAAAACTATGTAGCTTCTTCCACGCTCGAAATCTTTAAAAATATTAACGGTAAGGAAGGTACCTTTTTTAATGTTTCCTTACATATCATATTATATGGGTGAAATTCAGGAACCTATGTCCGACATACTCATAAAATTATAAAATAGATGTAATATTATACAACTAAGGGTAGAAATTGGCCTTCATCAAGTGTCTATGTCATTTTGGCCATTATGTTTAATGTTTAGTCCATTTTAAACCATAATTTTACTATAATTATTGTAATTAACTTTAATCACCTTCATTAATATTTTCTATAAAAAACATAATATGATGTTATTAAACCACAAATTTCATAAATTTTTCATCTATGTATTTGAATTTTTCTAAATTTAATTCACATAAGTTACAATATTATATTTAAAGATAATATCACAGACGTTGAGATAATGTGGGTTTTCATTGTGTAATGTTTACAAGTTCATTATTTAATTAAATTGAGATTAAATTAATATTTATTCTAATGAAAAATATTGGATTAATAGATATATCATTGATATATTGAGACATTTAAAAAAATTAAAATATAACTAAACATTAATAAATTTTTAAATGAAAAGGAAATGTGTATCTAAAGTGTAATATTTTTCAATATTCATAATAAATTGAATCTTCTCATAAAAAACAAAATACTCACCTTAAGTTAATTTTTACATTCTATATTCAAAACATAAGTTTATTTTGACAAATAAAATTTATAAAATTGATAAAACTGAGTTTTAAATATTGTTGTTCTGCTAAAAGATGATAAAACATGGTCTTGAGTGTAATGTAAGCTATCTCATTATTTTTTATAGCACAAACCTATATTTTTATAGAATAAATGGAAATAATTACATGGTGATTTATAAAAAAAGGTTGTATTCACTATTATGTGAAACGAACAATATCAAGAAGATTAAATTTATTCGAAAAAATTATTTCACAAAATTTCAGTGTGTTATATTTTACCCCCATAAAATGAATTTCACCCACTATATTCATATGGGTTATGAATTTTTTTAATAATTAAAAGTTATTATATTAGTAAACCACGTGGTAAAAATAAACAGTAAAACATCAATGAAGAATGTAATGTTGGAACCATAAGAGTTTCCAAAGGTAACACATAACTTGCTTCCCACATATGGGAACATAGGTGAGATGTGAAAACATGGACATGGAAGATAATTATAACCTTAATTTTATTATGGATAATGATGTGGAAAATTGATCAGTATAATTTGGTGACAAAAAAACCATAAATCTATTATGATATAAGGGACCATTTCATTCATCGAAAATGAGTGTACTAAGATAAATCATTTGTTCCAAATCATTTATCCTAGAGTGAAGGAATTATTGTATTCTCTATGAACATAATAAGATATATTTAATTGGTTTATTTAATTTTCATAAGCATTGTCCCATCCTTTGGTTGTGACTTTCTTGATATCATCTCTTACTCTATGAAATGATGATGAATTTTTCATTCCTGAAGTACTAATAGATCACGAGGTAGAATGATAAGTCACTCCATATGTATTTAGTTATCATCAATTGGAAGTGGTGGGAATAGGTTATACAATTTTCATGAACCCTCATATGGTGAGATAATACTTTAATCATTAAAACGTCATCAAAACTTTATCGTAAACCATCCCATAAATAGTTAACCATGGAGTCCTTTGAAATGATGAAAATGAAAATCCTCATAAAGATGGTCCGTAAATAAGAGTAAATTAGATTCCCCTTATATTATTAAATAGATATTTGTGGTTACATACCAAAAATGTGAATACCTTCATCATATATTCTATTGAAACATTGTAATAAACTGAGTTATGAAAAATTCTTTCGAAGAACTAGAATTATTCCTTGTTCCAAGAATTACTGGATGCATTCCATAAATATAAGATGTTGTAAACTTCATACATGATAATATAAAAAAAAATTTAGAAAATAATTAATCAATTATAAGTTAATTGATACTATCCAATTTATTTTATCCAAATAAATCATTACCTTATCCAAGATAAGCACAATATTTTATATATCTTTAACACATTAAGGGTTAAATTACCATAATAAAAATATCACCTTTACAATAAATAAATTTTCAATGTATTAATAAACATCTAACATATCCTTTTCAATCGATAATCTAAAACTTATAGTTAAAACACTAATATATTTCATGATTCATATATCATAATCATTGAATTCCAAAACAAAAATACTTCATTCATCCAACTTTATTATTAAATAATTACTCAGGATTTATCAAATTATTCATAAATACGACTTTTTAGGAATATTAAATATGAACCATGTATTAAGGTTCTTAAACTTCAATATGATAATGGTTCATAAGTTTATTTTAAAAAATACTGGAAGAATATCCCATACATTTCACATGTCATTCAGAGTCTCATTATCTTCAGCATTATAACCAACACTCATACCAAATTTCTGGTTCGCTTCATGAGATTTCCAATTTAGAAATATATTTTGATTGTTTCCATACAATAATAATATGAAACATTCAATTTTGACCATATTACATTGACTAAAATATAAATAATTGTTTGGGAAACAATTATCATTATGGAAAACCAAATAATCATGAAAAAACACATATATGACTCCTAAATCATGGATAATACTTCTATAATATATGACACGTAAGGATTATCCTAGTTTAATTCTATTAGTATTCAAATTAAATCCATAACTATGGTAAATAATGAGTTTTTGAATTCCCAAATCATATCCCTCAGGAGTGTCAAACCATCTGCGCAGTAAGGCTAATTTTCCTGTACCGGGTTAAGCTTGAGTCAGGCCCGACACACCTTGTGAGACATATTACTCCTAGGTATGTCTCTTTTATATCCATATCCAAATGAAGTATATAAACAAGAATATATTTTTAGGAAACCACTTGCTCTATCTTGTTCTGATATTCTCGGACATTTTCCCAAACACTAACTCATCCTTATACATATCCTTATTGAAATCCATAGACATATTCTTAGAAACATGCATAGGTGTCTCACTAATGTTTTATTTTTCAAGTTTCCAATTTATGACTAAAAATTTCCTTACATACCAACTATAGTGAACTAGGCTTAACACACAATAATATTACATAATTTTAGATGAATATTCAGAATATTACAAAAATATATGCCTGGGGACAATAATGGTTTAGTGTCTATATATACATGGAACAAAATCATCTAATCTGGTGTTTGATATTGAATGTCTTTGGTAACTATCATCCCCATTAGTAATCTAACTTAGAATCATTTCTTCATAACTCGAGTAAAGGAATCATTAAAAGGGAATATCTAAAATGGTCATTAAGGCTAAAAAAGAGAGATATGTATCCATAACATAAGCATAAGGGTTTGATAACATGATATTAACATTAGAGAAACATACCCTTCATATCAATGACCATAATCAATATTATGGATGCAATTATTGGTTGTTAATAAGGAATGAATCATAAGTAATTAAATAGAAAAATAAATTAAATCATAAAATAAGAATAAGACATCTGATTGTGGAAGAAACATAATCATATGAAATGATTTCCATTGTAATCATGGTGTAATTACAAGGATATATTAGTGGAATGGGTTCACACACAAAAACATCTTAGTTGTCATGTTTCACTTCCAAGACCATATTTGTAGAAAAATTCATCGACTGCACGAGGTTTAATCCCCATTATAGCACTACATTACACAACCAGGTTCACATCCCATTCCACTCCTGTATTATTAACCACATACACTTTCTGTTCCATCCCTATATTATTAAAACAAGTTCACTCCTTCTTCCATCCCTATATTACTAAATTGGCTCCACTCCATACTTTGGACCTCTATTACTAAAACAAGTTCTCTACTCATTCCAACCATGCATTACATAATTGAGTTTACACCTTATTCCATCCCTGTATTATTGACCAAAATTCACACCTTGTTCCATACCTATACTACTGATCATAATTATCTTCTTTTTCCAGCCCTGTCATAGTTAGGAGATGTTAATATTTTCATAATGAATTCGAGGGAGATATAGGTCAATTTTGTCACATAATAAAATCCTACATACATTCACCACAAAATAATAAAACATTCACCACATAATGAAACAAAAAAAGAGATGGGGTTAATAAACATAATGTCATTACTCATGAAATGTAATTTGTATAAAAAATATTTAATCATAACATAACCTATAAAAATATGTTGGTTTAAGAATCATTTCATCATAGAATAACCATTTTATGAATTAATATTCATAATAATTTATCATGGTATTTCCAGTTGGAAAGAAACAAGTTTAATAAACATTAATCCATCAAAACATAAACCATTAAGAGGAATAATATGATTGGAATCATCGGATCATTTCCCTATTAACAAAAAAACTGTAAAAACGAATTTCATCTAATATGGGGAAGAATTTTAAAATATCATATAGAATATAAATTTTATTTATAAAATCACATTTGAAAAAGTACTCAATATTCATAATCCTCTTCTTTAAAACCACTTTGAAAACATATAATGGAATCATGAAAAAAAATATAAAACATTTCATGTGCATAATATCCTTTATTATTTAAAATTGGATTTTTAAAACACTAATCCTTTTGAGAATATTTTTCATTGAAAATGACCTTAAAAATTTATAAAAGAAGATTGAGTGCATTTTAAAAACTATTTTCCATGAAAAATTATAAAGGAATCTAAAAACATCTTGAAAACCATTTTCCTTGAAAACATATAAATGAATCATGATAACATTTTGAAAACCAGTTTCCATGAAAAATTATAAAACAATATTAAAAAATTAAATTTTTTTTGATAAATTATAAAATAATATTTCATACCATTAAAATAATTTTTAAATATGAAACATTTTTTGAGTCATTTTAATAAAATCATTTTGAAGGAACCCAAATTTACCATCGAAATGAGAAATAATGTAGGATTTTCAAAAAAAATCATTAATTGTATTAAGTATAATATAGTTGGAAAATGGTACTAATACATGAAGATATCGTGGATAACCAGGGGTGAATCAAATTCATTACTGTTCTTGAGATATGGATCTTAATATTTCATCAATGTAAGCATATTCTTAAATAAAACCAAAAAATAATGAGATTTTATAATTAAACTAATACCACTTTGGTATCTTTTACCGATATTATACATGAGATCATAACACTAAATTATGTTTAAAATATCATGAATGAAATATATTTTTGATATATCATTTAAAATGGTAGTATGTACACCTTGTAAGAGAATTTAGGCGCATAACATGGCATGTGTCTCAAAGAAGGAAAACTGAGACCAAACTATTTTACAGATGTTGCAAATTTTGAAACATAAATTCCATGAAAGGATGTTAATTAAAGGGAAATGTAAATAATAATAAATTTATTCATAATTATCATATAATACATTCATTGGAAGTATATGCACCATAGAAAAGATATGATAGGTGAACATGGCATTAATATTACAGGTGAAAAAGTTATGTGAGAAAACTCATACTACATAACATTAGAATTATGATCCCCATAAGATAATAACACCATATTAAGATTTTATTTTAGATAAGTAAATAAAATTAATCATATAAAATGTCACATGGAAGTATATAAACCACAAAAAATATTCTAGGGGTTTAAATGACATGCATCTCACGTAAATAAAATGTGAGATGAAATTACATTACATAATTCATAAATTGATTCATACAAATTCAAACCACCATTATAATAAAATCTAGATTATTATAAATCTACCTCAGAAAAATATTATTATATAAAATACCATATATTATTTCATTAGGACATTATATTACCCTTTAATTAAAAATTCCATTTAAATGTTACATTTCATGTAATATCCACATTGTTTTTCGAATAGGTTTCTAATTTTAAGTCTTGATTCACATACATAAGTCATGATATAATTATTTAAAGAATATAAAACATGACATAAATATCCTATATAAATATTATATAAATATTAATAACAATATAAAAAGGAAAGAGTCATGAAATGGAATACACCATTCATGGAGATGGTAGTTCTTCTGTACGCATGAACACTATTTCTGTTTTGTTATCATATTGATAGAAAGAAGGTAAAAGTTATATATATATATATATAACATTATTAAATTATAACTATTATGTTATATATATCACATAATTTAACTAAACCCATATTTGATACATTCCACAAAAAATTATGAATGAACCAAATCACATTTAGTGGGCGGTAGTCCACACTTTCACAAATGATGTAGTCATATTTACCAAAAATGGGAATCATGAAGGTATGTGTCATATAATAATTTAAAAAGTATAAACACATCATAGATATCATATATAACATATAAAAATATAATTTCAATAATAATTTCCAACCATGAATGGTTGTAAAGGAATAATGAAGAACATCATTTCGTGAGGTGGTAGTTCATCGTACATAAGAACAACATGTTAGTTACCCATTATAGGGAAGTGTGTGTAATTGTAGATATGAAACGTAAAATAAAATCAATTTTGTATATTTAGGACAATTATGATATTATATAATCATGTAAAAATAATAAATGAAGGGGTGGATAAATTAATAAATCATAAATTCAGATTGAAAAATGTTGCCTCTTTTTGGATAAATACTTTGGGTTTACAATAAATGGATTCATTTTTTTATTTATGAACATTTTGATGATTCTAGGTTTAGGGGAAGTATGTTGGGTAACTATTTTGGTATATTTTGGAAGATCCAATGTGGACTGAGAGGTGTAATTGTACCATCCCTGGTAAATATAGAATATGATATTTTAATATTTATTAATATTTGTAAATTAAATATTAATTTTACATTAAAGGGGATTCAATGTTCGATGCGTACATGACACAAAATAATGGGTTTCTCCGTTTTCTTATATTGCACACGATGCTGAGTCATACTAGAAAAAATTTATAATATAAAAATATTAATTTAAATGGTAGTTAATGAAATGTAATTGTATTAGAGGGAGTTAACAGAACTAACCATATTATGATTAAACATGTTTGTTAAATTTTTTTACATTTTTAAAATAAAATTTAGAGGCTAAAAATGAGAATGAATCCAATTTTAAGCATAAGTAAACTACTATTTTTTTAAAAGTTAGTTTTACCACCTTTTGAAAACGAATCCTTATTAAATATACTTATTTTAAATTTCATATGTTATATCTGAAAAATTAAAACGTTTTTAGAACCATAACATAAATTTTCACTTTGGAAATTTTTTTGGTGTTTTTCTGATAATGTTAATTTTTATGAACAATGAAAAATACTACATTTTAAGTCAAAACTTTCTCTTAATCTGATATATTTATGTGGATATATTATTTTTTTAACTTGTTTTAAAGTGTAATTAGATTATTTTTTTACCATTTAATCAGACATTGTTCATTGGAAGTAATTTTACTCTTTAATTATACATTAAAACTGTCAATCTTTTGATAGTTATTATTTCTTAAAAACACGTTTTTTGTTTTGACAATGAGAATACAATTTAATGGGACTTTTTGCAACATCTCTATTTTAAATTTGGAAAAATGGATTCCATATTTGGAATCATGAAGTCCAAATTTTGTAAATAGGTATGTTTTATTTTTCAATATTATGAATAGTAACTAGAGTAAATATTTTGTTTACCATGGTTAAAGGGTATATCTGGTAAATTATGGTGGAAATAATATTATAATAATATTAAAATTTCCATAACACATGTCATAACCCAATTGTATGAGATATTTCCAATGATGGGAATATATGGGCCGATTTTATTACCCCTTAGAGCCACTTGTGAGTGAAAATGACATTTATTTCTTTTAATTTAATGTTATGGAAAATATATCCTAAATATTTATCTTTTAGTAAAAAAAATTTATATGAGTTTATATAAGTGATCTCTTCAACTATAAATAGTCACTATATGGATAAAAATATTTAATACATCATTTTATTTTATATATAAAATTTAGAAATCAGATAAATAAATATATTTATAACACAATGATGATGTAGTGTTTACCTTATTAATGAATGTTTTAAATAAATGAGATTATGAAAATTAAAATAAATATATTTTGATACTTTTTATTGTATACACGAATATTATGGATGATTATGATATTTTATATTTTAATTAATAATTTTCTATTGAATTTGTAAAGCTATGTTGTATTTTTAAAAATTCATGATAAGAATAGAATAAAAATGGACATAAATATGTTTTTTAATAAATTAATATTTTATTAAATGATATAATAATCCTTAACATCTGTGAATCAGAAAAAAGTCATATATGATGTTAAAAATGTCATTAATGATTCATTTTTTGGTCGATTATAATTTTATAGTAACTATGGTAACCATATATTATGAATATAGAATAAGACATGGTAAAAGTTATGTTAGTTAACTAAGGGTTAATCCTAATGGATAAGGTTAATTTTATGGCCTAAACATATCTAAAACCCATTGGATGAGATGATTTTGACGCATACACATAGTATCTTCGAAATATATCACTTTGGTTTTTATTATAATTTGAATATTAATTATGAAAAAATTAATACTTTCAAACATTATTAAAGTTCCCATCATCCCTCTTATAGAAGGACACAAAATCTAACCCTTACTCACACATCTCAATCCCCATTTTCTTTTTTAACCTATACGAAAATAAGCTCTCTAAATCCCTATCTTCTTCTTAGAAGCTAGACATTTGTAATAATGAAATTAAATAAGGCCACTTAGCTTAAGTCAAAAATAGTAACCCAATTTGAGGTAATGTCTTCTCTCAAGAATATTTCTTTTATTTTCCATTTAAAAACCCCTAAAATCTCTTTATTAAATTATTTTGTAACAAAAAAATTATCTTCAATATACTAGTTTTTTTTAAGAGATGGATTCTAACTACACGTACACACACCTCTGTCTAATGGGTATAAAACAAACAGTTTCTGTGGACTATGAACTACTGCCTCATGAAAAAATGATTGCTCAATATATATCTACCACCACTCAAGGTGTCCGTTATGATGTCACTGAAATTATATATTATATAAATGATTTATTTATCTATATTATTATTTAATTATCATTTATAACATAACTTCATGATTTTCATGTTGTATAAATTAAATAATTTAATTTGAGGAAGTGCGCACTACCGCCCCCTCAAAGTGATATGACTCGTTTATTCAATACATGAAATGTATAAAGAATGGAAGTAATTAAATTATTTAAAATATATAAAATATATATTATACTACATTTATAATGTACCTATGTACCATTTAGTTTTAATTCCATTAAAAATGAAAAACAAATGAATGTAGTGTTCATGCATACGTACAACTTAACGACTCCATGAACGATGAATTTAATTTCTTATATCCAAATTATATGGACTATTATAAATACATATATACTAAATATATATGAAATATATGATATATAAATAATGAGTATCATTCTATAAATAATTTACTTCTGACCACATGGACAAATTGTAATTATAACAAGTTCATTTTTTACTCAAGTTCCGAACATCGACAAAATGTCCGATATAAACTCAGATATTTAATTAATTTTAATAGAAAGTTAATATTTCATATAAATGGAATAATAAACATGAAAAAGGTTCTAAAGCAAGCTGAAAATTAACTTATGATTATTATTCCAGAATAATAAGGAACATACGAGACATGTCAGACTCGAGGTAAGGGACTTCATCTCAATATCTTTTCATTGGGGTGTGTTTTGATAATATACACCGAATTTTATTATAGACTGTTTAAAATAAAACCTATTGAATTTTAAATTCATTAAATGGAATCTTTTATCTATGATGTATTTTACTTCCCCAGAAAAGGAATGTTTTTAACAGTTTTAGCGACAATGACCTCTCTGCCACAATAATTGTTATTTGGTCTCCTCTATATGCCATAATGTTTTTAAAAGTAAAAGAAATCCCTTATTCCCATTTTGGTGTTTTGTTTTGAAAATCATTTTTTAAATGGATTTAGTATTTCAAAATATTGAAATGATATTTTTTTATTGCAGAATTTTGATATTTGCATTATTTTATATGTCATCATTATATAATGGTACTTGAAAATTTGACAGGTGATTATGTGATAAAACAAATGTTGGTTGGTTCTATGATAAACCAATGATGGCTGCTTACATTATAACCTCCAATTCATTGGTTATGTAATTCGGAAATATGGTTATTCCATTTGTAAGAATGATTTGTGTAATTCGACCGTATGGTTATTTCATTTCAGTATGAATATGTCCTAAGTTTACCTATTATATGTTATGTGCGATTTTTATGGGTTTTATGGTAATCCTTTGGTTACAATAGGGTATGTAATTAGATGTTATTAAGTGAAGAGTATTTAAAACATCATAATGGTGAAAAGTAGTACTTTAGGATGATGTATTCACAAATTACATGTTGTTTTGAAAACTAACTATTTCCCTTCTTTTGTACCCCTTACTAGGATTTTTATGCCCATCCCAAACTTTTGAAATGTTTTCCACTAGAATTAAAGTGAAATAGTGTCAAAGATGGGATCATAGGAAAGTAATGCTATTTAAAACATAGAACTAAAAATGTATCATTGTTTTAAATAGTTTTTATTTTATGAAAAAATGGATAATGAGTAGATGTTTCTACATGTAATATTCTAGTTGTTATTAATAAGTTATGACCTATTTCTCTAAATCTCTAAACCTAAAATGATCTTCAATTTGAATTATTAAATTAATTAAACATTATGTAATGTTTAATATTGGTTCCTTATAGTTGGTACCATAGGTCTATTTAGATGACTTTAGGAGTTAGGATTTTATGAATAGAATATCAATAAATTAATTTTAAATTATAGTCATGTTGAAATGATATTTCATTTGAGTATCACCATGTTTCATAGTCTAAGATATGTTTGTTGAGAATGGTTTTCTATATATGGAATAGGGAAGCGACATTGGGAAGGCATACAAAAAAGAATAACCTTCCAATTTAGTATCCCTAGACGGTTGGAATCAGATCTGAAAAGATTTTTGTAGTGATGGTGAAATTGTCTGAGGCTATAAATGGCGGTGGTATATATTCACAAGATCAACCAAATAATCCCTAGGGGAACATACCTATAGTAGGGAATTTCATGAGGCAACATCACCTATTATTCAGAGGATCATCTGACCCTATTCAAGATGAAGAGTGGATCAATGCACTTGAAAAGGTTTTTGATGTCATGGGTTGTACATAAAATAAAAAGGGTAGATTGATGTTTTTCATTTTAAAAGAGAAAAATATCAGTGGTTATCAATTGTTAGAAATATTAAGGACATTGAGTAGATAGACGCTCTTGGTTCGGACAAATTCAAAGGTATGTTTTTTGAGAAATATTTTCTTAAGGCGGTTCAACATCAGATGGAAAAACAATTCTTGGAATTTATGTAGGAGGATTACATAGTGGATACTTATGATGAAACATTCACCCGACTGGAAAAGTTGTTCTCCAAATTTCATCTGAGATCGTGATAGAAAGAGAAATCAATTCTACTCAGGACTGCAGCTGCAATATTGATGAACATTAGCCTGTCATGAATTCAAAAGTTATGAGAAAATTTTCATATGTGACGAGAAGGTAGAAATAGAGTTTTATGATGATCAGGTGTTCAAAGATATAATGAAAAGGAAGAAGTCCAGTTTTAAACCAAAGGGAATTAATTCATCAAAGAATCCAAGAGGTAAAAAATTAAATTACCATATAGTTAGAATTTTTCTAAAAATCATCTTGGATGATGTTTATGAAAGTCTGGGAAGTGCTTATGATGTGGTATACTGGTCATATAGCTCGTAACTATATGGTTGATGATTATAAAGGAAATAAAAATCCTATGGTAAAATGTTTTAGTTGTAATTATTTTGAGAATTATGCCAATGTGTTTTCAAAGTTGAATACCCAAGGTGGAAACCAGATAGATAAAAAGATGAAGGGTGGGAAAAATCTTTTTTTACTACAGAGGTTTCTTTTTAGAAGGTTCTCCCCACACATATACCAATGTGTGAATGGATTGGATTTCTGTTTACGAAGCTATGATTTACTGTAGAGCTAAATAGGTGTCTTTTCAGGAAGGCTTTCATCTTTTGTACGAGAATGAACCCTTATCTATGATAACATTTCAAGAAGATTAGAAACTAGTATAATATGGAAATGAATGTTACCTTGAAAATATTGTTGAAAAAATGTAACTGTTCATATTTATGATGTGCCAGTATTAAATGAGTATCTCGATATTTTTCTTGATGAGTTGTCTGGTATTATACCTGGCCTAGAAGTTGAATTTACTATGTATTTAGTTTCTAATGATATGACAATTTCAAAACCCCCTTTTCGAATATCTCAAATTGAAGTTTTAGAGTTAAATATTCAATTGCATGAGTTGTTAGATAAAGGTTTTATTTGACCTAGCACATCACTGTGGGGTGATCCAGTCTTATTTGTAAAAAGTAAATATGGTTCAATGTGATTTTTCATTGATTATAGAGCCTTGAATAATATCACTATTAATAATAGTTATACTTTTCCCCGTATAAGTGATTTATTTGATCATTTACACTGAGCTCATTATTTTCCAATGATTGAATTGAGTTTGGGGTACGATCAGTTGAATGTAATGGAAGAAGATAGTCTGAAGACGGCATTTCGTACTAGATATGGCCATTATTAATTTTTAGTAATTCCTTTTTGGTTAACCAATGCACCTACTGTATTCATGGATTTTATGAATAAAATTTTCCATGGGTTATTGGTTATGTTTTTGGTTGTATTTATTAATGATATTTTTTTATATACCAAAAGTAAATAGGATAATGAATGTCATTTAACTATTGTCTTGCAAACCATAAAATAAAAGAAAATTTATGAGAAATTCAGAAAGTGTGAGTTTTGGTTCTAGAAAATTTCATTCCTTGTTCACATTGTTTCTAAAAATGGCATAATTTTTGATCCTGCAAAAACAAAATTTATCGAAGAATGTCCAATAACCACACATATAACAGAGATTTATTGTTTTCTTGGTTTTCTAGGCTATTACCGAAGGTTTTTTTGAAAATTTTGAATGGTTATCTATACCAGTGATTAAGTTAACTCGAAAAGGTATTATCTTCATCTTGAAAAAAGAATGTGATGATTGTTTTCAGGAATTGAAATAAATATTGGTGAATGCTCCAGTTTTGGAATTACCTTCTAGATATGGTGAAATTGTTATCTACAATGATGTTTCTTTGGAAGAAATTGGTTGTTTCCTAATGCAGAATGATATGGTTATTGCTTATGCTTTACGTCAGTTGAAACATCAAGAGTTAAATTACCCTTCACACGATTTGGAATTATATTATATTGTTTCTGTTTAAAATATTTTGAAGCATCATCAGTATGGAATAGAATGTGAAATATATACAGACAAAAAATATTTGATGTTTATATTCACTTAGGACAAATTGAAATGAGATAGAGGAGATGAATACAATTAATTGAGGAATATGATAAAACGATTCATTACCATCCAGGAAAATAAAATAAATAGGATGATGCTTTGAGTCGAAAAAGTAATGAAACATTAAAATTGTTACATATGGAAGAAGATCCTCTGATTATTTATTTGAAGAATTTTATCTTCTAAGTTTATATTGTATGAAATTCCTCTTTTTTTAGATGTTAGTGAAAAAATATCTATCATACAAAATTCAGCAATCACATTGGTTAGATAGTGAGTTGTATAAAAAGGTAGAGTTGGTTTAGAAGGGTATGTTACCTGAATTTAACAATGATAATAACTGTATTTTGAGTTTTGGGAAGAGATTATGTGTTCCTTGTGACTCACTGTTGAAGAAAGAGTTATTATGGGAAACTCATAGTTCTCTATTTTAAGTTCATCTCGGATGTACTAAGATGTACAGAGATCAACGGGAGTATTACTGGTAGGATGGAATGAAATGAGTTATTGTTGACTTTACTATGAAGTGTATAACTTGTAAACATGAAAAAGAAGAGCATCAATTACTGAAAGGAATGCTTCGGCCTTCACTCGTGCCAGAGTGGAAATGGGAAAATATATCAATGGATTTCACTTTGGGATTACTGATCACATCTCGAGGTAATAATGCAATATGTGTTATTGTTTATTGATTGACCAAATATATTCATTTCCATCCTATTAGAGATACTATGTCTGTAGATGAACTGTCTCAGTTGTATGTTATAGAGATATTTAGGTTACATGGCGCTCCCCTATACATGTATTTGATAGTGAACCTAGGTTCAATTATTACATTTGTAAATTCCTTCAAGATTCATTGGGTACTGAATTAAATTTTAGTATATCTTTTCATCCTCAAACATATGGGCAGTCATAACGAAAAATTCAGACATTGAAGATTTTCTATGTGCTTCTTCAATGTATTATCAGGGATGTTGGTACCAAAATCTTTCTTTGGTTGTTTTTTTTATAATAACAATTTTCATTTTAGTATATAGATGGAACCATTTGAGGAATTATTTGGTAAGCAGTGTCAAACTTCAGCTTTTTGGGAAGATGTCGGAGAAAGGAGACTCATGGGACCATTATTGGTAGAAGAGATGGGTGATAAAGTTCAGTTGATAAATAAACACATTTGAACAGATCAGAGCAGGTAGAAAAGTTATGTGGATAACCAAAGGAATGATCTTTCTATTTAGGTAGGTTGTCATGTCATTCTCAAAGTTCCACAATGGAAAATTGGGATGCGTTTTGGTAATAAGGGGAAGTTGAGTCCACATTTCATTAGACCTTATGAAATTATGGAGAAAGTTTGATCAGTTGCTTACTGAGTGGCTTTACCTCAATGTTTATCCCAGGTACACATTGTTTTTCATGCTTCAATATTGAGAAATTAGATTCCATATCCATCTAATGGTTTGAGTCCAGAAGTAGATCAGTTGGAAGAGAATCATTCTTATGAGGAACAACCAATCTAGATTCATGACCGTAGTGAGAATGTATTGTAGAGTAAGGTGATTTATCAGGTTATAGTTTTGTGGAAAAACCATATGGTTGAAGATGCAACATGGGATTCTGAAAATTCTATAAGGGATAAAACCCCCACTTATTTGACATGTGAATAAAATTGTGAGGATGGAATTTCAAAAAGGGGGGAGGAATGTACAATCCCAGGTAAATAATGAATATGATATTTTCATATTTATAAATATTTGAAAATTAAATATTACTTTTAGTTTACATCGGATGCTATGTTTGATGGAATACCCAACACACAATATTAGTGTTTTTCCGAAATCTTATGTTGCACATGATGTTGAGTCATACAGAAAATAATAATAATTTTAAATTATTATTTTAAATAGTTGTTAATTCCCAGTCGTTGTATTGGAGAGAATGAACAGAACATCCCATATTATTATTAAAAAAATTATAAATCATTTTACATTTATAAAATAAAATTTAGAGTCATGAAATGAGAATGAATCAAATTTTAAGCATAAATAAATTAATATTTTTTAAAAAGTAGTTTTACTTTCATTTAATGGAGAACCCTTTTAAATTTAGTTTTTGTAATTTTTATATGTTCCATTTGAAAAAATAAACATCTTCTTTAGAATAGGTACATCAAAATTTACTTTAGGTAATTTTTTGGTATTATTATGATAATGATTATTTTTTAATGAATAGTGAAATTTACTGCATTTTATGTCAAAACTGTCTTTTAATCTAATATATTTATATCGATAAATTATATTGTTAATTGGTTATAAAGTGTAATTAGGTTATGTTTTTACCATTTAAGATAATTATTTTCATCATAAGTAATATTACTTTTTAATTAGACATAAACACATGTCAATCTTTTGATATTTATTATTTTATAAAACACGCTTTTCGGTTTTGACAACAAGAATTACTTTTTAATTAATTTATGAAACTTATGGGTTTGGAATATGAAAAAATGGATTCAATAATTTGAATAAGGAGGTCAAAATTGTGTAAATACGTAACTTATATTTATAGGAATTATTAATAGCGAGTTCAATAAATATTCTGTTTACCATGGTTAAAGGGTAAATTTAGTAATCATGGGTAAAAAACATGACAATATTATTAAAATTACTCTAAAACATGTATTAACTCTTTTGGATGAGATATTTCTGACCATGGGCATCCTTGGGTCGATTTTAGGAACAAATGGGGCCACTTGTGTGTGAAAATGACATTTAATTTCTTTTAATTTAATGTTATGGAAAATATAACCCGAACATGTATCTTTTAGTAAAAAAATATTTATATAGGGGTATATAAGTGACCAATTTGACTATAAATAGTTATTATAAAGTTAAAAATATTTCCAACATCATGGTATTTTATTTATAATTTTTAGAAATCAGATAAATAAATATATTTACGACACAATGATGATGTTGTGTTTACCTTATTAATAATTTTTTTAAATAAATGAGATTATAAAAAATAAAGTAAATATATTCTAAAACTTTTTATTCTATAAAAGAATATTATGGATGATTTTCACATTTTATATTTGAATTAATGTAGTTTTTTCAAATGAATAAAGTTGTTATGGATTTTATAAAAGTCATGATATTAATAGTATAAAAATCGACATAATTGACATTTTAAATAATTAAATATTTAATTAAATTATATAATAGTCCTAAAAATCCATGATTTGGACAACTAACATATATGATGTAAAATATATCAATAATGATGTATTTTTTGGTCTCATGGAATTTATTTAATGATGGTAACCATATATTATGAACATAAAATAGGACATGGTAAAAGTTAAATTAGTTAACTAAGGGTTACATCTAAAAGATATGGTCAATTTTATGACCTAAACATGTCTAAAACACATTGGATGGGATTATTTCGACCCATATTAATCTTATCTTAGAAATATATCACTTTTTTGTTATTTTAATACTAAAATCAATTAATAATAAAAAAATACTTTCAAACTTTACTAAAGTGCTCCTCCTCCCTCTTATAAAAGGACACCACCTCTAACCCTTAATCACCCCTCAAAATCCCCATTGTATTTTCTATACTCTTCCCAAAAAAGAACCCAACATACATTTATTCCTATTATATGACTTAAAATTTTCATAAGTCATTTATATATTGAATTTTAACTCAAATAAAGAGGAGTTACCCAATTTGAGGTAATGTCTTCTCTCTAGATTATTCTTTTTATTTTCCATTTCCATCACCCTAAACACTATTTATTAAATTATTTTATAATAGAACTGGTATATTCATTATACTAGTTTTTTCTTAAGATAGTTATTCAAACTGAACTTACACACACCTCCGTCTAATGGGTATAGAACATATTGTTTTTGTGGATGAAGAACTACTACCTCAAGAAACAATGATTGTTCAATCTTCTCAAACCACCCTGCATGGTGGCCATTATGATGGAACATAAATTATATATGATATATTTGATATTTATTTATATATATTCTTTTAGAATTCTCATTTAGAACATACCTTAAGGCTTTTTAGGTTGTAAAAATACAATAATTTCATTTGAGGAAGTGTAGAATATCGCCCCCTCAAAGTGATATGACTTGTTCATGCTATACATGGAACATATAAAGGATGAAATTAATGAACATAGGTAACATATAAAAAATTATATATTATACTAGAATTACAATATACCTATGTATCATTTATTTTTTATTCCTTTAAACATAGAAAATAAAAGAAAACAACATTCATGCGTACGTACGACTTATAGTCTCCATGAAAGGTGCACTTCATTTATTATATCCTAATGATATAGAATATTTTAAAAACATATATATTTGATATATATAATATATATGATATATAAATAATAAATATAATTTTGGTGATAATGTAATTTTGACCGCATGGACAATTTGTAATTATAACATGTTCATTTTTGACTCAAGTTCCGAACAACAAACAAAATGTCTGATATGAAGTCAAATAATTATGTAATTGTTATTGAAAGGTAATATATTATATTAAATGAATAATAAAGTGTAAATATGTTCTCAATAAAGTAAAAAAGTAACTTAATTTTATTATTCATGAAGAATAGGGAACATACTAGACAAGTCATACTCGAGGTAAGGTACTTTGTATTAGTCTCCTTTCATTGGGACATATTTTGATAATATACAACTCATTTTCAATTAATAAGTGTATAATAAACCCCCTTTTATTTTTATTTAATTTAGATTGATTCTTTTATCTATGACACATTTTACTAAATGACAAAAGGAATGTTTTAAATGTTTGTGGTGACAATGACCTCTCCGCCGCCTTAATCGGTATTTGGATTCCACTATAAGATTTAATTTTTTTTTAAAATGAAAAGAAATACATCATTCACATTTTGGGTGTTTTTGTGTTCAAAATGTTTTTTTGAAATTGATTGAGTATTTCAATATCTTGAAATTATATCATTTGACTGAAAAATGTTTATATTTTTAATATTTTATGTGATATGATTATGTAATGGTACTTGGACATTTGATGGGTGGTTACGTGATAATCCAAATGACAGGTGGTTCAACGATAAACCAAGGATAGGTGGTTATGTCATAACCTCCAACGAATTTGGTATGTAATCTGGTCCTATGGCTATTCAATTTTTAAGAATTATTTATGGAAGTCGATTGTATGGTTATTCCATTTCAGTATGATTGTGTTCCAAGTTTACCTTTTATATGTTATGTTTTCTTTCTATGGGTATCATGGTTGTACTTCGGTTAAAAAGGGTAAGAAAATATATTTTATTTAGTGAAGAGTATTTACTACTTCATAAAGGTAAAAATTAGTATTTTATGATTATTTATTTCGGGTTTACTTGTTGTTTTGAAAACTAACAGTTTTCCTTCTTTATGCATCTCTTACTAAGATTTTTATTCTCATCCCAAGTTTTTGAAAAAAATTTCAAAATACATTATGTGTAATATTTTCAAGTATGGGAAAAAGGTAATCTCATTTCATTTAAAACATAGAATTCAACATGTTTCATTATTTTAAGAGTTTTTTTATTAAAAAATTGATACTGACTAGAAGTGTCTACATGTAATATTCAAGTTGTTATATATATGTTATGACATAATTCTCTAAATATCTAAACATAAAAAGATCCTCAATGTGAATTATTAACGTAATTCAAGATTATGTAATTTTTAAGGATGTGTCCTTATGGTAATGAATAGTAAGAGTGACTATCTTTTTACAATAGTGGGGGTGTGGAATTCTGGCAAAAACGAAAAGGTATACACTATTGGTAGGTCTCCCTTACCACATGTTCTTCCAAAGTAGGAAAAAATATATTAATGTAAAATTATGGTCGATCCAAATCTCCACAACACAAAAATATGTGAATTTTTTTAATTTGGTACCCTTGTCTTTGTGTTTCCTTTTTTGAATATTGGTTTTTCATTTTGTTAACTAGTTTTCATACATATGTAATTTAAAAATTAATAATGAATTAAGGTGATATTTATTAGAAAATATATTCCCACTGAATTATAAATATTATATCTAATTTAAAAAGTAAAATTCCCTTATGTGTTGGAAATTATACTTAAAACGAGTGCATTTAATGCGCACACCCACTGATTTAACCAGGATCATGCTTACAATGTTTTTACTATGTACGAGTCAACATGTTAATTATTAAATTTCAATCATACCCTGAATGAAAAATATTTAATTTTTATTAACACATAAAATTTTAATGGAATAAGATATGAATTTTATTAATTTTAAATCATTTAACAAAATATCATTAATTGTAAAATAACAATGATGACAATTTTGGAAATATTTATTTTATTTTAATTTACAAATATCAAAACATTATTGGAACTAAAATATATTAAGTACCCATATGTGTAACATGATATATTTAACATAAAAAATGATTCATAATAATTAATTTTTTTTTAACTTTTACTATTTTAGCATCATTTTATCTGTAAAACCCCAAGCTTCCATGGTACGCTTCTCTTTGAATAATACAGTGGCATGTGTTGTATGCAACCTCGAGTTCTAACACACCACGACCAATCAAAGTAGCAGTTATGAACAGTAATAACCAATTTTTGAAATTATATTAATTTTATAATTCATAATTGACTTCATTTTTGAATTCGGAAAATTGAAATTATCCTATGTTGAATTGTTTGTAATTTTCTGAGAACTTCCAATTTTCTATGAATAGTAAAAAACAACTTAAAAACAACTTTTTTAATTAAAATAATTTATAGTGAAAAATTATACTATTGAGTGGTTTTAAAGTATAATTAGAATTTATTTTTACCATTTTATCCAATGGTGGTCATTATAATTAATTTCACTTTGAAATTGGACATAAACAATTGTCAATCTTTTGATATATATTGTTTTTTAAAAACAAGATGTTTGTTGTGACAGTGGGAATTAATTATAAAATTAATTAATTCAACTTATATGTTTTTAATTTTTTAAAATAGACATCATTTTTGAATTCATATTATCAAATATAGCTTAGGGTGAATTTTCGGTATTTTTCTGAAAAACATCAATTTTTGATGAATAGTGAAACGACTAAGTGGTAGTTAAAAAAATAATTTTTCATGTAAATGAAACATTACCACTTCTGTGTATTTAATTTCATAAATATGACATACATGGTTGTCATTAGTATGTAAAATGTGGTTCAATGTGATAAAATTAATTTTTGGTGAATAGTAACTTTTAAGTTTGATTAATCGCGATTAAAGGTAATTAGTGAAATTTAAGGTAAAAATGATATTATAAAAATATGAAAATATCATGAAACTTTACCTACCATAATAGTATGAGTCATGTATGACCATTAAAACCCATGGGTCAATTTTTGTGACCCCATAGAGCCACTTGGGTAAGATAATGGCATTTATACCTTTTATTTAAAGTAAAAATAAAAATGTCACAAACATGTATTGTTTTACTAAAACAATTATTACATGGGGTTATAAAAGTCATATTTTTTACTATAAATATTAATTATAAAGATAAAAGTATTTCCTACAACATGGTACTTTTTTTATAATTTTTAGACATTAAAAAAATAAATTTATTTATGACACCATGATGATGCCGCGATTACCTCATTAGTGAACGATTTAAATAAAATGAAAAGATAAGGTAAAATATAAAAAATAAACTTATAAAAAACCTATTTTATGGGTGGATTTAGAACCCTTATCACCTTAACCTATAAATATATAATTTTGGGACCATTGAAATCCGAAAATCACTTCATAATAATGTATCATTTCATGAATTTCCAGGAGTGCCCCTCCTCTCCTCTTATAAAAGGCCCCCACCTCTACCACCTTATTCAAACCATAAATGCCATTTTTCATGGCCAACATCTACCCAAATACTCTCTCAACTTCCCTATATTACTCCTAGAAGCCTCAATTTGGGAAGAAGTCTTCCCAAAGAAGCCTTTGGCTCAAATCTAAAAGAGTTACCCGATTTTAAGGTAATGTATTCACTTATGTTATTTTGTTTTATTTTGATTCTCCAACACCTTAAACTCTTTTAATTCCAATATTTGATAACAACACCAGTATCTTCAATATAATAGGATTTTTTTATGAGAAGTATTTGATTTACACTTACACACACCTTCGTCTAATGGTTAAAGAACATACTGTTTCTCTGGGTGGCGAATTACTACCTCATGAAATGATGATTGTTCAATATTCATCTAACACCTCTCATGGTGGTCATTAATATGTCACTATATTTATATATGATATATATAATGTTTATGTTTTAATTATTCTTATATATTTTTCATTTATGGCATACCTTTATGATTTCCATTATGGGTAAACGCGATAATTTCATTTTTGGAAGTGCGGACTACCGCCCCTCAATGTGATTTGAATCGTTAATGCCATATGTGGGATGTGTAGAGGATGGATTAAATGTTATTATATATGATATTATACTGTAATTATAATATACCTTTATATCATTATGATTTCAGTCCATTAAATATGAAATAGAAATGAAAGTAGCGTTCATGTGTACGTATGGCTTACCGTCTCCATGAACGGTGCATTTCATTTCTTATCTATAAATGTTATGTAATATTACAAATGAATATATATACTGGATATATATGATATATATATGATATCTAAATCATGAATATAATTCTGGATATAAGGGATATTGTACCACATGAACAACTTGTAATTATAAGAAGTTTATTTTTGACTCAGGTACCAAAGATCGAAAAAATGACCCTTATTAACTTAAATAATTACATAATGTTCATAACATGGTAATAAGTGATATAAAAGGAATAATGAACTTGAAAAAGGTTCTTAAGAAAGTATAAATTAACTCTTGTTTATTCTTCAGGAGGTTAAAGAACGATCGAGTCAAGTCGGACATGAGGTAAGGGACTTCCTCTCAATCTCCCTTCATTGAGGCATATTTTGTTTTATACACAACTTTATTTTATAAGGTGTATAAAACCCTTTGACTTTTACGTTTATTCAAAAAAAAATTATATGAAGTGGTTTAATAAATGACTAAATGGAATGCTTTTTTTCGTACGTATGTAGCGACAACGACTTCTCCGCCGTCATGACCATTATTTGAGTTTCGGCTTCCTATACAAGCCACAACAATTTTTAAATGAAAAATAAATACCACGTTTTAATTTTATTTTTTGGTATTGAAAATGGTTTTGATAATGTTTTTATTATATCAATGTGTTGTATTTATATCTTGTGATTGAAATATGGAAATGTTATGTTCTTTTATGCATGTTTTATGTGATACGTTTATGTTATGGTTTATGATATGTTTAAACCTTTTCATATAAGGAATGCATTGGACTTAATAAGTGACGGGTGGAGCCCGCTATAGCTCCTCGATGTATCGGTAGGTCTCATGAGACAGAATAGTGTATTGGCACAAGGCCTTGACAAAATATTATTTGTAGTCTTGGCACAAGGCCTTCACTATGTGGTTATGATAGTCTGGCATTCTGCATTACATCATTATGAATGTGGTTATTGGTATTGCATGTGATTATTCGACTAGTATAATATCCATGTGAATAATTAAATGTAATTATTTCATTTTATTATTTCCATATTATGCTGAAGTTCAAGTTTAAAATGCTTCTGTTTTAGTTATACATTGCCTTAAATGTTTATGTTTATTTATGAAAGTTTACGCTATATTGTTATCCTTACTGAGCATCTAAGTTCACCCCTTTCAATGTTTTATTTTCCCCCGGATGTGAAGAAGTATTTTATGAATGACCTACATGGATAGTATGAGGGGTTATGAAGACAAGATGTTGTTGTAGTTTTTTGTACTTTATGATGTAATGTAATACTTATGAATGTATCTAGTGTTCCAAGTCTACTAAACTAATCGGTCTTTCAAGATTTGATCATTTGTCATCATGACTATGTTATGTAATAATGCACCGACTCTGGGTAACTGGGGTCAAGGCGTTACAGTTGGTATCAGAGGCAGTTTAGTACTAACCTTGGAATCTATATTTAGATAAACTCTGATTAGAGGACATATCCCTAAGACAGACTTTGAGGATTAGTATAGAAGAAAATCCTAGAATTTTGGTATTATATAGAATTTGTGAGTTATCCGAGAAATACATCCTTGTCTAGATACGAGCAAGTAGAGGCGGCTATGGAACAGATGTACCTAGGGGTAAAACCCGGAAGCACCGCTTTGAGCTAAACTCGAACGGGAACTGGTGCACGACAACGGGCCTTGCTGCAATCTTGGTTACGACACTCCTGGGGGATCTGCTTCGGATAATTATCATTTTCTTTACAAACCATTATGAAGGGTTTATGAGTATATACTTCCTCAAAGGAAACATTTTTATGATTATGGATTATATCCATAAATAGTTCAATTTATGTTAAGTGTTTTTCAAGTTTGTTATTATGTATTTCGATTCATAAACTAATCTAGTTTAGGGTATTGTTTAGAAATGGTGCCTAGTGGAAAGAATGGAAACCATATCAATGCGATAACTACATGTAGGGATTGAACTCTTGCTCAAGATAATTATAGTGGAGCTGGTGATACAACTAGTGCAGATCAGCTTATCACCATACTGGGACAACTAACTTAGGTTATGAATAATAAACTTACTCGTATGGAGCACCCTGATCCGCAACGTGGAGGATCAATGTTAGACCACTTCATGAGGCAAAAACCACCAAAATTAAATGGGATTACAAATACCTTAGTATCTGAGCAATGGATAAATTCATTAGAGAAAATATTCCATGCCTTGGAGAGTAGTGAACGAGAAAAGGTTATCATGGTAGTTTACCTCCTCAATGGAGATGCTGATCAATGGTGGTCATTGATTCAAAACACAAAATAAGAATATGAAGTATCAAATATGGAATTAATGGAGTTAAAAGAGCTTTTCAAAGAAAAAATACTTTCCCTGTGACCATCGAGCAGATATGTAAAGGAAATTCTTGAGTCTGAGGAAAAAGGAGAATGAGAATGTCACAAAGTATGAGTATAACTTTACCAAGTTAGGGAGGCATGCATCAGATTATATACGTAACCCAAGATGTAAAATTGATAATTTCTTTGATGGGTTAAAACCGTTTTTCCATCGAGCCTTAGTCTCACAATCTTTCTCGTAGTACGAAGACATTGTCTCACGTTCTATCAAGACGGAAAAGGAATTCTCAAAGTCTTACCACTTTAAAGAAAAGAAAGAGAAGAATATATCTGATGATCACTCTAGAAATGGAAATAAGGGGAAGAAGGGAAAAGTTGAATATCATTCCTTCTGTAAATGTGGGAAGAAAAACCCTGGTACGTGCTTCAAGGGAATGGGAGTCTGTTACAATTATGGTGAAAAAAGGCCACCAAGATCATGATTTCAAGGGGAAGAAAGAAGCTACCAATGTTCAATGCTTCAATTGCAGGGAGATGGGACATTATGAAAATGAATTTCCTAAGCGTAAGGGAAACTTACCTTAGAAAAGGCCAAGGGATCAATGCCAAGATTATGCTATCACTACTATTGAGGTAGAAGCTCGATAATATGTGGTGGCTGGAAATTTAATGGTTTCCTCAAGTTTAGAAAATACTTTATATGATTCTGGATCATCACATTATTTCATATCTTCCCAATTTTCTAAGAAAATTAGATATTTCCAATTAGATTTTACAAGGGTGTTGTCAGTCAAAACCCCTAAGGTAAGTATTATTGCAATAAAGTTTTGTGAATCAGTGCCCATTAGAGCACATAAATGTTTTTTATCTACTGATCTCATCATCATACCCATGATTGAATTTGATATAATCCTCGGTATGGATTGGCTTTCGGACCATGGTGCGATGATTTATTGTAAGAAGAAAGAGGTTACGATTCTTGATGACGATGATAAGGAACACCTTATCTTTAGAGAAGAATCGTCACCACCTGGTTCTTATCTAGATCCACCCCCAGTAGCTCAACTAAATTAACTAATTAGGGAGAAATAAAATGAAATAACTGTGGGTGAGGAAAGGAATGTTTAAATAGAGTATGTACCTATTGTGAGAGAATATGCTGATGTGTTCTTATAAGATTTACCTGGGCATCCTCCAGACCAGGAAGTTGTGTTTTTTATTGACCTAATTCCTGGTTCAAGGCCCATATTGAAGACCCCTTATAGAATGGGCACTGTGGAATTATTTTAACTAAAGAAACTACTATAGGAGATGAGTAATAACGGATTTATTCGCCCTGGTGTTTATCCATGGGGAGCCCCTGTTCTTTTTGTTGAAAAGAAAGATGGATCTATGGGGTTGTGCATTGACTACAGGGAGATCAATGCTATAATAATAAAGAACAAGTATCCTCTACCTCGCATTGGTTATTTATTTGACCAACTACATGTAGCTCAATACTTTTCAAATATTGATCTTCTATCTAGATATCATCAGTTATGTGCGAAAAATTAAGACATTCCGAAGATGACATTTCAAACCAGGTACGGGCATTACGAGTTTACTGTAATGCATTTTGGATTGACCAATGCACCCTCTGTCTTCATGGATCTAATGAATAACGTTTTCAAGGAATATCTTGATGACTTCGTGGTGGTAATTATTGATGATACTTGGCATACTCCAAAATCTATGAAGATCATGAAAATCACTTGCACATTATTCTGAAGACTCTTAGAAGACACGAATTATATGGGATGTTTAGCAAGTGTGAATTCTGGATTCATGAGATTTATTTTCTTGGCCATATTGTCTCCAAGGATGGAATCTCTGTTGATCCTTCTAAGTCAAGAGTGATCCACGAATTTCCTACACTAACGAGTATAACTGAGGTATGCAGTTTTATTGCTTTAGCAGGTTATTATCGATGTTTTTTCCAGAATTTTTATCGATTGTCTAACCCATTAACGAATTTGAAACGTAAAGGGGTTAAATTTATTTTTGACAAAATAAGGTGTAGAATGTTTTGAAGAACTGAAAAGAATATTAGTCAAGGATCCTATATTGACTCTACCATCGGGGGATGATGGGTTTGTTATTTACAGTGATGCTTCAATGAAAGGACTTGGTTTTTTTTATGAAGAATGATAGGGTTATAGCCTATGCATCACGAAAACTAATAATTCATGAGAAAAAATATCATAATCATGATCTTGAGTTAGCAGCTGTAATCTCTGAATTGAAGATATGGAGACATTATCTCTATGGTGAAAAAATGTGAGATATATACCGATCATAAGAGTTTGAAGTATATTTTCTCACAGAAAGAACTCAACATGAGGCAAAGGAGATGTCTTGAACTGCTCATGGATTATGACTGCACTATACACTACCACCCGGTGAAATCAAATAAGGTGGTAGATGCTTTGATCAGGAAGGATCATGGAGTTTTTAGGAGGATGAGAGTTGAAAGGGATCCTATTCTCATGGATGTAGTAAAGATGGATATGGGAATAACCATGGAAGGTGGATAATCAATAATTTTTCAAATGGTTGCCAAACCATATTTAATAGAAAGGATAAAAATTTCTCAAGATGATGATGAGGGGTTTCGAAAGATAATTAAAGAAGTGAATGAAGGGATATTGAGTGACTTTGTGTATGAAGATGGAATTTTGAAATTTGGGAAGAGACTTTGTGTTCCTGATACAGCTGGTATAAAAAGGGAATTATTGGATGATGCTCATAGTTCTAATTTCTCTATACACCCTGGTAGCACTAAGATTTATAGAGATTTGAAGGAAAATTTTTGGTGGGACAACATGAAGAGGGAGATTACTGATTTCCTGTCAAGATGCATGGTTTGTCAACAAGTGAAAGCTGGGAGTCAACTTCCTGGAGGAGTTAGGCAACCTCTTCCCATACCATAGTGGAAATGGGATTATATTATGATGTAAGTTTTCATGGGCCTACCAAAGACTCCTATAAGGAATGATGCAATATGGGTCATTGTTGATCGTCTTACCAAGTAAACGCATTTTCTTTCTATTAGAGAAGATTTACCACTTGAATGTTTAGAAAGACTATAGATTAATGAAGTTTTAATACTTCATGGAGTTCCTCTATCGATTGTTTCGGATTGTGATCCCCATTTCACATCAAGATTCTGGAAAAGTCTTCAGAAAGATCTGGATAATGAGCTTCTTTTGAGCACTGCCTACCTCCCTCAAACAGGTGGACAATTAGAATAGACTATTCAAACCTTAGAAGACATGTTGAGGTCTTACTCACTTGACTTTAAAGGTATGTGGGATGAATATTTATCTATGGTAGAATTTTCCTATAACAATAGCTTCCATTCAAGTATTCAGATGGCACCATATGAAGCGTTATATGGAAAGAGATGTCTCACACCAACTTGTTGGGATGATGTTGGTGAAAGAAGACTTGTAGGCCCAGAACTTGTGGAGGAAACGATGGAAAAGGTGAAGGTAATCCAAACCCACATCAAAACAGCTCAAAGTAGGAAGAAGAATTATGCCGATAATCGAAGGAAGGATTTGGAATTTCACGTCGGTGATCATGTTTTCTTGAAGGTATCTACATGGTAGGGAGTTATACATTTTGGTATGAAAGGTAAATTGATTCCCAGGTACATTAGACCTTTTAAAATTATAGATCGAATTGGGGATGTGTCTTACCATTTGGCAATGCCGCCAAGCCTCTACAAAGTTCACGATGTATTCCACATATCACTGTTGAGAAAATACATGGATGACCCAAATGCATGTACTCACCTATGAGGAATTAGAAATGGAACACGACCTGTCTTCTTGTGAAGAGCCCATCAGGATTCTTGATACGAGAGATCAAGTGTTGAGAAACCGGACGACTCGTCTGGTAAAACTTCTATGGAGAAACCACAAGATCGAAGAGGCGATGTGAGAACCCATGGAACTTTTGATGAAGAACCACCCGAGTATTTTTATGCAGTAATATTCTAGAAATTTCAAGGATGAAATTATTTGAAGGAGGGGAGAATGTAACACCCCAAGCTTCCATGGTATGCTTCTCTTTGAATAATACAATAGCGTGTGTTGTACGCAACCTTGAGTTCTAACACACCGTCACCAATCAAAGTAGCCATTATGAATAGTAATAACCATGTTTTGAAATTATATTAATTTTATAATATAAAATGTAATTCATTGTTGTATTCTGAATATTGAAATTATCCTATGTTGAATTTTTTTTTATTTTTCCGAGAACTTCCAATTTTCTATGAATAGTAAAAAAATACTTAAAAACAACTTTTTTAATCAAAATAATTTATTGTGATAAATTATAATATTGATTGGTTTTAAAGTATAATTAGAATATATTTTTACCATTTTATCTAGTGGTGGTCATTAGAATTAATTTCACTTTGAAATTGGAAATAAACAATTGTCAATCTTTTGATATATATTGTTTCTTAAAAACAAACTGTTTGTTGTGACAGCGGGAATTAATTATAATATTAATTAATCAAAATTATATGTTTTGAATTTTTTAAAATATATATCATTTTTTAATTCAGAATATCAAATATATCTTAGGGTGGATTTTTTGTATTTTTATGAAAAACATCAATTTTTGATGAATAGTGAAACCACTAAGTGGTAGTTAAAAAACTAATTTTTCGTGTAAATGAAACATTACCACTTATATGTATTGAATTTTAAAAATACTACATACATGGTTGTAATTAGTATGTAAAATGTGGTTCAATGGTTTGAAAATATTTTTTGGTGAATAGAAACTTTTAAGTTTTATTAATGGCGATTAAAGGTAAATAGTGAAATTTTAGGTAAAAATGATATTATAAAAATATGAAAATATCTTGAAACTTGCCATACCCCTAATGAATGATTTAAATAAAATGAAAAGAAAAGGTAAAATATAAAACTTACACTTGTGAAAAACCTATTTTATGGGAGGATTTAGAACCCTTATCACCTTATACTCGAAATATATAATTTTTGGACCTTTGAAATCCGAAAATCACTTCATAATAATGTAACATTTCATGACATTCCAAGAGTTCCCTCCTCTCCTATTATAAAAGTCCCCCACCTCTAACTATTTACTCACACCTTCAATGCCATTTTCCTCGGCCATAATCTGACCAAATAGTCTATAAACATCCTTCTATTACTCCTATAATCCTCAATTTGGTCATAAGTCTTCCCAAGGAAGCCTTTGGCTCAAATCAAAAATAGTTACCTGATTTTAAGGTGATGTATTCTCTTATGTTATTTTGTTTTATTTTGATTCTCCAACACCTTAAACTATTTTAATTCCTTTATTTTTAACAACATCAGTATCTTCAATATACTAGTATGTTTTTATGTGAATTATTTGATTTACACATACACACACCTTCGTCTAATGGTTAAAGAACATACTGTTTCTGTGGGTGGAGAATTACTGTCTCATGAAATGATAATTGCTCAATCTTCTTTTAACACCTCTAATAGTGGCCATTAAGATGTAACTATAGTTATATATGATATATATTATGTTTATGTTTTACTTATTCTTCTATATTTTTCATTTATGACATACCTTTATGATTTCCATTTTGGGTAAACCCGATAATTTCATTTTAGGAAGTGTGGACTACCACCCCCTCAAAGTGATTTGAATCGTTAATGCCATATGTGGGACGTGTAAAGGATTGAGTAAATAATATTATATATGATATTATACTGGAATTATAATATAAATTTATATCATTATGATTTTAGTCCATTAAATATGAAATATAAATGAAAGTAGCGTTCATGTGTACGTACGACTTACCGTCTCCATGAACGGTGCATTTCATTTCTTTCCTCTAAATGTTATGTAATATTATAAATTCATATATATAATGGATATATATTATATATATTATATCTACATCATGAATATAATTCTGGATATTATGCACATTTTACCAAATGAACAACTTGTAATTATAAGAAGTTTATTTATGACTCAAGTACCAAAGATAGACAAAACGACCGTCATTAACATAAATAATTACATAATGTTAATAACATGGTAATAATTGATTTAAAATGAATAATGAACTTTTAAAAGGTTTTTAAGAAATTAGAAATTAACTCTAGTTTATTATTCAGGAGATTAAAGAATGATCGAGTCATTTCGGACACGAGGTAAGTGACTTTGTCTCAATATCCTTTCATTGAGGCATATTTTGTTTTATACAAAACATTATTTTTTATGGTGTATAAACCCCTTTTAATTGTATGTTTATTCAAAAGAAATATTTTTTATACTAAGAGTTTTAATAAATAAAAAAAGGGAATATTTTTTTGTCGTACGTATGAGGTGACAATGACTTCTCCGCCGCTGTGACCATTCTTTGAGTTTCAGCTTCCTCTACAAGCCATAACTATTTTTAAATGAAAAATAAGTACCACATTTTAATTTTATTTTTTGTTATTGAAAATGGTTTTGATAATATTTTTATTATATCAATGTGTTTTATTGATATCTTGTGATTGAAATGTGGAAATGTTATGTTTCCATTATTCATATTTTATGTGATACGATTATGTTATGGTTTATGATATGTTTAAACCTTTTCATTTAATGAATTCATTTCACTTAACAAGTGACGGGTGGAGCCTACTATAGCTCCTCGATGCATCGGAAGGTCTCATGAGACAAACTAGTGTCTTGGCAAAAGACCTTGACAAAATCTTATTTGTAGTCTTGGCCCAAGTCCTTGACTATGTGGTTATGATTGTCTGAAATTATGCATTCCATCATTATGAAAGTGGTTATTAATATTTCATGTGATTATTCAACTAGTAGAATATCCATATTAATATGTAAATAGCATAATTTTGTTTTATTATTTCTATATTATGATGAGGTTGAAGTTTAAAAGGCTTTTGTTTTAGTTATACATTGCCTTAAATGTTTATGTTTATTTATGAACGTTTGTTCTATATTGTTATGATTATTGAGCATCTAAGATCACCCCTTTCAATGTTATATTTTTCCTAGGATGTGAAGAAGTATTTTATGAATGACCCACCGGGATAGTATGAGGGGATATGAAGACAAGATGTTGTTGTAGTTTTTTGTACTTTATGATGTAATGTAAGACTTATGAATGTATCCAGTGTTCCAAGGCTACTAAACTAATCGGTCTTTTGAAACATGATCATTTGTGATTTTTCCTATGTTATGTAATAATGCAGCGACTCTGGGTTACTGGGGTCGGGGCGTTACATTATCTTATTTTATTAGTAAATAAATAATCCACTTGTTCGCATTTATTATGCTTTTAATGTAATTACATCATCTGTAAAAATGGATGTGAAATTAATATGGTAAGATAAAATAATTTACCTATAGAAATAACTGAAACTATGTATCTTATTACATACTATAAAATTTTATAAATGTTAATGGAAACGAACGTTCATTATTTTTATTTTTTCGTACATAACATATTATATGGGAACTTTCCAGAAAATGTTTCCTAATAACACATAAAATTATAACAAATATGGAATATGGTAAAAATATGGGTATCAAATGGCCTTTGGAATACATTTTATGTCATTTCTTCCTTTGGTTTAATGTTTAGTCCCATATCAAGATTAATTTTACCTAATCTAAGTAATTATTTTTAATCACTTTCACTAATGTTTCTATCAAAACCATATGTTGATATTATTATAACAACAATTTAATACTGATAAGACATTTGTATTTTCATTTTATAAATTCAATTAATAGAAGTTTCTAAATTTAATTTAAAGATTACCTCATAGACGTGGTGATAAAGAGTGTTTTCAATGTGAAATGTTCACAAGTTCAATAAGTCTTTTAAATGTAAATTAAATATAAAAATAATTCTAAAAAAGAATGTTCGATAAATGGATATATAATTGATCTACTTTAACTTTAATAAAAATTTAATATATAGTTTAACATTAATAATTATTTAATTGAAAATGTAGTTCTTAACAAAAATGTTGTATTTTTCATGACTCATCAAAAAATGAAATTTCTTCAAAAATACCCAAAATTTACCATAATATAAATCTAAAAATTATTAATTAAAAAATGATATTTATTTTGAAAAATAAAATTTATAATGTTTTCAAATTTTAATTTTTAAAATTGGTGCGCTACTAAAAGTGCATAAAACTCAGCCTAGTGTTTAACACAAGCTAACTCTTTGTTGCATGTACTGAATGCTTATATTTGTGTAGTATAAAAAGAAAAAAATAATATGGTTATTTAGTTTAAAGAAATCTATATTATGTTTTGTGTTAATTAAAAAAATATAAAAATGTTTAAATTAATTTTGAAATAAAATATTTCACAAAATATAGAGGTGTTACACATAACGTACAAGAGTTGTAATGTTTTGCTCATATACCCAGATACACACGTATTCAAATTGATTTATTACATGTAACACTCTATACATATTAATATAGAGTTATCAGGGAAAATATTTAGAGAAATTTATTTTTTTGAATGATTATCATTGAATTAAGTAAAGTTCATGTTTCTACATTGCATTCTTTATCAGTTTCCACCAATGTGCAGCTTCACTATTAAAATGATAGACCACTAGAAAAACTTCCTCTTATTCTAATATTTGGAGGGTTGATAATCTATTCTCACTAGAGATGAACCATTTTTACATGATGAGAAGATCATATTATCCACTAAATATTGGAGTCCCTTGTCACATAATGGATTTGATCACAATTTTTATTTCATCAGATAAAGAGGATGTTCCCCATGATTCATGTTATTATTAATAAAATGAAATAGATTTTCAAGTATTTTCATTATGTTCTAGGCTCTCGTTCCCATTATGTATTTCATTTATTTATTAAAATCCTCACATTTTCAATCACATTTGTTATTTTCATGATTTCTTCTATTTTCATCCATTAAAAAAGAAATAGGAAATACTGTGGGGGGGACGACTAATTATATATTAAGAATATAAAATGAAAACATTTAACATATAATGAGAAACATGTAAATTAAATTTATATCCAAACATATGATTCCCAAAGATAAGATCTAGGTTATCAATGTTGATAGAATTATCCATGGATTTATTTTTCTAAATTTCTAGTCCAAATCTCCAAAAATAACTATACCAGTATCGGATACCAACTATGGAACCCCAACCTTTTACACATATTAATACACTATTTAAGGCATAATTATCCTTAAAATACAAAAAAATGGATTGTAAAGTATTATTTCACTGGAAGATTAGTGAAATAAAATTAAAAACATGAACTAGAATAAACCATCTCTTTATAATTATTCAATAATGATCTATTAGCTTCATTTGAGATCTAAAATCATCTTAGTATAACCAAGGAAATACATAGACAAAATGGATGAGATAAAAATCATAGTAAGGGAATAAACATTATAATAATGCATACAACATGAGTTGGAGGGCATAACATGATGAAACCAAAAGGAATAGAACATGAATAAACCTATAGAAGTATAACATATGAATAATGGGATCATATGATCATAGAAATATAATAATGTTGAAGAAATATATAACTTGACATAAAATTGAGTCAACTGTAACTGCCTAGACTATATCACAAGGTGGAAAAAATCCCATAATGGATTAGGTTTACTCTCTAATCCTACACATAACATATCATGAGAATAAACATTTCTCGATGTATTCAAGTGCTATTTGGGAACACCCATCATAACTTCATAATTCATATTTCAAACAAATATATAATCTAATATATGGAATAAACATAAGAGTATGGAATTAATGAAGGGTGTACCAAAATTGTATCCAAGAATAAAAGGATTAAATAATTGATATAAAATAATTGATTAAAAATAAGAATATATAATAAATTATAATGTCCAAATGAAGTGAATAAATGGAAATGATTGTCTATAATTCTTTAGAAATAACCCAATTTCGTACAGTATAAATGAAATTATTAAAGAGTTTTAAAGATTGAAAAGGAATATTTTTTGTATAAAGAAACAAAATAACTAAATAAATTTCGGGATAAAATGTCTGATTTTTTAAAATTATTAGTGTTTTAAAATATATTTCAAGTGTTCTAGAGAATGGGTAAGAAATTCGTAAGTTCCCTTTAATTGGGTTTTCTTATTGTGAGGAATTTAGAAGAGAACCTTTTTAAAAAAACATTTCCTCATCAACGAATGCTAAATAGTTCTTGATACATAATTTTGGAACATATGAATATAATTTATAATAATTAGATAAGAATAATAAACAAATAAATTAGGGTAGACATAGATAATGTGTAACCCAAAGCTGACTTGGAGGATTGGATAAATCTCTTACCTTATGTATGAATGTGTCCCATAATTACACATAATTTCATGGAAAATCAAATTAGATTGATAATTTAATTTTTATCCTCTTGGACGTATATTTAATTTATTATAATTGTATTAAGTTCATTTATTGACATTTTTATGAGTTATAATGTTTAATTTCATTGATCTAGGTGCATTCATTTCATGGTTTTATGGCAAGTTCCTGTGATTATAATTATGAGAGTTTATGTAAATGAATGAAATACCCATTAAGTTGACTAAATTATATCAATAAAATTATATAATTTTTAATGGTCCCATTTATCATTTTTTTCTCATATGGTGATGATTCATCTAACAAAAAGTTTTTGATAAACGTCTAGTTTACATTGGTGGTTTTTCGATCAACAAGAATTAGTTTGTTTTATTTTTTAATAATAAGTACCTATATTAGATCCAAAACATAGAACATGTTATAATATAAATATTTGATTCTATTTTATCCATTATAGTGTTTTAATGACCAACCTTGATGACAATAATTGAAAATGAAAAATTGTCATCCATGAAGGTGGTGAATCAGAATATCACATATGTTGTCTTTGTTTTCAAGATAAAAAGAAAAGAGAAGAGATTTGATGGTGGATATATAATTAAACCAAAAAAATTCCAATATATATACAAAATTTTTTAATCATTATTTTTTATATATGTGAGGTGATGATAATTTATAAGAAAAAAATAATTTAAAATAGAAATAATGAGGATTATACCTATTAGAGATCATCTCCATGAGAACCTCCTGAAGGAATTTGGGTTTGGTCATTTCTTGAGACCATAAGTTCCTTGAGATGGGAAAGTGGTTTGGGAAGGTAAATATGAATAATTTTTAAAATCTAAAAAATAATGGAAGTGTTTGCAGAAGGGGTGCTTAAGGGTTGTATTTATAAGGGGGTAGATGGGTGTTTTTTATAACTTTATTTAATCGTTTATTAACTTGGATCAAGAAAACCAATAATTTGGATGATCGGGACTTAATACAGTTTATATAGAATATGATTTTTATATAACAGTCACTTAGATCATCCATTAATCAACCCTGACTCAAAAATTCTGGTGTTAGATCGTACAGTCAAACATAATAAATTATTGTATTTCACTATTAACAAAAAATTCAACAATTTTAGAGACATATAAAAAATTCACCATATTAATTTTTTAAGGTTATATTTTAAAAATGGATTCCATTTTATGAAAATATTTTTTTAAATATGAATAAATTTAAATTTAATTAAAATAATAATTTGTTCAAAAAACGTGATTGTTATATTATTACCGATTGTATGAAACATTGTAAAATTTATTAAGACCTCAGAAAATAATATTATAATTATGATAAAAAAATATTATTATATTGTGAGTTTATTTTATGAAAAAAATATCTTTTGAATCATTATATTAATTATAAAATTTTAAGCAATCATTTGTGCTTTAAAAAAACAACACAGAAATTATTATTTTTATACGAATTATTTACTCATTCCAGGATATAAATATATCATATAATATACAAAAATTTTATTTATACATTATGTGGTGTTGTTATTATTCTAATAAAAATAAAAGCATTCTTAATGGTCATATTATTATTCCAATGGTCTTATTACTATTCCAACATGCAGATTTATAACAATCATAAGGGTTTCCTACATCCGATAAATACCTCTTATTCAAGTCATCGGTCACTTATATTTTATCCCATGGTTATATATAGTTTCATCAATAAATTAATATTTTTTTATTATTAATATTTTTTATTTTTAAATCATTTTTTATTAGTGAGGTAATTCTAGTGGATCGAGTAGATCCATGTTTTCCAATTATTATTATTTTATATTCTATTTATTATTCAGAATAAATTTTTTGAATTTTTATTGGTTTTTTGTGGACTAATGTATTATTATTCCTTTATTATGTTTTTTTGTTTTCTCTATATGATGTATCATATTTATAATTATTTCAATAATTATAATAATGGAAATTCAATTGATAAACATTTGGGACATTATAACTAACTCTTTATTAAAAGACCTATAATATATCACATATCCTCTATCACATCCGTCCTCACTAATATGACATTAAAAACCTATAAAACACACATCAAATAAGAAACCAGTGATGGGGTTCCCACTCAATGAACTATTTATACATTTAACGAAAATAATATACAACATCAGTCAACTAAAACCATTTATCAAGACTAAGGAATCCTCTAGAAACACCCAAATCCAATAGACTACCATGCTATCCATATACCATTCCTCTATTATAATGGATAGAACCTTTTCCAACCATTATCATTTCCTTTATTTCATGATGAATACTAACCAATATTGATTTAGTAAAGTGATATACAAAAAGATTATGTATTATAGAATACATAATATAGAAACTATGACCATGATAAATATAGATTGGACTATCTTAGAGGATCTATAGTCCATGCACTTGGTGAACATTTTAGTAGTGTGGAAAAAATAATTTTTTTACCTATAATTACAGACTTTCATGACCATAATGTATTCTCATGGTGATATATTGTTTAGAAATTTAACTAATACAAGAACCTATCACTAGATGATTTATGAGTGAGGATATAATTCTATAGCCTGAATTAATGATGATAAAAGATTAGAATGAATAAAAAATGACCCAATAAAGTGTTTTTTTACTTTCAAAGATAGTTTATTTGACATCTGATCCCAATATCTCCCATGATCCTAAAATGGAAAAGTGAACCACCTCAACATTCCACAACATCTACATATCATTTATAGGGTGATTACACATTCATAGTTAGCTTAATGTGATATCCATGGAAGTGTAGGGTGATTCAATTTATTGATGAAACAGTAAATTTTTAATGGATAATATATAAAAATTATTTATCTTTTCTCCCACTTCTATGAGGTATTTATGAATAATAATATTATTATTTACATGGGAATAATTACCGTGACTGGCTTGGATAATAAAGATGAAGAATTTGATCCTATATTTCCACTTACCCAATGATTTATGTTTTAGATTGTTGGATCATCTGAGTTGGGGAATATTGGTCTCATAAAGAAGGAACTAAAACTTTATGTGTGCATTTATTATTGTGAAATCACAATGGGTGAGTATGAGTTTGATGATAGTTATTCACATATTACAACCCATCCTTATGGAACTCCAACATTCTATGCATAACCTACCCCGGTACTAGAACCACTTACTACCATAACCAAGGACGAAAAATGTTTTTCATTTAAGAAGAATTAGAAAAAATTATGGACCTTTAGGAAAATAAATTTTTGAGGATATATACCTATATTTTTAACAAACAATTTTATTGATTGGGTTGGAATTTTTTAATAGAATTGGAACATTTATATTGGTATATTAAATAAATCTAAATCCATACATTAGACTATAATTACATTAATTGTAATTTCTAATATACTTTTTATGTATTTCTAGGCCTAAGAGGTGTCTAGAGATCCTTGATGAGTATTGAGAGAATCTAAATTCAAGATATCCATTTTGGGAGGGACATCCTTGGGTGAATGGTAAGTGATTATTGTGAACCCTATCCATGCATTTTGTTTTTATTAGGAAATGACTTGTCTCTCCATGAGAGAGAGTTCTTACAATAACTTTACTAACAACATAGAATTGAAGTGGTGAATTATATTGGATTCACATGATTTATTTAACTATGTTCCAAGCCGTTTGAGTGTGTAATCTTCTTGGAGAACAACTCCACAAAAGCATCACACAATTCTTCAAACTATGCACCTAGACGTGAAATGTCATGTTCTTTTGGAAAGTGTTGTATCATGTTTAGGGAATGATTTGTTTAAACATGTGAATTAACCATTCATCCCTTCAAAAAGGGAAATTTTTGGCGTTTTCCCTTTATTCCTTTTAACTTTAAACACCTCATTTCCTCCCTCTTCATGCACAATAGAACGCATGGGAGCTCTTATATTCCCTATTGAATTCATTTTATAGATCTAGATAATTTAAACTAGTACCCACATACTATTAGTCTCACTATAGAACCCTCAATTATTCTAAGATTACACTTTATTCTTTTCCTGGTTTATATTTCCATATGATATTTTATTTCCCTAATAGCTCATAGGCCCTATTTTTAGGTAATTCATACGGGATTTTGTTTTAAGTAGTTTCCAATTAAATCAATGGCCTATGTTGGATAAGTGAAGCCTCCCAATAATGAAATAGTTTTAGAATATGAATTTCCATTAATGATTCATTATTTATAAAATATGTCATTATGTTGTGCTCCAAACATTCAATGTGTCTCCTATTAAGTGTAAAATTATGTTTGTAATAGTTAATACCTAAAATTTTATATCCATTAAGAATTAATTGCACCATAAGTGGTGGTTCAACATGATTTAAACTGCTCCTTGTGGTGATTTTCTTATCTTCCCTTATAAAAAATTCATTTAAATTGTAATTAAACCACCCATTATGGTGTGTTGATTCTCTTAATGTTTTGTGAAATTGATAAATCAATTAAACGAAGGGTGAATGGTAAGATAATGTCACATGAAACCTTATTCCTTCCTCTTAACAGATGTGTCATCCTATATAAATTGTAAGGATTTAATAAATGAAATTAATGGTTTAATGATAAAGATTTACCCTTATCTGTGATTAAATTGTTAAATGTAATGCTTGAACCTGTATCACATATAAGTGAAATAATATATATATATCTAATGAAATTAATTTCATGGTGGGTTAGATTAACCAAAATGTTCCAAGGAAATTTATTTTTCATTTTATTCATCATGGACGACTGACCTAAGTGGATATTAGAATTGTTATATGGAATTCTTACTTACATATAAATTATTAATCATTTGTAATGATGTTATTAATGGACTTGTTTACTAATGGAATGTAAATTTTCAGGGATGTTTCTGAGGACTACATTAAAAAATAAACTTTAATGTGAAAATTAAATTTCACTTCATCATGAGTGATATCTAGGTTCCTATTTAGGTAATTTCTTGGATGGGTTCATTGGGGAAGTCAAAAATTCTAATAACAGATTATTTGTGAGAGGCCTTAGACATAGTTGTTAGATATGATACTTCACAAATCCCTGGTCTAGGTTATTGGAATTATATTTTAACATCATGTTCTGTTGTTGTACATGATGTTTCATTCTCCATGATTAGGATTCTGGACTTGACACTTCACATTATTGATTGGGATTGTCGGAATTCGATGTACGTAACCCCAGTTCAATGATTAGGATTATACCCCTGATTAAAATATGAGAAACATATGATATTATTACATGGAATCCTTGATCATATTACTTGGGTCATCTCATGTGCCTATATATATAATGGAATATATTCAGATATATTCTTTCTTAGGATAATGTATCTACGATCGTCGATATGTTCGTTGAGGAACCCATGCCCATATTGATTACATTTATTTATAAACAACTTTATTATTATACCATAACATATCATCTATTTTTAATCAATGAATAAATGGTATTTGAATCTTCTGGTGTTGGTATAATATTTTTATCTCACACAGTATTCGGACCGCCATTTAGTACCCCAAAATTTCTCTTAGATGCAGGATAAAAAAATTGATTGAGATTCAATCTGTTGAATCTTCTATCTAGGACTAGGAATGGTAGTAATTGTTAAGAATTTTCTCAGGATACCTTCCAGATTTGTAGATGTTTATTTATTTTATTATTTTATTAGTCTATCTCGTGTTATTGTATTACCTATTATATGTTTGATTTCTTTTTAATTATAGAATTTTTCTTCAAACATGGTTCCATTATTTGAATCTATCAGGTTATCTGTTTATTATAACTATTAATTTTTAGTTCTTTTATTGTGAATTTACTATTTATTTTACTATAATTTTTATTGTTCTAATATGATCATGAGGGTATAATATTCCAATAATACCAGCATTATACCCTCACTCCTAGTCAGCAACATGTGGCATGCGGGGAGGCGTGCTTGTGGGCATGTGGAAACTGGTCTTACTCCTATTATCAAATGAGTTTGGATGGGACATAAAAAACTGTTATCAGAGATATTTTTTCCTTACCTTACTATTTTATAGGTATACATGATACTTGGAATGTGTCAGAACTTTCTAAATAGTATAGGTATGAAAATGGATAACCCACACTTAGGAGAAAGATCATGTTTCTTCGGACGAGTCTGTTGATCATGTATTCTGTTATTATAGTTTATTATTTCTTCACCCTGAGTGGTATTTTATAGTACATCAACTTGTTACTAAATTATGGTATTCATACCCTTTCATTAATATGGAACGGAATTTTAGTTCATTCATCATTATATGCATATTAGTATTTAAATGTCATGTATATGTCATTCCATTTTTCTTTTAGTGACCGCAGCACCTGTTCCATATTATATGTTTCTGGAAAGCCATAATTGAATCATTATAATGCTTATTAATGGAAAAATGATAGAACTAGTTGGTTATGAATGTTTATGTATCAAACTATATGGATTTTTCTCACATAGCTCCATGGTGTCACTTTAACTAATTTTTTAAAAAATATTCAATTCAAGGACCATTAGTTACATTCAATGAAATGTTAGTTTTTTTAGTTTACATGGGTTCCAATTGAAATTTAAAAAAAAATGTAATTTTAAAATTCTATATTGTGATCCATCTAGTCAAATATTCATATCTGATCTGTTACATTCTGATAATGGATGTAAATTAATGTTTTCAATTGCATGAAGTTCCAATTGTAATTTTCAATTACCATGCCTTTATAATGGGGGTATGATACCTCATCTAACTGGAAAATTGTATAAGTATATACCTAACAAAATTCTAATATATATATATATATGAAATGTATTTCACTTAAATGGTGTTTCAATTACAACATATAAAGGCTTTTAACTTTGAATCATGGAAATGAAAACCTATAAAATCGACTCCCTATGATTGACTTCACTCGAGTAGGTCATTATTGGGTTGTTATTATTATGAGATAAACCCTATAAGGGTATTCTAAATCTTTTATAAATAAAAAATTATTTTCCTTCTCTAAGATGGGTAGCTAATTATAAGTTATATATAATGGAATCAAAAACCGGGAATGGCCAATCGTATAACTAGACCAATGATTTAATGAATTGAATGTTATTGGATGAATTTATCTTTTATGAGTTAGTGTTTAATATAGAAACTATAGAATTTTATACATATTATTAAATGATTTGAAGCCTAATAATCCATCAAATAGAAACTAAGGATCATAAAGTCTAGTTTCTTAATAATTTTATCTATATAAAAATAAAAACATGAACTAGATTAAAAAACTTCTATATAAATATTCCATAATAATAAAATTACATTATTTTTGCTCCTAAATCGACAAATGATTACCTAGGGATTATATTGAAATTCTTGATGAGCCAAAAATCCTAGTATGTGAATAAACATTCCAATAACACGTAACCCATTGGTTAGAAGGTATAAAATTTTGAAAAAAATTAATGTCACAAGAGTGAACATATGTAATAATATCATATTGAACCTGGTATCATGGAAATAGATGAATATAGAATAAACATATAACATGACATAATCATGAGTCAAGGATAACTACCAATACTATATCACATGTTGGAAAATGTTTCATAATGGATTAGGTTTACTGCCTAACCCCATAAGTGTTATCTAATGAGACTAAAAAATACCCAATTAATCTGAGTGCTATCTCAGAACACCGATAATAAAATTTTCATGAAAATGTAGTCCAAATAAATAATAATGAATAAGAAATAAATAGAAGTGATACCCATGAAGAAATGGGTATCATAATCATGTCTTATGGCACAACCAAAGATAATATTATAATGGTGTCAATAAATAAATAAATTTTAATCATAACTGTACATTAATAAAGAAATATAATCATTTTTTATGATAAATTATTCCCAACTAATGTGAAAAAATGTAAAAGAGTGTTTTATAAACATTATATATGAGCCACATTAGTGAAGTTAAAGGGAAAATATTAATGAATCATTAATGTGGAAAAGAAACAATTCATTGTATACAACTAGAAAAGAACTAAGATTGGTTTTTAATGGTAAAATGGATCATTTTAATTAAATAATGGTGTCTTAAGATAAATTATTTTTTTTACTTTAGAATGGGTACGAAATGGGGAACCTCTCTTTAATAGGGATTACTTATCGAGAGAAATTGAGAAGGGATCCTTTTTAAACTTGTATATCCCCATCAAATAAGGATTAATTGACCTTGATAAATATTTTTGGAACATATAAACCGAATATATAATAAATATATAAGAATTAATATGAAATATATCAGTGTAAATATTGATAAAGAATAAACCAATTAAAATTTGGGAGTTTCAGAGATATCCATTTCGTTATGTCTAAATGTGTTCTGCACTTGCACTTAATATACAAGATAATCAGATTAGATTAACTAAAAATTTAATTCAGAACCACTTAAACATATATTTTATTTATTATAACTTTATTTATTTCATTTATGTCTATTTTGATGATTTATAAAGATTAATTTAATTTTTCCGGGAGTGTTTGTTTCATGGTTATATGGTTGGTTCCCTTGAGTATAATTATATAATTTTTATAAAATTAAATAAAAACACATTAGTGGAATGAAATTTTATTAATTTAATTAATCATTTGTAATTGGTCCTATATGTCATTTTTTTCTCGAATTAGGTTGATTAACTTGATTAAATGTTTTGATAATTGTATAGATTCTTTTGACCGTATTATGATAATCACAAACTAGTTTTGTTTTATTTCATATTATGTATTCATATCTGTTACAAAACATGAAAAAAGTTATTTTATACATATTTTAATCTTATTTAACTATAATAATGGTTTTATGACCATCCTTAAATATTCTAATGGAAAATAAAAAAATGCCATCCATGAAGGCATTGAATCGCCATATCAGGGACAATGATTTCATTATTCAGATAAAAAAGTAAGAGAAGATATTTCATGTTGGATATTCCAAAAAAATATTTTATAAACATAATAATAGAGATAACATTTATTTTTTAATGGGGAGGTGAGGATAAGGAATAAGAAGGAATGAATTTAAAATAGAAATGAGGAGGATTTTACATCCTGAATATCATCTCCATCGGAACCTAGTTAGGGAAATTGGTATTTCTTTTTCATTAGACCATCAGAGCTTGAACATGGTAAAGAGTATTTGGAAGGTAATTGGGTTGAATTTATACAATCTACAAGTGTTAGAATGTGTGAGGATAGGGGTGGTATTTATAAGGTGTCGAAAGGGGTGTTTTTGATTGTTTTTTTCAATTGTTTATTATTTTTGATCATGAATATCAATAGTATAGATTACCATGAAGAAATAAAGTAAATACAAAATTATAATTGTAGTTAATGTGCACCTACATCATCCATGACTTAACCATCACTCAAAAATTCACGTATTAGTTTATAATGTTAAAAACTGTAAATTTTCGTATTTCTCTATTGAAAAAAATTCAATACTATTAGAAATATTAAAAAAAATTACTATAACCCATTTTAAACTATAAGATCTAGAAAATTTAATTAGTTTTATGAAAATAATTTTTCTAATATGTGAAATTTTATTTTAGATTAAAATGATAATTTATTTTAAAACTATAAATTTTAATATTATAACTCATTTTATGAAACATTGAAAAATTAATTAAGGCACCAAAAAAGTTACATATAATTATGATATAATATAATATTAATTTATGTTTATATTATTTGAAAATATATTATCTTATAAATTATTATATAAATTAAAAATTTTAAATAAAGATTCATGTTTTACAAAATCACCACTACTTAATTAATCATTTTAAAATATTTATATACTTATACAATGACATAAATATATCTTATTTTCATTTATAAGGGGTTTATATATTATTATACATTAGTTGGTGAGGTTACTATTCAAACTCCTAGATTAGTATTCAAAATAGGCACATTACTATTGCAACGGTCTGGTTACTATTCCGACAGTCAGTTTTATAATGGTCATAGGGGTTTACTAGTTTCTATAAAAACCTCTTATTCCTTTCATAAGTCAATTATATTTTTTCCCATGTTATATATACTTTCATAATTTAGTGAAAATTTTATTATTAACATTATTTTTTTATATCTTCAACTTTGATCTTGAGTGCTGTCATTTTAATGGATCGAGAATATCATGATTTTCCTACTATTATTATCTTATTTTCAATTTATTATCCTAAAGAAATATTTAGCATCATTATTTGTTTCTTTACTGACTAATTTATCACCCTTAATTTATAATGTTTTTTGGTACCTCTATGTGATTTATGAGATTTATACTATATGAAATAATTATATGAAGGGAAATTGCATTGATAAAATTACGGGTCATTAAATTATACCCCATAGGGGTGAATATAATCACATTAACTGGGGTTGGTTATTAAAACTATCACTAACCACTTATATGATTTTTTTGTTACATTATGGTGGAATCCTTCTTAATGGGTACCCTTTAAATGATAAATAATATTGGTTTTTAGACCTTATTGATACAAGGCTATAGTTAAATAATATTCCATTGAAAACATAATGAGTGTTTTCCAATATATCTAATTATTGACCATTTCATTAACTGATACAATTATGAGAAGTCGTGGATAAATAAAATTTATATATAATTCTTCAAAATATTTTTTGACATTACAAGCCTAGGTTTCCTTATGGATTAAGTTATATAAATTCTAGGTATAGTTGATTAAATGTATTATTTTACATATAGTACATGAAATTTCCTTAAAATGAGAATCTTTAATATATATAATAAATTTAAAAATGTGTACTGACATGAATGCATCCTTTTAGTTATTTTCTTACCCTATAACCTAATTTGAGTGTTTTATAAATTTACCTTATGAGTTTCCTTGAACGGTAAAGTGGAAGTTTCTCATTGACCTCTATTGACAATTCTATTCTCTAGACATAAAGGTTAGGTGGAAGGGACTAGTATTATTTTTGGCTTGACATTTTCTTGATAGAATTATATGTAGTATAGGGATACCTACTTCATGTTACACACTCATGAATAAGAAGAAACTATGAATGATTAACTTATGTTGCGGGCATTGGAAGGTCTATCTTTATTCAATTTTTCATAGGTAGGATGATTATTTTATCAAATGATTCATAGGTTTGATGGCTGGTTGTGTTAGGAATTGACCTTTGTTAGGGATGTCATCAATATGTAATGATCCATTTCTACAGGTTAGAGGTGAATAGGGAATGGTCAACCACATTTTTGTTCATGTAATATTTTTATTTTTCCATATTTCATAGTAGTTTTTGGAATAAAAATTAAAGTAAAACTGTTGCACCTCCATATCTAGTGAAATATCTCATATGAATTGTGACATAGGGTAATCCTCCATTTATGATTTGGTTTAGCAAACAATTTGAGTTATCCTGAATCATCTTTATGACATGAGTTAGTTTTAGTTATTCTTGGTCATTTTTTAATATAGGTTGCATTCAATGTTCATATCGAAAGTAGAGTGACCTATGCATAAATGCCTTATGGGAGTATCATTACCTTGATATATAATGCTATGTTATTCAGTTATTGTCGAATTAAAATAGGATGGGTGTGTAGAAATTATTTGTTATATCACTGTTCTGGATGATGATACAAAGAGGATTATGTGTTTTGACATACATGTCTGTATTGGTTGGAATTTTTGGCTTGATGCTAATAAAAGGTGTGGAAGTGGCATAAAAATTGTGTCACATGTGCATCTAAAAGATAAAATAATCTAATAAACTAATAAGTGGTTATTATGTCTTCCCATTCAATTTGAAACGTGAAGTATCTATGTTGGTCACATCGACCACCTGTGTTCGGCGGTGGACTAAATGTTTTCCATAGAGAAATGTTTTCATTTCGTGTAAAATGATGACTAGCACACTAAAAGGCTAGGGAGCATTGAATCAATATTGATTTCGTGGGTCCTTCCTATTAGAGGGAATATAGTCATGGAAGAGAATCCAATAATATTTATAACAATTTCAGGAATCCTGCAAGACTGGTGAGTTTTAGATTCTTTATCCTTGAGATGATTCTCTATAAAAAAACTAGGTTAAAATTTGGGTAATGTATAGATTCTATATGCTAGATCCGGTTGTGTGATAGACCCAATGATTGCCTATGGTTAAAATTACCAAGTTTTATAGAAACCAATTCTTCAATATATCATTGAGATTGTTATTCCGTCATCTTCATTGTGTGATTTAATACATCAATGCCATCGTGGATTCAATCATACACCTTTGATCCAATTTTAGCACAACAGTCTAGTCTCCCCTCCACCTGCAACTTTCTAGGGATTTCAAATTTATATTAACCTATAGAGGAATTATAATAGGTTATAAATGGATTGGAGATGTAGGGTTTTCCACAATGATATCAGTTAATCGATAAATTTATTTCATTAATTCATTCATTTATTCATCACAACAAACACCTATGTATCCCGACACAAATGAATCTAACATCACTCATAGAAAATCCAACATTCTAGATTTAATCATAGTATCAGTTTTACAATTATAGGTCTCATTTATCATATAAAAAAATTTCATCCAAAATTCATGCACATTGAATAAAAAAGAAAAATATTTTTATTATATTATTTTGTAGGCTCTACGACATCCTTTTCCCATGTTTTCACAACTTAAGGGTAAACAATATGCTTCTGAACCAACATAAACATCATTAAGTTTTTATGAGTTCACTTATTAATAAAATTTTAAATTTACCCTTACATAGGTCTTGAGACTCAAAAAAATAGAGTCATTCCCAATTGGGAAAAATCTGGGTCTCTTTGGTACTCTATATTAGCGGTAAAAAATTTGATAAATGTCTGTTAATCAATGATGTAATACACTGAGGTATTAGATGATAAATGAATGCCTTTGTTCATAAGTCACAATTTTTTTATAGTGATTAAGGGTCTGAAGGTACAACCATTATTTTTTATAAAGGATTAAACCATGGGTGGTGTGAATATTATTCTCATACGTAGTAAGACACTGCTGGTTAGAGGATGTATCAGTAACTTTATTTTTGTTATAGTGGGAGGGTCATGGGTTTTTGATTAATTCCATTCAAAGAGAGTCTAATATATTAATAAAATAATTTTTTTTGGTTAATCATCAATAAAATCTATAAAAATCTTATTTTAAAGGTGATAATTCCCCATAACATGGTATCTCCCTAAGTACACTGAGATGGAATCAGTGATATTCCGAGCTAACCTGGTATCATATCTTATTACAACTGAGGGTGAAAATCAGATTAGAAGAGTTATGATACCATAAGATTAGTTGTTGGATTATCATTTGGGTCTTTGATTTTATTTGAGATATTGAAATAGATGCTACTATATCACTCAGTGAATGCTAGGTATATGTTAGAATATGAGCTTCAGTGAGTGTGCTAAAAGTAATCTTAGTGTGACATTGATTAAAGAACTGATATGATGGCCTAGAATCATTGGATCTTGATGATGATAATTTAATAAAAAAATTACAATGGAGGATATTCAAATTGAGTTTACTTTATAATTGGTATATGGTTTGTGAGAAGCTACGTCACCCAAATTATTGGGTTGAGATATTTATAATACAATGGTATGTTGAGAATTTTTAGGAAAGGTACACACAACCAATCTTAGTTAGGTATATTGAAACTTTTACATTTAAAATCAATTGAGGACCAAGTGACTTTTCCTTATTTGTGACTTAGATGTAGTGAGTTTATGTAATGGTGATAAGTGTCATTAGAATGCTAATTGATTTATGCCTTTTTCAATTCTATTAGTTGAGGTACCATGGCGCATAATATTCTAATGAACGATAGAACATGTGTTGGGGAGTTACATTGGCCAATTTATGAATAATAAATTAAAAATATTTTATCTTGGTCTATATGGACTTTATTAAACACCATCATTATGGTTTATTAACTTTTACGATTAGTGGCTCGATTTTTGGCGGGTTGTGTTCCGTACATTTAATATAGTATTTTAAGGATCATTGTATGTTTGAAAAAAAATGTTGACCTTTAAATAGTAATTTAAATCTCAATTAGGTTTCTTATTTCATTTAAAAATAAAAAATTATTCTTTGTGATGATATATCCTAAGGCGGGAAGATTGCAACCACACATGTTTTTATTTGGTTGAAAATTTACAAAAAGATTTGTACTTTTATTTCTGTGGATGGAAAAAATCGTAAACCATTTTTTAGAATGGGATTATTAGAATTTAATATTATTAAAATGTTGTTTCTAGATGGGGGTTAAGGACTAAGTGGTGTATTGGGATCCCAAACGAGCTTCAGGAGCATTGGGATTCAAAATCACAGTTTCAAGAGGGACAATGATGTGTGCATGATTGGCGCATAGTTAGTTCTAATCGTGCAACTAATCATGTTGATTATTTTGAATTGGAAAAAAACTCCTATAAACATTCAATATGGAAAAAAGTTTGTGAAAAAAACTATAGATTATTGTATAGGAGAATCTCATTAACTATGATTGTTTTGTCTAATCATGCTCCTAGTTGTGCTAAGGTTATAGTTCTTTGGTGGTAGCTTTGCATGAGATGCACAAATGTTTTTGAACTGTTCACATATACATTCAGGTACATGTGTCGTTGGGTAGTTGAGGTGCACATTTGGTTCACAATTAGATTAACCGTAGAAAAAAACTATTCTACACTTTAAAATTACGATTTTACCATTTTTCCCATTTTCCCTTTAAACCTAAAAAACCTCATTTCCTACCTCTCCTAACGCTGTAGACCTAATGGGATCTCCCCTATTTCCCTTTGAATGATTTTGATATATATAATTCATTTCGTTTTGGAATTGAGTTTCATTTTTAATTTTAGATCACCATTGGTTATTATATAGTTCATCTTCCATTCATTCTCAATTTATCTTTCCATATCATATGCTTTTTCTATGGGACCTCATATGCCCTAATTTGAGGGTGTTAACATAGAATCTCATATTCACTCATTTAATCATTAATAAAAGAACAATATTTGATGATTGAAGGATCCCATATATGATATAGGTGTCCTAGATGGTTTTCCAATAATGTTCCATAATTTATAATGTACACTGTTTAGCCATGGGGTGGACATTCCATGGGTTACAAATTTAGTGTAAAATTAAAAATGTAAATTATAATGAATTAAATTTTATATCCATTGTGAATTTTATTTCACTATTATAGATTTTACACCTAGACTTGAACCATGAATTTGGGCGCATTGGTTATATTACCATGATCAATATGACTAACCTATCTAATTAAACATCCCATTATGTTTTTTAGACATATCTCTTTTTTGAAAAAAATGCTTAAATGAATTAAATGAAAGGTAAATTATATGTACGCATATCATTTACCTTAATTAAACCCCCTTAACACTTGAACCATCCATTCTAAATGTAATATACTAACTGAATCAAATTATTTGTTTATTATCAAGGATTTACCCATGGGAATGGTCAAATTGTTAAATGCAATGATTGAACCATTATAACTTTTATATGAAATAATATATATATATATATATATATAATGAAATAAGTTGTTCATAGGGGTTGGAAAAAACCACCTTGGTCCTTGGTATATTTTTATGTTTTTACATTGAGATACATAGACCTAAGTGGATATTAGAATTGTAATATGGCATGGTTACTTACATTTCACTTTTTAATAAATTGTAGGTGAATTTATTAATAGACTAGTTAATTGATGAAATTTAAATTCGAATGACTGTTTTAAATGGCAATATTTAAATATTAAATATAACATAAATATGTAATGGTACTCTTCCTTAGGGTTCCCTTTACATAATGCCACGGATGTGCTAATAGGAGGATTGAAAATTACTTATACAATATTCTTACATAGAGGCCTTGGTTAGGGTTATTGTACATGAGGATTCGCATCCCCCTGGTCGAGGATGTTTGACATGGATTTTTACATAATTTTTGATGTTGTACATGAAATTTATTTCCTTATGATTTAGATGATTGACATGATGCATCACATCATTGATTGGGATTGTGGGCCATGGTGATCTATATTCTCAGTTGAATGAATGTGCTTATTTCTCTATTAAAATATGAGACTCTTATGATATAATTATGTTTATTCCCTATTCAAACACATTGGTTCCTCACTAGTTCACACATATATATACATGATGGAATAATTATAGATATCTTTTAGCTTATTTCAAAGTAGGTATGGTTTTCGAGGTGTCCTTTGGGGAATCTATTCCTGACATGATTACATTTATTTATGCACTGCCTTATTTTTATACCTACCCAAATCCTCATTTCATACTCAAAAACTATAATGAATTAGATTCTTCTAGTGGTGGCCAAATTATTTTATTTCATGCACTATTTGGGACACAATTTTTAACCTATAAAGTCCTCTTAGTTGCAGGATCATGATCTTGGATTGAGATTCAACTTGTCTTATCTTCTGGATAGGACATGGAAGGTGAGTTGAAGTGAAGCATGTACTCAAGATACCTTACAGAGTTCATGAATTTTATATATTTTATTTCTTTTTCTAGTCCACAAATTTTTACCATATTACCCATTGTATATTTGATTTATTTGTATTTATGGAATCTATATTCATGTATTGTTAGATTAGTTGGAACTGGTTAGTAATATGTTTAATTTTATTGTTTTTTTAGTTTCATTTATATTTATTCTAATATTGAATTATTATTTTTTACCCCTACGATACAATAATAATTAGGGTATAATATCCTCAGTGTAGCATCATTTTACCCTTAATGTTACTTGGCACCTATGGTGTATGGGGAGGGGAGCTCAAGGGATTGTGGCAACTCATCTGGATGCTAATGTGGAGTGAGTTAGACAAGGGTGTAGACATTGTTCCCACTAATTATACAACCTCACATCCATACCCTAATTCTAGAATTCACTTCTAATCATTATATATCTCGTATAACCCAACCCAATTTCATTTTTAAAACTAATTTTGAGCACCTTAATCCTTCCATTGACCCATACCATACCACCCAAGATCCAACTCATATATCATTGTATAACCCACATCATGGCAGGATAGTTTATAAAACTATTATTTCAGATAACCATGTAATAATTGAAAGTTTCTACTAAAGAGGTGTTGTTGTATTTGTTTCCCTAGAACCAACTACTTTTGAACATTAAATTATAATAATATTAAATGTTTTGAATATTAATAAGGTTCTTATCACATCATGATGGTTCTTCATGGAAATATTTCCAGCTTATCTCTTCTAGGTTCAATAATGGCCCATTTTTTATCCATTTGGAATGATAAAAATGTGGGTACGATAGAATATTTTAAAAAAAATTACAAGTGTTTAACTCACCAATGTTATGAAAGGCCACCCACTCTTCTCTCTTCTTCACACCATAATACCCTATTGGTTTGGCCAATACCTGAAAAAATGACTTTTCAAATTCCATCATATATTCCTAGATGACTTATTTTTTGAAAAAATCCAACATTGGAACACATTGGCGCAAAAATAATGGGGATACCAAAGGAATATGTAACATTCCTCAGTGAGAGATTTAATTTTATTTATTCATCCACCATTTTCAATAACTATAAAACCATGATGATATAATAACCTCAACATACTCCATATGTTATGTTGTTTTTATTATAATTTTATGACCTAAAACCACCCTATCTTCCATTAAATCGGTTATTTAAGCATCATTCATGTGTATGGAAGAATAACTCCCCACAAAACAATGTCATTTGTTTTTAAAAAACAATATGTAACATGCCATTACAAATATAATAGGTTTTAATTTAATATTGTTGTGGTTTTTCCTTTTCATTGACTGGGTAAAATTGAGAATTTGTTGCAAGGATACCTGTAATGGTGATATTGGAGAATTATTGGACTCTCTTATTTAACCTACTATTTTTTCATAATGTAGTAGAGTTACACAATGTGTAACCAGGTTACACACTGTGTAATGGTCTCCACATGCATACATTGTGAAGTTTCATTCCATGATAAGATTCATAATGTGAAATGTTACATGACATGAAGAGCCTTTACATTTCATGGGTTATTTAATGAATGGTTTTTTTTCAATCAACGTGATGTGTTTTTTGGTGGTTATGAAACATCACTATTGAATGACGTGTAACAGTATTACACTTCTTGCAATATCCTGACTGGAGTTTTTATGTATGAAACATGGTTGATCTGTCTATTTTTTATTTCTATAAATTCATCCCCTTCATCCAAAATCCTTCCCTTGGATCTCTTGTAGACCACAAACCCTTCTGGATTCTTTCATTTTTTGTTCTATCATCATTTCACTTGTAGTGTGATTCACATGTAAGAATTCTCTCTATTTGATATCTCTTACTCTCTTTTCACTCCTATAGGTTCAATGGATCATCATTAAATTTATATATACAAACTCTATGTTATTTGATCTCATTTCTAGGATGCTTTTTGAGGTCTTCTACACCTTCGTTCTCATTGATGGGTTCCATAGAGAGTGTTGAATTTCTAGAAAATGGAAGGTGATTTCGTCCTATTTGGACAAATTTATTGACAATTAATTTCATGATTTATTAGAATTGTTAATTTAAATTTAATTTCTCAATATTTTCTTAAATTGAATTATTATAACCAAATTCAGGTGAATTGGTATAATTGAAATGGTTTTGGCATGAAAATTGGGGAAAACCCAATTCCTTTGAATTGAGGTGTGTTCATGGAAATTGGATGATTTCAATTATTTAATTTAATTTGTAGATTTTATGTAAACTAATTATATTAAATATTTAAATTTAATTATGTAAATGGATTGTGGAAATTATGTAATATATTTTTAATAGATTTTAAAAATGTGAAAATGGCATACAATGTTTTGATAGAAACCCTGTGGTTTAATCTTATCAATGAGGCCTATTATTTATTAAAATAAATTTTTAATGGATAATTGGAATTTGAAATAGAGGAATGATATTTTATTTTATTTTAATCATTAAAAAAATAATTTTCCCACAATTTATTTTGTAAAAGAACATGAATGACTTACATAGTTTGTGAGTTATTTGGACATTCTATACAATTATACAACATTCCAAAAAAGAAATGCATCAGGTCACATCCTCGATGGGATAATGATGTGCCTCTTATATCCAGTCTTATAGGGACATGTTTATACACAAATTTCGATGATTACCTTGAATGTGTGGAGTCATATAGCCTAGAAAATTCATACCAATTTATAAAATGGCCATGTTTCTTGCTTGTTTCATATTTGAGATATAAATATATTCCAGTGTTGTTAAAATTCCTTACATTCATTCTGAATATATATAAACTATTTGATATAAATGATTTACTTAATCCATTGTTTTAGAAATATTCTATAAAATGTGAAGGATTTTCTTATTGTATTTTCCATCATTTGAAGTGTATTACATGATTCATTTAAATATTATTTAAAATAACAAACCTATATATTTTAAAATTTAATGAAATGATTTGGTTAATATATTATTTTAATATGATATGGTATCCTTGGTCAGACCCTAATTGAAATTTTATCTCACACCCTACTTGTGCCTTCCTGTGTTTGTAGATTATCTCTTTCCATGTTCAAGTGGGCGGGGGGATCTCTTTGAGTGGGATCTGGCTGTTGAACCATAGAACTGATGAGTAGTGTACTTAGGAACATGGGTTGTTGTTCACTGTTTTGGTACTTGGGTTTTAGTACATTGGGTTATAATTCCTATTTTACTTCAGGCACATTACTCCCAATGGATTTTATTTTGATATGCATATTGTCTTGTTTATTTTTTTTCTTTTGTAATGTTTGTGGAAGAACCACTACAACATTTTGTTTTTTTGAAACCAGGTGATAGTCACAAACCCATGGGGATTAGAAACTCCCATTGGACTACGCCAGGACATTATCGGTTATTGGGTTACTAGGGTACCTGGGATGGTTCGTGACAATATGGTATTAGTGGGATGATGATATTTTGTCTTAATTTCAGTGTGCATTTTTGAATACATTTCAGGACATAAGATGTATTTATAATTGAGTTCCTAGATTGATCTCACTGCAATGAACCTTATTTCAGTAGGGGTGGATATGGAAATGAATCTTGTGGATTAGTTTTCGTCATTTCCCTATTTTGATTTCGATATAGTGGAATCCAAAAAACGTTGTTTACTCTATTGGGAATAATTTCCCATATTGCTCAGTTTTACTGTTAATCTAATGTCTTCTTTATTATCTAATGATGTTGTATTGAATCATGGCTCTTAGATGAAATGATAATTGTATCCATGAAGAGGATGATGTTGAACATTAGAAATAAAATCCTGTTATAGATACGAATTTGGTTTAGGTGATCATGCATATTGTCCATGCTATGGGGAATGAACCACCTATAGTACCTATTTGGGCTCCAGATGTTGATCCACCAGTGTATGTTCTTTAATATCATTCTAAAGAGTTAATTTACCAGAATCCATCGATTTTAAAAGGTTCTGATGATCCTAAATATGGAGAGGAATTTTTTTAAAGGATATAAAAATTGTTTGAGTTCTTAGAGACGCTGCACGTGATCAATGTAAAATGTTCCACCACCGTAATAAAAATACCAATCAGAAGATGGTGGTACATGATGGTTATGGAAAAGAAACAAGAGGGGTTATAGTATAAAGAAATAAAGCTTCATTTCACTAACTAGTTCTATTCTGATTCAATGGTGTTGGATTAGGCTGTAGTTTATTTCATGTTAGAGTAAGCGAAATGACGTATGACTGAGTATTGAAATAAAATTATTAAGCTGATGAAGATTTCACTTGAGATTGTATCTAATTAAATCATGAATGATCGATGGTTAAAATTTGGACTTCGATAAAATATTCATTATCTGGTTTTATTTCTAAAGGATAACACTTATATTGATGTGTGGGATAGGGAAATGATGGTTGATATGGACCTGGATGGAATTTTAGGGTAGATGGGATTTCCTTCTTCTCTAAGTAAAAATATCTATTTAATTAAGGGAAAGAAGAAGAATGAGGATTCTCCTTGTAGTTATCAATAGTAGGTTCATTCCAGACATGCTAAAACTCAAAGAGGCAGTCCAATGATTTTTTAGTGTGAAATAATAGGACAGTCTAAGAGGGTTTTCACTAAGGAATCAAATAACTATATCTCCTATAGACATTCAAGGATCATACATAGATTTCTCCAAATAATTTCTACTCCAATTAAGGGAACATGATCATTAGATCCTCCTAAAAATATGGGGAAATCAGATGCATCACATTTAAAAGGATTCCAGAGATATCTATCCGGATTAATTATATATCATGAAATGAGATAGTCGGTATAGGATGTGGATTCAGGTCCAATGACTGTGAGAGGTACCAATAATTTAGATTCGTCCTTAGTGGTTGATCTATTTTATACTGGTTCATCTCATTTTTTATTTGACCCGATATTTTTAATCTTCTAAATCATCAAATAAAACTTTAATCTTGTTAAATGGACATTACTAAATCCTTTAGAGGAAAGACATACTAGGTTATCCGCAGTCCTACAAGTATCTTATCTCTATAAAATTTTCATCTAGCCTGGAGTTTTCTTTTCCTTTACTTTAAACTTTTTAATGTCATATTCAGAATGGAATGGCTCATTTCTATTAAAGACTAAATTTATTATTATCTTTAATGGGTCTACCGAAATTCACCATGTTGTGTGTCTCTTCTATTCCAGGGAGAATAGGTCCCAAGGTGATGTAGGGATGGAGCTTCTCATCTAAGGTGGGAAAAGAAATAACGTTGTTTTATTTCGGTCTGAAGTGAGAATCTTAGATTGGTGATTTCTCTCTATTTATTTTCATGTTTCATGACATTTTTCCTATTTATTTATATAGGTTTCTATCTCTATTAGAGGATGAGTTTTCCACTGACTTAATTCTTAATAGTCAACTTGTTTCTATTCATTTTTACTGCATTTATCAAGCTGAATTGATAGAACTGAAGTCCCATTTTGATGATCTTCTTGAGAAATGATTAATATGTCCATGTTTTTTACATTATGTGGTGCCAGTTCCCTCCTCTATGAATGAATGTGGTTTTCTACTCTTTTGTGTTGTTTAAAAAAATGTCAACTGAGTTATGGTGAAGAATAAGTTTCTATTTTAATAGATTGATGATTTTTTTGATCTGTTTAAAAGGGAAAAGTTGTTTTCATATGTTGGCAATTAGTCTAGTTACCATCAGTCCATGATAAAAGAATATGACATTCAGAAATCCACAATTCATAAAAGGTGAGACCATTATGAGTATCTCATTATGCCTTTTTTTTCTAAAAAAATCTCCTACGATTTTCATGGATTTGATGAACATTATTTTCCATGAGTATCTTGGTACCTTTTTGGTAGTATTTATGGAAGACATCCTCATTTACTCCAAATCTTAGGAGGATCATGTGAACCATCTGAGAATAGTTTTGAGTCTATTGGGTAATTAGTGAATTTATCCCAATCATTCGAAGTACAATTTCTAGATTAAAGAAGTAAAATTATTAGGACACATGGTGTATTAATTAGCTATATCTATTGATCCTATGAAGATGAAGAATGTTATGAAATTTGAGAGATGGCGTAATATCATAAATATTATGATACAATTTTTATTAGCGAGATATTATCACTGGTTTCTGATGGACATCTAAATGTTGTCTTCTCTAATGACTACTCTAACTCGAAATGGGTTTTATGTTTTCTTGGAATGATAATTGATAGAATTTATTTCTTGAGATGTAATGGAATTTGACAACTACACCAGTGTTAACCCTTATAGAAGTCGGGTATGGGTATGTATTCTTTTGTGATGCATCACGTTCAGTCTTGGGATGTGTTCTTTCACTGATACATCATTTAGTTTCTTATGGATATTTTTTTCATAGGACAAATGGGTTGAATTATCCTAACCATTAACTTGAAAATGAAATAGTGATGCAAATAATTATGATTTTGTGGCATTACCTTTAACGATAATTGTTTACCATTTTTTTAGAATGTAAGTGATTCAGTTATATATTCCATCAACATTTTTTGAATCTCTGCCAGATGTATTGGGAGAGATACCTACAATATTTTTATTTAGACATCACCTCTACCACAAAGAAATGGAATTTAATGGAGAGACATTGAGTATGATACATCCAACCTAGATAGTGAATGAATCGTTTGATGAGTGGAATTTGATGTTGATATTTTCAAAGTTTAATGTAGGAGTTCAAGTGAACTAGGCTGATGTTTCTTCAGTTGGTATTCAATTGGCATCCAATATTCTCAAGAATATTCTTTAGGATCAACAACATGATGATTAATTCTGGAGAATTATATATTATCTTTACGGCTGGGAGATAGATTCCTTATGGTCTTTCTCCAAAGAGGTTACTCAATGTTATCAAAATCACTTCATTATGATGTTTACAAAAAGGAAGAATGTGAATGGGAAATTTCATAATTCATAGTGGGATATTCACCTTGGAACTACCCAGATGTTCTATGATATGTTGATGTAGTTCTGGAGTCTTGGATTGAGGCTTGACATTGCTGATTTGGTTTCCCACTATTATTCAGGAAAGTTGGTTTAGGTCGAGCATGAGAACCCATCATGTTTCCATCAGTAACTTCCAGTCCATCCATGTATTTGGGGTGATTTATCTCTATAAACTGTGGTTGGTTTTCCTTGTACCTAGATAAGGAATAATACGATATGGTTTTTGATCGACAGAATGAATAAGTCGATTAACTTCATACCCATTTGTGATACAACCAAATTTGAGGAGTTAGGAAATATCTATGTAAAACAGAATGCCCATTTGCATGGAGTTCAATATTCTATAGTCTCTGATTAGGATACTTGGTCCATTTCTCATTTTTGGAGAGTCCTTCATGATTAATTGAAATCTCAGGTTTATTTGATCATGGCCTACCATCCATATTCTAATGGACAGATAGAGAGAGCTATAAAAATTCTTGATGATATGCTTTTCCATTTTGTCCTGGATTTTAGTGGAGCATGGTATGATTATTTGGGGCTGGTTGAGTTGAAGTATAATAACAGTTAACATTCCATGATCAAAATGGATCCATTTTAAGCACTGTATGGATGGAAATGTAAATATTTGTCGCGTTTTTATGAGATTTGTGAAAGTTACTTGTTTGCATAATGTTTGGGGAAATAGATGACATCAAAGATTCAGTGAATTCATCATAGAATACTATCATAATAAAGATGTTATAAGTATTATGGTAATCATCACCATAGAAAATTTATGTTCTCTACTAGTCTCCTGGTTATATGGAATGCTTCACCCCAGTTCGGTCTTCAATGACTTGTGTCGCAAGGGAAACTTTCTACTTGTTTTCTGGGACCTTTCTAGGTTGTTGAGATGGTGGGAATGATTCATATCATTTATAACATCAAATGTAGATGAAATAAGTACATAATGAATCCCATGTATCATATCTAGTAAAGTATTTATCTGATACATCTCATATTTTGAGCTAGAGTGATCTTGATATTGAACCTAATTTATCTTTGACTAAGTGGCGAGTCCTAATTGTTGATTTTGGGACCAAGGAACTTCGTGGGAGGACAATACCTTCGTTTTATTTCAATGGAATCACAGTAAATATTTTCATGAGATGTGGATTTGTAGGGAACTAATGAGAGAGAAATTGACTCATCATTTTGACATGGAATCATCTGCATAGGCTTTCTGCGGAGATAATGTTTTAACTCTAGAGAGGTTGTAACATCCCGTTACAAATTTGACATGTATGTATTTAATGATGTACAATTTATTCCTTTTCTTTGACTGGATAGGGTTGAAAATTAATTGGTAGTATACCTGTAATGGTGAGTCATATATTTTTTGGAATCTCATCTTTGAATAGCTATTTTAACTGGCTTCACTAGTGTTACAGGGTGTGTAACCAGGTTACACACCGTGTAATGGTTTCCAAGTCCACACCATGAGATGGTTCATGTATTGATCAGATTCATTCCGTGAAAGGTTACATGAAATGATGATACATTACATGTATTGATTTTTTTAATAAACACTTTTTCAATCAATGTGATGACTTTTTTGGAAGTTACAAAACATAATGACTCCATGACATGTAATACTAGTATATGTATTATAATACACCGTCTATGGTTTTTAAATAGTTAGAATAGATGATATAACTATTTTGGCTCCTCTAAAAATTCATCTCCCTTGACCCAAAGCCATCCCCAGGAGATCATGGAGCTTTATGAACCTTTAGGATTATTTCATTTGATGTTATATCATTGTTTCTCTTACAGTGTGATTCCCAGGTATGAGTTCTCTAAATTATTCATATTTCCCTCTCTTTCTTCTTTATTGGGTTCAATGGATCATCATTATATTGTTAGATATGATGTTTTTGTTTTTGGTTATTATTTATTGGATGAGAATTGAGGTTTTCAACACCATAATTCTCATTTGCTGGTTCTGTTATGAGTGTTGAATTTTGGGAAAAAGGAAGTTGATTCCATCATGTTTGGAAAAAATTGATTGTCCTTGAATTTCATAAATTACACCAACTTTTGATTAAAAGTCAAATTATCAAATGCGAGTTCAACTGATTTATTATAACCCAATTCTAGTGAATTGGGAGATTTCAATTTCATAGCTTGAAAATTAAGAAAATCCCCAATTCCATTGATTTGAGGTGTTATATAGAAATTGGCAAATTTAGATTATTAAATTTAGTTTTTAGATTTTATGGAAACTATTTCAATTATAATTTTTAATTTAATTATGGAAATTTATTGTGCCATTGATGTAATTGGATTTTAACTTATTTCAAACTTCCGAGAATGGCTTGAAATGTTTTGATAGAAGCCCAGTGGTTTTATATTGTTAAAGTGGTATATTTATATTAAATCCTATTTCAGTTTTAAATGGAATAATTTCATTTGAAATGGGGTAATGGGTTTAATAATATTTTAGGAAGTACTAAAATTAATTACCGTCCATTGATTGTGTAAGATAACAATCATGAATTAAGTAGTTTTTAAGTTATTTGAACACACTATACACTTATACATCATTCTAAAACATAAATTATGTAGGCCACATCCCCAAGAGGATGGTGAAAATTCTCACGTTCACTCTATCAATGGGGTGTTTTATAAACATATTTTCATTATTACAAAAAGACTACAGAGTCCTATAGCCTGGAACATTCATAACTATTCGGAAGATGATAATGTTTCTCGTTTTTTTTATATTTGAGATATAAAAATATTCCAATGTTTTCAAACTTTATTAAATTACTTCTAAATTTATATAATCTATTTTATATAATTATTTTATTTCACCCATTATTTGAGAAATATTCTATCACTTGTAATTACTTTTCTTAATGTATCTTCCATAATTTGGATTGTATATCATGATTGGATTAAATATGATTTAATATTCCAATCATTTTTATTCTAAAAATTAAAGCACTCATTTGGTTAATATATTCTTAGGATCAAATATGGAATCCTTGTTGAGACCCTACTGGTATTTCTAATTAATACCCTACTTGTGCCTTCATGTGTTTGTCGATTAACTGCTTCTAGGTTAGAGAAGGGGGAAATGAGCTCTTAGTGGTGGATCTAGATGTTTAACCATGGACGTGGTGAGTAGTGTCTATAGATATTCCCCCCCAATTTTGGTACATGGATTGTAGTACTATGGACTTTAATGTCGGATTGACTTCTGTACATTACATCCAATGGTGTTTCTTTTGTTATGCATACTGTCATATTTCTTATTATATCTGCAATGTTTCTGGAACACCATCCTCATTTTTAGTTTTTATGATGTTGGGTTTTAATTTCTGACCCGTGGGGATTGGGAATGCCCTTTGGGATATGTCCCGAACAACACAGATATCATGTTACCAGGGTACTCAGGATAGTTCATGACACCACAACTCAAGGATTGGTATGATTATGGATGAAAAATATATATATGATATTTATGAAATCATTATTCATCTCGAGTCATTATATAAAATGTATTTTTTTATATTCCATTTTATAGGGTATATGAAAATGTCGCTCATATGTATGGTAGACATCCACCTCGTAAAGTGATCTGATTCATTTTTCACAAATGATTTACATGGTTGGTGACAAGGATAAAGTTAATACTTATTTATCATATTGGTAGAATAATTTTAATATTCATGAAAAATTAATAATTCATAAAATAAAATATATATCATTTTCTTTATCACATTTTAAGTCACATTAAAATGATAACGTCATTCTTGTATGTGTAAACTACAACCTTAATTAAGTAATGTGATTGTATTTTCATCAACACAAGACATGGATGATATATATATTTATATATGTATATAATATGATATTTATGATATTATAATCATTCTATAAAGGTAACATGTTCCATTCACTCTTTCTATAACGATCCTTGAAAAATGAACATGTGTTTGTACAACCGACCGTCTCTACGATTATAACATAGTCCATTTTTTGTAACCATATTTCAAGATTTGTTTCAAAAGTAAAATATGTGAAGAAATTTTGTAATTATTTCATAATTATTATTATGATGACTATATAACCATATAACATTCACAAGAACCAGATATTTCATGATGAACTATGTATGAGAAAACTAAGCACATAACACCCAAAACAATGAAAATAATGACTTGATTATTAACGAACTTGTTATATGATTTTATAATTGGATAATATATGATTTTATAAATATTAATGTGGGTCATGTATCTATTAATAACATTTTAAAAACCACAATAAATTATGTTAAGGCATGTTCAAAAAAAATTTAGTGTGAGGTAATATATTTTGTCTCACATTGCATTAAATAATACACATTTGTATGTTATCAAACAATTTATTTTTTATGGCGTATATACTAAAAATTTTACATATAATATCATAATTAATTAATTAATAATTGTATTTTTAGTTTCAATTATAATTATTTCATCCAATAGAATTTGACGTAAAATTTACAAAGTTGTAAATAATTTCATAATTTAAATTCTTTTCATTGGGATATATTACATATTCATCTTAGTTAATAGTGTATGATTATGGTGGTAAATATTTTTTAATATATATTGTTTTATTTTATATGTATGTATAGTTGATACATTTAATATACTCATTTACTAATTTCAAATTCAACATTATGTTCATTTTAAGTGTTTATTTGACAATCTCATTTAAATTAAGAATTTTTATTAATGAATTTAAATTAAAGGAAATAATTTTATAATTGTGAGACGATTTTTTTTTATTTTTTACCATGTTTTTATTCAGGATATTAATTATGTAATTATACCATGTCCCCACTCATTGGTACAAATAATAATTGATAGAATTTTTTCAATAAAATCAGAGTTCATTTCCCTCTTTGGATGGGAATAATTTTTCATCCAATACTATGTCTTGCCAAAATGTTTTCAAAAATGGTTTCAAAATTTTAAAAATTATTTTTAAATGTATTTATACACATTTTTTGTTTTTTTAAATCATTGCAATATTCTTGTCTTTATTAAAACTAGTTAATTATCTATCCTTTTTTTAGTGAAAAAATACATTTTCTTTTTATGTTGTATGATATGTATATAATTACCAACTTGCATGACCATAATTTATTTTAATATTATGTTTATATTTTACAAGGATATTTTAAAATAAAATATATTTCCTTATATTCTATAAATTCTTAGTTTTTAATATTGATTTACAAATAAAATGATATTCAAAATGTTTTATGTTTAAAAAAGTGATTTCAAAATGAAATAAATATTCTCTTCAAGAATGTTTTTGATGATATATTTATGGTATTTATTTTCATTAATGAAAAAAACCCTTTATTCATACTCAAATGGGTTTATTTTGTGTTGATAAGATATGTATTCTTCCTCTACATGTATTATGATCATTTTGACCAAAGAAAGTATAGGCAGTGACGTCGTTAATTCATTTTTGTAGTAAATATCTTTACCCTAAAATGTTTAATTTCATGTGATAATTGGACATTAAATTTAACATAATTGTATTAATTATAAATCATAGATATTTTTATTTCTTAAACCATATTCTATTTCATCTTATTTAGTTATATAAAAAAATTTATTCTTTTATATTGGTAAATATTGATAAATCATCATTATTTACTAAACCTGTGTATTTTATGATAAGGAACATTGTTTATGAATCCAATTGATAATTTGATAACTGAGGAATGATTTGGACAAGAAAATAAATAGTGTGGCCCAGTTATGGACAGATCATTGATGAATTGGTAGTCTAGAAAGGCGTATAAGTAATCTAGCATGAAATCAATTGGAAAAATCCTATTAGTTTGTACCCAATAGTTTTAAAATATATTTTAAAAGGTATTCTTGTTATAAGTGACATGTACCTGATACATGAAATCCAATAATTAATCATTTCCTTAATTATGAATTTATTTATTATAATCCATCTTATTTATGTAATGATATCATCTCTTGATGCATTTTATTCTCAGTTATTTTTAAATGGAATAAGTTTTCAATTATTTACCTTGTGATATTGATTGTCTTATCCAGTTTTGAAAGTAATTGTTTTGATTAAAAGTTATTTCGTTTTAGGTATTTAACATTACATATTGATTATTATCCACGATATTTTGGAATTGATATTTTCGGTGGATGCACTTCCATCTCAGTTTTTTGATTAGAAGACATGTGTGTTTTATTATTTACCTTTCCATATTTTTTATTATCCATGATATTTTTACATTGATATTATCTTAAGACTAACTTCTTTCTCATTTTATTAATTTCATGGAATGTGTGTTCAATTATTTACTTCTCCATATTTATTATCATTACTGATTCATGATATATTCTATTGTACTTAAACACGAATGAGAATTTGAGCTCAATGTTATTTTTTATATTATTTGGAATCCATGAAGTGTAATATGTTTGATATGAAATTATATTCTACATGGAATAATATTATTCACAAAAAATATAAAATGATTTAATAAATTTTTCAAAATGGAATTCAATACTCAAGTATGTATTTAATTTACCAAGAATACTAAACTATTTGGTTCTTCAGGATATGATCCCATCTATATTATCCTAATTTATTATAGTTGGCACCATCTCTGAGCTTCCAGGGTCAGGGAAAATACACTAGTAATTGTGTTGGAATGGATCAAAAGGGGTTCTAGGTAAATTTTTGTTTATTAATTACACGAAATTTTATTATTATAATGTCACACACCTAGTATACATGTTCATATTTTTTTATAGATGCATTAGTCGTGTCATACTGTGTTTTATAACTCACACCAAGTATGTGAATTTTTATGTTCTTTTAGACATTATGTGTATGGATCTATGTATGGGAAAGGGTATCAGGGAATATGGTTGAGATGAGAAGCATAGAGAATATATATAAACACCAGAAACTCCTTTGTACTATACAAATTTTATATTTTTAATCTAGTAGACACTTACATTCTTGGTTAACATGTTTCTTTTAGAGACAGTTCTGTATTTGTATTATATAAGTTCCATTTTGATATTGTTTTCATCAAAATTGTTTTTCTCTAAATTATTATTATTTATAGTTTTTTTAATTTTGTATAGACATTATATTGAAATTATTGTCTCCCCACTAATGGTTTTTATATACACATTAATAGTTGTAAGACACATTTATTTATAGAGGCAGCTATGGGTTCGTATGACTCTTGGACTTAAACCTATTGGTTTGCGTTTGGATGTGGTATTTCATCTATTTTATGATAAACTATCAATAAAACTAATTAAAACCCAAATTTTTTAATGAAAATATCCATGGATTAACAATCAATATATAATTTTATTTTATTTCATCATAATAAGAAAATATTATCATTATTTATTTCACAATGCTTGAACAGATAGATAAAATCCATAATAATGTTCAGAAAAAATATATTTTAAATTCAAAAGAATGAAAAAATTGGACTAATTACTCATTGGATCAATATTCTATAGGTTACCTTTGAAATTAATCATTTAATACTCCAAGAAATGTAAGAACCTACCCTATGAAAAAATTGGCCCTTAAATGTTCATCTACACTACAACTAAATTCATTTATAGAAATTATTGCATGATATTTTATTTCAACAGGGAGTTAAATTCTATAGTATAGATAATCAAACTATTTTCATAATAAGGAATGTCAAACCATGGGGTATCCACACTGTTCCACGTGAAACAATATTTATACAATTAAAAAATGAGGCCATTTTCATGATAGAAATTTACTAGAATACTCTAATGTTTAATGTTACAATATTTTCACTAGAATTTTAAAAAACACTAATATTTTCATTCTTATTCCCACATATGTTGTGTCAAAAATATTGGCATTTGTTTTATTATATCAAAATTTAATATATTATTTTAGAGTCTATTTCTGTTAGTAATAATATTAATTGGAAAATTTAAAGATTACTCAATAAGAATATTGAAAATTATAATTTTTGTTAATTTTTATCATGTTTTTTTTAAAAAACAATTTCTTGTTTACTAGAGTAAGTTTAAAAATGATAAAAATATTATCAAACTAAAAATGTTCTTGATAAATAATATATAACAAGATAATGAATTATTACTATAAAATAATAGAAGAAAACAAATTTTATTGTTTGGAACAAGGACATACAAATTTAAATATAGAAATAATGATTCATATAATACCACCAAGTAGTAGAGAATATTTCTATATGTAAATATATTTTTATCAGAAACTAAATATTCTGAATTTATGGTTTTTTTTCATTTCATATAAGTAGAATACATTTCAGTCCATGTTGAAAAACTAAAATAATACACAATAATGAGATTTTAATGAAGATGTTGACTATATTACATGAATCATTAATTACAAGGAAAATTAAATCAATATTATATTTTATGATCTTAAACCAGGTGTTATAGTGTTTATTTTATCTCTCATTTTGGTTTTAATTAATATATCGGTTCCCTCTAATGAAATAATGGCCAAACATGCTCTCAAATTACAATAATACACTAAATCTCAAAAATTATTTACTTTGATCACACAATATGTGATAATCCATGGGATATGGGAAATAAATAGAAAATATATATATATATAAACCTTACCACACTTCTCTGGTACATGGTTTTGGATGAGATATCCAACCAAGGTTTAATACCTTTGGACTGCGGGTCACTTTAATGGGTTTTGGTTATGAAACGTCTGTAATAATGTGTGAAACTCACAATCACAAACTAATATAAAAATTATGAATAAATGTGTAAGAATAGTGTCACCCCATGATCGAATACTTTATATATCATCCTCATGATTCCTTTTCATGGGATTATATTCATCACCATCATCCATATACGTATGAGTACTTTTTAATCATCTCCACTCATAGTCATATTATCTTTTGACTAACATAGGTTTGGTATGAAATATACTTAATTTAATTCATTCTTCATCACTATTCCACATGCATATTATCTCAAATATCCAATATATTTTCTCATTATCTAATATTTGTTCATCTCCTTTTAAAATCATTATTCATGTACCTTATGTTATGATCCATGTCATATGATATTTATATGTATACTTATTTATTCAAAATAATAGAGGCCTCATGAATCATCCAACACATTATATATCTCTTTTAGTATCTTCTTCTTTAAAAAACAATTATACCATCATTCATCATGGTTATATAACCTCATGCATACATTTATTTATTTATTCATCCATATTTTCATGGACATTTTTATTTATTTATTCCACATACCGTGAATTCATAATGAATCCTTTTAAATACACATTAGTTTGTTTCATGCTGATTATTATTATTCTAGTTGTATATCCCAAAATATATTTCATGAACCAATATCCTTAGTAAAATTTTCACATTTGAAAAATAACACATGCAGTGGCACCATTTCCATTTAATATAAACTTCCAATTAAATTAATCCTTCAAATTTTCTAATCTTATCATCAACAAATACATAAAAACACTTATTCCACAATATCTACATCTCTTTTTTTCTTATACATATATTTCATAGGAATATATGAAAAATGTTTCATCGTATAGAATGTTTCATCTCACATTTACACTCTTCTATAGTTTTTTTTATTTAAATAATATATGGTTATAACAAATATTATATAAAAAAATATATTATATATTTTCATACATCTGATTAGTTTTTATATTGAATAATCAATAATGTATTCAATTAATTTTATACTTTTGTAAAAATACCACATCATTTAATGTGACCAGACCTCTTCACATCAATCTTTTATACCTGAGTATCATGTTACCTTTATGATATAAATTGTAACCATTTATAACTACATCATCATTGATGATATCTTATTTTATTTTTTAATAGTCAATATCATTTTACATATCACACTAAAATTTTATGTATTATCCAAATAGTATATAATAACTAATGTAATACCTTTAAAATCATCCATAACTTTTGACCATGAAGTCATAAGATAATTATTATTGTCATAAACTCTTCATATCATAGTTTCTGATATACTATTTTGTTCTTTTCATTCAAATTAAATTATCATATATTGGTTCACATGTTTCATATCATAATATATCCTTCCATCATAACATATGATGTTATATCTCTTATTTAACAGTATTTTTATTTCCCTTTATAAAAATTATATCATATTTATAGATATATTAATATTTCCTCCTATAACTACCATTCCTCATTTACATGTTGTATCATGCCCAGTGATATGTAATTGTTTATTCCCAAGAAAAACATATTTCCATCTATATTTAGTGTCATTCAATGATATTAATTCTTATATATCCATGAACCATTCACATATTTTTTAACCTCCCTATCAAACATAATGGAGTCACCATATTTCCATTCGAAATATTGTTTCATTAATATTTTCATAAAAATTTATCATCTAAAATAAATCCTTCATATATCAAAATCCATTCATATCACTCTAAAATTATTTCATTCATATTTCTACATTATTAAAAACCGGTAAAAATAATGACTTTATTCATCCACTACATTAAATAAAATTCAAAACATAAACAATGAAATAAATATCTATGACATTAGTTTCATTGATATGAAAATATTTATAATGTTTCTCAATTTCTATAACCATAAATGAAAATAGAAAATACTTCTCTATGAATAAGATCACATCAACTCTAAACAATATAGAATAATAAATCACAAAATACTTCCCATATCAGCATTCAATCCATAGTTTCATTTATACATTAACATATAGAAACATTTCACCACGAGGACACAAAAAAATATTTCAGAGACTCTCATAATATATTATCTTCAAATATTATTGATAGGTTTAGTAATTAAATATATCTTCATTATCATCTGCATACCTTCATGATTTCACTCCTATATTATGTAACCTAGAATTTAAAATTTATTACACTTCATGTTAACAACCTGTGACTCTATCATTTATTATCTCCAATATCCATAAATTGGATTAAATAATTAATTCTAGGTTATGATAAATTATACCATAACTAATTCATTGGTTAGAACACCCCCAAATATATTTTTGGCTATACAAGATGAGAAATATGAGAGGAATAATGGAAGAGGTAGAAAATTGGCACACCACAAAGGAGCTTTCAAGCTTTTCACAATTTCACACAACTTCACAATTTTTCACGATTTAAATTTCAGACTACAATTACATCAATTTATAGACCCACAACATTAAATTCACATCATTTATGTTGGTAAAAAGAAAGACCAAAATATTAGATGCATAACATTTATGACGGTACATAGATTTACCAAATCTTTAAATGCAAAGAATTTAAATTCATTCAAAGAAAATAAATGGAGGTGGAACCATGGAAAAAAAATGTGCATGTAACAAATGACACCATAGGCAGCTTTGAATCATATTTTTGGTTTGTATTTCCAACACTCCCCTTCAAACCAAAACCGGCATCATTCCGAGCATCGTTCTGAGGCTTTTGAATGCATCTGATGGTAATGCCTTTGTGAAAATATCAGCCACCTGCTCTGTAGTATGACAATATTCCAATTTTATCGTTTTCTGCTTCACATGATCTCGCAAAAAATGGAATCGGGTATCAATATGTTTGCTTCTTCCATGTTGCACCCGATTTTTGGCAAGTTCAATTGCCGACTTATTATCCACATATATCACTGTGGATCCATCGTGCAGATGCTGCAACTCCTTCAGCAGATTTCTCAACCAGATTCCTTCACAAACATTGGATGATGCCGCCACGTACTCTGCTTCACATGTAGACAAGGCGACCACACTTTGCTTCCTTGAATTTCATGTGAAAGCAGTCGATCCAAGAAAAAATACATACCCAGTGGTGCTTTTTCTTTCATCTTGGTCGCCTCCCCAGTCACTGTTTGAGTATCCATGCAGATTTGCTTCTTCATTGTATGGATAAAAAAGACCAAAATCTACTATTACTTTAACGTACCTAAGGATACGTTTTTCCGCTAACCAGCGTGACTCTTTTGATTCTTCCATGTACCTGCTTAGAATCCCAACACTATAGAAAATATCAGGCCATGTCATTGTGAGATACCTCAGGCATCCAATTAGACTCTTGAACAGAGTCGAGTCAACACTTCATCCTTCTCCATCTTTTGTTAGTTTTATGCTCATTGCCACAGGTGTGTTTACAACATTGCAATTAACCATCTTGAATTTTTCAAGCAACTCCTTAGCATAAATCTTCTGAGAAATATAGATGCCTCCATGTTGTTTCTTTACTTCTATGCCCAGAAAAAAGGACATGAGACCTCCATCAGTCATCTCAAACTCCTTGAACATAGCCTTCTTGAAATCATCGAACATCTGTCGACTATTCCCTGTAAACAGCAAATCATCAACATACAAGCATGCAATGATTATATCACCATTATCATTCTTCTTGACGTAAAATGCATGCTCATATGGACATTTGGTGAAGCCATTATCTTGAAGATAGCTGTCAATGCATGCATTCCAAGAATGAGGAGCCTGCTTCAACACATAAAGTGCTTTCTTCAGTCGGTACACTTTTTCTTCCTCCCCTTGCATAACAAAGCCATCAGGATGGTCTACATAGACCTCTTCCTCTAGAATTCCATTCAGGAATGCAGACTTCACATCCAATTAGTAGATCATCCAACTGTGATGAACAACAAGAGAGATAATCATTCTCACCCTGTCAAGGCGAGAAACCGGAGTGAAGAATTCTTCATAGTCCACCCCATACTTCTGTTTGTACCCCTTTGCTATGATCCTTGCCTTGTAGCGATCGATTTCACCATTAGCATTTCACTTGATCTTGTACACCCATTTGACACCAATGGATTTCGGGCTATTATGAAGTGTGGTCAGCTCCCATGTGTCATTTTTCTCTATGGCGCAAATTTCTTCTCCCATAGACATTCTCAAACATTCTTCCCTTATGGCTTCCTGAAATGTCAGAGGCTCATGATCTGCATACAGGCAAAAAAGATTTACCTCTTCAGTTTTCTCATAAATGTCGCTTAAGCTTTTCATTTTTATGGGTGCCATGGGTGAGGATGAGCTCGCCAAATTTTTACTTGGTGGAGTCCTTTCTGGAGTGATGGAATGTCCTCCTAGACTCTTGTGTACTGATGATGTGCCCTGGGAAAGTGTTGTTGGAATTTGCTCCTGATGATCACGCCTTTCTTCAGGATCTTCTGTTTCGACTGGAATCTCTTTGTTTGGTTCTTCATCATTCCACTTCCAAGATTCTTCCTCACTAAAGACCACATCTCTACTCACCACTAATTTATTAGTTAGTGGATTGTAGAGATTATAGGCTTTAGACTCTTCACTGTAGCCGATGAAGATGCACTTTTCACCACGATCATCAAACTTCCTTCTTCTCACTTCTGGAACTTGAGCGTAGGCAACACACCCGAAGATTCTTAGGTGTGCTATGCTCGGTTTGTAGCCACTCCATGACTCTTGTGGTGTCATGTTTCTGACGCTCTTCGTTGGGCACCGATTGAGAAGATAGGTAGTACATGCCACTGCTTCTGCCTAGAAGTTCTTTGGCAAGCCTTTCTCCTTCAGTATGGTTCTCTTCATGTCGAGGATGGTGCAGTTCTTCCTTTCTGCGATGCGATTCTGCTGTGGCATGTAGGCTGTAGTGTATTTCTGTTTGATACCATGTTCCCTGCAAAAATCTTGAAAAACATTTGAAGTGTATTCTCCACCTCTGTCAGATCTGAGAACTTTGATTCTATAACCACTTTCAACTTCAACACGAGCTTTAAAAATTTTAAATATCGCAAATGAAGAAGATTTTTCTTTGATGAAATACACCCAGAGTTTCCTTCTAAAATAATCAATGAAGGTAATAAAATACCTATTACCTCCAAGTGAGGGTGTTTCAAGAGGTCCGCAGATATCAGTTTGAACTAACTGAAGTGGTTCATTGGCTCTTCTAGACACTCCACTTGGGAAGGAGTTCCTTTTTTGTTTTCCGAGTGTACACGCCTCACACACATGATTTGGAACTTCAATTTCCAGCAATCCGCGCACCATGCTTGATGAGGATAGAAGTTTAAGCCCGCTAAAATGCAGATGTCCAAATCGCAGATGCCATCTCCATGAGTCATTCTTCATGAGTCCCAAGAGACACTCCTCGGCCTTTGTGTTGATTCGCAGGGGAATCATGCGATTCTTCGCAATTTGGACTTGAGAAACAGGTCTCCTTTGAGCATCTCTTATAGACAAAATAGAATTTTCCAAGTGTATGAAATTCCCCTTCTCAAGAAGTTGGCTGAGACTGATGATATTATTTTTCATACATGGTATGTAATATACATTATAAATGTAATTCAACTCTCCATTCTTCATATTGATTTTGATCTTACCTTTTCCTCTCATGGGTACCTTGGATGAGTCGCCAAAACTCACGTCGCCATGAACTTCTTCGGTGAGTTCCTCGAACAGTTGTTTGTTACCACTCATGTGGTTGCATGCACCCGTGTTGAGATACCAAACATCGGGGCGTTTACATGCCTTTTCTTGTGCGAGGAGGAGTGTGGTACCTTCTTCTTCATGATGAGATGCTTCAGTATAGTTGGATCATTCATCATGATCCACTTTTCTCCAACAATCAGACGCATAATGCCCAAATTTCTTACAGTTGTGGCATTGAATGTTCTTTGCATTTCCACGACCACGCGTGAATCGTCCTCCACCATTACATCTTCCATAAATGTTGGTAGGATTTTGTTGCTTTTGTTGATGGCTTGGATAATATCCACGCCCTCTTCCTCTTCCACGATGACCTCCTCGTTGCGTGTGGCCATCATTTTTTTCTTGTAGAGTCAACATGGACTCCAAGGCATGCTCTATTGTCTAACCGGAATTATTTTGCATCTGTTGCTCATGCACTTGCAATGACCCCATCAGTTATTCAATGGACAGTTTCTCCAAATCCTTTGATTCTTCGATTTCCACAACCACATTCTCAAACTTGGTTGTGAGAGATCGAAGTGATTTTTCGATAACTCGAATGTCATCCACTTTTTCACCATTCCTTTTCAAATTGTTAAAAATAACAATTAATCTTGAGAAATAATCGGAGATTCTCTCACATTTTTTCATGTGTGCCGCTTCAAATTCTGCTCTTAATGTTTGAAGATGTACCCGCTTCACTCTATCAAAACCTTTGAAGAAAGTGGCAAGGGTATCCCAAGCATTCTTTCATGATGTTGCTTCAGCAATATTTTCGAACGTTGATTCATCCAACCCTTGATAGAGGAGGAACAACGCCATGTTGTCTTTCTTTCTTTGATTTGTGAGGGTCACATTTTCTTCATTCGTGAAGGAATCTTCATCCTCCATAGTTGGTAGAACATACCCGTCGGTAACGATCTCCCATAATTCTTGTGACCCGAATAACGCCTTCATTTTGATGCACCAACTTTCGTAGTTTTCCTTAGACAACTTCGAAACTTGCGGCTGGATTGCAGCCATCTTAAAAAAAATTGGAGGATCTTGGTAACTTGCCTCTGATACCAGTTTGTTGGCTATACAAGCTGAGAAATATGAGAGGAAGAATGGAAGAGGTAGAAAATTGGCACACCACAAAGGAGCTTTCAAGCTTTTCACAATTTCACACAACTTCACAATTTTTCACGATTTAAATTTCAGACTACAATTACATCAATTTATAGACCCACAACATTAAATGCATAGAATTTATGTTGGTACAAAGATAGACCAAAATATTAAATGCAAAGAATTTATGAAGGTACATAGATTTACCAAATCTTTAAATTCAAAGCATTTAAATTCATTAAAATATTATAAATGGAGGTGGACCCATGGAAAAAAATGTGCAAGTAATAAATGACGCCGCATGTAGCTTTGAATCATATTTTTGGTTTGCAATTCCAACAGATATGACCCATATATGGTTGAAGACATGAATTTAGATTGATTCTGAGAAACCTGAAGGATACCGATGGCTCCTCATTCCCCAGGTTCACTGGTCACTAGGGTTTCAGCAGCCTTCCTCAGGCGGCGGTGGCGATGACCCCTTACTCTTTGGACTTGAGGCTTTTCTGCTGCCTCTCTCTTCATCCATTATTGTATCTGTCCCGATATGTTTTTATTTTCAATGTTTGGATTTGGTTTCTCCGCTCGAGGATTCAGGGCTTCAGCCCCATTTTTCTTTCGCTGCTTTCATTCACGCTGCTTCGTGCTTCGTTTATGTTGTCCCCTTCTTCATCGTTCCTGCTCCACCCCTTTTGCGGCCTTTACCCCTGTTGAAGCCTTTGTTTGTTCTTCCCCTGCTCTTTCCTCCAGTATCCACGTTTCTGACCCCACTTTGGTCGGTTACACTTGTTTTCCCGGGGAGATTTGGGATGTTTGGGATGAGTTGCATGGGTTTCTCAGGGTTCATTTTCGCATGGCGTTGGCTCTGACAGTCTGGGTTGGCGGCTCAGTTGAGGTAGAACTTCTCTGGTGATGCCCTAGCCCGATTCTATAGCTGCTCTGGCTTCTGGTTCCTTCGTTGCTCTCCAAGTCGGTCTGCCAGGATAGTTTCATGGGGGTTTTGGGAAGTGCGGGACAATTGGTGGACGGTGTTCCAGGAGGCACTTTTATGGCTGGATTCATCCCGAGATGTGGTGGTCATCTTTTTTGCAATGATTCGCGGATTCATTATTTTTTCGGGTATATGTCGAGGCAAGAGGCCTTTGACAACGACCATGGTTTGGGCGACGACAAAGAAATAAGCTGTTCTCATATGGATGAAGGGTCGTGATAAGACTTCTCCTGTCATGCACGAACATGGAAAGCGATCCCTTCGGGTTACATGTATGTTTTTTTGATGTTGTTTGGATTTTAGATATCTGTTTCTGGAATCCCTCATTTTCGGTTCTCGTCGGAGATGTGGTGATGAAAAATGAGGACATCTGTCAGGGCTTATGGTGATTTGGTCGATGATGGTGAAGATGCCGAGTAATGACGACAACGAGTAGAGACGACGACGCGGACAGTGGTGTCAGTGATGATAGCAGTGAAGGATAGCACAATGATGTTGATGTATGGCGATGGTTTTTTTTGGCTGCAGGATTTCTGTCGCTATGGGAGAGTCTCGAGGTAGACGCATGACGAGATGGGTGATGACTTTTGAAATTTGATTGTGGTGTATTTTTGGAAGGCTACAATGGCGGTTTGGGATCAGGGTTTTTCTGTAGTGTTGTATGATTTGAATTATGAATTTGTAGGCTGTAATTTTCTTGATGGGTGTTTTTTTGTATGGTTTTCACTTAACCTATAAAAGTGTCATTAGAAAATACAAAAAATAAAATTTGTGGCAGATTGATTCTGACATAATATTATTGTATCATGAATTTATGAATAGAGAATTATTCATAAAAATATTTATTTATTTAAATTTTATGAAATAAAATTACCAATAATCTTAGGGTAAATAAATCAACATTGAATGACAATATTTAAGAATGTGAAGCCATTATTACTTGTTCATTCATGCAAAAATTTGAGAGAAATGATAGTTTATTATATAAACAACAATAAAAATAATTCAAGTCAATTTCCAAATAAAATAATCAATTCACAATATTTTATGGAATTCTATATAAGAATACAAAATGAACCAACTATAATAGATATCCTATAAATGTAATCCCCTATTATAAAATCAATTCAAAATTCTTGTTAGATATTATGAATTCAACTCATCAGCACCAGTAACTATATATCTAAAATGATGGAGGTTGATACCCTTATACCACCGATAGTAGGCCAAGGGATGATATTTGAATTTAAGTGTATATTGAAAACATTAATAGAGGGTATTTTAATTAATAACTAGGTTAATCATGTAAATACAATAAAAATATGTGTAAAATATTCTATGTAGTTAAAAATCAAAATAAAATGTGATATATATCTTTTAATAAATTGGAAAAAAATCATAAGCTTATATAACATTAATCGATGAGAAAATAGAACCATAAAACCACTATAACATGAAAAAATAGAATAATATAGTATACCTAAATATAGATATAATTAATCTCAACTGTTTCATAACTGTTAGTAATGTACATGTAAGCACTGCTATGAAATATCAATAACACATAAATTAATATTTTAAAAATATATATAATATAATAGGGTGAATAAACATAATTATATGATACCTGTTTTATCCTCCAACAATGTCGATATATTTTGATAATATAAACAAAATAATTAATAAAATATAATCTAGAAAATAAACCCACCTTACTAAATTTGTATCAACTAGATTAGTGAAGTGAATGAACTTATCAACCAGAAATCACCTTGGAAACACACTTCCGATATGTTGAGACAAATTTATATAACACATAATTGAGAGGATCTTTCAATAGAAAATGATTCTTCATAATTTCTTAAATGATAGATCATATAATATATAAAAATATTAAATCATAATTATTATAAATATTATTTATGATTTATGGGGTCCCCTTAGAGTTAAATTTGGATACACATCCTTACACATCTAAGATGAGTACTTCTCTATCTCTTAATAATCCACGAAAATATCAAAATATTCTATAACTAAGAGTAAATAACATCACAGATATAAAAACTAGAACTCACCTATTTTAAAAAAAAAATTAAAAGGAATAAATTGAAAAAGAAATAGGAAGGTCATAGTTAGAGAAATTCCAAATTTAGATAACCAATAGAGAACCACCATTTAAAATTAACATTTCAAAAATAATATATAGATGATTCCATCTTGGTGAACCATATAGAAATATGAGAGGGCACTAACAACCTGACCCACCTTCACCCGAGGCTTTGCCTTTACCTAAGTCAAACACAACCATGTATACATACACCTAAGGGTTATAATTAGAGTGTGAGCCTAATCCAAATATGATACCTCCCAAATATTTCAATGTGTATTCAATAAAAGGTGAAAAAGAAAACCGTTTTAATATGTAATAAAGATTAGTGATAAATTCCAAGAAATTCAACATTCAATTTAAAATATTTTTCAAACCAAAAATTTCAGAATGAGAAAACATTTAAATAAGGCAAGTTATATACTGTAATTTACATCCAAACACACTGTACAACAAGGGTAAATACGACAAATACAATGAGAACCAAAATCGGTAACACCAATAGGAATCTAGATAATCTCGTGACATATGTTCCTTGTACCTCGATGTAATGTATCCAACTCGCAATCCTTTACCATTCACAAGACACTAGTAGAGAACAATCCCAAAACCTAGTGGTGGCCAAATATAATCCACATAGTTTATTTCGAATTTTCATTATGCATTTCCTAAGTGAAATAGGGACACATGCCATCCATTTCACTAGCTGTACAAGTACATATCCTCCCACCTGGGTACCTGAGCTTACCCCATTGTGCTCAAACAATTTCAGAAATCAAAAGACATTACATTTCAATTAAAAACACCACTACAAGTCCCACACATATAGTAAAATAGCTATACACACATTATTCCTCTTGACACACAAAACAAGTCATTTTGATTTTCAATAAACAACTTCTCAAAATCTATCATTGTTTTGTAACCAAAAATATTTGAAATATCGACATGTCACACTATGTTCCCAATTTTAAGTCTACTAAACAATAATTTAAGTTCCAAACCCTTAAATTAAACCAACAATTCATTTATGTTGAATCCCCATATAAAACAAAAAGTTATATCTTTTAAAAACACCAATTTTAACACAAACATGGCAATAAAAGTCCATTTGCTTCAAATACGTCATTTAATCAAACTTTTTCAGTAACAAACAGAGAGAAAAAGCATTCAAAAATTAATTTTAATCCCTTATACAGTTCAATAAAATCATCTAAGTAATTATAGGGTAGACCCAAATGAACTAATGAAATATTTATAAGAAAAACCAAAAATTTCACATAAAATTTTAACATAAAATTCAGTTGAATTAAAAAAATCGCTAAAACCAATTTTTATAGAAATATTCGAATGAAATAAACAAGAAAATATTATGAAAACAGAAATTTGTCAAAAATACTTCAAAAACAATGGAATCACCTACCAAAGTAATTAATACTTATGAATCTTTTGTGAGAAAACACAAACGCACTACTGACGCACCTCAAGGGATTTAGATCAAGCCTAAAACAATGTAAAAGGCCATGAAATACAAGATCAAACCCTAGGTTCGAATCTCCACTTTCTTGAAATTATCATAGTCATGAAGAGTAGGATGAAACCCAATGAAAAATTAATTAAAACCCTAAGAAAATGGGAGGAATAATTGAAGGAGGCCCACTCACTTCAGGGATCTTAAATAATGTTCCCCAAATACACCAGTCGATGAATTTCAAAATACCCAAAAATTTATGTAAGATTCTAATAATTCTGATAAGGTCATGTGAGAACATAAATGGGGGAAAAGAGTAAGAATTGAAGTGGTAATGAAGGAAAGAAGTTATCTCTTAAAATATGGATGATTTGAGAAACCCTAATTTTTTTCACTAATTCACAATTAGTACAACTCCAAATAGGAGGAACAAGGATGGGAGAACATCTAGATTCATTGGGATTGGGTGACACATAGAATCACTTAAATTTTATTTAAATTGAATATGTTATTAAAAAACATTTTTGAAATAAAACTTGAAATGGGATTCTGGGATTGCCCAATTCATTAAATAAAAACCCAAATACCCCATTATTATGGATTACGAAAGGGTCCAAATTAACATGGTTGTGTTAATATTTAATGGGAGTAAAAGTAGGAATTGGAATGGATGAAAAATGTTGAAAAATGAATGAGTTATAAAAGAAACAATAATTAATTTGAAATCTGGAATTGGGCTCACGGTTTGACTCAAATTTTGAAAACCCACAATATACTCGAAAATACATGGGAAAAACCCACAACAAAGCATGAATTGAAATTTAATGAAAAATAACTTTAAAATAATTTATGTTTGTTACAATTCTCCCCACCATGGCAATTTTCTATCACAGAATGTCAACCTGAAGCTTTATCAGAAAACAAGAAGGAATACACTTCCTCAACCCATGACTTATGCTCCCATATCTCATGTGTATCATTTACATGCTGCCAATGAACCCAGACCAGTGGAGTAGAATTTCCCCAATGTACCACTTCTTGTAAGTCTACTATTCAAACCTTTCTATCAAGAACAGATAAATCAGTCTCCATATTAAACTCCTCCCAATTCTGTACATGGGATTGATCTGGGTTGTATTTCTTAAACAAGGAGAATAAGAAGACATCATGAATAGATTTCAACTAAAAAGGTTGGGATAACCTATATGAAACCATGACAATACGCACTGTTATCTCAAAATTTCCAACATACTGCTTTGTCAAATTCCTTTAATATTCCCAATCAACGATTGCCCAGATGAGGGGCCACTTTCAATAATACCAGGTCACCCATAGAAATCTATATGAATCAATGCCTATTGTCATCATATGATTTATGGAGACTCTGAGCTGTCAATAAGAACTTCCTGATCAACATGACTTTCTCAAAATGTCTCCTACACTAGCCTTGCCCCTAGAAGGGAGGTCTCGCCATCCAGAGACCAACATAGGGATGACCGACAAGTTAGACCATAAATCTCCTCTAAGGGATCCATTTTAATAGAATAATGGTAACTATTATTACAAATAAACTCCACAAATCCCAAATGGCTATCCTAGAAACCTCCAAATTCTAGAACACATGCAAATATCATTTCCTCCAAAATTTGATTCACCTACACTATCTGACCATCCTTCTAAGGGTGGTATGTCGTGCTCATCTTAATCTCAGACCCCAATTCCTTCTGAATTAAATCCTAGAACCAAGAAGTGAAACGTGGCTATCTATATGAGGAAACTTCTAATGGAACTCCATGGAGTCTCACCACCTCTTGAATATACAAGTAGACCAATTCATCCCCATTTTCTGTATCTCTAATCGGAATGAAGTGGGATGATTTGGTGAGATGATAAATAATCACCCAAATGGAATTTTTACCTCGAGTTGTGCGAAGAAATCCAACAATTATATCCCTGGAAACGTCATCCCACTTCTAGGTAGGAATGGGTAATGGATAGAACATCCCGGAGGGCCTATGACACTCTGCTTTCACCTGATGGAATGTGTAGAATCTTGACACAATGTCTGATTTGTCCCATCACATACCTGGCCACCAGAACTATCATAGAACATCATAATACATCATGGTGGTACCTGGATGGAAAACCCACTAAAACTAGTGGCTATCATCTATCACCAAATTCCGCAGAGACGATGTCACTACATAGAGGACCTTGAATCACAAAATGCCCTCAGGAGAAGACAACCAATCAGTGGACATCTTACCACCATGAACAAGCTTCCTCAAACACTAACAAAGGGCATAACTTGGATTTTCATGCGGAAACAACTCAATGAGATAAGGATTCAACTGAACGCTCTCCAATAATGCACCTCCACTGTGCTCCCTAGTGTCCACATTCATCTGAGAAAAGAGTCCAATCCAAGTACACTGATCACTGGACTTCCTCAACGTCTGCACTGGAAAACTTCTTCTCAAGGAATCCGCCACCACATTTCCCTTTATTAGGGTGTAGACAACGTCAAAGTCGAACCCCTACATGTACCCAATATAGAGTTTCCGCCTCAAGTTCTGGTCCTTCTGCAAGAATATATAGGCCAAGATTTTGTGATTTGATTAGACTAAAAGATTCACCCAAAAGAGATAGTGATGACAAGTCTTCAATTCATGCATCACCCATGCCAACAATAAGTCTTGGGTCAGTTAAATATTTTCATGTGGTATAGGTTGGTGAGATCCATACACCACCACACGATCATCCTACATAAGCACGCACCCAATAACCATACTTTAAGCATGACAATAGACCACATGCCCCTTATCAATCTCAGTAAAAATAAGCAAAGGGGAGATAGTAAATTGACACTTCATCTCCTCGAATGATGTCGGACATTCTAGGCCCTAGAAAAACTTCACCCCTTTTCGGGTGAGTGTGGTCAGAAGCAAAGAAAACCGAGAGAAATACGAGACAAACCGCCTGTAATAACCAGCCAGTCCAAGGAAACTCTTGATCTCGAACACATTCTTCAGCTTCTCTCATGACCTAACTACACTGATCTTATTTGGGTCCACCGAATCCCCCCTACACTAAGATCACAATCCACCAATAACATCACCTCCCCAATCCATAAAGTGCAATTTGACAACATTTCATAGAGGTGGTGATCCCGCAATGTTCCCAAGATGATCCCCACGTGATTTTCATGTTCCTATTCAGATCCAGAGTATACTAGAATCTCATACAGGAACACCACAACGATGGAGTCAAGATACTGATGGAACACCCTATTCAAGAGTCCAATAAAGACCACTAGATCATTAGTTAATCCGAATCTCATGAACAAATACTCATAGTGGTTTTACCTACTTTGGAAGGTTGTCGTCTTGATATCTTACTCTCTCACCCTGAGTTGATGGTATCCTGAAAAAATCCTATTATTGAAAACCACTTTACCCCCATCAACTGATCGAAAAAATTATCTACTCTGGGAAAAGGGTATTTGTTATTAATTGTTACGTTATTCAGTTTCTGGTAGTCAATGCACAACTAGAGGGATTCATCATCCTTTTTCACGTACAACACAGGAGCGGCACCAGGAGAGATATTATGGCGAATGAATCCTTTGGATTATAAGTCATCCAGATATATATTTAATTCTCTCAACTTGGTAGGGTCCATGTGTTATGTGTTAAGAGATATCGACTATGTTCTTAGCGCCGGTTCATTCGAGAACACCACATCCCACTCTTGGGGAAAACCTAAAAAATAATCCTGAAATATTCCCAAATTTCATTCACTAAATTTGGTAGTGAAGCTTCAGGGGAAGTAACATCTTCCTCTTGTGTAATTGAAGATTACTGGAAGACAAGGATTCACAAACATAGAAGTGTATGTCCTAAACGACTCGAATGAGGATCCTATTCTCCATGAAAAACCAGAAGACTTCCATCCGGTGTTGTGAAACTCACTCGCTGCCTGTAGAAATCAATGTGTGCCTGGAAGTGTACCATCCAATCCATTCAATGTATCATATCAAAATGATACATATCTAAGATAGAAGTTTCCCACTCCACCTCCATCCCTGACATAGAGAGCGCACACAATGAGCACATAAGACCCTGCTCTTTCTTCTTTCCTAGAGGCGTCACCAAATTCATCGCAAAATACAACAACTCAGTTGGGAAATTCATCATGTCCACAAAAATGGCAGAAATGAATGAAAAGAAGGAACCAATATAAAAAAAGAATTAATTATTGTATATTTGATCAAAATTATACAACAAACTATCAACATTCCTACCTCTAATTATACTGGTTCCCGATCCACCGTATGGAGATGTCATGTCTCTACAATTTTTGGAGCATACCGAACTAACTCAGAAAAACGATTGGAATACTCCATCACAGATAGATTTTCCTAAAAAAAATCCATGAACACTCGACACCAAGAATATGCCAAGACCTCAGGGAAATATTTACCATTGAATACAACCTTGAAATCTCCTCGTGCATCTACTCATTTATCCAAGTCTAAAGAACAGATTCCCACAACCTGCGACCAGGCCGTCCAACAGAAAGGAGGGACTCTTCACCCTAATATCCTCAGGTGTATCTTAGAACTTGACCATGTGATAGATTGCCTCTATCCATTCCACTTCTTCCTAGGGTTCTATGCTTCCTCAGAAGGTGGGTAGATTATTTTTCAAGAACTCATGGGCCTTCTCCTTTTTAGGACCAGTCTCATCCTCTCTAAATGGAGCTGGAACAGGAGCTGGACCATGTCCTAGAGCCTGGAAATACCATACCATGACCTCGCCTAGACATTGATCAATTGGTGTTGGAGAAATATCTTTGGCTTTCTCACGTGGGAGAATGGGAGATTTCCGGGGAGGTATGTTGCGAAAAAATGCAACAATCGCAAGTGAAAAAATCAGTACAGTTGTTCAGAAACATCTCATAAATATCATCAAAGGGAATGATGCAAGAAAAATTACTACAACAAAATAAACCACTACTTCAACCCTGCCTGATGTCCACATGTAGTCTGCAGCCCACACGTCTCACCTAGAAGTGTAGTAAAATAATCAATTCCACTGTCCTATGTTGACATGAGGTCTTCCAAGAGAGGTGTGAGCCAAGCACCATACTCTTGAACAAAACTCCAAGTCCTGATAGTCCTAGCTCATGTCTATCCCAAATAATCCCAAATTAATAACATAACCCAAAAACATTAATATCCTTTGATACCATTTTTTCATGAACCATATTGAGTCACCAAAATTACCGACACCAAATACTACCCATGACAAGTCCTGAAGGGCGTTCCCTATACCCACGGGCTGGAACATGTGCCTGGGTATTAGTAAAACGTTTTTGGGAATGATTTAACATTGTCATATGGTATGTTTGGAAATTAATTAATGTATCTAAGATGTCTTATTTAATTGTGTTAACAATTTGAATTTTTTTCTATGAAAACAGTTTTCAATTGAAAGATGCATTTCATGGAATTTATCACAGCTTTTCTTTACATATTATAACTGATTTATTTTTAAATTTTATTGCATACACATTGGAATCATTGGGTGGTATCCTATTTTTATTAGTTTCACACCCTACATCAACCCCTTTAGTGTATGTAGAGTGGTTTTTGTATGACTCAGTTAAGGAAAAAGCCTTAGGTGAAGGCGGTTAGGGTTGTTAGACCCCTCTTACTACATTGTTGTAGAGATGGATCGGGGGTGACAACCCCTTAGCATGAGCAGTATTTTTTTATGACATTATTCTATTATTATTATTACTTGTACCTCTTGTAATTTTTTTAAAACCGTGTTTTCAGTTATGAATTTGGATTAAGTCTAGTTTGGCATGCAAATTTTTGATTCTGATTATTAGTTATTTTTATTGTTTTCTGCTTTTATACTCAGGAAAATCATTCCCAAACAAGATTTATTGATACCCATGAACTTGTGTCAGTCCGTGGGGATAGAGAATGACCTTTGGTCCTTGTCATGGGTGGGATTTGGTGTCGGTAATAGTTTCCACCTGATCTGGTTCGTGTCAAAAAATATATTATGATTTTAGATAATATATTTGGCATGTAATTATAGTATATAATTTTTTAAAAAAATTAAAAATATAATAATTAGTTGGTAATAATGTCATTTAATCATAAAGAATGTTTATTTCAATACATTGAGTATTTATTATATAAAAATTAAATATATTATATTTCATAAATATTATAAGAATATATATATATATAAATATTTATTAATTTAATTATTAATAACAGTTGTCAAATAAGCATGAAGTCATTTATGGTTTTAAAAAATATATTTATAAAACATTGTTCTTGGACTTATATATGTTTATTTTAAATTTAATTTTTAAAACGTTTTAAAAGTCAATTTAATGAAACATATTTCATATTTTTAATCATCATGTTAAATATAGCTAAAAGGAAAAATGTATATTTTTTTATAAAAAATGTATTATTGAAATGAAGTGACTTAAGAAGGCGAAGAGTAAAATGTGGGGAATAAATAAAATACTCATTATAGTGATAATATATTCCCAAAAAATATCACTAAATTATGTTGATGACATAATTCTATAACCATAATCATTATTATTACACTTTTGAGCCACTTTCCATAAACAAATATAGTCATTATATATAAAGGAATGTTTATTTCCAAATATAGTACTGAATCTCATATATAAAATCAACCATTATGCACTAATTATATACTACAGCTCTCATTTTGTATCCTTCCCATTATAAAACCAAATTACATCCCAAACATGGATATCTAATTTTTAGTACTCCACATCCTAAAAATGAGTAAAAAATCCTTCATTTTAGAGATTTACCCTAAGGCATGATTCGACTAATAAATTTATGAATTATGATATCCTTATTATCTTTATAGATCATTATGATCAAGTTGTTTTAAAATATGATTTATAATTTTAATAATACTAATTTAACATTCCTATTATTTTAAAATTTAATATTATAATAATATAACATAATTTTAATAACTGAAATTCTTTAATTTTTATTTATTTTTTCTAATACTCCTTTTAAGGGATGTAGGGGAACCCCTATATGGCTCTTAGGCATAGAGACACATTACATGGGGTGAAGGACATAGAGAAATTCATCCCAAATAGACTACACAAAACATCCCCTCATCATCTTATATATTGATGAAAACAATTCACAATATAAAGGATGGTTGAATAGTTTACATGTGTTGAGTTGAACATACCCAGTACAGATGACAATGTCATACCCTACTATTAAACCAATTATGGTTATCTGTTCTCCGATGATTATTCCTGATCAGAGTCCTCCTCTAGATCCTAGTTTTTTTAAATCTGATGGGTTGCATATGCATTCCACATTTTCTGAAGGACCATAGGTGGCATTAAAACCATGAGGTGTCCCACATTCCTTTAGGTGGACAGAATTCCATACTCGAATGAAGGCCTTGGGTGGACTAAGTTGATGAAGGGCTCGGGTACTAAACCGTTGAATAGTTATGGATGCTATATTATCAAATAGTGCATGCTACAATATCTTCTATAGTACATGATACAGTACCTGCTATAGTACATGGAAATATGCCTCTTCTGGATTTAATTTATGTTTTTTTATAGTTACAGTAAGGTCACATATAATAATTTATTTGTAAATAAAAAACATGTTATGCTTGTTATGATCATTGAGACATGTTTTTCGTGGAAATAATCCGTCTAAATCACACCCTTAACTTAAATTTAATGTTCATAGAACATTATAACTCATTATGGTGTTATAATGGTTTTGAATTTAATATTTTTTAGATAAATAACTCAATTAGAAATAACAATTCATAGGACCTCCCTACAAAAAAATTAATGGAGAAATTAAAACAACACAGAATTAATGATCAATATAAAAAATGACATGATAATATTTATATATATATATAATAAATGATTATAATTGAAGAATATAAAATAAAAAAATATTTTTGATCATAAATTAATTATTAATATGTCTACATTGAATATATAAGGAAATAAAGCGTATTCAAGTATTTTCGGAGTAGGTAGGTTATTCGGTTTCTCAATATTTTATCTTGTGATTAAGATTCATTTTTCACTTCATATATATTGTTATATAATATATATTCATTATTTTGATTTTATATTTGTATATATATATAAATTCCTATCAATTTATAAAATTTTATTGTCTACAATGTTTAAATCCAATCAATCTATATCTTGTTATTTGTGGTTATATATCATTTTCTCATTCAATTTCAAATTTTTAATGTGTTATATTTATGTAAGGGATATGTTTGGTCATTCCATATAATACATCTTATTTCCAATTATTACAAAAACTTTTTAATTTAAATATATTTTTACTATTTTCCATTTACTAATTTCATATTGTACATATTATGATTTTTTAATGGAATTATTTACTCAACCATCTCTAATCGAGTCATACTATTTCATCACTAAAAATATTATTCTATATGGGTTATATAATATAATTTTATTCCTAAATATTTTGTTTATTATGTATTTAGAATTATTTATATTTTATTTCCATAATCTCCTCTTTTGATTTGTTTTTATAATACAATGTCACATCTGAAAGCTTTGACTCTATATTTGGGATATCTCTCTTCCATACCAACATTATTTATTTCTAAAAGTATCAATATTGACTATTTTTAATGTTATATATGTATTATATTTAATAATACATGTCACTATATTTCATTACATTACAATATAATTTTATATCATTGTTTATCAATGTGTGTTATTTAAAAATCATTATAAAATGTTATAAAAAATTCGTTCAACTTCTCTACAATTTATTATCATAATATCCATGAATCTTCTATATTATAATTAATTTTATTTGTGACAGTTCCAATACTTGGATGTTATAATATTTATCAATATGACATTTTTTCTTCTGAATTTAAATTTGAAACTGAATCATATATTTTCATTTGTGACAATGTTCTAAAAAGTCAAATTAATTGTTTCCATGATTTCCCAACTATTTCCCTTTACTTCTTAACAAGGTTAATTTTTAATGGAATTATTTTTGTTCAAATATATATATAGAATCATGTTATGTAAATATTCTTATATTTTGGTAAATTTTTTAAAATAATATTAATATAATCTCATACATTTTTTTATTATCATATCTTTAAGTAAAAAAATAATAATTTCACATAATAAATCATTTATAATTTTTTGTATTAAATTGTAATAGTTTTAAATCATGTTATTAAACCATTTACTTATGTTGACAGCCATTATATATTTTTCATAATCAATTACACTTTCATAATTATCCTATGATTTTTTATCTAAATTTACCCACAAAAATGATTATAAGAAAATGAAATATATAAGTATTGATATATAATTGAATTTTTAAATTAATAATGAACTATTCTTAATGATATCTTCTTTCATGTACCATTCCTTTGGAAATATACTTTACTTCCTTCTCATGGTTGATGAATTATCACCTAGATTACCATAAAATTGAATCCAGGGAGGGAATTTATCGACATTATTGTAATCCATTTTATTTAACATGGTTTAACTACACAAAACACAATAATTTTGATTCAATGGGTTTTACCTAGATATAATCATAAATTTTTTAATTACATATTTATCTCATGGAAAAATATTTGTAAGCACAATTCTTTTCATGGGTTAATCGTGATTTTATATTACTATATTTGTGATTGTTTTCATTTTGATATATAATTATAGATTTATAAATAGTTTATAGGTGGGCCTACTGTTTTATTGGTTACAAAAATAGGTGATATAGATTATATATCAAGATTTATCACATAAGGTACATTAAAGGTTATCTTAGTCCACATCATTATTAGACATAGGTGTCATTCCCATTCCAATAAAGAATAAATTAAAATGTATCAAGTAGATGTTTTCACAATTTTATTATTATATTCCCTAAGAATCGTTAATATATATTGAAACATTATATAATTATATAGGTTTTACATGACTATATATGTTCTAATATTATTTCATATCATATCCCTATATTATCTCAACATGGATCTTTATTTTTTATTTCATATTCAAATTTTATAGTATATGTACTGATTTCAGGATCATCCTTTTGGAATCTATTTTTTGATAATTGATTATGTTATCTATTCTCATGAACATATAGGAATATTTAAATATCATTGTCCTTTAATAATGAAATTTTTCTCTATTTATCTAACCCATATGTTTATTATGTAATAATAAATATTTTATGACATAATGATATTGATTTAGTTTAATAACGCAGAATCTAGAAACATAGAGCTAATAGATAATTAATTAAATTGGTACAAAATTCAAGAGATCTCACTACACAAGAACAACAAAAATTAGTAGGTTAATGAAACTAGATACATACATTTTCCTCGTATTTCATTGAGAAAAATAAAATCTAATATAAAATTAATTGTGACATTATTTTTCCTCCTCAATTATATTTAGATCATGGATAATATTCTTCTTTATTTACAAGGGAAACATAAACAAAATAAAGGGGTGAGTTCTGGTTCTAAGAAAGTGTATTGTTCAATTGAACTATTCATTTGATATTCAAGTAATAAATAACATGGATAGAATAAATAATTTTATGAGTAATTATGAATAATAATATATTTGTGGATATTTTTGGTGGGTTTGAAAATTAAATGGATAACAATAATTGAATTTAGAGTGATAGAATTCATAATTTCTAAAATCATGATCATAACGTAAAATCATTGGCTAAGAAAGAATAATCATTCTATCAATTCATTGAAAAATGAAATCATACATAATAGGGTATGAATATGTCAAATAATCTAAAATAGTTTATCTCATTAGACATAACAATGCATAGAAGGTATATATATTTCCATGTCGCATATATCTCAAAATAACTCTAATGTATAGATTATTTCCAAGAGATAGGATAATAATTAATTTCATAGTTTTCCCAAAGGAACCTATTCCAAACACATGACTTATTAATCTAAAATTGTTCATATAAATGAATTGGGTATATAGATCTTTATTATCACCCACTTAGTTGAAGTACATGTATAGTTAAATGAATTTCAATAAAATCAATATGAATTATAATATATTTCAATTTCAAGGGAATTTATTCATTTTATGGTGTTGTAGATTGAGATACATTCATCATATAGGGGTATTCTTTGGAATCTATGAAATGAATTATATAGTGTGAGGCCAATAAATGATATACTAGTAGCTTCTATAATATTACTATATTAAAATTATTTGGAATTATAATAGATTATTAAGGTATAATAATTTGAAAAAATGATAATTTATTTATAAAATATTTGATTTATAATAATGGAACATATCATTATTACATAAGGAAGTATAATGTAATTGAATGACTTATGAAGGTAATATAATAAAAAATGTGATGCCCCATACCCATGCTCTTAGATAAGATGCTGAAAATGCATACATTAAATATTATATTAGATACTAAGTTTATATTAGAAATCATAACTACATCATAATAACATTATTTTAAAAAAATTTATGTGACATACATTCTGATGACCTTTTAGTGTTACATACATTGTGAAGTTTGAAAAAAATTCATTATTAATAGCCATGTCTTCCTAAACGAATGGAATCTTTTTCCACTTTTTTTGGATTAGTATAATCCATAGTAAGTATTAAAAGTCTCAAATTGATTATTAAAACATTCTATTTTCATAATGAAATAACATCTATAATACATATATTCATAACCTATTTAAATGGAAGCATAATATGGGTGACCTCAAATGTTCAGTAATATAATGAAAATCGTATAAGCTATCCTGGAATATATAATATGTAAATAATAAATTATAGAAAAATAATTACATATAATTGAACACATGATATTGTAATAATTCCATGGGTTATATAAAAATATAAATAATAATGCTCATAGAAATAAACAAATTCATAATGATGGACTAGATAATCTCAATCATAATGATCTTTACTATTAAGGACCCATATAAGAAATTGTTTTTCAATTCAAGGCCTCAACTAGGATATCTTTATTTCCATAATATTTTTAACTAGTACATCATTATTTCATTTGGTATACAAAAACCAATTACTAAAACCTTTCCTATCATGAGAAAAACCAATGGATCGAGGTATATATAACAATGGACCCCACCTATAACATATTTGGTCTAATGCACCCACATTGTGAATGATATGAATATTAATATAATAGATAAAGAACATTACATATTAATCAATAAAAATCCACATTGAGATTGAAAGACACATAATAATATTACTTTTTCACTCAATAAATGAACACACTCCATCCAAATAATAAAGGTGGGTGGTCAAAAAATACATAATAACCTTTCTGTAGTAATTAATAAACATCTGTATTGGAATAATAAGTATAAAAATTGATAATATTTCCCCAGTCAAGATGTTGAATATATTTATAAGTAATCATCCAAAAAACTAACACGACATAGATTAACGGTATGCATTTAAGGCAATAAGATTACAAAAAATCATTTCATGGCTATCTAGGGGAATACACCATAATAGTTTGTTATAAAAAATAGTTATTCGTAGTGGAAAGGAATTATAATAACACTAATAATAGAGGATGGTTTTTATTTTCAAAGGAAGTGAAGGATATCCGTGTGTTAAATATCCCAAACATGTATTAGGAGATTTAGAGGGTAATCCATGAAAGGAAATTTATATGAAAATAAATACTTTGGAGTTAAACTATAAAATATAAGATAATATATAAAGAGTTTTTAGAAAATATTTTATTATTATCATATAATAAGAAGTTTGAAGTCACATTGAAAAGTGATTTTCAAAATTGAAATAAAAAAACAGAATACATTTATATTAAAACAATCAAAACTTAAATAATATATCACTGAAATAATAATATGTTTATCAAAAAGAAAAGTCATTTTAAAGATAAAACATTTTATTTTGAATGGTTGGAGAAACAATTATAATAATTGAAAAAATAATTTTTGAAATCCCACATTTTAAAAAGAGTTATAAAATATCATTTTTTTTAAAACGATCAAATTAATAAGGTTACATGATACAATATATAATTATGTTTTCAACTAAAAATTATAATATTAGATTGAAAGTGGAACATGGAAGAAGAGGGTAAACATCCATTTATAGGGATGTCAATTACTCTCAACAATGACATACATTTTGATAAATTAAATTTGTTGGGGTACGTATTCTAAATTACAAGGGAATTTTCAACAATAAAGGAACATGTACTATTAAATAAAAATTTATAATGTAATAAAAAAAATTTGAATGAAAGAAGTTTAAGAGAAAACATTATAACTCAATGAAGGTAGTTGATTTTAAAAACCCACTAAAATTTTGAATCAGAATAAATTTTTAGAATTAAAATAGTATAGATCATAATATACCATGAATTAAATTAATATTTTTAACGAAACTAATTAGGATGTAATCACACCCTATTTAAAATATGTGGTGCACAATATGAAAAATTTATCAACAAATTACATTTGAGACAAATAAAATCTTCCCTTATTTCCCCACAAAGTTGAATGCACTCTAGCCTTCAGTAAAAAATATATAATCACATTAATATTATATTTTAGAATATTTTTATTATACATTCTCATTTAAATAATTAATTTGTGATAATTTTTTATAAATATATTATATATTTATTGGATATTTGTAATATTTGTTTTTAGCAACATTAATTATTTCATTCATTCTTTATGATGTAATGTTTACCCATTCATCAATACTATATTAATAACTAATTGAAAATTAAAGGTAGATGATATATATTTATCAATAATTATCTTATCTCATTATATATTTTTTACTTACTTTTTGTGAATATTGAATATGTGCTAGATTATTTTGATATTTTTAGTATTCAAAGATGATATTTTAATTATAATTTAATTAAATAATACAACTATTCTAGAACAATAATTATTAAATTATTTTATTATTAAAATTTAGTTATATTATAAATTATATTATAATAGTAATCCATGACATATTTCTATAGAAATTTTTATACATGAGTTTAAATGGACCCACACATGAACATTAAATAATTAATAGATGATTATGGTCATACTAGTAATTTATTTTGGAACAATGTCATTTTTAATGAATAATATTGATATTATATTGATATATTTAATGTTTTTATTAAAATTTTAAAATATTTTATTGAAAAATAACCAAACAAGAAGATAAATGAGGAATGTTATATAATAGAGGTGGTAGTTTACCCAACAAATGGTTAATATATTAATTTTCTGAAATAACGAGAGGGGATGAAGGTGTATTAATATTTTTATCTTTATAATAATATTTAAATTAAATATTTCATATTTTTTATTTCAATTATATCCTTATAACCATATAATATATGTCTTGGAGAATAAAGGAAGAGGTCACATTTTCTTGAGGTTAGTTTACACAAAGGTATGATCAACGTTCTTTTATTTTTTTATGGTTGGGAAGGAATAAAGATGGGTTGTTAAACTAATATATTAATGATTATGTAATAGAATGATAATTTTTTAATTATCTAACTATTTTTATGATATTTTTGGAAGAAAAACATAAACAATAATATTATAAGGAATAAGAAGCACTCATTATGGGACATTGAAATATCTCTGGAAATGACTTCGAATACAAAGTGAATTAGACAGAAAATGTTGAACATGTTATTGAGTAAATGTAATGGAATTATAGGAGAATATTATTTTTAGGGTTCTAATGAAATCTATATGGGTATTTTTATCTTTTTTATTAATGATGTGATCCCCTTTTATACGTGAAGAAAAGTTTACTTTTGTAAACCGCCACTGTTTTCACTAATTAAATGTCACTATTCATGGGTCATTAGTTCCATACATGAATGATAATTTATTCTTAGGGGAAAAAATATATATAAATACTCTTCCAGTAATTTGGAAACAAGTTTTAAGCATTTTCACCCCATTTATCAATAGGTTTTTACATTTTACCATTTTTTTGGTATAGTTGAATCCAATTTTATCCTAAGTAATTGACATTTGATGCATTAAAATTAAATGGGTCTTATTAAAAATTATATAAATAATAATTATAAATGTTAAATCCGTTTATAATATATATATATACATTTGTAACAATAATTTAATGTATCATCAATGTCTGTAAGTCGTAAAAACCTATTTGTAGAAAAACTGTACTTTCAATCATAACATTTGTTTGATCAATACAATTTTAAATTTATTTCTCATGATATAAATTATATTATTATGACAATAAAAAATTTAGTATCCCATTAAATTAAATCAGAAATGTAATTTTACAAATACAACATTTAATTAAAATTAATGATCAAAGATAATTTTTTATTAGAAAATGTTACGTAAGATCATAGAATGTTTAAATAAGATTTTATAAATTAAAAATAGTATTTGAAAAAAAAATATTCTTACTCATTAAATGCATATTTTTTCAATTTAATGGTTTTAAAAACATCTAATTATTTATTATATAATGAAAAATTAATAATAATTAATGTTTTTGAAAAATTGTACTTTAACTATTCACAACAAAATTATCCATTTCAAAAAATTGAAAATAAGAATCTTATGGAAATATTTTCATTTAAAATTACGAAACGACTTAAATTTGGTAAAATTAAAATTCTAAAATTTCATTATTTATCATTTAAATATAAATATAAATATATAATCAAATCATTTTTCATAGGGAAATAATTTTTTAAAATATTAATTATTCTTAATCTTATTTCCCATAAATTGTTAATGAAATTTATTATTGACATGTTATTCATATAAATAATATAATTTATCTATGATATATTTATTATCATAAAACATAGTGAATTGAATAATATTTTTGAGGAGTTACATATTAAAGAATAATTCATTCATAATTGTTACTAAGATTCACTAATTGAATTTAATCAATACAATATTATTATTAATGACTTTTATTTTAATGTGTATATATATTTCATAATTTGGTTACCTATATTTTTAAGCACCCATTTTGTGGGTACAAATTAATAGATATATATTTTTTTGTGGTTTTTTGTGGTTCCGTGTTTCATTTTAATAATTCATTAAATGATATAAGTTTTCAATAGAAAATAAAATTATAAATTTTTGTCCTGTTATATTATCCCCATTTAATAAATAATTTCCAAAAAATTGTAATTTAAAATTATAAATTAAATTAGTCATGTGTATATAAATGATAGTCATATCAGATTATAAAATATCAAATGACGAGTATACCTTAATATCATATGTATGACTAGGAAACATAATTTTTCCATCATCATGTAAACTGATTTATTCATATATCCTTTGAAAGGTGTTGTTTATTCCCATCCTTTTCAACATATGAATAATCTCTCAGTTTTTTTACGGAATCCAACATGGTGATTCATACATCATATTTAATATGAAATATGTTGAATATTATTTCTTTCATCATATTTTTAGATCCCCCAAACTTTACAATATATCCCTCTTGGAATAAATTTGTTTTTGTTGATAACTTGCAATGTACACAACAACGAGCTTAAAAAACACTATGTAGTCAAATTTTTCAGATTAAATTATTTTATGACACTTTTTGGGAACTTATATAGTAACTTTATTTTATATACATCCAATAATATATTTTTACATTCATCTAATATATTTTTTATTCATATGATAAGAACAACCCCAATTTTACACAAAAAAGAAATATTTTTATTAAAGTAGTCTTACATCCTTTTAGTGGTGAAGATATGTTAATTTTGAATTACTAATATTTTATAAATATCATATCAAAAATTAAAAAAAAATTAAAACATAAAAAAAAATAGTTTTGGGTGAGTCTTTTGTATTTTTCTGAGATTTTTCATTTTTTGATGAATATTGAAAATTACTAAATTTTGATTGAAGAATACTTTTTATTGTAATTTATTAATATATATATATATTGTATCTAAAATCTATTTTATATTGAAATCAGAAAAATTATAAATAATTTATTATAATTTTGGTTATTATAATAAATATTAAATTTAAATTGTGTAAAAAATCATTTCAAAAATTTGATTTTTTTAACATTAAAAACCCACTTTATAGTACCATCTGGAGGATTAAATTTATATTAATATCTACAAATTATGTTATTTAAATATTTTAAAATTGATTACATATTTGAAATATAAATAATTTATAATTTCTAATTAGTTCAACATAGTTTTGTACAAATTTTTTTTGAATGTAATTAAAATTTATTAAATTGATTATGAGAAAAATTTTCTTAACATTTGTCTCAACCCTAAAAATAAGGTCCAAAATTACCTAAACACAAGTATAAAATCAATTATATGGCCATATTTAGACCATATATTCCATTTTCTCTCATTTGGATTATTAATAGAGGTACATTATGAAATTTATTTCCCTCAATATTGTTTTCCTTTTAAAATTTATAAGAATGCCACTCATCCTCTACTACAAAATGGCACTCAAATCTCGCTCTTATTAACACATATCAAGCACATTGTCTCACCAAACAAAATCCAAAATAATCTCCCTACATTCATAACTACTTAAAATAACCTCACTTTTTTCATAAGGTTAACCAAGTATGACTTTTGGTATAATAAAAAGGAGTTATCAGAATAAGTGGTAACATTCGTTAACAATCACTTCGTTGTATTTATTTCAAAAACAATTAAATTATTTGTATTATATCATTATTTAATAACATATTTATACTAAATATAATTATATTTTTATGTAATTTTATTTACCTACACCTACACAATCATCTTTCAAATGGTTGAAAAATTTATTGTTCGTGTGTATGATAGATTATGACCTCACGAAACAATGTCGTTCATTTTTTATTTACCACCTTAAATTGTTTTTAATTATGATTTAAAAATTAATTTTATATTATATATGTGATATTTTTGTTGAATTTATGATTTTGAAATTGTTATTCAACATATAAATTCATGATTTCCATTTTGTGGAAATTTTGATAACATCGTTCGTGGACGTGTGGACTACCTTCTCCTACAAAAATGGAATATTTTCATGGTATACATGAAATGTATTATGGATTATATATATAAAAATATTCAACATATATGAAAATAAATTATAATTTAATGATAATATATATATGTATCACTTATATCTTTAAAAAATACAACTAAATAGAAGTAACATTCATGCGTATGTACGACCTACCATCTCCATTAATGGTGTGTTTAATTTGGAATATACGAATTTTATGGATATTTATAAATACATATATAATAAATATATATTACATTTAAATAATTATTTACATCATTTATATTATGTAATAATTATCTATCTAATAGTATAAGAAAAATAAGTCCAAAAATACATAAAAAATAAGGTAATTAGCACATGAAATGAGGAAAATGATGAATGATTATTAATGAAGGTCTTGTAATATGTTATAAAAGGACTATATATGATATCATAGTAACTAATATGGTTCTATTTTATGTTATTAACATGATTGAAACCATTATACAAGAGGTTAAACAACTTTTAATCAAAAGGAAGTATAAGGTAACATATTTCGTCTCATTTTACATTCCAGTGAGACTCATTCGTTGTTAGGAACCAATTAAATTTAATTTGGTGTATATACTACCAATGTTTCATTTAATATAATTATTCACTCATAATTAATGGTATTTTATGTTTTAGTTTGAATTATTATAGGATAGGGTTTTATCTTAAAAATTACCATGTAGTAAATGTTATCTTTGAAATCTCACATTCGTTTATGATTGTTAACTTTTTCTTAAAAAAACATTATTGAAATCATTTTCATTGGAAGTTTCATTAAATACCCTCATTCTTGAATTATGGATTTTATTGGTTCCAAAACCATATAAAAATTTTACATATGGTGTTTACTGTAAAAGTTATTTGATTATATGTGAAAATGTTGATAAATATTTTTTCATTACTGAATACTCAAATTTGATAAGAAATATCACTTATTAATTTAAACCGTTATTGGAATTAAGAATGATTTGGACATGTATTTATGGGTGGGTCATAGACTTTATATAGATTATGAATGTATCATTAGTTTATCATAAGAGAAATTAGTTGGCCAAATTAAATAAGTTTTAACCTATATATTTAAACATTATGATGAATAGATATTTATAATTTAGGATTTCATGCTCCTCAGTCCTAAAATTTGATAAATATGAATTTAAATCATTTTAGTATTAATTTTTATCCATGATATTTTGACTATGATAAATTCTATAGATTCACATAGATCATATTTTATTCATTAAATTGATTTTTTTTCAATTATTTACCTTTCTATATTAATTATGCCTTATCTAGTTATTTATAAAACATGTGTTATTAATTAATTGAATTTACATTTTGAATTATTCACACAGATTCATTATGGGTTACACTATAAATAACCTTATCGAGAATTTTATCTCACCCTTATTATGCTTAATTTACCAATGTTATGAGAAGAAACATTTATTGAGATTCAAGGATTCTATGAATTTATTTCTCTTATTTTTTAATTTATTTTCCCAATACAGAATGGGTATCATTTATGTAATATGGTATTCCAAAACTACTAACCTTTTATTTCTTTCAATAATTGATTCCTTGTAATATATCCAATGTAATAAAGTAATTCATTGGCTCCAGGCTTCCGGGGTCGGTGCATAATAAGCGGTTTTAAAGAAATATTGTTTGTATAATTGGAAAAAGATTTAGAAAACATATATTAGGGAACATAACCCTAAAATAGACATTAATGATAAGTATAGAAGAACATACTAATGTTTTGGTAAGTTAAATATTGTGTGGGTCTTCTTAGATATAATTTCATATTTGGATATTTGAAATGGACATTTATCTGGCACATATATACCTTTGGGTTTCATATATGAAAAAGTGCATTAGGCCTGACTCGAGCATAAACTAGTACATGAAAATGGGACTTACTTCTCACCTAGTTTGACAGTACTAGATTATATTCATAGGATAATCCATATTCTTATTACAAACCATTATAAAAGATTTTAAATTAATTATGTCCTCAATAAATCCAATGTTACTGATTATATGACATATGATTCATAAATTTTTAATTTTTGTTGAGTGTTATACCATATTTGGAATTATAAATTATCATATAAAATTTATAATATTATGTGACAAGAAATTATATTTCATTTTATGTAAATGGAACCTAGAGGGATGAATTGTATCAATACTTGTGAAAATTGTAGAGATTACTCTGCTGACTAAACAAATATATATAGTATTATAACAGATTAAATTTTGGAAATATTAGGGAAATTTAATCATGTTATAACAAATTTCATTTCCAAATTGGAGTAACCAATTAAACAACTAGAATCAACAATGATGGATCACATTATGAGATAGAATCCCTAATTATTTATTGGGATTACTAATAAAATTATAGCTGAGTAATAGAATAAGTCTCTGCATATTATATTTAAGAACGTGAAATTAGGTGAAATGGAAATAGTTACTCCTCCGGTGTATTATCTCAATGGTTATGGTGATAAATAATGGTACATGTACCAAAATAAAAGGGAGGAAAATTAAATAGATCTCAAGGAATGTATACAAATTAAGGATCCATTCCTTGATAAATACCTCCTTTTTGATCTGCAAATTAAGATTAAGGGAATGTTCCACAGATTCATAATAAGGAAGAAGAATATTTTCTAGGTTATGAAGCTTCCTTTATATAGTTATACATGTATGATCTAGATTAAATATGAAAAAATGTTCATTATCGACCGCTTCATTGAATGTATTAAACCAAATATTATAAGGGGGATGGTTTCTCATACTTTTCAATCATATGAAGAAATTGTTTTATGTTACATCAAAATAGAGAATTAAATTTGTAGAATCAATATATTCAAGGAAAAAAATATAATAAGCTCCCATATAAGAATCATGAAAAATGGAATGCATCCAAGAATAATAAGAAAAGTAAAAATTTTACACCATGTGAAAAAATAGAAAAATCACATAGGAAAATGTTTGAAGGGGCTATGAGTTTTATATAATTTTGGATATCGGGTTCCCTTATCTCACGAGTGATATGGGAAGAAGGAAAAAATTGTTGTTCATTGTTTCAACTATAGGAAGATGGGGCACTATGAAAATGAATGTCTAAGGCTTAAAGGGAATCTACCATAAAGGTGGCCAAGGGTAGATGTTAATTTTTATGAGATCAGTGTAGTGGATATAGAATTATAAAATGATTCAATATTAGGTACATTTTTACAATTTAGAAAATGCCTTATTTGTTAATGAATAATCATGTTGTTTTATATCGACCCATTTTACATGGAAAATTAGACATTTCTCTTTGGATTTAATATTATATATTTCAGTAAAAACTCACAACGGAAGTCTCATTGCATCAAATATGTTTTAGGGGATCCCCATATAACACATAAACATTCGTTACTCGGAGTCTTTGTTACCACACATATGGTTGACTTTGATATAATCCTTGTTATGAACTGTCTCACTAAATATAATTAAAACATTTATTGCAATACAATGAAAATTATGATTTGTGAGGATGATTCAAAATTAAATTTCTATAGAGTAGTTTTTTCATCAAAATATTTTCATCTAGATCAACACATAATATCTATAATGAATGGAATTATTGGGGATGAGAATAAAAAAAATCTACAGATGATTAAGGTAATACTCAAATTGAGGATGTACCTATTGTTAAAGAATACATTGACTTATTTCTTGAGGAATTACCTCGATATCTCCCAGAGTGTGAAGATGAATTTTCCATTGATTAAATCCCTGATGCAAGGACAATACAAAATAATGACTATAGACTGGCCATTGTGGATTTGGTGTAGTTTAAGAGACAACTATAAAATATGGGTAATAAGGTATTTATCTTCCCTATTGTTTTAGAATGGGGAGCCACTCCCATATTAGTTTAGAATATATATGGATCTATGGGTATGTGAATTGCTTATAGGATAATCAATGCTATTAATATAAGGATAACGTATCCCCTACATCGAATTTATGACCTATTTGATGAACATTAAGAATCCCAATATTTATCAAATATTTATTTTCATTCTGAGAATCACCAATTTTGGGTAAAGGAAAAAATAAATTCAGTAAGAAAAATTTTGGATGTGCTACAGACATTACGAGTTTATAGAAATTTCATTCGGATTGAATAATTCCACCTATATTTTTATGGATGTAATAAATTTAGTATTCATGGAATATCTTGACGATATTTTTTACTATCCATTAATGATATTCTGTTGTATTCTAAAGGCTATGAGGTCCATGATAATAACATGAAGATAATTCTTAATACTCTTTAAAGAGAAGAGTTATATGGGAAATTTTGTAAGTGGGATTTATAGCTTCATGAAAACTCATTTATTTTTCTTATTGAATCAATGTATAGAATATAAGTTGGATTATTTAAATATAAAGGCATTCATATAATTTCCTACACCAAAAAAACAACTAAGTTATAAAGTTTCATTTTTTTCGCAAGTTACTATCACCATATCAATCATAATTTTCCCGATTGGCTTACCTTTTAACCAACATTACACAAAAATGGGTTACATTTATTTGGGAAAGGAATATAAAGAATGATTTGATGAAATAAATAGAAAATTAACTATACGTTGATTTTGACTCTACCATCTAAAAGTGATCGATTTTTCATATATAATGATTCATTGAATAATGCAATTAGTTGTTTCCTAATAAAAAATTATAATGTTATTGTATGTGAATAATGGAAATGGAATAAAGATGAAATAAAATATATATCCCATGACATGGATTTTGGGGTTGTAATCTTTTCATTGAAAATATAGAATCATTTTTTCTATGATGAATGATGCAAGATATACAAAGGTCATAAAATCCTGAAATACATCTTCTCATAGAAAGATATCAACATGAGATAAAGGCGATGAATTGAGTTACACACGGATTATGAATACTTAATAAACTACCACATAGTGAAAACAATATCCTAGTAGATGAATTGAGTGCGAAAGATCATGGAATTCTAACCCAAATGAGGATTGAGAAGGATACTATGTTCATGGATCTACTAAATATGGATATAGAAATTTATAAGGAAGGGGATATATCAATAATTTTTCAAATGATTTAAATAAAATATTTATTAGAGAGGATAATGAATTCTCAATATTATGATAGAGTATTTTAGAGAAAAATTAATGGTTTGAATGATGGAAAATTAGCATAAACTATTTGTGAAGATTATTTTCTAAAATTTGTAAAGTGGTTATGTGTTTCATCTATTCCTAATCTAAAAATAATTTTACTGGATGATTCTCATTTATCAATTTTTCTTATACAAAATGGTAGCACAATGAGGTATAGGTAGTTGAAGGAATAATTTTGGTCGGATATCATGATGTGGGAAATTGCAGATTTTGTGTCCATACGTTTGGTTTTACAAAAAGTGAATGTTAATAGGAAGAATCATGATGGTGTCCTACAACCTATTATTATTTATGTATTGAAATGGGTTGATATTACTATGTACATTTTCACAGGACAATAAATTACTGCTAGAAATAATGTTGAAATATGGGTTATTATTAACCGTGTAACGAAATCTATGAATTTCATTGTTATAAGATAATTTCTTCTTCTTGATATCCTTAAAAGGTTCTATATTAATGATGTTTTAAGAGTTTATGAAGAACCTGTATAATTTTGTTTATCAAAATACCTTGTTTACCACAAAATAATATAATGTTTGTTTAAAATTATCTTAAAATTGAGCTTCATTTGAGCAGTACCTAACAACCATAATGTGATAGATATACTGAGAAAATATTTCAATAAATAGAAAACCTATTAAGGTAATTATTAGTCGATATTCAATGTATGTGGGACCAATACTAAACATTGGAAGAGTATTCCTAGAATAATAGTTTTTATTTGAGTAATAAAATGGAACTATTTGAAGCATTATATAGAAATAGATGTTGTAGTTCAACATTTTGGAATGTAGTTTGTGAATGGATATTCATAGGCCAAGGAACTGTTTAAGAGATGACGAAAACCGTAAATTCAATTTATGCTCATATTAATTCTTCTCAATGTAGGAAAATATTTATTCAATGATTATATGAAAAATATAGAGTTCAATGTTGGAGATCATATTTTCATAAATTTATCTCCATGGAAGGGTGTCATATAGTTCAGTATGAAAGGTAAAGTGAAACCTTGGTATATCAAACACTTCAAGATTCTTTAAAGGGCTAGTTTTTTTTCTTTTCAATTTGCAGTGATAACAAATATCTCAAAAGTAAATGATGTGTTCCATATATCTCTTTAATAGAAGTATATGCCTGACCCCACACATGTGACCACATATGATGAAATAGAGTTTTAACTAGACATTTAATAATGTGAATATCCCATATACATTCTTTATACAAGTGAAAAATATGGAGTAAAATAATGGTTCATATGGTAAAGGTACTCTGGAGAAATCACAAAATGGATGATGAAACATGGGAACCGGAGGATTCTATGAATGAGAACTACCAACATATTTTTAGAAGTGAATATGCCTAAAAAATTTAAGAATAAATTTTTTTATGAGGTAATAATGTATTACCCCAATACCTTTCAATAATACACCATTTATAATAAATTTAAATTTTGTTATAGCTTGTAATGAACACCACACGACGTTTTATCAAAACACTATTTAGACATGTTTTCCACAATCAATTAAATTATAAAAATTTTGGAAATTTATATAGTAAAATAATATGTTATATATCCAATAATTTTTTATAGCAATCCAATATATTTGATAGGCATAAGATAAGAACAAACCCAATCATACACATACAAATCTATATTTTTATAAAATTAGTTTTACCTCCTTTTAATGGAGCACCTATTTTAAATCTGAATTTTGAAAATTTTATAAATTTAATATAAAAAATAATCAATATTTTTTAAAATGAAACATCAAAATCAGATTAGGGTGAGTTTTTTTTATTTTTCTGAGATGATTCATTTGTTTGATGAATAGTGAAAAATAATGAATTTAATCAAAGAACGGATTTGTGACTTATTTATTTATTTGAAAATTTTTTTTTAAATAAATTTTAAAGTAAAATAAGATAAATTATAAATAAATGAATCCATTTTGTATCACTAGAATCAATTTCACATTGAAACATTATATGAAAATATTTCAAACTTTTGAACTTTTTAAAATTAAAAAAACGCTTTGTTGTCTCCTCTGTATGATTAAAGTAACATTAATTTATTCCACTCATGTTATTATAATTTGAAAATATATATTATATATTTTTAATCAGAATAATTTATAATATAGAATATGGTCATCTTTTTTGACCAAAAAGCTTAGTTAATATAGTTAAAACTATTTACAATGATTATGTTAAAAATTATCTTATCAGAGAACTAAACATTATGTTTAATGGAAAAAATGTCTGAGATACTTGTAAATAATAAATTATATGGATATATTTCAACCCTATCCTCCAATTTATCAATTTTGGATCATTATTTTAGGAACATGATGTTAGAGACACCTCTCAATAATGTTTACCTGTTTATATTTACAAAAATGCCACTCATTCACTATAAAAGGAACTCATCCCTCCCACTTATTCACACCTCTCAAGAACATTAGCTCACCATAACACTAAAAACATAATCACCCAACAACCCACCCTCCTCCAAGAAGAATAAATTATTGTATAAGGAAAACCAAGCTGTCTTTTGGTATAACCAAAATTAGTTACTAGAATATGAGGTAAGATTCTTCAATGATCACATTTTTTATATTTCATTATCAAATCACTAAATCATTATTATAAAATGATTATGTAATAAAATAGTATAATAAATATAATGAGTTTTTTTCATGTTATGGGTTTTACCTAAACCTATACCCACCTCCATAATATGGCTAAAAAAATTACTATTTGTGTATATAGCGGACTACATCCAAAGGAAAAGATGTGGTTCATTATTCCTTTACCACCTTTCATAGTTGGTTGTTATGATGGAAAAACTATTTTTATATTATATTTATGATATTTATTTTAACAAAATACTTCTTTAATTTATATAAAACACATACCCTCATTCTTTCCATTATTTGGGAATATAATGACATCATTTTTGGATAGGTGGACTAAAGCCTCATCAATGCGATGTGATTCATTCATGCAACAGATGGATTATATTAAGAATAATATTAATAATCATATGGTACATATATGACATAAATATTTTCCTATATTGATAATATAAACACACATACACATACTTAGATAAAAATTTCTTTTTGAAATACAATAAGGATGTGGATGTATCATTATTAGTACGTATGCCCTACCGTCTACATGAACGACGCATTAAATTTCAATTATAAAAAAATTATGGATTATTATAAATACATATGTACAAAATGTATTATAAATCTATATCAATTTTAACATACTTTATATTATGAAATCATGATCCAATTAATATTAACATAAACAATTAGCAAATACAAACACGAAAAACAATGCAATTAACACCCGAAATGCTATAAATGGTGAAATATTATTAATTAATGAATTTTAATATGTTATAAGAGTAATATAAATAATTTCTTTGTCATTAATAAGGTTCTATTTTATTTTATGAACATGACTAAAACTATTATACATGGTGCTAAATAACCTTAAACCAAAATGACGCAAAAGGTAAGAGATTTCATCTCAATTTACATTCAACTGAGACTCATTTATTACCATGCCCCAATTCAATTTAATCTTGTGTATATATGGACCCTTTTTCATTTCATATAATTATTCACTCATAATACATGGTATTTTAGTTTTCAATTTTAATTATATAAAAAACCGTTTTATCTTGAAATGTACCAAGCATTAAAAGTCATCATTGAAATCTCACTTTCTTATGTGATTTTTAACTTTATCTGAAAACAGTAAATTTATTGTAGTCATTTTTCATTTTAAATTTCCTTAAATATCCATGATCTTGATAGTTGGATATTATTATTTAGTAAAATGAATTCAATTTTTATATATCATGTTTTCTAGGATAGTTATATGATTATTTGTGAAAATTTTGATAAATATATATTCTAAATTTAATATAAATAGATGATAAGGTATATTTTTTATTTATTAAATCAATTACTCTATACGGGTAATTAATTGAAAAATATATGAAATGTTGGGCCTGATAATTATATATCTTATTTATGCATTGACAGGTTCTCATGAGACAAATCATTTGATGAAATATAAAATGTTTTAACTAGTAGTTTTTAACTATTTATCAGATATTTATTTGATGTTCAGGATTTCATGTGCCTAAGACATGGCGTCTGAAAAATAATCATTTCATTTATTTGATTTATCATTTTTATCCATGATAGATTTAGTATGATAAAATATATGCATTAAATTAAATATCATTTTAATGATTAAATGACATGTGTTTTTAATTATTTCTCTTCACATATTCATTTTTTCATATCAAGTAATTTAATTGGAAGGTGTTCTTAGATATATACCATTCCATGTCAATTTATTCTTGTGGGTTTATTATTCCTTAAACTGTACATACCCTTACTGAATTTTTTAGATCACCCATATGATGTTTCAATTCCAAATGTTAGGAAGAGGATTCCTTTTAATGTGATTCATGGATGATGATATTTTACTTGTGTTATGTTTTATTTGGTTTCCATAATTTATTATTTCTCATTTTTTAATCTTGTTTTGAAAAACTGTCTAAATTTTTGGGATCTTAATGATTTTATTGCATATAATCATGAAAGTGTAATTAAGTAATGCACCAGATCCAGGATTCTGGGGTCTAGGCGTTACATTTCTAACACATTAAAAAGTAAAATGTTTTAATGAGATAAATTTTACTACCCATGTGAAAAAGTAGAAAATTTATTTTTTAGGATCCTACGAGATCAGAACTGCAGAGGAAAAGAGGTTTCTTTGGGAGTAGTCATTTGGATGGATGACCACTTGGTATGATTCCAAGGGCACGTGTAATTGATTATAGAGAAAATTATAATGAAAATGTGTTATCTTATGGAAATATTCAATAGTTATATAACCAATTATGGCTTGTGGGTGGCCCCTAGGGAAGGGAAAATAAATATTTCCAAGGTTACTAGGGATTGGAAAACCCGGACTAGATCACTCATATGTATACATACCTTAGTGCCACATAGCCTCAAGAATACCCCCATATTCCAGAGGCCTCTAAAAAAGTTAGTATTTATGGTTGTATGGTGGGGAGACTATACACCATTTATTACAGAATATATTCATAATAAGTAATAATAAGAATTGGAAAAAAATAATGTAGAAGTATCCCATTCATATTACAATGGAAAAAAAGAAAAAAATAAATATATTTAGTGATTGATGGTGGAATTTCAATACAATAATTAAGATTTTGAAAACTAAGGAAGCAGTCATGTTAAAAATTATGTCACTACAAAATATACAAGAATACTAATAAGTGGGTAAATTCCATTATCATCCCAAGAACTAGCTCAGTCCTATACACCCAAACACCCAAACTAGAATAAGTTAAAGTGTCCATAATTAGGTTCTTCCTCTTTTCCATTCAAATATTTAGGTATTCTACTTGGGTAACAAATGGAAGCCCAAACATTGTGAGAGTAAAAAGGCCACCACCAATGATGTATAATGGAAATATAGTCATTGATTATTAATTAAAACAATGTTCATTTATTATTAAAATAAAATTTTAAATAAAATGGAATACATTTTGATCTCATTATACAGTTAGGATCTCAATCGACCATACCTTCTTTGTAAAAATTCAGATGTCTCTTAACAAGTAACCAAAAAATAATCAAGGGACATGATAGATATTTCCCATGGTTTTGTGTGATAGTGACTCCATGAAATCTTTATAACAACTCTAGGAATACCCACACAATTAATTTATTTTAAATAGAAGGATAAACCATGGTATTATAGTGTTTTATAAGTTAATCTAGTTCATAAGATCATTTCTTAAGTATTGTAATTTTTTTAGTGTAATATAAGACACAGACCCTCAGTATTTCACTCCTAAGAGTTTCTAAATAAACAAAGGATAACTATCCTGGAGATTAATGTATTCCTTGATGGGAATCCAAGGTAATGAACAAACACATTCTGTGTCCATATAACGCATAAAAACATTTGTATATAATCCATAGTATACTAATATTTCTAGTGATTCCAAAAGAATCATAAGATGTCAAGATGATTCATTCATGAAGAAAGACAAGGACCAAGTCAACATAGGTGTACCAAATGGAATTTAAAAAATTGAACCAGGCGGCAACCTATGAGTTCACCCACGAAATTCCTTATTAGAAATACAAGGCTAACATTAAGCCTGCCATACCTATAATGATGTAAAAAATTACCATGAAAAAATAAATGCATGTGTTTTTAAATATTCACAAGTAAAGAAGAGTGAGTAAAATAAATTAATAATAAATTAGTTTCAACCATAATATTAAAAAATTCAATTAATTCATTTTATCCATTTATTTTTATAAGTGTGTCATGAAACACACATGAGGGGTGTATTGGTTAAAATTACTGTGAGCCTATCAAGTCAATTTAATCGCTAACGAGTGTTTCAAGTTGAGGCCTTTAACCTCCAATGGTGTCAAGGGTCTTGAGGAACATCATGGTTTGGTTATAGGTCATAAATTAATGCAATGAAAAATCTTAGAGGCAATTCAATGAAAATTACCTCTTGAGAGACAATGAGAGAATTTATAAACATGGATTTCAATTAGGAAAATGCATAGACTGCCTACCATTTCCATGTGGTTGACTCCCCATATAGTATTGGACATATATTTGGTACGTAAAGAGAGTAAAATTTTGACAAACATACATAAAATAGGCCATATAATATCATATTAATATCACACCCAAGATGGAAATTGAAAATAATAAACAAATATAGTGGAGTGATAGAATTTCTGAGGGGGATCTGATGTGATGAATAATGATCAAATTAGAGTCATAACAGTGGATATATATTAAGTACTACAATAGGGAAGGAAGGTATATATCCCATACTTCTACTCTAAATATGTTGGTGAGTTAGAATTCATTTTATATTTAATGGTGAAAAGGAAAATATGTCATTTTCCTATCATTTTAAAGAATCACATGGTTTGGACTCATATTTTACAAAACAATGTGAAAACCATATAATGGTTACTATCTATGCACCCATACCTCACATAGTCCACGTGTCTTATTAAATAATGAATGCTAAAACCATTTTTGGTTAACGTATAGAATATTTTGTGTTTTTTATGGTCATGTGAGCCATTTTCATAGTTAGGATAAATATCATTCTCCCTTATAAGGATGCATAACTAAAGTTCCCGAATAGGTCTAAACATTCCCTACAAATTCCTCTCACCACACATTTCTAATAATTGTATTTTTGAGCTATGAACCATGCCCAATCACTCCTAAAACCACCATGACCTCTTTAGGAACCTCCATTTGGATGAATTTTTTTTAAATAGAAGATAGAAGAATATGTACCCCATGTAAAAATAGATATTGTACAACCTCTCCACTGTAAGAGAACACATCATTGATTTTATCTTCCGATGGTGTTTGTAACTCATCCAAGAATAACTATAGCCACTGAGCATGTATTTAGGACTTCAATCACCAAGGATCATCTTATATATTATCATACATTCAGATCACCTGATCTAGAGAAAATTTCCTACCTAGAAGAGCCTTCATAATATGATCAATTATATGTACTAGATACTCATAAAGAGAAGCATCAACATCTAAAAAAATTTACATAGGATAAAAAACATGACACAGATAGAAGTCGTAATGGTGGAGATAAGAAACATAGAATATACCATGAATAACCTTATTCTAATACGAATGGTCTATACTATATTCTATGGGCCTAAATCTATTCATGATCTCAAAATACATGCAAATATTGGAAAAAATTTATTTCATTTGAACCAATCAAGGACCCAATCTAGGTAAGACCGACTCGAAAACCCGATATCCCACATTAAAATCGAGTGGTTGTTGAAACATTTTAGCATAAGACTAATACCTAGAATGATTCATAGACATATATTTCATAATCATTTTAATTTGTTTTTGTCTCCAAAACAATACTAGGTCATAAAAGTGCATCCCCCCATTCCTCTAACTAGAACATATATGAATGAAATGGCCTTCCCTAGAGCACCTTGTACAGATCCATATTGATATTCTATTTAAATGTGTTATTATAACAAAAATCAGTAAGAGACCTGTGTTTCCCATGATCTTACTATACAAAGGATACAATGTAAAATAATATCTTTATGTACATGTATAGTTCTATCTAACTGGAAATCAGTCTAAGGGTGGTATGTCATACATAGAAGTACCTATTTTCCTAGATCCCTGTACTAACCCTACAAGAAATGAGAACTACACCATAAATATCTATTTGATAAAATGGTATGTGGATTCTCATGAATATGTCTAATACCTTGAACATAAATCCACCAATGATCATCACTAGATATTGTCACCCAGATAGGCAGGAAATGGGTAAACATCATCAACTTGTCAACGATCACCCAAACAATGTAAAAAACATAGGGTGTTTTTGGAAACCCTATATCAAAATAATTGATATTGTTGTCCCATTTATAATCAAGGATGGATAGTGGATATAGGAGGCCTCTTGTTTATTGGTGTTTATACTTCCCCAAATGACAGGTGGATGATAAGGTAACAAAGCATGTGATCTCCAATTTCATCCCCTTACAATAATACCAATGGCATAGGTCATAATACATCCTAGAGACTCTGGGATGTACTACATATTTGGAATTATGAGATTATTGAGTCATCTCCCCTCAAATTTATATAGTATCATAGACACATCCATGAATACATGTGATTTAATACTTATCATCAAACCATCCAGATGGTGGGTCGTCAACTAAAACATATTATATCAGGAGTAATACGTTAGTATTTGAGAGATATTTATTGTTCAAATGATCAAGAATTGATGATTCAACTACAAATTAAATAATAAAAATGAAAATTCCCGACACATCTAATTCTCCAGATATATTTTATAAATAGCATCCATCAACAACCATTTAGTATTGGAATTTTGAAAAAAATGGTTATGAGTTTCTAGCCTCAATGAATCCGCGACTACATTACCCTTCTCTAGAATTTATGATAGTTCAATGCCAAAATAATGAATTTATTCAACCAATATTCACAATTTAAAGTTCATGTCACACAATGATTATATGTATTTATGAATTATATTGTCCGTTTATACCATTACCCACTCCCCAAACTCTTTGCCATGAATCATTTACCACGAAACAAAAAGTCTCCCAACTGAATTCAGGATACATTATTAAACACCATTTATCCTCTATGAGTATCAGGAAGAATCAGGATTCGAGCTGAGGATAACAATCCATTCAATTCTATAATGGAATTATCACATTTTTCAAAGCATGTAAATGTTACAACATTCGTGGAAAATCCATTAACTGGAACTTCATTGTCTATTATTTTCTTGATGTATAAATAATTGTATCCATCCATTCCCAAGAATTCCTATAAATTAATAATGTTATTGGCTTTCTCCTAGGAAAAAACGACTCTCACCTTCTCTAGATCCACCATTTACTTTGATTCAGATATAATGTGACCTAGGAATTTAAATTTATCTATCAAGAAGTGGAATTTAGTGTGCCTTAGATAAATTATATTATCTATTAGTGTAATCATATGATGTTATGGTGTTTGACATGATCATTTCTTGATCTAGAATACATTATGATTTCAATTATGAAAATGACCCCAAAGGCATCGAAGTATGCGTGGAAAACCCAATTCATATAGAACATAAAGATATATATTACATTCATGATACTGAACAACATTACAAGATAATAATATATTCCATTCCTACATTGTAATGATATAATGATTATATATGAGTATTTTAAGCTTACATGATGATAACCTAATCATAAATAAACATTCAAAATGTCCCTAGATCCTCAAATATGATTGAGGAGATCTTCTAAATGAGGAAGTGGGTACTGATTCTTATTTGTATGATGACTCTAGTACTGGTAATCCAGAGACAGCATGAGGGTACCATTGTAATTTTTGAAGAAAAGAACACATTAACTCCAAGGAAAAGTACTGTGCTAGATAAACACTTTTTATTGAATATCATACAAATTTCCCTATATTCAATGAAGCTCAGAAAAAGAAAACCCGTATAGAGAGATATATACAATTTTGGATCCTAGAATATGCTCAATGGGGAACTCTAACTCTCTGTATTGTGGTATATTATAATTTTCATCGGGGAAATCATCTCTATACTAGCCCACCACTATAGGAAATTCATCTTTTTTGTACTCCCTAATGATCAAGAAAGAAACTATGAATATGTGGAGACACTCCACAATGTCAATGATTCTCATTCCCGTCTATACTTTTCATATCATCCAATTATTCTATGTGAATGATTATATAGCCCCAGGATGATGAGAAATATATACTTCGACATTTTTAGTCCATATGGTCCTGATACAAAACTAACTAGTCTATCTCAAGAATTATGTCAAAGGCCAACATTTCAAATATGGAATCATTATCAATCAAATGGTAACAAAAAAATATCAGGGGGATACTCCTTTAATCGATGAAGAATTTCTATCCAGATCCCAAATAGGGTATCAAGATTCATAACCTAGGAATGTTAATCAATCATGAGTATAAGATTACATTAAAACCAAAGATAAGAATGAGTGTGAATATATGACAAAGAAGAAACTAATGTTCAGGATCATAAATCACAACTCGTATTGTAGATGGATCAGCACAATTATTATTAAGAATAAAATTCACTATATGTATTTACATAGATACAATACTCTAATCTATATGCAGACCTCCCTATGTTGGTCCACTCTACTAGTGTTGCACATTATTATTTATGCTTCCTCGACCTCATCCACATACTCAACTTATATTTAATGTGGTACTACATCTTTCATCCTATAATGTAGCCATATATATATATGACCTTATTTTAGATAATAGACACAAAAAGACACATAATAAATTAATAACAAGTAGCAGAAATAATGAGGTAGTAGATGTAAAATATTTAGAAAATAATTAATAGACATAAAAACAACAAGAATCCATTAAAAATGTTGGGATGAAAATAAAACAAATGATAGTAGTAAAAGAATGGAAATATATTTAAAATATTTATTATCACTACTAAATATACAAAAATAAAAACGTGTAATCTATATGAAAATTATGGTCACTAGATCATTCATTTTCTCCCACACTTCAAACTATACAATAATCAAGAATCCATAACTTGGTTATTCACCTTGTCCTTTCATGTATTTATTTAAACTGAACTTGTACCAAATTATAGCTCAATGTGTGTGTAAGTAAAACTCAGTTGGCCACCTCTAAGGGTTTCTTGTAAAAATTCAGTATGTGAGTATGAATTGTAACCGTGATAAGTTATAATTTAAATTACAAGTTAAAATATGTGGAACCCATATTTTGATTGAGCTCCTCTTGGAATGTCTAATAGATGATAACTACTTCAACATTATCCAATGTATTATATGTTACATCCTATAAATGTTCAAATGAAAAATTCCATATTTCCCAAGATTCCATTTGATAATGACTTCATGGAATCCACATAACATGTCCATTAATCCATAAAAGGCACCCCCCCCCACCTATTCAAAATAAAAGGAAGAACTATTAAATTTTTATCTTTTAGAAGTCATACCAACTCACAGGGATAAACTCATGAGGTCTAGTTATTTTTATGGTACTTTTAGGGGTGGATCCATGGAATTTCAATTGAATAATTTTCTAAAAAACCAAGGAAAACTATACTTGTGAGTCGATTATTCCACGATTTCAATCGATTGGGAATACCAAAAGAATTTTATATCTGTGGAATGTTATCCCAACATACGGAGATCATCCCCAATGTTCAATGTTTTTGGAGAATCTTTAATAATCATATGACATCATGACTAGGTCATTATATTAAATGAAATATAACAAATCTAAGTGTGTGTACCATATATATGTCACATCAATTTATCTAGAGGAATCCTATGAGTTATTACTAGGAATTCCAAGTTAAAACACCAAGTCATACATAAGAAATGACACACCTAATATAGTGTGATAAATTCTTGAAATCAATAAACAATGCATATGTCAAGAAATAATTAAATGTTTTATATGATGAGTTCAATAAATACATAATAATTTTGTTCAACGATTCTTTTTAATAATTCAAATAATTAAATTTGGACATTACTATTTATAGAAGTTACACCAAATCTTAATGAAGGGTGTTTTTATTAAAAGAAAGGGAATTTATTCAAGGCCATTTCATTAGACACAAACTAAGGGATTGTTGAGGTTGAGTCCATCGACCTCCAATGTTTTTAGTTGTCTCATGGAACATGGTGGTCATGTTTTTTGTGATCAATTAATGGAATGAAACATTTATATGTAATTTGTTAAATTTCAAACATGCATCACATGGAAATATTTTTAAAATTGGATATTTTTAGGGAAAAGCCATATACTAGCTTTTTTATCCCTATTGTAGAATCCGTACATAGTATAGATCTCATATTTATGATGGAATGAATGAAAGTGGAAAACCAAAAAAATAACATCGAAATATGGGATACAAGATCACATGAATATTGAAACCAATATTGGTAGAGGAAAAAATAAAATAAGTAAATAAAATACATATATATTTGAGGGTGATCTAATGTGATGAATATTTACATGATCATAGTTTCAATATAAGAAATTTATCAATTAATAAGAGAGGAATGAATGGGAGAGTTACCACTTGAATAATGTGAAAAAGAGATGTAGGGATAAGGTTATTCATATTTTATTGGAAAAGGTAAAAAGTTAATGTTATATGATTTTTAATGGTCACAAAATTTGACAACATGTTTTTCCAAACTATGTGCCAACCATGTGATTCCTAGTTTTGATGCAATCATGCCTCACACAATCGATGTTCATGGTTAAATAAACTATACTCAAACCATGTTTGGTGAAAAAAATATTAAATTTAATTATTTTCCAAGTCTTCCAAACAATGGTTCATGATTTGGACAATAATTATCCTTTCTTACAGGGCCACATATCAAATGTGATCTATTATACCTAATGACAAACTAAACATGCATCTAACACTATCTCTCTAAATGTAAGATCTCTAGAATCTATACAAATATCGAGCACTCATGAAACCCCCATGACATTTTAACCACTTCTATTTGGATTAATCAATTATTTTAGAGAAAATTTAAGAGTATCTATAACTTTTAGAAAAATCGAGACCTTAAATTTGGTGCCTATGGGGACAAAATATTACACTAGTATCATAGGAGTAACCAAAAATGAATTGTGGTGGAATTTCATGGGATGACAAGTGAGGTCCAAATTGAGGACAATGCAGCCTAATGTTGGTAGAGGTTATATAAAAAATAAATAATTCAAACTATAAAAATGGATTAATGTTTATAACAATTTCAACATGGTGAAACAATATTTTTGAGAGCCTAACCGATTAAAAATCCATAGTAAAATAGGATTATCATGGAGTAGTGATCAGGATGGATGACATGATATTTGGTTTCATAGGTTGTGTACATGTGAGGAGTGTGAATGCTATTAAAATTATTTGGGACTATGGGGATATTCATTAGTCTGATGACCCATTTAGGTATGCACGTTGGCCTCATGGAGGGTCACCACATGTTTGTAGGAAACTAGAGCAAATGATGGAGCCAGTTGTTAAATTATTTATCAACGGATCTTCCACGGGACACTATCCATCTCTTATTTGGTGGTAGTGGAGAGTAAAATATGATCAAATTATTCATATCACCCCTGTATCTAGAACATAAACCTATATTCATGTATTTGGAGTCCTTCTATGTATTGGTTTTTGGTTTAGTTGGTTTTTAGGGGGATTGGATTACTTTTTACACTTTTATAGAGGTTCATGGTTTGTGAATATTTAGTAGAAATTATGCACTATCTCTAGAATTCCATACACCAAGAAGATAGTGGGAACTGTCTAGGGGAATGATTGGTTCTCATTTTATCCAAAATGTTTATGTTCCCATGAGATACCCTGAAACTTGAAAGATATGAAGAGTCATGGTTGGAACATGGTTTTTCTAACTGTGTGAGGAAATAGTGTGTTGGAATGGCTTATGGAAGTATCACTGCATGGTTGGCACACCATTTTCTATATTATGCGACCGAACCATGTTGTGTATAATTTCCCACCAAAATATTTGTATCTAATATGAATGAATCACTTTGATCTTAAATTTCCAATAAACATTTGATATATGAAATGAAATTATTTACATATGTGCTATAGGCGATGCAGTTCATTTTAGATGTGAATTTTATGAAAATCCTTGATTTTTGGAGGTCTTTATTCATCGGTTAGTCATTTTTCTTCAATGCTATTATTAAATATATCCATATGCTATCTTAGATTAGCCTAGAACTAATATTTTTGGGTGGATATTTGTTCCATGATGGGATCCTTTATGGTTTAGGTTTTATAGTGATCAATTTGTAGATGATCTAAGGCCAGATAAGGAACTTCATTGTCTTGATTTTTGTTTTCTCCAATGATTTTGATATAGGTGTATTATCTCTCATATCAACATCTTAGAAATTGAAGGCCTTGTATTCAATTGATTTATTTTTTTCAAGATATTAAAGAAATCATAATGACATTTGATATAAAATCATTTTTTTATGTTTTTTGAAAGTAGGGAATTTGGATGTATTTTAGAAAAATAGTCTTTAGTGAAAAATTAAAAATAGTAATTTTAAAAATTTAAAATGATTTTGATACATTTAATGAGTTTTTTAAAATTATGTAAATAATGAAATGTTTTTTTAGATTCGAATGGCATGGATATATGTCATACATGGTTATCCTGAGTTCATTTTCATCAGACGAGGCCCTATGGAAGTGGAGTGTGCAATTGGGGAACCTGGTATTGGTAAATTTTTGATAACTTTCTCAGTTAATGAGATACCACTCATGAGTATAGAACTATCACCTGTGCATGAATGGGGACTTTGTGATGACATGGTTATGGGTATGTTAAATTAATTAGAATGGTTTATAATTTTAGATATCTACTTTGGAGGTTTTTATGGATTTTAAATAAATAGTTAAATTTAATTGTAAATTGTCATACGGAAATTATTTTATCAACATTGTTATAGTGGAATTAGTTCAGAATTTATTAGGGTAATCCTAATGATTTTAGAGTCTACCCCTACTGGGGAACTATTATGAATTTTCACAAGTGATCTATCATGACATAGGTAAAGGAAAAATATTTCATTTCTATAGTAATGCTTCATGATACTATGGTCAAAGCTACAAAAGTTAGGTCATAGAGTTTTGTTAGGTGTTTCGTAGGATTTTATATTGTAGGTGTTTTCAATAATGTAATCCCTTTGCAACATTCTGGTTATTTTTATTTTTCTTTTTTCATGTACTCTGATTTTAGTAAATGTTTTTATTGTTTTTTGAGTTTTATTTTTTAATAATGTATCATAACAAGGATTTAATTTTTTTATTATGTATGATTTTTGGTTTTATCTAAAAATTTCAAATCATCCCCCAAAAGGTTATGTGGACCTTTTCATTTATTGACAACTTTTGGTATCATTGGGATTTCATCTAAGCTTAGTAGCACCAAAACCTATTATCAACACTATGATCATTAATGAGATGTTAAAAATGGTATTGGTTTTGGTCAGTCTAGCTATCTCTTGGAACAAATGGAATTAGTTTTATTCGGTTCTTTAGTTGGAAATCATATCAGTCTTGTTTAGACTATTGGTTTCTTGATATCCTAGCAAGTAGATAGGAATACTAGGATAATAAATTTATAGCTTAATAATATATATCTATCCTTTTTTATTATGAAATTCAACATACCAAGGTGTACATGTAAAAAATTTATTAGAGACACTACAAGGTGTTGTCACATCATCATCATGAGTTTAGATGATTAGTGGTTCATGAAATACATTGATAGTAAAGAGTTTACATTTTTATTGCCTTGTTCATTTTGAGCACTGATTTGTGATATGGTGAAAAGATGTTGAAATTTGGAAAGAGTTGAGTATGGTTTGATTTTGAAAAAAAATAGTTTTATAATTTTCAAAAAGGGTTAAAATGTGAATTTGTTAATATTTTGAATGGAATGGATATGGTTGTTGTGGATTTGGTACATTGTAATTGTTAATTTGTCAGTTATTGATGAGATAGAAAAAAACATAATTTTCGTCATGTTATAATGATTGGAACCCAGTAGGCATCAAAGATATCAATCAAAAGAGGGTGATGGAAATTTAGTTTCACCTAAATGACATGTGAACCAATAGTTATTCCAAAGTGATTTTCATGATTTTCATATTGTGGACATATGAAATCAATAAGATCAACATCAGTATGTGGACCAATCAGTTTAGTTACCAATGTAGAGTGCATCCATATTTTGTGGGTAATCTGATCCATAGAATGCATAATTATGGTTTAATAGGCGTAAAAAAATATTTGATATCCTTATCAAACCAACTGTGTCAAAATTAAAGTTGGAATTTAATATGTTTGATGATATTGTAATCTAATGTAATAATTTATTAGTTTAGGATAAATTTGACGATGTAATGACAAGAGAGTATTTTGAAGAATTTTTGAACAATAATGTAAATCCTCAGACATTTTAGATTTCTATATCTACAGACTCTTTCGGTTTGAATAAATAGATCCTTACAATGAAAATTTATTTTAAAAAATTTATGATTTTTTTACCTTTTCCTAAGAAGATGTTGCATGTTCATCCATGAAGGAACACCTTTTTTAGTAATGTTTATTGCCAGATATTCACTCATTGATTTTCATTATTTGTATAAAATTTTATATATAGATGGTAAATAGTGAGACTATAGAAGAAATATATATCATTAGAAATATTTTTAGAGGTATAATGTTTACACATATCAGAGGTGGTGGTAGCTATAACACTATGAATAAATGGAAGAGGATAACATATTTCAAGAGTTGTTAGACACCTTGGAATCTGATGATGGTATAAGTAAACATTCCACCTCAATAGAAACGTATGCCAATATGTTTCCAATGTGGTTATTTAATCCATATGAAAATATATTGTACAACACCACATTGATCTTGACACAAATAAAAGAGGATGAGACACCATTAACTCTATTATTATAGTTCTCCAAGGTCATGTTCTAGGGAAAAATCTAATACTTATTAGGAAATGTATTATTCAATAGGATGTGTGTAGACGAATAATTCCCATAAATATAATACAGAGTGCCAAGGTGATTCTAGGAACACCATGACTCATCAACCAGTGAAATCATAACAGCATGAAAAATGGAAAAGAGAAGCATGTAATCAGTTGTATGGAGATGAGAAAGTGATTGTGGTTAGAAATATGGTCCATCAAAAGGGGATAGGTTTGATTCAAATTAATTATAAAATTATTAATCCCTTGTTTGATATGATTATGTCCCTCTCATTTCATTCATTTCATTTTGTTGATGATATGGGATTGCATGTTGAGATAATGCCTTTTTTATTACATCATCTAACTTGCATTTTCCAACGAGAGTGGAAAGAATTTATTTTTAAATATTATTTTTGAACTACCAATGGGGATAAGTTAATTTTTTAGTTTCTTGTTCTTGATATGTATGAATTTGATTTGATAATCGACATGGATTGGATGAAATCATTTAAGACCAACATCAACTGTTATTATAGAAAGGATAGTTTCACATCACCATATGGTGTTAAAAATATCCTTAGATGTGATTAGGATATAAATTCATGTATATTAAGACATTTGGAAATAGTATATGGAATTATCTCTTATTTTTTGTATTTTCTTACTTTGGAATTGATGGATGAGTTCGGGATTAATTATTTTTAATTATTATTGACCAGTTTTCTAATAGCTAAGTAAATATTTCTCTACATTTCTACCCAGAGGATAAAAAGAATTTATGGATTATATCCTATCGGGGACTAATTTGATATAACTTTCATCATATAGTATAATACCAACCTAATTTATGGAATTGAAAGTACATTTGTATGAGATAGAATGTAATGTTTTCATTTGACCAACTCTGTCTCCATGAAAATCACATGTTCTGTTTGAAAAGATGAATGATGAAACTATGAGCCTTTTGTTGGATTATCATAATCGGTATCATGTTACAATGAAGAATTAATATCATATTCCATTAATTGATGAACTTTTTGATCAATTGGGGTGATCCCATTAGATCTATAAATTTTTCATAGGTTTATCAAATTCCCAATTGTGAGTATGAAAGGATGATATTCTGATCAATAATTTTATATGACTATATGGACATTACAAATATGTGGTTATGCCTTTTTGTAATATGAATTCACTAACCCTATTTATGGTTCTAATGAATTTTATTTTCCAATGTTATTTGGACTGCTTTTTTTGGTGTTTTTATAATTATATACTAGTGTATTTTAGGATATAATTCAGTCATGGGAAACACTTTTCTATAGAATTTTGTATAATGAGAGAGGTTCATTTTTATTCCATGTTATCATAGTTTGATTCTTGGTTATAAGAGTTATATTTTATTAGCAATTTCATTTGTAAAATATGTGTTTCTGTAGATCAAAAAATGATTGATATTATAATATCATGTAAACTATTAAAGCACATTTTTGAGATACATAGTCTCTTTATCATAATTGGATACTACATACATTTTGTACATGGTTTTTCAAATCTGGCATAACGTATGATAGCTTTTACCTGGGATGGGGTTCCGTTTCGATGGAATGATCAATGTCATAAATTATTTCCAAAAATTATGGTTAGACTTACATTAGCTCCTAATCTCAAGATTCAAGGGTTTATATAAGGGTATATATCAAATTATGATGCATTAAGATCTATCTTGGGATATATTTTCATTAAGGTAGATCGTGTTGTTGGTTATCGATCTCGGTATTAACAGTTTCTTAAGATGAAGTACCCCACACACAATTTAGATCTAGCCATAGTGGTCCATGATTTAAGTAATTGACATTATTATCTCATTGGAATGAAATATAAAATGATTACTAATAATTAAAGTTTTAATGAAATTTTATGACAATGGGAATTAAATTTAAGGGAGAAAAAATTGAAGGAGTATCTCCAAATTTTTGACTTCAATATGATGCGTACATTGGGTAAAGTGAACTCTATGGAAGAAGTAGTGAATATGAATTAATAGGCTCCGTTTTCTAAACGTGCATCATAATAATGAAAAATAATGTCAGTCATAGAGGATATGAATATAGATTGTTCAAAATGAGGTAATTATGTAGTTTTTTTTCGATTTTAATTTTTTACATATTAGTTTGATCAGGAAACATTTGTTCAAATATATAATCTTGAATGTGTTTCTTTGAGGTAAAAAATCATTGGTGGAGATACCATTCAGTTTTGGTAGATGGACTTGAGTTTATTATTTTATTTTAAATATTTGAAGGTCATACATATAGTCATTCATGAACAACTACATAGTTCATACCACAATTTGACATTAGTTGTTGGTCATTGAATATTGAGGATGTATAAAGAGTGTATGAAACACTTTTTGTGGGTCAGAATGAAAAGATAATTTGTTGAGTTTTTGACAAGATACTTCACCTATCATCAGGTAATGTTATGAAATCAATGAACATGAGATATGTTTTATTATTTACTAATTTCCAGGTGGAATTTGGGGAATTTATCCATGGATTTTGTAAAAGGTATACCTAATATTGTAATGCAACATAATTCTACGTGGGTGATTATATAATGAATCCCTAAATGAGACAATTTCATCCCAATTGACGAATCTAATATGGTGGAATACTTATAAAAAACAAATATCCAATATATAGGAATAATATATAGAATTATAATATTGATTGAATCTTATTGATACCCCAGGATTACATATTATTTTTGGAAATCCTTACACTATTCCCATAGAATAAAGTTGTCTATGTGTATGGCCTATCATTATAAAATGGATGGATAGTCTGAATAGACAATCCAAACATTGGATGACATACTAAAGGCTAATGTTATGGAATCTGGTGGCTTTTAAGAGGATCGTAAATCATTAATGGACTACTCTTATAAGTATGGTTTTGAGGCCCCAATACGTAAGGATCATTTTCACACATATTAAGGATAGATTTTCCATGCAGCACTTTGTTGGGTTAATAGAGGTGATACTTCACTAATTGGATGAATCCATATGAAATAAAAAATAGAGAAAATTCATTTGATTGGAAAGAGGATGAATATTTCTCAGAATCAATTGAAATCATATGTGGATTATCATTGACGACTTTTGTAGTTTTTGGTGAGTGATAATGGGTTCTTAAAAATATCACCATGGTTTGGGCATCACCATTTTGGTAAGCAGGAAAGTTGTCTCCTAAATAAACTAAAATTTTTAGATATTATAATGATTTGGTGAGGTTGAATATGAATATATTTTCCACCAAGGTTCAATGTAGTGTAAAATATGTTTTAGGTATGGATACACATATTTAATTCTTATATCTTTGAGTTTTTAATGTATTGAGTTTTCACTTTAACGAATAATCTGTCCAATTTTGGAATGTATTTACTTGTTTCAAGTTTGGTGGTTGTAAATGAAATATATTTCAATAAAGAACAAAAAGAGGAGGGAAAATGATCTGAAGGACCCTTCATTCCAAAAGCAAAGAAAATCGGCATGAAATTAGAATTATGATATGGAGAAAAGTTGGAAACTGAAGAAAAATTCATTACACATCATGTACCCCAAGTACACGTCATGACCATTTCATGTGAAATAAAACCGTGAATGAAAAATCCTAATGATAGAATGTACTGTGAACTTTATGTACACATAATGTACCACTAATACCTGAAGAGGCGATAGTCAAACCATCGTATTCTATTTTCATGGTTTCAAAATCACATAGGAAAATAATGATCTAAGGTACACATCATGTAACCCAAGTACATGTCTTGTTGTTGTCTATGTGTAGTGAAAAATCATGTGATGTGGGATAAAGTTTTATGTAAATTTTTCCAATAAATAGGGCCTCTATCCACCATTTAAAGACAATATACGATGAGAAAAAGGAAGTTTTCCAACATAGAATGAAGGATTAATGATCTGGAGCCTTTCTTTGTCGCCTTTGTTCCTCGTGTACCCAACATTCTCGCTCTCAACATGAGCGAGTAGCCTCTCTCATACTGGGTGATGTTATTTGTAGGGGGAGTGCTTCTTAGAAATTATTTTCATTATTATATTCATGTTTTGGATTGATGAAAATTCATTATCCAACTCCAATTCCAATTCACTCTATTTGTTTTGCATGAACATTGTGTGTGATATGAGGTTTTTAATTTTATATATTGAAATAATTCATTTTATTTTCTAGTGATCATTGGGAAATCTGGGATAGTTGCGTTTAAAAATGGTTATTGGGCATATATTTCTATAATTGCACTATGTAGATGACCACTCCAATGGTGTGATCAAAGTAATAAGGTGGGATACCAAGACCAAAGATCCATGTTGACCCAATTGTAACACCAAACATCAATAAATACATACTAAATTATTCCCTAGCACATGACCCTGAAAACTGCTAAACCAATCATGTATACCCTATTAAATTTCAATCCAACCTTTATTGGTATTATTTCTTTTTTCATGCAAACAACCAATCAATTTCAATTTAAATTTCCTAATTAATTTAATACATCTGATGTGTCATTGAGGGTTCGACACTCAGACTTACAAAGTAATACATTTTTAGTTAAGATTGTATGAGTATATAAATTTTGTTTTTGCATAGGACCATAGGAAACTAATGACTCCATGTAGGGATGTCATGTATCTCAATTTGAGATGTATCAGCCAGAGCATAACCTTGTGCTTTGAATGGATCACGTTGACTTATAGTCGAATTCTATATTGACTCCTAAGAAAATTCACGTTATGGATATGAATGCTATGATCATGGATGCCAAAATAATTGGATTAGTTCAAGTTCAATGGAAACATGTTCGGATTTTTTTGAAATGTGGGTGTGAGAAGGGGAAATGTTTGGGTAATGACATGAACGCTTCTAGGACAATAGTGGTTTTCTAAATTATTGTCATGGAAATAAATATGTTTGGGAGAATATAGTACAACATATTTTAGGAAAATTACCCTATATTCTTGTACTTTTAGTCAATATAACAATCATGATGAGTTTTAATATATTCCAATTAGTATTTCCCTATTTTGGAGGATTCCTATGAGGTTCCTTGTTTTTTAATGACTAGTAGAAACCATTGAAAACATATAGAAATCCATTCATGGGATTGTAGGTCGAACTGGGAAGGAACATGGTTGGTGAATGTTTTATCCAAACCATGAAAGTGACTAGATGTAACCATGATACATCAAATAGTGGGAAAATAAATGTTAGAACATTAATTTTCTAATCATTCAAGGTAATGATGTGAGGGAAGGGTTTAAGATAGTTTCACAACATGATTGGAAGAATGTTTACCAAACCATGTGGCCTTACAATTTGGTTTACATTTAGGAATCTAAATGTTTTGGATATAATCATAATTATTCCATTTTACCCATTTTCTTGACTCAATTCATGATATCTAAAATTACATTTTCTCCCTAGTATTGGGAGATGATCCCCATTGATTCAAAAGTGATGCCTTGGAAATTTATAGTGTGTTAGAGGACTGTATTATTCAATAACTAATCCTTATAAATAGTTCTTATTACATATTCCCTTTTACTTTATCATATAATATTTCATCTAAAATATGGTGGATTGAATGATTTATCTGGATGAAAGATCATCTTTGTATGTTTTTTTATTAAGGGGAAGAAGATCTATCGTTAGATCTAGACTTTCATTTTTCCATTATTAATTTTCTCCATCCATTTTGTGGTAGGTTGATTTTATTTCATGTAAACATGATTATAAGTTTAGGGATTTGTTTTCAACTGATTTATTTTAATTAAATTATTATTATATTATAATGTGATTTTATAGGGAATCTCATTCTGAATATAATTTTTCAAATTTCAGATTTTGGATCGATTTTTGGAAAACCCTCTTTGGTGAAAATTATAAAATTTTTATTTCAGAATTTTAGTTTTGGTTTATCTAATGAAATGTGATTGCTGAAATTATTAAAATAAATACGGTTTTTTTGGAATTGACGTGCATGGATATTTTGCAGTCAAGGTTATTGTGAATTCATTTTTATTAGATGTGAGCATGAGGAAGGGGCTTGTACCGCTGGGGAATCTAGTATCGGTTACCTTTTGATGACATAGGGGATTGATGACAAATAACTAATTAGTGTGGAAGTATCACCTTGGAATAAAATGTGTGTGTGTGTGTGTGTGTGTGTGGAGACATGGTTGTGGGTATGAAAAATATATTATAATGGTTTTATTCTTGGAGATGTTTTCTTTATAAATTTTTCATAGATGTGATAAAATGATTTCGAAATCCTTAATTTTTTTAACTATGTTGTGATAATTTTTTCTAGTTGTGTGAGTAGGGAAGTCATTGAAGGAATTCAACTATGTTTATAATCACCCCCACATGGGTACTATTGATCATTTGCAGATTTCATTAATCAATACTCATGTAATTTACAAGTATCTCAAATATTTAATGATGCTTCTTGACACCATGGGAATAGTTGGTGGAGGTTTAACTTGTGGATTGTTTGGGTGTTTCTTGGGATTATATATTATATGTGTCATGGTTATTGGAGTCACTTTGAACCTATCTTGTAATTGTATTTTTTTCATGTGCTATAATTTTGGTAAATTTATCGTTATTTTTTTAGTTTTATTTTTGTACTAATTCATCATGTTGTGTATTAAATATTTTTCTCATGCTGGTTTTGTGGTTAAATCTAAAAAGGGAAAATAATAACCCATAAGTTCCGAAGGACATTGGAATTTATTTATAGATTTTAAATCATGGGTATGTGATCTGATGCATAATTGATCCATCAACTCTTCTAAAGATAATATGGAGTGGAAATATGTTCAATTGTAAATATTTTTTTTGATAATTGAATATCCATAACTACTAAATTTCTCACTCTAACTCTTATAAGATTATGTTTCCCATTAGGTATTTATCATCATTTTCCATTACATCCATTTTTAAAATATATGCTTTAATAATTAGCCACTATGATAACAAATATTAATTAACCATGCGTGATGCACACTTAATATTATAAGAGAGTAATTTCAGTATCATTACATGAAAAATTCGTCCTCATAATGTCTTACTCTGGAAAATCATTACATCAACATTCAGTTTAACCATAACCATTGTAACACCCAATAATTCTATAATAATAAAATTTTAATTGATAACATATGCGACATGAAATTCTAAACTTAAAAAACCAAAAAAATACAATTCTTTATATTATTCCCATCGAAAGGTTGTGAAAGACATAACCAAGAGTCTAAATGAACCATAATATGGTATATATATATTATAGCCACTAAGCTGCAAGAAATGAATAAAACTAACTATAATATGAATATTTAACTATTTTTAAATTTAAAGATAAAATTCAATGGTTTTCTATTGACTAGGTATAAAATAATATTCATTTACAAGAAAAATATTGGTTTTATGAAAAACTATATTTTTTCTAAAACTGATTTAATCATTCTTTGTGCACATAATTTAATATTAATTTTCATATATTTATGAAAATAAATTACAAAATATGAAAATAATTTTTTTTATAAGTCTATCAAATTTATCTTTGTGTGAGGATTTTGGATTCTTCAAAAATATTTCATTTATTATAAATAGTGAAAATAATGAATTTTAATTGAAAAATTACTTTTCATTTAAATAATTTTTAGTGCTAAATTAAATTTTGAGTTGGTTTTAAAGTTCTATTTTTTAATTTTATATAAATTAATTCAATTTAGGTCATTGTTATAATTTTTATATTTAATTTTGATAGAAAAACATTATAAACTATTGGACATTTTCTCATTGAAAGCCTAGTTTCTCATCAAGTCTGCGTGATTAATTTAAATTTAAAAATTTAAAAATATATGAATTGAATTTTGAAAGAAGTATTACATATCTTCAATAAGAATAAATTATAAGTTATGATATTTTTAAGTACATTTTTTACCAAAATGAAAAGTGAAGACACTGAAAATTAATTACCATAGTTAAGAAAAAATGGATTTATCCGAGGTTAAACAAAAAAGGTAAGGGTTTAAAATAACATATAAACGTGTAAAAAACCCATAGTAGAGACATTTATCGAGCTCATAACTTCTAATTTCTCTAAATATCCATTTTATAGGAATTTGGGATTATAAAAATGGAGTATAGTTTAATATTATCATAAAATTACAATTATTCCACTCACCTAACTTATAAAACGCTACCCACTCTTCATTGTTAATCCCACATTAACACAATTTTGGTTGATTAAGGATCTTATATAATGTTATAAAAAATCCATCATATCATCCTATAATCCTTATTATTATTATAAATCCCTCATGGTATATCTTTTGGTGCAAACATATCAAGGATACCCCATGAAGAGGTAATGTTCTTTAACGAGCATCTTTATTTCCTTTCTTCCCCAAACTAATTATGTTTTTATTAAAACATTTTAATATAATTAAATAGAATATTAAATATAAATATATGTTTTTATGTTAAGGGTATGACCTAAAATCATCCCTAATTCCGTCAAATGGGTTAAAAAATCATCTTTCATGTGCACGGCAGACTACCGTGTTGTGAACCGATGTCATTCATTTTTTCATTATAGTTTATCATGGTTGGATTTGATGATATATATAAAGTATATATATATATATATTATTTATAATATAATTATACTTATTTCCACATTATTTAATATATAACAAACATGTTTTCTTTCCATTTGGTATGGGATATGATATCGTCGCTCATCGGTACGAAATTCAACCACATCAATAAGTGATGTGATCCATTTATCATGAACGTTTTACATGGATGGTAATAAGGATAATGTTAAGGAATATATGTGATATAAATTATATAATTAATATATTAATGAAATATTTTTCATTATTAAAATATAATACATATCATTTTCATTCAATCCTTTTGTCTTACTGAAAGATGAGAACTCCATTTGTGTATGTGTGGACTACCACCTTCACGATGTGACATGACTACAATTTCATCACCAAAACTCATCGAATATATATATATATATATTATGGTATTTCTGATTTTATTATAATTATAAAAATATATATTATTACTTAATTCCTTTCCAAAATTATCCTTTAAAAATATAAATGTTACTCATGCGTACATACAATATACCGTCTCCATGATCAGAACATACATAATTTTTCACAACCAACATTAATGATGGGTTATAAAATTATAATTAGAATAAATATATAATTATTATTTAATATTTACTATTATTGAGATTATTGAACTATATTAAATGTGTAAGAATCATATCTTTCTTGACAAAACACGCGTGATAAAAAATAGGTAATTAATGCCCAAAATAGTGAAAATAATTAATGATTATTAACCAATATGTGATATGATTCTATAAGAAGTATAATATAGTATATTATAAATATTAATAGTGTAATTAAATAAATTAATATCATGTTTAAAACTAATATACATGAGGTTAAATCATTTTAACCATGTGGAAGCATAAGGCAAGGTATTTCATCACAATATCATTTGATTAAGGAATATTATAATGTTATTCTCTAAGTTTCTTTTATACGGTGAATATAAATCGAATATTAAATTTTATATAATGAATAATGAATAATTAATTATATTTTAAATTTCAATTTAAATTATTTCACTAATGTGTTTTTTTTTTGAAAATTGCAAACTAGTAATGAATTTCATAACTCAATGTCCATTCTTTGGTTATATTACTTCTCTATAGTCATTGATATTAAAATAGTTTATATATAATTAATTTTTCTTAACTTATGTTTTAGTTATAAATATTTTATCTGGAATTATATTTGAAACACCTAATCAATTCAATTATTAATTATTCGCTAAAAATTATAATCCTTGTATGGGTTTATTTAAAAATATAATTCTAATAGGGAATTTTTATTCTTCAATTTTATTTAAAGGAATTATTTGATAATTATCTAATAAACCCATTTTCTTATTCTCATCTAGTTATTCCTAATATTTTCATTATATAATTCCATTTTCACACTCTTTGGTTGTAACATCTTACCCTTTCTCATTGGCTTGAGATGAGGAAAAACTGCTACTTGGACATAGGAGACATCCCCACGATGCTAAAGGCCGGAAATAAATTCCAAGGGATACATAAAAGTTGGGGGATGATTTAATATATGAAAAATAGAAAATCCGCCAACAAAAAAACCAAAATACAAAACTACTATATGATTAATAATAGTAGTGTGGTACAACTCAAATTATTACAATCCAATCCAAAATATATTATACTACCAAGTGGATACCCATAACAAAATTAAAATTAAATGTAGAATAAACAACAAAAAATTCTCGAAGAATCCAAGGAAACCATCACAACAACTACTGACATGATCAAAGATCCAATGGAACAATAAATTACCTTGTATTATAAAGAAACAATAATGAAATGGGATACCTTTCCTTTACCCATTTCCTGATAAACAATATCTGCAAACAAACCAATGTTCCCAAAGAGGTTGTGAGTAACAAAACTCTAGATTTTTTCTTTAAATAACATCCCTACTCATTCCAATAGGATAGAACATGTTATAACTTTTATAAAAAAAAATTACATAAAACACCTAAGAATATTTTATATCAAATACAAGATGTTTAACACCAAAATAGTTTTTGAATAAAGTAAACAAACAACTCTTTAAAACCAGTTCTCAAATATAATTTTGGAATAATCCATCCCAGTCCACATATCCTCACATCCAACCAATAATGAAACAATAGACCATCATATACACATGAGAGGAGAGTCATCTTTTCACCATGCTGCCACTTGGTGAACCATTGGTGCATGGGAATTTTCATACTGTTATCCATCCCAAACATTATAGGGGAACCTCATTCCCTTATCCATCCCAACGAACATGAACACACACCAACAAATATTCAAAAAATCAATTCCAAATAAACAATTTCAATACATTTCAATAATCACTTTCATTTATTGAAAACAACACCATCATGTCATTTCCATGAATAAAAACAAATTTAAATTTTAAAATCATCATTTTAAAATCCATAATGAATGCACTTCACTTGGAAATGTGTTCTTGAAAATTTCAAAAACCATCACTAAAGAGGGATTATACCATATTTTTTCACATCAATTTGACAATAAATTTCCAGAAAATTAAATGTTTTGAAATTAATCCTTCTAGATATGGAAATAGTATTGGAGAGTGAATCCACATACCATTAAAACTATGTCAAAATGATGAATGAAATAGATTGATCAACGAAACTGGGTTGATTCTCCAAAAAAAACACACCATATATCTTGTTCCCTAACTTCAATAAACTCAAATATCATCATGAATGGAATTAAAAATAATATATATCTCCCAAAACTTTTAGATATTTGAATATAATAGAGCGAATAAGAGTAGAACGTAGAAAACCACCAGGTATGAAGACTTACGAAGGAAATCATGCTTCAACCCACATGTAAACAACAAATTATTGTTCTCGGATCATGATGAATGGTCCCCCAAGCATTTGGGAAGAGGAGAAATCATGTTACTATTGAAATAGTGGGAAAATGATCCATTTAGAATAAAAAGCGAGTTAGATAAAAAACAATTTGGATTTGGATTTTTATCGTGCATAGTTAGGGAACAAAATTAGGTATACAGTGTCCTAAGAGTGACAATACCTTAATCCTTAAATGAATGGTTTATCCTAGGTGGGTTTATGGTTTTTATAAACCCTTCACCTAACCATTCACCATCCTAGAGACTGCTGCCACAGTTTTCATGGTTTTCTATAGGATTTTCATAGTTTGTAAAGAACATGCACAAACCACGGTCCTTAGGAAAACCCCAAAAACATTCCAAAAGCCCTCCATTACTTATCAAACATCACCAAAACACATTACATAAATAAAATTAATAAATAAATGGCTTATTAAGTTAAAAAATGGTGATACATTGTACCTTCCATTATTCATTCCATCCCTAGAATGTAAACAACCAACATTAGAATGAAAGATTCAAAACACATCTCATTTGATTCCTTCTCCAATTCCAAAGTCTCTTCTTAAATAGGGTCATGTTGCTAAAATTCTACCACTAGGCTGATAATTTTACCTTAAAAGGAATTTTATTGAATATCCACAATCTATTCTGGTACATTAACCAATGAAGCATATATCTCTTGGTAAACGTTATCCCAATGAATCACATAGACAGGATCCGAATGATTCATTTTCAACTGAGATACATAAACCTGATTATAATTTAACTGAAACATGGGGTTAAATTCTACCTATAAAACACCTCAACAACCCAATAAATTGTCTTAAAAGTGATTTTCTATTGAGGAGATAACTCTCCTTACTTTCAAAAATGATGATTCACAAGACATGGGGTGATTAACAACAACACATTATCACTTACCATAGAGAAAAAAATATTCATATATGATGATACACATATGAGTTTTGATTACTCTGAGCCATATCCATCCTTTTCCTGGTCAACTAAATCATTTATGTTGTCTCTTGGACTAGGATCAATCCATTGGGTAAAGTCTCACCTACAACCACATAAAAAAGGGAAGAATAAAAAGGAAACCAAAATAATTTTTGAAAATGATCCATATGTATTGAGGCATGATTATTTTTATTATACAAGAACACCATTAAGAATATGTGCTCCTCCCAAGAGCCACCAAATTTTATTAAAAAAGCCCTAAGAATGTCCTATGATGTTTGTATCATCCATTAAGATTGTCCATTTGTCTAATGAAGATACATCATACTCATAGTCAACTTTTCCCAAGGGATTACATTATGGATTTCCAGAGATGAGATTTAAACCTTGGATCTCAAACTGACACTAAAAAAATTTCCAAACAATGCCTCTTTACCACATCTCAAAAGTTTTTTTTATAAAAAGTCCACTATATGAGATTAAATAATAGAGATGAAATGGGATGAATTTCTGAGATGATTCACTATCACCCATATGGAATCATGATTCCAAACCATTATTTGCAGACGTGTCACAAAATCAATAGCTATATAACCCATTTTCCAAATATGAATAGGTAATGACTATAACATACATGTTGGTCCTTAGTGCACTGATTTAACTTTTTGATATGTTAAGAATCTCGAAACAAACATATCCACCATTCTTTTCATGATGACCCACCGAAACAATTATTTAAATGACTTATACTTATTCTATATTCCAGGATGAATAACCAATTTTGAATGGTTGTAGGAAAAAAGTTGTTGTTCTTGAAGATCCAATTATATGACTAACCAAACTCAAAACCAAAAAACAAAAATCCCATCCAGTTTCCACCACTCAATAGACTACCCATCATTGAGTTTTGAACTCAAAGAAAAACATTTAGTATCTGATATTTATGCATCTTTAACCATCTCCATAAAATCAATAATAAATTAAATTCTAATGAAAACCACAACATTACCTTGGTCTTCACAATCCAAGTTCATGTCAATTATCATCGAAACCAACTTTCACTAATATGAATAATCTCTTTCTAACTGAGTATATGATTATTTGCTAATACAATATTCCACCAAATTGCATATACCCATTTTATAAATCAACTCAAAGTCATAAATTTAGTTTTAATACATAAATATTATTTATCATAGATAGATATAACGTTTTTATATATTATGTTACAAACTATTGTGATCTGTTAACATTGTAAGTTTCTGACCAAAGAGGTAATCATTCCATGTATTCAAATCTTGGACTACAAATTCTAACTAAAAATCATGTGTTTCGTTGATATTATCATGAAACTGTAACTGTTGTGAGACATAAGAAAAAACCTAATCTCCATGAATGAGGACACATCCCAATTGAGATCTCAAATCATCACAACACAACACATACATTTTTTCTCATTTAGGTAGTATCAAGATTCGTTTTGATGTAAGGAGATCCTTATACTCTCAAAAAATAATCTAAAATTCTTAAATCAATTATAATAGAACATTTTTTCACATAAGATCAGTCATTTTTGAATCTAGTTGCGTGAAATCATGAAGAAAAACATTTGTGACAACCAGTTAAACTATAGAAATTCCATATCATGAAGACACTCTTTGGATGTATCCAAGATATGAAAACCTCTTACGTCCATGGACACATAGAAACACATATTTAAGAGATTAAATGGCCAAAGAGACTTACATATTATATTGAGAAATCCCACCTAGAAAATCTCACATACAAAATATTATCCAAAAAGATACCCAAAACTGTCACCAAGTGTTGATCATGGTCATTGCATTTCCTTGAATACACCAATATCTCATCAAAAACCCCCCATTCAAAATAATTCAAGTACCATTGAAATATATGATTCAAAAATTCATTTATAAATTCTAGGGAATTCATTATACAAATAGTTATAAATATATACTCTTAATGGAATTATTGTCAGGAAATATATATATGGAATATCTTCCTTCTGAACCCACAATTGGAGATATCCAAATTGAATTTCAATTCCACAGAATAGCTAATATCCAATAAATATATATAAAAACCCATCAATGAATAGATGTGAATACTGATTCTTTATTGTAAATTTTTAAGCATGTGATAATCCACAAACATCTGATGAGTTTCATCCACTATTTTTTTTTAAATACCAGTGTTTCCTATGGAGAAAAGATAGGATGAATAAACACTTTTGTTTCCCATCTCTTCCAAGTAAACTTCTAATTCCCTCAATTATATTAGTTAAATATGTTAAGATAGAAGATAAACAGTATTGGTCCCCATGAGGAGAAAATTCATAAACTCCACATGTTTTATATGTGGAAAACCTAAGAAATGTTTTAGAAAAACTTCTGGAAAATGATCAAAAAATGGTGAAAACTACTATTCATGATCACTTCCATTGATTTGATGGTCAAATATGATGAATGGTATGATATATTTCTAAATTTATGTTTCATCATTCCCATTTAACCTTCCATTATATTCTCATTTCCTCTAATGAGATTCTCAATTCCATCATTAGTTTTAACATTAACCTTTATCATATAAAAATTGATGTGAACTGTAAAAATTGATAACCAATACATACGCAAGATTATGTCACAAATGTATTTCTTAAGAATAAATAAATATCATATCAACTCAGATCCATATAGAGTTATAGAACATTTTCGACAAATAATGTTTTGACATTCTCTGTGATCAAGATATGTTTACTGTTTGAAAGAAAAAGAATCTTATCAACATATAAACCCAAAAAATAAATATCCTAAGAAGAAAAAAATGAATGGTACACCCTCATATCAACTGAAGCTCACATAAGGGTGGAATTTAAATTAATCGTACCTCTCACCATCTACTGTCTAGATTTATCATCTACAATCACATGATCATCTCTATATAATTACAAACTCAATGATCATTTTTCATTATTTCCCTATTCTGATTGCACTACTCTAGGATTCAATGTATTCCTAGAATCCCCATGGATAGCGTGGGTCTACTGATGAAAGTTATTACAATTTCCTCATCCCATAGAATACTATAACAACTATGAAACATGAGATGTTTCCCATACACAAGAACATGGAGGACTATAACAATAGTATGAAAGATGCGCCATCTGATTTATATTGTGCCATGATCTTGGTGGTGACTTATAATCTTATATCATATGGTAAAATTTAACAAATTTAAAAAATCATTTATTACCATTTATTTTTCTAAGAAGGTTCTCTGATACCTCCTTCTCGTTCTGAGTCATTCCACTACCTTGGAAATAGGTGTCCATCTTTGGTTTTTCCATACATTAGAGTTCCCATAAATTCTCATAGGTTTCACATTTATTTGTCCACAAATTTCTCATGGGATGTACCTTTCTACCACTATTTCTATAATAAAACTCTATAGAATCATGATAAAAGGCATATAAATCATCAAATGAATCTCCCCCCTCACCCCCAATTAAAAAATGTATTCCTTCAAGGATGCAGTAGTAGCAAATTCTAGGGAAAAGATGACCTCATTAATAAAGTTATCCACTTAATATATCACTGAGTGATAGATCTAATATTTTCCACCTTTTTTGTATGTATATTAATTTTTTTAAGCATCCTAAATAATCAATTTGAGCTTATATGAATCAATTTTGGATTTATGATTTGTTTTGATCAAAATGGTGAAAAACACATAATTCTAGATTTTAGATAGATTTTTAAATCAATGGTATTTTTTTCATATCATGAAAAATATAAATCATAATTTTGGGATTAAAATTATTATAGAATATTTATTTGATTTCCTTCATCTTTTTCTTTTGGACCAACAGCTGATTCGGTCATCTAAAGGGCCTAACAATTCATTGAACTTGGGTATTCTTTCGGGTGAACAGTGTGGACACCACCAATATAACAGAACCCAATCGTGGCCTACACATATCAAAATGCTATTTTTCCACCTCTGATAGCACAAGGACAGATATGGCCATCTCTATTGTTTTGGTATTTTTGAATTTATTAATGCAGACATTGAATGATATACACTTGGAGGAACCTTTCTTGAAGCTTCATCCAGAATCATAAACCGCCAATGAAAAATTCAAAATTCCTTCATCCTATGTCCAAAACAGCTGACATTTGGAGGGTGAACGGAACACATATTTATGAACAACATTTAAGAAGGGGTCCATACATGAATCTTCCATTTAATGGGTAAAGAATGTGTAATATTTCAGGGTCCAGAATACTTCTTATAAAAGGAGGCCCTCACCTCCTTCCAAAATCATCAAATTCTCTATTCCATTCATTCAAGGCACCAAGAAGGAGATCTCCCCTTAGGAAGGCCGACCATAAGTATACCCCATTTCATTTTTTATTTTTTTATTTTTTTATTTTTGTTTTAGTTTTCAATTGTTATTTATATTTCTAATAAAATTCATGCATTATTTTTATTTCTATGTCCACCCATCAACCCTGCTTTCTTCTTCATCTTTTCTCTTTATTTTCTTTTTTTATTATTCTCATTTTATTCACCGTTACCTCTTACCCTAAAAAATAAGAGGTTAACCCAAGACTTGTCCTAGGGGAGGTATGTGGAAATTTCATTTATTCTATGCTTAACTTCTGATTTTTTTATTATGTTTGGGATGATCAAAAGTGATGTACACAGGTGTGGAAACCATCCACCATGACACTGATCTCAAACTCATTTCTATTATTTAATTAAATATTTCCCCTCCCTTTTACTGGATACAATCTCTTCATACGATGGAGTTGATCCATTTAGTGGTTGAAATGACATACGATGGCGCTAGGTCTTGGAAGATGTCACACTCTTGATCGAGGTGTGCCACCAACCTTGATTATAGGAGGAGGTGAAGTTTAGCTCGCTAAATTAATTAAATATTTCTCACCAATAAATAAAATAATAGTAATTCATTAATGAGATCTCCTAATTTAATTATCAAACTTAATTTAAATATAAACAAGGAGAATGATGATACCCACAAACCAACCCACAAAGGACATGTTCTTTCTCAATTAATTTCATTTTTTTCATTGCATGTTATTTTTATATTTTATTTTAATTAAATTGAATTCCATTCCTAGATAATATAAAATTTTCCAAAATCAGTAGTTTAGTTAAATTAGATTATGTTAGTGAATGACTAAAAAGGCTCCTCAAGAGAGACGACCCTGGTCAACCTCTATGTGCACTATGAAAATTAAATTGTTTTTTCCGCGCTCTACGACATGCGTGATTCAAAAATGGAGTCGTTACCAGGGATACAATAAATAGTTTAAATATCTTTTTATATTTTCACATTTTCGATAGATTTTCATTTAAAAATAATCTCTAATTTAAAAAAACGATAATTTTTTTTTCTTTTTCCATGATGTATTTCAATTCAAATTATTATTCTTGGACTGAACAATATCAGCTTTTGGAAAATGGTTTCAATTAACATGATTCTCAATTTCATAGGATTAGTGATAAAGTTCAAAATCTGGAGAGCCAAATAGAATATATTTCTGAATATGAACGCACATCCCAGGAGCAACCCAAACCTGAGCTGGAAGCTAAACCAGAACAAGTGGTTGAAAAGATTTCACCACTCATATTTGAAATTGAAAAACCTGAGCAGAAATGTAAGGAAGACTTGCATGCTGAGCTACATGAGGGAGATAAACATGAACTTTATGAATTTTGGAATTAATGTGAATAAATAATTGATCTCCCAAAGTCTTACAAAGAAGAAAAGCTAGCAGCACCAAAGGAAGAAACCACCTGAGTGGTGGAATTTGAAGTTAAGATGGAGGAGCTTGACTACCTACATCCATCCAGTGAAGATCAACTACCAGATGAAATTTCAATTGAAGAGGAAATTAATGCTGAACCAACTCAAGGAGATAAATTATTGACCTCAAATTCTTTTAATTTTGTTGAAACTAATTTGCGTATCTTTCGTAATTCTATTGATTTTTCAGATTCGTCTAACTCATACTACGCCTTGGAGGATGATTTGGAAAATGATGCAACTATTGAGGAACACTTGGAGCTTCATGAAGTCATTAAATATCTACTAGAAGAAACCAATCATGATGAGATCCATGTTGTTGAGCCTGAGGAAATTAGAAAAGAGGCTGAAGCCCTCATAAATGTAGCACTGGAAGACAAGATGGTTGCAGGAGTAGCAACAAAATAAGTGGATGTTACCTTCTTCATCCAACCCCCTCCACGAAAACTATAAAAAATTGCAAAGGGGGAGGATCCGGTATACTCTGTCCCTGGATTTATCCTCAATAAGAACAAAGAATTGCAATATGGTAAGATACACATGTGGTTGTTCAAATCAAAGAATCTTCACCCACCGATAGATTATGGATAAAAGCTCGTACCACCCTCTAGAGGTAGTAAAAGATTCCAAGGCCCACTTGGGGGATCATACAAAGATTTATCATTACTTTCTTTCTAGTAATTTATATTTGAATTTTATTTATTATAAAATATTTTATCATATAGCCCCTCCATATATTTTGAACTTTCATGACATGATCTTTGTGCTTAATTGAGTTGTTTTCATTTATATTTTCATGATTGTAGAAGGAAACCCAATGAATTGGATGAAGAGGACCAAAACATTATTTCAAAAGGGATTTCACATTTTATGACTATCTTTTAAACTCATTACATTTTTTGGTGCAAAACATGACCTGACATTAATAGATAAGAATTGAATACCCTCACTCGAATTAATTCTTAACCTGACTTATCTAGGAGATATGAGTTTATTATCAATTCAGTGATTCCATGTTTTAGATTTCAAGGTTAATGAGAATTAATGAGTAAAATGGAAAATTGAATTTTTAAAGTGAAGCATGAATATTGAAATGATAACTCATAATTTAAGGGAATTAGTTGATTTATGTAAATGAAATTTTCCTACCGTTTTTAATACTTTGAATTTATGAAATTCATGTGAATTAATTTGATATTATTGATTATGCCTTGAGTGATTGTCTAATAACATATGTCTCATTCTCAAGAGTATTTCTAGACCAAGTACTTCCTATTTATTTTTTATCATATTTCTTGAGTGATCATGGGACATGTCACCGACCAGAACATGCATTTGAACTTGTCGAAGCTATGACTATGAAAAAACATATTTAAAATGATTGAGGCACCTTTTGAAAATCCCTTATCCATAAAGAGAAATTTTACATAAATAGTTATTTTATCCCATAGAGACCATGAATGACCTTTATAGACATAATCCATGTTTCAATCCATTTTTAGCCATTCCAACCCTACTCTTGGTATTTTCATGACATATTAAAGATAAAGGGTGGGGGCGAAGGGATTCATGGTGGAAGATATGATTTATATTGTAAGGAAAATGTGTGGGGGTGATATTGTGTGAATTTTAAAAGGTTGTGTAATTATTCATTGTAATATATTGTTTTTTCCCTCTTGAAAAAAAATGAAAATGAGACAAATAATAAAAATAGAAAAATTAGAAAAAAGGGTTGTGATTTGGGAGAACCAAAAATCACCATTTTCCAGGCCGAAGATCATCTAATCGTATATGGCTAGGTGATGGATGTGAGGTTTGATCTATTCATAAATTTCATAAAAAAACAGAGAATAAAAAAATCAAGAGGGTGCATTAATCATTCATTATGCATTTCTTTGAGCATGACCTTACTTTAAGTTTTGGGGGAAGTGGGAGTTGGTAAATTAAAGAGGATAATTTCATTACAGATATACTTTTAATATCATTAAATTTACAATATAGATAAACCTCCTCCTTGAGCCTTACTTTTTAAAACATCAAATCCTACCATCCTTAAGCCTCAAAGTCATTTAAAGCTTTATTGAAAAGTCCTCATGATTTTATGTGCCTTTTGTCTTTACAAAGTGGAGAAAGTAGTTATTTTTCAAGATTATGGATATGGTTCATGTTCTCATTATATGAGCATAACTCAAAATGAATTTTATCATCAGGAATGAGAGGAAAAATTCAGAGGTGAGGTAAATCATGATGTGTCTTTCTTAATAATAAGGAAATGAGAAGCTTGAATGAAAGAGAGAAGAAATTCCATTTTTTGAAACGGTAAAAGTAAAATACATGATTTAACTTTTTCTTTGAAAAATAGGAAGTTAAATTAATATTTTTTGTGGGTTTTTGAATTTTTGATATGACATTGAAAATTATTAAATTTTATTACATTGGAATGTGAATATTGGTAACATTGGTTTACTCACAATTCTATCTTGAGATTTTATGATTGAGGAAAAGCATAGTATAAGTGTGGGGGAATTGATATATCTAATATTTTCCAAATTTTTTATGTATTTCAGTTTTTATAAGAATCCCAAATAATCAATTTCAGCTTATATGAAGCAATTTGGGATCTATGATGTGTTTTGAGCAAAATGGTGAAAAATACATTATTCTGGATTTTAGAAAGATTTTTACATCGAATATATTTTTGTCATTTAATGAAAAATATAAATCCAAATTTTCTGATTAATTTTTTTAGAATCCTAATTTTATTTCCTTCATCGTTGTGTTCTAAACCAGGATTTGGTAATTTAAAGGGCCTAAAAATTCATTGAAGTTGGACAATTTTCTGGGCGGATAACGTGGACACCACCACTGTAACGGAACCCAAATGCGGACTACACATATAAAAATGAGTTTTTTCCACCTTGGATAGCATGGGGATAGATATGGACGGCTCTACAATAACTTTTTGGGAGTTTTGAATTAATTAAGGTGTCCATTAAATGACAAACTTTTGGAAGAACCTTCCTAGAAGCTTCGTCCAGAATCAGAAACCTCCACAGAAAAATTCATAAATCCTTCATACTGTGTCCAAAACTGATTACATTTGGAGGGTGAAGGGAAAACATATTTAAGAAAAAATTTGAAGAAGGGGTCCATGCATGAAATTTCACTTTAATGGGTAATGAACGCGCAATTTTTCGGGGTCCAGAATTCTTCCTATAAAAGGAGGCCCTCACCTCCTACCAAAATCATCACATTCTCCATTCCATTATTTCGAAACACAAAAAAGGAGATCTCCACCAAGGGAGGCCAGCCAAAAATATTCCCCATTTCATTTTTTATTTATTTTCTTTATTTTTGTTTTATTTTTCAATTGTAATTTTGATTTCTAATAAAATTCATTCAATATTTTTATTACTGAGTCCACCCATCCACCCTGTTTTATTCTCCATCATTTCTCATTCTTTTAGTTTTTATTCCTCTAATGTTATCCATAATGACCTATTACCTTAAAAAATGAGGGTTTAACCTAAGACCTGGACCGAGGGAGGTATGGGGAAATTTCATTTATTCTATTCTTAAATTCCGATGTTTTATTATGTTTGTGATGAGAAAGAGTGATGTGCATGGGTGTGGAAATTATCCACCATGACACTAATCTCAAACTCATTTCCATTCTTTTATTAAATATTTTCCTACCCTTTTACTGGATACATGCACTTAAAATGATGGAGTTTATCCATTAAGTGGTTGAAAAGGCATACGATGGAGCCACGTCTTGGAAGATGTCACACTCTCGATCGAGGTGTGCCATCAACCATGATTATAGAAGGAGGTGAAGTTAATATTGATAAATGCATTCAAGATTTCACACCAATAAATAAAATAATAGTAATTTGTTAATAAGATCTCATAATTGAATTTTAAAACATTATTTAAATATCAAGAAGTAGAATGATGAAACCCACAGACCAATCCATAAAGGCCATGTTCTTTTTCAATTAATTGCATTTTTTCATTTCATGTTAGTTTTATCTTTTATTTTAATTAAATTATATTCTATTACTAATAATATAAAATCTATCAAAAGAAATAGTTTAGTTAAATTATATTATGTGAGCGAACAACTGAAAAGGCTTCTCAAGCCTATTATGACTCTTGTGTGAGTTTGGATGAGAAAAGCTTTGTTCAGCATTTACATTTGTGAGATGAGAGAAAACTCATGTGAGGTAGGTGTTTTGTGTGCATGGGATAAGAAATGTAGTGGAAATATATTAAAATATAAAATGGATAACTGTAAATAATTGTTTTTGATGAGGCATGATAACTTTTTTGTTTCTTAGTATGGATTTGGTAGATCTCATTGATATGTGTTTTGGATTTGATTTGATTTGATTTTTACTTATCTAGGAGTCCAAGTGCTAAGTACGGGGGAATTGATAGAGAAAATATTTTCAATTAAATTTACATTGAATTTAATTATTTTAAACCCACAGAAGTGTTACTCTAATATTAATTGCTTCATTTTTATGATATTGGTGTTATTTTTAGGTGAACATTAAAATTGGCCCATTTCGGGTTTTTAACTATTTTATATTATTTCTGTAGTTTTGACATAAAATATTCTAGACTAATCCAAATTGAAAAATTCTTTATTTTACAGGTCCCAAACATATGGGTATTCATTTAGTAGTTTTGGACAAAAAGCTGAATCAATCATATGGAAGCTCAAAAGAATCTCACAAGTTATCTCATGAAAACTGTTTACAGTTATGCCAATTTTTGGTGTGGGGTCAATAAATAATTCTTAGTGGGCACAATTGTGATGATATTCGGTGGGTGGATGCGCAAGGAGTTTTTAGAACATATTTAAAGATGGTAAGGACATGAGAATTGGCATTTTTAAGGGTCAATAAAGCATCCTAATCCGGAGGTTTTCGATTTCATATGTCTAATTGGACAGAATAAACTGTGAGAGTAAAACATTCATAACTCTAGGATTACATGTCCAAATACACTGATATTTTGAGGGTACACGCCCAAGGGAATTAGGAACAAAAGCTAAAAAGGGCATTATATGTGAAGATGTCATTTATTGGTGCTACAATGCGTCAACATACAAGGGACAATTTTTGGCTACAAAATTAGGAGAGCTCCACCCTCTCAAAACATATTTTATTCCATCCCATTCCTTCTAGGAAACCAAAGAAGGAGAAAATTTCATATTTTTTCCTTTATTTCTTTTCTTTTTCATAGTATTGTATTTTATTTTTCTTCCCCATTCATCTCGATTACACTTACCATGCTGAGGTAAACATGTGGAGTGATTTGGGAAGTGATGGTTTTCTATTTTGTATTGCTTGAATTCTTGGACACAATTGAATGAAATTTCATTCTTATTCAAAGTTTTTTTCATTTTAATATAGCAGATTTTATTATCATGTGCGATAATTCTTGAATTTTAATTACATTATTGATTTTTTCCTTGGTAAAATAATTATTATCTCCCTCCACTGATTTCTGGTTTATATACATTGGAATAAACCAGGGATTAGTGGTGAAGTAATCGACGATTGTTACTACGTGTAAAAGGTATAGTGAATTTTCGTTATGGTTTGGGATAAACAAGACCTGATCGGTTATTGCAATGTCAATTAAGGATATTCAATACAACTATTATTCACAAGGATGGAGAGTTGACCATACCAATATCATGGTAATGTTTTCTATCACAATCATAATTTCACCAAGGAAGTGAGAGGAAAAGATTGTGGAAACTCACTTTAATCAACTAATAAGAAGAGGTTTGAATTAAATTGAACAAGGATTGCATTATAATTTGGAAACCGACCCCGACCTAATCACCCTTTTTAATATCATAGTTTTTTAATCATTTGAATTTCAAATTTCCATTAAAAACACAACATTTTTACTCTCGTTTAATAGTGACTAACAGATTTTGTGTGAAATCCTAATCAAAAGACCTACTAGGGTTAATCACTAGACTACACTTAGGAAATTTAACAATTTTTTCCACCCCCTGTGATAGGCTTGCATCACTGAGCAATTATCTTGGATCAAGAGGAAAATGATTTAATTATTTCAATGCTAAATGTACGTGGATTGAACTATTTGTTGAAAAATTTATCAAAATCATACAATAAAATGCAATGGTCTAATTTATCCTAAAAAATCAATTTCCACCACTAGCATAGAAGATCTTCCTGAATACAAGTTTCCAAGTGGGAATTAACCATTTATGGTATGCTACGAAAATTTATGACTTGATTCAACCAAATGATCGAAACCTATTTTTTTTCAGGTTCCAAATATCCCTGTAATGATGGGTGGATTATGCTTCAAGAACTAATTATAATGGTCCACATTCCCTGGTTCTTCACTTAGGTTCCCTCTATCCACAACCTAAAACGTTTGGACTATAATCTAATCTAACTGTTCGTTTACTTATGTCTTAGGTGAACTCGTATTCTTAAGAGATTCTTCCAGTTGGTATCCATTCTACCTACCATGTTACATTTTCATATAAACACAACAAATTTCATAAGCCTCACTCTTTATAAACTGAATCCTTTAAATGTTTAAATTTTCTATGTCACAGGTATCACAATAATTCCCTCCTAAAATTCTATATTTTTTGTTTTCAAACCATTTTAGAAAATTCTACCACCGGTTTGAAAATAAATCAATTTTTTAATTCCATAATCATACCATTTTCAAAGACACGATTTTAAAAAAAAATTCAATAGTTATAAAAAATAATCTTTTTGTCACCATAATCTGAAATAATTATAAAATTTAATTAATAACTCCCTACGTGATTTATTTTCTATTAACACACATCATGATCTTCTCAATGGATAAACCATCGAATATGATATTACAAGTCCTATATCTGTCTCTAAAACTCTTATGTATAAAACTCCATGGTAACCAAAAGTTCATTATAAATAGATTAGTTACACATTTTTATGCTAATAATCCCATGTTCAAATAAACCTACTCCTTGATACCAAACCAACTCAAGGATGAATTATGAATTATTTTCCAACTCCTAGACTAAAACTACTGATACATATAGATCAATCAAACTAATACAACTTGTTCCAAAATGAATGATGGACTGAACAAAGATGATAGCACTTGTAACATCCTACCCCTCCTCGCTAGCTTGAGATGATACAAAATTGCTATATGGTCTTAGGAGCATTCCTAAAATGCCAAAGGCTGGGAATAAATTCAAAGGGCTTCATACAAGTTAAGGGATTATTTTTCATTCATAAAATAAAACAACCATAAATAATAACACCATAAACCAAAACTACTATAATATCCATGATAACAACGTTGTAAAACAGAATGTACAAAAACCCAGCCCATACAATATTAGATTTCCAATTAGGTACGAAGGCCAAAATAAAAATATAAATCAGAAGACTACACCATAAAAGCTCAAATATTCCATGAACACCAATACAACAACTTCTAACATTCTCCAAGCTCCATATCCATAATAAATTCCCTTGTATCATGGAATATGAGTAAAAAATGTGATACCTTTACTTTATATGTCCCAATAAACAATATATACTAACACACCAAAGTCCCCAAGCATAGGGTGTGTAACAAAACTCAATAGGTCTTCCTCAAATGACATCTCTATTCACTACCCTAGGATAGAACATGGTACATCGTTTATAAAAAATAATTAAATATAACATTGTAAAATAGTTTATTCTAAAACAATATAGTTTAAAACCCAAATAATTTTCAAGTAAAGAAACCCAACAAATCTTTATAAACATTTCCCAAATCCATTTGGAATAATCCATTGGGAATAATCCATTTAATTACACTTATCCAAACATCAAACTTTGCAATAAAACAATGGACCTTCTTATTCTCATGAGTCGTGAGTCAACCTTTCTACAAGATGTCACCTGGTGATCCATTTTGAGGAGTAATGTTCAAACCCCTCTACATAAAAAATTATAGGGGAAACATTAAACCCTTATTCATCCCAATTCACTTGAACTCAAACCAAATGTTTAACAAAAAAACAATTCCAAGTCAACAATTTCAATCAATTTCAAGATAAATTTTATTTTATTGAAAACAACACCATAAAACTATTTTCATTGATCAAAATAAAACCACGTTTTAAAATCATCACATTGAATTACATAAGCAATGTATATTGTACAAAAACTAATTTTCACAGTTCCTCAAACACTTAATAAAGAGGGTTTCCACCATGGCATTCACATAAAGTTCATAATAAATATCAATCAATTAAAAAAAAATTCAACACAAAATTATAGTTCTATAAATATGACTTGATAGTGAAGCCACACATCTTTGAAAATATGGACAAAACCAATAACGACATGAATTCCCCAATAAACCAGGTTGAATCTCAAAAAACCCATGTTAGATATCATTAACTAACATCAAAACAATCATATATCATTATAATTATCATAAATTATCATTGATCTAACCCCAAAGTACTATATCTATGATTATAAGAGAGGTTTATAGAGGATAATTGAGAAGAATCATAACCAATGACGACTTACTAAGGAAATCAGGCTTCAACACGCTAAGAACCACCAATGGATTTCTCCTCGATCAATAGGAATGGTCTCCATATCATTTGGGTGGAGTGGAATATGTGATACCGGTCAACATATTGAAAAATGATCTAGTGAGGAGAAAAAAAGATTTAGATCAAAAAAAATTTCATCTTGCTTTTATTAGTGACTTTTTAGGGTGAATGATTAGGAAAACTATGCGCAAACCATTATAATGTATATTTCTCGAAATAAATGATTTCTCATAGTTCGATGCATAGTTGGGAAAAATAGTGTGCCTAACCATGCTCTTATACATATCCTACTACCTCACTTTTCATGATTTTATGGAGGATTTTTATGGTTTGTTCTAGCCGGTCTGAAACCATGATCAAATAGAAAAGCGCCAAAAAAATTCAGAAATACTATATTTCTTAAAAAACATCACCAAAAAACATTTCATAAATTAAAAACATAAATAATGGGTTACTTAATTAAAACTGGGGGTGAAATATTCATGCTTAAAATAACTGTGAAAATTCTTTAAAAAAACATAGACATCATTACCCTGTTTGATCAGAACTCCATTTTAATCCAAAACTATGATATCTATATAATTTAAAAAAATTAACCTTTTACAAATGATTTATTCTATATTTTGTAATTTTTTTGTATTTTTTATATTTTAAACGGAATATTTAGTAATTTTTCGAAATAATGCACTTTGATAACCTTTTTACAATTACAAAGAATGTTATTTTTAACTTGTATATAATGCATAGATTACCCTCCATCATGAATGTCATTTAATTGAAGGTTCATTTACTTTTTTCAATGACATTTTAAATGAATTTTTCTTTTCATGAAAATTTTGGAAATTATTTTATTTTAAGCTGATTTAAAATGATATTTATTTTCTAAACGTTTCATTGTTTTTGAAAATATTTTCCAATTAAAAGTATATTCAAAATGTTTTATGTTTTAGATGGTAATTTTCAAAATAGAAATGATATTTTAAAAAGTTTTTTTAAATATAGATTAACTGTATTTCTATACATCAATGATAAAAACCCTTTGTTTTACATATACATTATCGTTTATATGTTGTATTAATACTCTATTTATTCACCTTATTGATAATTTATGAATATTTTGACTAAGGATTGTATTGAACTTGAATTCATTGTTTATTTTTTATAGTCATTAACATATCATTGAATTATTCTCTTTCTGTTGATCACTTTATGATAATATTCCCCTAAATATCCATATTAGTTATCATAGATATACTAACTTCTTAAACCTTATACCAGTTATATATAAGATGTAATACATTAAAAATCTATTTTTTCCAAGTGAAATAATTAAAAATCCATATTATTTACTCAATATGGATACATGATTATAAGAAACATTTTTAATGAATTAAATTAATGAATAAATAAATAAAGAATGGTATGGATATGAAAGACCTATGTGGGGCCTGATTATAGATAACATCTCAATTAATTGGTTGCCTAATGTGACATATTAGTTTTCTACGAATTGTTTCATTGGTTTCTACCCATATGTTTTAAACTGTCTTAAGGATAGATCTTTAGAGTAGAGGTATAATGTTCATGGGAAACATGACGTCCCATAAATAATTATTTTTTTCATTCACAATTTAGATATTATAATCTAGGATATTTTGGAAATAATTTTATCTATGGATGCATTTCATTCTATTTTTTTATTATGTAATATGTGGTTTCAGTAATTTACATTTCTATATTGATTATATTTCATCCAGTTAAGATATTAATATTATTTCTATAATGGAATGTGTTTTTATTTTTTAAAATTTATATTTTGATTATTCTTGTCAAATTATTTAAATGGAATGTGTGTTACGTTAATTACCTTTCCATGTTGATTTTGATTATTTATTCTCAATAGCTATCAATGTACATAACCCTTACTGAGAATTTGAGATTTCCCTTATATTTTTCATTACCAAGAATCAATGATGTGTAATATGAATGATATGAAAGAATATATTTGGGGGAATAATGATATTCTAAAAAAACATGTTTTTATTTTTGTATTTTAATTTTATCAATCGTGAATATAGATTACTAAGACAACAAAACTCTTGAGTCCTATGATATGTGATTCCTTGTATCTTATGAATTTTATTAAAGAATCCACTGGATCTGGGATATTATCATCATGGTGGATATAGTTTTCATCAGAGGATATTTAATAAAATCTTTATGAACTAGATTTAGTAAAACATAGATCTGGGAACATGTCCCTATAAATGAGATTTTAGACAACTATAAAATAACATCATAATGTTATGGAAAGGAAGAAATTATTTGGGTTTTCTTAAAAAACTCATCTCTCTATAGAGATAATAAATAGACATGGTTCAAGCACAAATATACCTATGGGTAATTACTCTGAAAGGGAAACAATTTTCTTGAAATGATCTTCGCCTAGAGTTGGGCAACATGCCTCACTACATATCAGGTTTTAATATCCTAGGGGATATTCTATTGATAAATAAAATTTTATTTATAAGATATTATAAAGGATATAAATAGAAAATAAAAATAAATTACATAGGTTAACCCATATAAAAAGAAAGGAATTATGATGAAATAAAATAGATGAATTATTTTTGAATTGTGGTTCGATAATTAAAATTTTAATGTATTTTACCAATGGTATATTGGTTATAAGAATCATGAATTGCATATGGAATGTTTTAATTTTTTGATGAATTTATATATTCATTATATTAATAGTTATGGATACCATCATGGGATAATTACATTAAAATTGATCTAAAGTGAAAAGTCTTACACAAAACATTTTGGTTATTTGTGGTGGGATTCTACAAAGATTTTGGAATTTTTCGTGAAATTTATTGAATGAATATGTTTTAATGGAACATTTATTTGAGGAATAATTCCATTGAATATTATACACAAAATTTTAAATGAATTGATATTATTTAGGGTTAATATGATCATTCATAAAATTGTAATAATATTTAAATAAGATTATTAGACTTTGTAAAAACTAAATTTTCATTGATACCCATCGTAAAAAGGTTATTTATTGATTAACATTATTTCAAAGATAAACCTTATTTTTTATTTTAACATAATAGGAATAATATTAACATAGGTATAGAAAATTAAAACTGACATTCTAGGTAAAAATTTTAATTTCTGGAAATTCCACTTGGGTTAAACCCACAACCGAAGGATGATAATGGTTTTACACATAAAAAAGGTCTATGAGAAGTACTAGTTAACATGTCAATACGAGTAGTTAAAAATTTTATGTGTAAGTATTAATGATAGACACATGGTGTTACAGTTGATGTATATAGATTAATTTATTATTTTACATAATTTATGCTAACGATATTTGATTTGGAAAATAGTAAGAGACAACTAGAAATACTTGTCACTATTTTATGGATCCCATGATACGTTAAAACATAATATTAGTGATTCATGCTTAAATAAAAAAAATTCAATGTAAATTTTAAGAAGTAATTGATAAATTAATAATTCCTTGAATAATAACTAAAAGATGAAATTATGATTATGAAATACAAATATGTCAAGTAAGAATTTTTCATTTTATTCTTAGAGAGTAAAACAATTCCACAACCATAGGAAGAGGATTCTGAAACCAAAATCTAATCCTATTACATTCAAACTATTTTAATCATGTAGACCTTTAAATAATCAAATATTTATTGTCTTTTTGTTTTTAACATTCCATTAATCATTTACTTTTTTTTGATTAATTATTTCAATCACTCTCTTTAATTAATTTTGATTCTCTTCCATGTCCCTATCATCACATTCCCCAATGTTCTCCAACATAGAAACCTAAATATATTTTATTCCATGTAACCATTTTAGTTTTCCTTTTATTTTATTAGTACGATATTTTATTATCACTTTTTATTATTTGGGATTTCAATAAATAAATTTCGTAATATCAAACCCTTGATTACTAAGATCATGTTTAAATTAAGAGGTTGCAATTTATTTAAGGAGGGGATAATTTAACACCACGAAATTATAAAAGAAGTCCATTTTATTTTAAAACATGTTTTTTAATGAAATACCAACATTAATAAACTAAAAATATATATTTCGTGAAATTTAATTACATTGATAGCTTGCATAACACGAAATCTCAACATTAATATAATTTAAAGTTATATCATAGAAAATAAACGGGTGGGTATGAATATTAATAAATATATTACGAATATTATATTTTTTAAACAGGTAGTAAAATATTCCTTATTTACCTATATATTAAGAATAATTTAAGAGTCAATAGTAAGAAAAAGAATGGTTTCTAGAAAAAAATGTATGTTTTTCTCTAAAAACCAATTAATCACGATTTAATCTCATAATATAATTTTTTTTTCAATTTTATATATTTTATTTCAAAAAAAAATAAACTTTATTTTTAAAATAACTATAATTATATTATATTATCGTGATTTTATTTTAATTTTTCTAAAATATTTCATTTTTTGATGAATAGTAAAAAATAATGAATTTTAATTTACAAATGACATTTAATTTAAAAAATATATAATGCTAAAAAATATTTTTATTTTTTTTCATATTATAATTCCTCAAATTATTTATCAATTAATCTAATTTAATTAATTCAATAATTTATAATATTTAATTTTTATATAAAATCATCTAAACTTTTGGACATTATTTCCTTGAAAACCCACTTTCACATCACCTATATGAGATTAATTTAAAATTATAATTTTTTAATTAAGTTAATTGAAATTGAAAAAATGGATTCCATATTTTTAATAATATTAATTTATAATTTCAAATAGTATCAACATTATTTTTTACGAAAATGAGTAATGAAATGTAAAAATTAATTACCGTGGTTTGGGTAAAATTTTATTTACCTAGAGGTTTATATAATGAGGTAATGGTTAAAAATGATACATAATTCTGCTTTATATATTATTTATTTGATAATGGACCACATTAGAGGCTTTTTTAATGAGAAATACATGGGTGTTTTGTAATCTTTAAAAAAAAATCAAGTGTTCTTCTTACCTCATTTATAAAGGCGAACCCTATCATCGCTTCTTCACACATTCACACCATTTTGGATTAGAAAATCCCAAAAAAATTTAAAAAAAATTCTATGATCTTATTTCATAATCCATATTTTGGGAAAAAAATCCAACCATGATGTCTTTTAGTGCAAACCTAAAGAGGATACCCGAAGAAGAGGTAACGTTCTTCACGGAGCAACTTTATTTTATTTATTACTCCCATCCTTAAATTATTATTAAAACATGATAATATAATATACTCAGTATATATAATATAATGTTGTTTTTTACTATTAGGTAATAACCATCAAACTTAATCCTTTTTTGAAATTGGTTACGAAATGATCATTCATGTGTACAATAGACAACACTCTCGTGAACCAATGCCATTTGTTTTTCCATTACCAACTCTCACGATTAGTTATTATGATGGATATAAATTATATATATGATATTAATATTATTTTTATACCTTTATAATAATTATATAATATATAATATTTATCATCCCATTTTATAAGTGATACTAAATGTCACTTGTGTGTACTACAGACTACCACGTCATGGGGAGATGTGATTCATTTTTCACTAATGCAATACATGGAAGGTAATAAGTATAATTTTATTTACTTTATTTATTATAAAATACATTATTATGATATTAATGAAATATTATTACTTCTTAAATTATAATATATATAATTTTTTAAACCTTTTCAATCACTAAATTATGATAATGTTGTTCATTTACGAGTGGACTACCGCATTCATGAAGCGATGCGACACTAATTTCATAACTAAAAATAGTAGATGATACATATAAGAATATTTATAAGAATAATATGGTATTTATTTATATTATTGTAATTATTATAATATAAAATATTACATACATTTCTTCCATAAAGATCACAATAAAATTGAAGCATTACTGATGAGTAAGTACGACCGGTCATCTCTATAATAAAAACATACATCATTTTTTTTATCCATAAATCCTAGGGTTTTAAATGAAAATTGATTTATAAAAATTATAATTATATCATTGTAATTTTGTTATTATATAACTCTATTATATGCTCAATAACTAGATTATTTATGATAAAACATCCATGAGAAAACAAGGCAATTAACACCCAAAACAATGAATATAAGGAATGGTTATTTACCAATGGATAAGAATATTTAATTAAAAGGATCATATATGATATTATAAATATTAATATGAATATATAATATGAAAATACCATATTTAAAACCACTCTATAGTAGGATAAATAATATTCAACCAATAGTAAGCACAAAGTTATTTCATTTCAATTTCATTTCATTGAGGCATCTTGTAATGTGATGCAACTAATTTATTTTATAAGGTGTATATAATTAAAAATTAACATTATATATTGTGATTAATTAATAATTCATTTTATTTTAAGATACATGTTTTTATTTCATCAAAGTGTATTTTACTTTAAAATTACGAATTTGAAAGGAATTTCATATCACAATTCTGTTTAATTGGGTTATATTAATTTATTTGTTTTCATTTATATTAGAATATTATTTGTATAATGAATTTTTATAATATTATTTTAAATTTATAATTATTTTATTTTCATTTATAATTCATAAAAATAATAGGCTCATTGATTATTTTTCACTCTAGAGTTATGATCAATGAAGTGGTTTATTTCACAATCACATTCTTATCGAGATTGTTTATTCTTCAATATCAATCAAAAGCTATTTTTGGATATCTTTCTAATAAACCCATTAATTTTTCTTCTCTTATGGTTATTCATGATACATTGAGGTATAAATATTATTTTTTTACTCTTTGGAGTTTAAAATAATTGTGAAAAGGTTTTTAAGAAAATTAATGTTTATTTATCTCTTTAGTAAAACGTATATTTTTTTCCAAAAACATGTTTTCTTATAATATTTTCCGAAATGTGTCAAACATTTTTTTTGTTAAAGTATTTTTTCCCAATTTTTAATTTTTTAATAATATCTTAAATGGAATCATACATTAATTTCGGGAATAAGTAAATTTTTTTAACAATGTACAATGTAAAAAGTATGTTCTTCTTAACTTGTAAAACAAGCATGAAATACCTTCAATCATGATATTCATTTCCTTGAAAATTAATTTGAATATTCATGAGGATATATTTAATGAAATTTTATTCATAATATTATATAAATTTAATGTTTTTAAGAGTCATATTTAGTGAATATTATTTTCAAAATGCTTCATAATTTTTAAATGTGATTTTCATGGAAAATGATTTTTAAAATGATTTATGGTTTAAAAATTTATTTTCTATATGAACTAGATATTTTCATCATGAATGTGTTTAATGATATTTTAGTATAATTTCTATTTTTTAATGACAATAACCCTTTATTTTACATATACTCCACTTGGGATATGTTGTATTTATTCCATACTTATTCTTTCCTTAGCTGGATTATGATTAATTTGACTAAGAATAGAATTTAAATACACTTCATTGTTTCATTTTTTAGTCGTTAATATGACCTTTAATTATTCACCTTCATCTGATCATTTGAAATGAAATTTTAATTAAGTATTAATATTTTTTTCATGTATATTTTTATTTGTTTAACAATATGTCTTTTTTATATATGGTGTTTTACATTGAATGTTATTTATTTATCTGGGAAAATATTAAAAAGTACATATTAATTAATCATTATGTATATTTGTGGATAAATAACGTTTTTTAGGAATTAAATATATTATTTCATATATGTGTAATGCTTTGGACATGCACGATATTGGTGGGGAATGATTATAGATAGCTGCACGATGCATTAATAATGTCATGGGTTCAATCAGTTGGGTGGGCTCAGTTAAATATGTTTATACTAACTAGTTTAATATTGTATTTAGGATATTTTTTTATGATAGAGGTATCATGTTCATGGGAAACAGGATTTATAATAATTAAAAATTTCAACCATACATAATTAACTTATTATTATCCATTACTTTTTTTAATTTTATTATCTATTTATATATTTCATTCTCATTTTATTGATTATATGGATAATGTTTTTATATATTTATATTTCAATATTGATTATACCTTATCTAGTTAAGATAGTCATGATATTGATTAAATTTCATTTTTTTAATTTATTTTAATTTCCATATTAATTATTCTAGTCAAATTAGTAAAATGTAATGTGTGATTAGTAATTTAACATCCCATGTTGATTATGGTCGTTGATTCATGATTTCTTATATTATACATATCTTTTAATAAGAATTCGAGATCACCCTTATTTTGATTCCTTTTCCCAAGCATATATTATGTAAACTACTAAAAATTTGAAATAATAATCTTGTAAAAAGAATGGTATTCTCTAAAAACATTATGTTCAATTTATTTTACTCGAATGTAATCATGTATGTATTATGTTTACTATGTGTACTAAACTATTCTTTCCTTCAAGTTGAAATTACTTATATATTATTCCAATTTATTATTTTAGGCACCAACTCTATGCTATTGTGGATGGGGTCACTACAATCACTCTTCGTTCAATCAGGGATACACTAGGTTCTGATTGTTCACATTCCTTATCATAATACCGTAACGTACGAAATACTATATTGTTAATTATAATTAGAATGAGAGTAATAAAATGTATATCCCTAAAGAGTTTCAATCCTGGTTTGTAGTATTTTAAACACCCATAATGCAACATTGTGATGATTGAGTTGAGGATCAACTATCCTTTTTAAGGGTGCCTAACCATTGGAGCATCTCTGACGAAACTAAATACTCATTCTAGTTTCCCAATAGGGATGTGAATTATAGGACTACTACTCAATATTTAATTAAAGAAAACATCATTAAGGTATCATATACACATACTTATTCCTATAATTTTCATTAAATTTTTAATAAATAATCATATACATGGACTAACCCCTTAGAAATTTCCCTAGGGATATCACCAAAGATCACTAATCAAATTAACATAAAAAATTATTTATTACCTCATATGAACTAGAGGATCATCTATACCTTTGAAATTATGCTAAAAAAACATATCAAATATTTTCAAAATTTACTACCATAGCGGATAACATCCTAATGTTAAATGGTATTTAAAAATTTATCTAATATAAACATTAATGCCCTAGACATAGATTCTAGAATCTATTTCCAAAAATGACTACTTTATATATAATATTTTATAACAAATAAATATTCCTAGAAATATCTAAAATATAATCAAATATTTTAAGTAACATATTACATTATACAAATCCCAACAACATGTTTTCCTTAGATAATGAGGGAATTAGGATAGAATAGTACCTAATACATCCTTTATAATGCTAAACTAATATAATTTTCCCACTAAATTTGCAATATATTAATGAATATTAATTCATGAAAATATCCAAAAAATTAACTACATATTCTTTTTTATTCAATACATAGGTTGTGTAGTATTTTTTCTTTATAACCTTGGGAAATGGAATCACATGAAGTGTGAGATAAACCATTAATAATGTAAACCACAAAAATGAATGAAACATGCCATGAATAATATGAAAGGAATATATATGTTCCATATAATTAGATATAACTAAACATATGATCTTGAATAAAATCCATGATATAGATAATAATAAAATATATCACATCGATAAATATAAATAAATTCGTTGCGATAGAAATCAGAATATAATAAATCTTGATATTTATTTTCAATGCCTCAAACAAGATTATAATATTTCCATTAATGCTGCTTCTAATATATAATAATTTTTGTTATGGTCAAAACCCACCAATACTACTTATATTGTGAAGGCAAACCACAAATACCAAATCATTTTTCATCAAGAAATAAACTAATAATTTATAGGGATATAAAATATATGGCCCACAAATCACTTTTATATGTCCAATTCATTCACCATGTGAACTATAAAAATATCAATTCAATGAATAGACCAAATTCATTAGTAATATATTGATTTACATATTGATATATAAACACATGTTATTTAAATATATTCATGGGGATTAAATGAGCACAATAAATCTAGAGAAATAAGATGGGTGCTGAAACAATACATAATCAATATTCTAAATAAATCAACAAAAATTTAAAACTGAATAACAAGTATACTGATTTTCAATATTTGAATATTTATTATGCAGACAATATTTTTATGTATGAATCCATGAAAAAAAAATTATAGATTATTTTTATATGTTTATATCAATAAATTTCCAAATTAGATTAATGCATAGCTGTCTTGGTTAATCCATATAAAAAATGTAATGAGAAATAATTCATTCATAGAGGAAAGGTATTGGAGGAAAATAAAACCTTTTAGCAGAGGATAATTAGGAAAGATAATGGTACGGATTGATCTTTATGATATAAATCGCCAATTATAGTAAAGTGGAATTAGAAGGATGTTCATGAAATATATTATTAATGGAGATAATTCACTTTTATTTGACATAAAAATATAAGTGAAATGTTAAAATAGTTTTTAGAAACAAAATTTAACTTTTTAATAAAATACGATGTTATATTTTACATTGAAAATTTATTTTCAAAATTTTGAAGTTAAAATATTGTAAAAAAATTATTTTATAAATATAAACTTCAATATTATAACCATGAATTTAAATAAGGGTTACAAAAACTAAATTTGTAGTTTAAGATAAGTCATTTTATTATGAATGGATGGGACCCCTAAAGTTTTAAATTTTCCAAAATACTATTTTTAAAATTCAAATCATAAAAAGGATAACAGAAAATAATGTTTTTATTAAAAATAATGGAAATAATATTTTAAAATGAGATGATAATTATTTATGATTCCAATTACATATGTAAGTATTTTCCTCAATGGAAACTATGTGTAATAAGTAGAAACCATTATCCAAGAGAATGTGAATTACTCTTAACAATGATATAAGTTTTGAGAATGAAATTTGATCAATGTAAAATATCTTAATGTAATGCTCAGATTTTACAAATAATGGGTATAATATTCAATTAAATAAAATAATTTGGTTGGAGAAAACCCTGCTGAATGAATTACCTTTTGGATAAATCATTATGACTAAATGAAGGGAATTTTTTTAAAACCCCTGTCATTTTTTAAATTGAATACCATTTGAATAAAGAACAATATATGTATCCTAAAACGAATTAATTATATAAATATGGTGAAAAAAATTCATTGTGATGTTATAAAACTATAATAGAGATAACTTGGTACATAATATAAAATTTTTTCAAGAAAATAAATTTGAGACGAGTCCAATACATTATTTTCCAGCATAGTCAAATTTCCTATATCCTGAAATAAAAAATTAATGTCACTAATTTTCAATTAAATAAACCTTTTAATATAAAATATCTTTTATATTATTTATTTATAATAAATTTTTATGAATAAATTAGTTAGATAATACTTATTTTTACCATTAGTTGTTAGTAACATTAATTGTTACATGTATGATTTATAATGTATATTTTGGTACCCCTTCATTGATAACAATTTATTAATTAGAATTTCATTAAAAATTAAAATAATATAAATATTATATTAATCTACATATATTATATCATACCATTAGTTTTTTAGTTATTATGAAGGTAAATTGAACAAGTGGTGGCCTATTTTGGTGATTTTAGTATCCTGAGATGATATTTAAATACCATGTTAAACACATAATATAACATTTGTAGAAGAATAAGCCAAAAATATTTATTATTAACTTATAATAATTTTTCTAATAATATTCCCATATACATCAATGATAATGATATACATCATTTTTCAAATAGGTTGTTATCCTATCCCAACACAGAACATGTCATAATTAATAGATGGTTATCTTAAAGAAAGATGATTTTTTTGGCACAATATAAATATTAAAGAATATTAATGTTGTTATTTTAAAAATGTAAGATATTTTATCCCATTTTATAATTATTTAATAAATATGGAAAAAAATATGAAATTTAAATATGTTACATCATTGACATTTTAGTCTGCACAATGATGGGTTAAAGAATTCTTTTTAACAATTAATAATAGGGAATGAAATTGAATTAAAATTTTACATAAAAAATAAAATTTATTTTACAAATGTCACATTTATTTTTCAATGTCATCATTATAATTGATGAAGAGAGGTGGTAGTGAAAAATATAATATGTTTCCTCATGGAGGTGGTAATCCACATGAACACATGACAGATGTTATTTTATTTCTATAATTGGATTGAAAGAAAAAAAGGATTGTTCCAATAATATAAAAAAACCATTATAATAATGATACTAAGGTAATTATATTACAATTTTTGGGATATTTACTAAAGATATAGATTATGATTAACAAGATATGATTTATATAAAACACTCTTTATGACCTTAGATACTCACATTAATGTATTCAGTGAAATTAAGGGATTATGATAACTTATGTTGACTAGGGGATTGTGCCCATGAATTTTTATTCTAGTATAGTAATATGGGGTAGGTATTCAAATTATTTTTTAATGACATTTGTTACTTTTAGAGGGTGAAAGTGATCGCCTTTTATAATTGATGCAAATTGATCTTTTGTGAACGATCATTATTTTTAAATAATGGAATAACACCAATCATGGTTAAATAGTTACCATAGGGAGAATTTATTGAGTTTTGGGTGATATATGGTATATAAATCCTATAATAATAATTACATCTCATTATTTAGACATGTATGATTACATTTACCGTTGGTTTTCTTATATTTTACATTTTTTAGTTTTACAATTGTATCTTATTTTTACCCATGTAATGTTCTTTTAAGGAATAAAAATTTAATGGGTCTCAATGGATAATTTTTACCTAATGATTCCAAATTTAATGTATATAAAATAAAATAAAATTGATTGTATAGAAAATTAATTTAATCATTAGGTAATGTAATGCATTAAAGACCATTTTTTTGAAAAAGTTCATTTTTTAAAATATTTATATGGAGGAAAAATAGAACATGGTTATTGATTTTGGGATAAACATTACATTATTATATAAAAATGTATGGTATTTTATTTTAAAATAAATTAAAATTTTCTTTGACAAAAATAACTTTTATTTAAATTAAATGATCAAAGACAATTTATTTCATTTTAAAAACAACACATAAGTTCATAAAATCATAATAATACGTTTTATAAATCAATAATAGTATTTAAATCTATTTTGTATTCCTTAAATAAATATTTTATCAATTGAAATTTTTTTATAATCTTCTCGGTCTTGTTGTTATAATGATAATGTCATAAAATTTATAGTTTTGGTAAAAATATATTTCCACAATTAAATTAAAAATATTTTGTTTCATATAAATCCAAAAATTTTATCTTAAGATAACATTTTTATTATAAAGCCAAAAAAATATTTCAATTTTTTTAAATTATAATTATAAAATTTTATATATAAATGTGTAAAAAAATATAAATCTATAATTAAAACTATTATCATAGGAAAATAAAATTTATAAAATTTATAAAATATTAATTATTATTATTATTATGAATTATGAATTACTAATTAGTTTTTTGGTTAGAAATATATATATATATATATATAATATTTTATATATTATATTTTTTATTTTAAAATAAAGCAAATAAATTCCAATTTTAGAGGGGATAAATTTTAAATCATAAATCTGTCATATTAGTTACATAGCTATAATAATTTCATTATATCAATTCAAAGTTATTTATAAAGGTATTTTTTTTAATTATATATATATATATCATAATTTAGTAATCAATATTTTTATCCTCAAATTCTATGATGATATTTTAATAGTTTTGTATTGTTTTGTTGTTGGTTTTGGTTTAATTGAATATGTTAAGAAACTATATAACACATTAGGTTTTAATAAAAATATATAGTTTTAAATTATTAGGGAATTAAAAAAATGAATGGAAACCCCAAAAATACTACATCACATTAAAAATAAATAGAATGAAGTCCTCAGTAGTCGGAATATTGGGATATAAAAATTGAAATTCATATAAGGGATTATGAATCTTATCTCACCATCTTTTGAGAAAATCACATATGACCAATTTAGTATGTCAAATATATATAGAGTTGAAACCATTATCCACTGATTAATTTTCTTAAATATTATTAAGAAGTCAAATTAGTGAAAAACATGATTAGTTTTATGGTAGTGGAGGGAAATTGGAGTTTGGGTGGGTAATTAGAGAAAACCAGGGAGGATTGATTATTAATTTCAGTACATAAGAAATTGAACTCAAGTTATGGAAAAACGAAAAACCATTTTCCTTACTATGGGCTAAAAAAATATTCTATGAATTTTATATCCTATTTGAGGGAATTAGAAAATTGAAAAACCAAAATACATTAAACTATATTTTTTTAAATGGAAATTATATTTATTGATAATGAATTATTTCTAAAATAATAAAATATAGTTTTGGTGTCTTAAATATATATATATGCTTAGATAATTAATTTTGTTAATTTAGAATAAATTACATTAATTAATTAACATATTGGTATTCTATGAATCATTTATACTATAAAATGAATCATTTTTACCAGGAATGTCTGAACCAGGAGAAAGCCTGGTCCCACAAATTTATTGAAGTTAAAGTGTAAGTAAAGGAAGTATAAAATATAAATGTTGCATTACATCAAAACCATACGCATCCCTTTCCCCATCATCAGATAACTCATCACCAGGATCAGATGACTCCCATTCAGAAGACTCGTACTTCCAAATCAGCTCAAGATACATGTTTTTCTTTCGAAGCATTTCCATAGACATTTTCTCCTTGAGTGGCCGTTTCCTACTGGGTCCTTTGTCCATCTTAGGGGAACCTCCTCTTCACTTTCCACTGTTCCCATTTGAAAAGACAGTTTCTTGTGTCCCAATAATCTTGGATGCAGACCTTGTCACCATTGGTTTGGGAAGGTCCGTATAGTCCCGCAGTGGCTTCCTCCTGCTTTGAACTTTTTCTTCCTCTTCTTTACTTAGGGTCTCATGATTTCCATTCATAAATGCATCACTGTAGGATGTTTTGTGACTGTGGATCTCTTCTTCACAATCAGATATATCCCCCCACTTCTTTTTATGGCCCATAAGAGGGTTGGAACTGCCATCCTTACCACCCTCCAGTTGAGGTGTCTTGATTGGGTCATCAGCACAAGGGCTTTTGCATTCATCAATCATTCTGTCCAGAATAACATGGCATTCTTTCTCTACAATTTCCTCTGCCACTTCAAGTTCCATTGCCTCATTTGATCCAAAATCAACCAGCGCTGCAAATCTGTTTGTAGAACAATTTAACAGTTCATGAGGATTTACCTGCAATAGGACATCAGGTGTGTTCTTCTGTTGAGACACCAGTTCCACAGGTTCAGTGATATCCTGCATCAGAGTAAACCCTCTACCAATGTACTGATAGTCAGTATTTAATCTCTCCACTTCATGCTGAACCTTGGATCCAGATTTTCCAGATCCTTCCATATTTAACTTTTGTAAATCTGGATATGCTATCACATTCATAGTTGTGGTAGACTCATTCAAAATTGAGTCTCCAAGTCTGGTCACAGCCAGTCCAATGTTGTCCTGTTGGGTTTCCCTTGCATCATCCACTAGAACCTAACTGGATCCAGAATTCAGATAGTTTCCATTCATCAATTCCCCTGATGACACTCCCTGCTCCATGATAGCAGTAATAGCCGGATCATTAGAGGGGTGAGCTTCATCTTCCTGGTGTGCACCTAGAGCAGGATCGACCATCGCTGTGCATGCCTCTACGGGCCATGCAGCTAGTCCACTCCTGTGACAAACATCCGTCTCATTCCCCTGCTTGTGGGAAAAGGAGAAAAATGGCATCCATGACTCATAACAAATATTTTGTGCATACCTGTACTCACCCTCCACCACGATCCAGAAAACTCCAGGAGGGTTCTTTGACAGATCCATCTCCACATAGATTCGTGCGGATGCAGGATTTCCCATGGAGGATGTCCTCCGATCAGTGCAAATGAAATGTCCAATGGAATTTCTTATTGACTTCAGAAGCCTGGAGTTCTAAAATAGGAAGGGGAGTCCCGGCAGTTGCAGCTAGATGGCGAGATTTGGGGAATCCCGGTTCATATGATGGTCAAAAGACCACCGTAGAAGATGGAACAGGGAGGATTTCCTTGATCTAGACCATTCCCTACACTGATCATCCTCATCAGAGAAGATTATGAGGATCCACCGAGGCCCAAAAATCCAGAAAGACGCTTGATTCATCAAACCACAATCATCATTCACAATCTTCCCAAAATCCTCAATCAATGGACGTCATCGCACAAGTCTTGCGATTAAGGCTGTGGAAAGCATCTAAGTTGCTTCTGAAAACTCTCCAACTGAGATTGGTACTATGGGCTGACCAGAAACACATCCTGGAACCCTCGGTGCTACCTGTACCTCAGGCATGAAGAAACCGGAATCAAGCTTACCACTTTTCGCAGCGAGACAAGAGGGCGAAGAAACCCCTCCCCCCAAAGCAGGAGGGGACACGACAGCCGCCATCGGCGATCTTGGTCATCTTCCCGATCCACCATCGGGGGGAGCCTCGAGAGCCTCGGAAGCGGAGGCCATAATAATGTCACAATACATAATATTTATTTATAATTAATATAAATGTTTACCTCAAAATTTAACTCACATAAAATTATGAAAAATTTACATTTGGATAATTTATAGGGGTTTGTTCAATATTTTACGTACATTTTAATAAAATAAATTTCCATATATGATTTATTTAATAATTATATTACAACACATATATATTTCAAAATCAAGTATATATAACCAAAAATTGAAAAACATATTTCTATATTATGGGCTTAACATTAAATTATTATTCATTAATGATTACACATTATTAATATTTAATAGTTATATAATTACAAAATGATTTTCTTCATACAATTCTATTTATAATGGTAAAATAATTATTACAAATCCCATTTAAGTAATATACTATTATAGTAGATGGATTCCCAATGTTCATATTTCAATGGTGTCCTTACCCTTCCAATAGTCATATTAACACATATATATATATGCAAAAACTAAATTATAATATATAAATTAATTCACATCCTTATATTAGTTAATATACTATTAATTTAGTTTTCATATTATGTTCATATTACTTAAAATGTAACTCATATACTTTTAATTTAGTTTTAGATTATGATCCATTGGTGTTCATGATTTTGGTGAAAACTTATATACTTACTTATTCAATATTACTATCTAAAGCCATTATAATTAATTTATTATTCTAGTTTTGTGTTTTAATGTTTTGATGAAATAATAGAATGTGTATTGTGAAATGTGTTTTTGATTTGAAATTAATTTAATATCATAAAATCTTGTGCCATAATTTCTTCTCAATGTGAATAATTTCATCAAAGAAATTTATTATATATAGAAATATATAAAATGATATAGGAAATTATTCATAATTAAATCCTATAACACGTGATTCCTCCAATGTAATTTCGCAAGTAGTGTTTTCTAATATCATACCATATTCTATAGTGTCATGAATCTAGATAAACACCTCATGATAATATGTATTAAATTTTAAGTCTACTAATTTTTTATTAGGTGAATTGGGTAATCTACAGTCTTCCTCAAGATAAATACATGAAATTCTTCATGTACATTCGAGTGGCCAGGTGGAATAATTATCTTTGTTCCCCAAATTTAGTTTTATCTAATATTATAAAAATCCTAATAAACAACAGATTTCACATCCCCTTTCTATAAGTCGTTATAACTCACCTCCATATTGATGTTTTCAAGATGATATTATCCCCAAATCAAATTTTAGTATATATCCTATGATTATTATTAATACTATTATATCTTCTTTGAACCATTTTGATATGATTCTATATAGATTAAACATTCTCAATTGTATCATAAATGAGTTATAGACCAAATAGTTACCTTTATTAAAAAAAATCCCTATAAGTTGGGGTAAATTTTCAGTTCCTAGAAAACAATTTATACCATGGTACTTGAGTTCTTAAATAGAAACTACACTTACATGAAAAGTAAGGGAAATTTAGAAACTAGTTTAGTATTCCTTACTAGTAAACTGATCATGATATTACTATTTATTTTAATGATTAATATTCATTTTATATTTTCCATCATATTTAGGATGATTATTAGTTATCAAAATTATCACATAATTCAAATCCATCTAAAGACACCTCTAAAATGCCGAAAGAATTTCAATCATGATTAGATACAATTGATATCGGATAGAAAATAAGTCTACAAAATTAATTAATATAGAGCTATGAAAAATGATAATCAGGTAGAGGGTGACATATTTCTGGTAAATGTGATGAATTTGTAAGGGTTTCGACAACAACCCATGTTCCCAAATAATTATTTGGTTTTTTTTGAATTCTATTAAACAACGCCTTTTATATATTTTTTACAAGTAATTTTTAAAATGTATATGTTTCAAGAAACCCTTAGTATGATGTATTTCAAACATTACACATAGGAAAACCAATAATCATGAAACATAGATAATTTTTTCCTACTTCATGTGGTCAAACAAGAAATATTTTCTTAAATATATATATAACTAATTAATTATAGGGGTGTATAATGTTAATAAATCTTTGAGATTAATATTTAAATTAAATTTTGTCCTCAGTTATTAATGGAATACATTGTCCCCTTTGGAAAATTAAAACCCTTCTTCATATATCGATTTCATTAAATATCCCATTATTCAAGAATTTTATATCGAATTTTATTTCCTTTTAATATATTTTGAAATTATTTATAATTTTTGGTAATTATGGTTTGAAAATTATTTCTAAAATTAATGAGAATTGGAGGATGTGGTATTGAGGGCTCTTAATGGGATGTTAAATCGTGGGCTCTGATTATCCATTACTCTAACAAATTTCATGGTCATTAACCTAATAATTAAGGATTCCACCTCCCAAAATGTAGCATAAAGATACTCTAGTAGGAAGTACATAGGCCATTTAACCTCTTATGATTTAGAACTACCCATGGTATGTTCTTAGAAAAATGTTGTCGAAATCCTTGATGAATTATACTTCATTTCAAAATACATTAGGAGTGACTTCTAGAGAGATGACCTCAAAGAATGATGGTGAAAGTAAATCATCTGAGCATATTCGAATACGTTTACCATATCAAAATTATTCTAATTTAGGTTGTATTTTTAAAGAAAATATATAATTCCGACCTATTTTCAAGGAATGATATAGTCTTAGAGGAACTACAGTAGTTTCAACACTCTGTCATTGGGTGAGTTATTCTCTTATAGTGCCAAAACTCACAAAAATTATAATGTCTAGTATTTATGTTTTCCTTGACCCGATGATTCTCAAATAAAAATTTATTCTTATAGGGCATGGATTCTATAATATATTATTCATAAATATAGAAATAATGAGTTTGGTATGGTGATTTGGTTTAATCGATCTAAATTTTGGGATCTTGGAGAAGAGGAATGGAATCAATATTTTAAATCAATCAAGTTGAGAGAGTCTTATATTAATGATCGAGTTGTAATTCATTTAGATTGAATTTGTTCATTTGGAATCCAAAGATATTGTTTTACATTAATTCCATAAATAGGATGTCTAATGATAATGAAAAGGAATATTGAGCATGCTAGATTCAAATACATTTATATATTTATTTTGGAATTTTATTAGAGTTCTATATTAACCAAACTAGTTTTATTATCCACATTATTAAAATTATTTTATCATTTTTGTTGGTTATGAATGTTTCCCTCCACTTAATTTTTTTTGTGAAAAATTTGACAAAAAGTGTCCTATTGGATGTTTTCTACATATTCAATCATTTTCAATAGTGGAAATCATGCCTCAATTTTTTGAAGAGGATTTCATAGATATGGATAAGGGGAAAATGTTTTATATGAAAATAACCACATAAAATGTTGGAATAATGAAGTTGGTAAAATAAATGTTCCTGCCTCAGGCCCTCTAGATCAACTTAATCAAACTATTCCCATTTTTAATACTAAAACTGGGTTTCCACTTTATCAAGAAGTAAATAAGACATAGTTTTACTTTTTTATTCTATAAAAGTGTATTTGTTTAATATTTGGTGGGATAAAGGGATTTTACATCATTTTCCTATCTGTTGGATCATAGGGGCATGGTGATTAAGATGAAAATGATGGTTTATCTAGAAAAAGAGAAATGACTATGAATCATGGATTTTTTATAGAGGAGAGTTTCTTCTATGAGCCTATTACTCAATTTTATAGAGGTAATTTGTTTTATAATGTTCATGATATTACTTTAAGTTCCTACAGTCAAAAAGTTTCACAATGAGAAGACATACAACACCAATATTGAATAGTTATAGCTATTGGGAAATACTAATTTTTACTACCATGTTTTTTAAATATCCACTATTAAGATAAGCATCTAGGTGATATAAGGAAAGGTAATATTTCCAAGAAAATAGATTTCGAAGTTACTAATGTGAAGGAGTAAATAAAATTTGGATTTTAACCTTCTATTAATGTCGAAGACAACACCATAAGAATAATTAGTAAATGGGGTGATTTTTTAATCAATGATGATGTTGATAAGTTCCATAAGATTAAAACATATTGCAAATAAATTTTTGATCCATGGGAAGATTGTTGATGATATTGAAAAAAATACATATAACAAAAATATGTCCAAGGAAGGACTACTCATATCTTAGTAACAAGAAGAGTAAATGATTCACTATACTATTTAATAGTTTTTTCTAATGATCAAATATGTTTAGCTCTTTGAGTGTTGAATCCGATTAGTGTGATGAATGTGACACTTTTAATTTTTTTATGTTTTTTAGTACTTGTTTATCATGGTTTATAAATTGATGGTATTTTTAGTCATTTTTTAGAATAAATGTTATATCCAACCCATCATCTCTTACTCAACTACTTTTTTAATTCATTTTACTAAAAGGGGAAGTGATCCTAGATTCATTGAAATTAACAAAAATGTAAATTTTATTTCATATATCTCATTAATTTCCATATCCTAATTCTCTAAATCTATTAATGTATGATACATATCAACCATAATCAAGGATAGATCGCCATAGTCCTTACAATACAATGAATCAATCACATTGATTGATATAACATGGTTGTAGTGTATAGAAATGAAATAAAACATAAGTAGTTGTATCCAAATGTTACATATTATCTTGGTCTATTTTATTTTGAATATACATTTATAAATATTATGGTCTGCATATATGTGATTAATTTATCCCAAATTAATGTATTTATATCATCATTGACAAGTTAATGGATTCTAATTCATGATCCCATGTTGGATAGTTTTGTTTACGGGTCAATAATTTCTTTGACATGTTAGAATAAGCACAATAATTTTTAATAAATAATCACCCCACTACATTATTTGAGAAATCTCTATATATAACCATGTATTACTTCTATTATGGTTATATTAATATTGGTTTATTGACCAATAAATTCTTTAGTTATTCAAAAGATTCCTCACAATCCTTTAGAAGGTGAATTTGACTATTTTACACCTTGACATGGTTAATGGGTTGGTCAATTTTTAAAAAATTGATTAAATTTTTGATTGTAACATGCTAAAACTTAGACACTATATATCAAAAAAATTTATGGCCTTCAATGAATTTTTCATTCATTTAAGGATAAAAAAATATTCCATCTGAATATAAAATATGACTAAGAAAGGAATCATTATTGAGACAAATTTACAACATACTGTGTTTCCCATGCATTACTTTTCCCTATGATCCCTATGAATTATTTGTAATTTATTATCATGATTTTCTTAGATTTTTTATTATGAAAATATATCAGAAATTAATACCAATATATATCAATAGGGATGACCCTTTATAACTATATTCATCAAGTCTATAAACACTATGGATTAATTTTTTAATCGAAATAACATTACTAAATTCTATAAAGTACTAAACCTCATGTGTTATGTATTATTTATTATATCATGAATTTTCACCCTTAGATAATGATAACTAGAATTGAGATCATTCTTTATGATTTATTGAACAACTTCAATTTCATCAAACAAGCCATCAATTTATATTAAAAGATAAAATTTTCCTTATTGTAATTGCATTGATTTCCATATAACTTATTTGAATCATCATAGACCCATACAATGTTTTCCTTAAATAGGTAAGGGTCTCCCTAAGGTGAAACAGTACCCTTTTCCCACATCTGAAATTTAGTTTCTATAAATAATTGAATTTTACTACAGCTATTCACTATAGAGGATTAGATATAAATTTTGAATTATGTATGAGTAGATAAGTAAACTAAATTGCATGTTCAAGTGGATATATAGATAATTCATTGTGAAATACATCAATTTATCCTTTATTTACAATTAAATCATCTAATCCAAAGATATCCCTATTATCCACATATTAAATTTTATTTTTCTCTTACCCTATAAAATAATAAATTTTATATACTAGAGGTAGCTCTAGGAAATATGTAGAAAATGAAGTTATTTAAAAAAGGATTAACAAGAAATAAATTATAATTTATAACTCAAATGAAGAAGTTCTAAAACAATTTGAATTGGGTTCTTCAATAATGTTGATTAGGTCTAAAATATTTATATAAAAAATATATTAGTATATAGAATTTTTATATTGATGATTCCCCATAATCTACCATGAAAGACGGAATAGTAATGAATATATCAAATTGGTATATAATATCTCCAAAAATGGAAGACATAATAAATGAAAATCACTCATGGAATGAGTACTAACAAATTGCACACTAGTATAATCTTCATAAAATCAAATAACAAAATTGTATGAGACATTAAATCTATATAGATAATAAAAATCCCCATAAATCATGATTTATATATTCAAAATTTTATTACATATATTTACTTATTTACCATTTATATTACACAATCAATTTCATCAAAAGTGATTTTTAAAATAGGGTATGGTGGTTTTCTAATGAAACTACTTGCATCCAAGATGATAAAAAAATCATGAAATATAAGTGTGACATTAAAATTCATTAACTATATGAAAAATATAAGTAAATTCAAAGAAAAATAAATTAATAAATTACTCTCCTATCCATTTCATTTCTTCTTATAATCACATTTTTTCCACCTTCTATCTTAGATCTGATGCATTAAACCATAATCCTAATGAACATAAAAATTGAAACGATTGTTCGATATTACATGATATATTCCATCAATGCTCAAATGTAAGGTATGTAAAATTGTACATCGAAATTAAATCTTATAATAAATATTCTTAATTTTAAAATATTATTCAAAAATAACATTACAATATAATATATTTTTTGGATTTACGTGTACAATTGACTTGTGTATATATTTTTTCTAGACATGGCCTCACCATGGAAATTCATGTAACATAACAGTGTAAATAATTTACCCAGTCCTTATTTTACAATGAAATATATTGATGGTCATCTAGATATATGACTAACATATTTTTTTATTGAAACTAGCCTGGCACATTATTGATATCATAGCCAAGTAAGATAAATTATAAAAATATTAACAAATATGTCAAAGACTGAAAAAAACAGGTATTATTACTCCATTTTAGGTTCATATCTCTTCTTCAAATTTACTTATACAACTTTTAATTCCAATATAATTCACTTCATTTTCTCTAGATTATTCATATATATATTAAATATTATAATTCAACATTCTTTTTTTAAATCAACACAAATGAGTGATAACTACTATCAATATTATTTCTCATATTAAACTATATCATTATTATTGTCTTATTGTTAATCATAAAATGTGGAATCCATATCAGATCTATCCTCATAATTTTACTAAAATTTTTATACTCCCTTTATACTTATATTGATACATTTTATTCCATTTACATTATCTACATGTCATTACAATCCACACTGAAAATTATCTCTCTTACCAAGATTAGTAATTCATCATTATATGGACATTGTTTTGGTGAAAATACATTCTATTGTATCTTGACATTAGGAATTTTGATTTGAAATGGGTGGAAAATAAATTTAATGTTAAAGTATATGTGTTCTATTAAGAATCATTAAAATATATGGTTCTTTTAAAAAACAAATAAGTCCATTAAATGAAAAAATCAACACCTAAATTTAATTTATAAAATATAAAAATAATTATTTATTCAACCTATAAAATAAATGAATTAAATAATTTCTATTTCCTGAGTATTGACAACATAAACACAGAAAAAACTAAATGAATTAATATCCTTAACAAGATATCATGATTAAAATTTATATTTTAAATAAAAACCAAGCGATTTATTACACATTAATACAAGGTAAATTATATAAAATTACACATATTACAACTTGGATGACATAGATTTATAGTGTCTTTGTGATTTAGGTACATTATATTGAAACATAAAATAGGATAACATCATATCTATTGAAACCATCTTTTATCATTCTTTAACTTAAAACTTCATGGGATAACCTTTTCAAACATATAAGAAAGGTGGGATATATAAAGACTTGTAAGGGAATAAATAATGAATAAGGGAATGAAGATAAAAAAATATTATACAATAGGAATAACATTGAAAGATAAAGGATCATGAATAATAATGAATGATATAGTGTGATATTAATAACATGGGAAATGTGGCCAATACATAAAACACTACATCATAATCATTGGTGAAAGCTAAATCTTCAAAGATATCATGGTGGAAAAAGTACCATAAAAGATTCAGGTTGACCCCCAATCCTATCATGATGTATTATGGTAAAAAAAATTACCTAATTCAATATAGAACTAAATAATTTAGGGTGCACCAATTACATACATTACATTCTAATGCGGTAGTGTGGCACATAGATCATATTACATGGATTCATTTATCATCATAATTTATTTGATGAATAAGGGGTGAGGAATAAATACATGTAATTACCATGTCAATGTGGTATATATCTATAATGTTTAATATCATTAATATAAAATGGGTATGGTATTCACCACATAATTGTTTTAGCATGGAAAATTGTGATGAAATTTTGGCAGCATAACAGCATCACATAAAAAATATAAAATGGGTTGATGAGAGAGAAAGGGGAAAATTATAATTTTGAAATAAATTGAGTCGTAATAGGGTCATGGAAATATATATCCCAAAATAAATAATTGGAAATTTAATGTGTAACATAATTAGTAATATTGAATAAATATGCGAAAAGAAAGAACCCCAACTTTTGTTTGGGACTCACAAAGCATAAAAAGATGATTCTGGAGAGCTTGGGGGGACTTGGTATGATTATATAGAGGGGTGGGAATATTTAGGAGGTGAAAAATGAATTATTACTAAAGATAAATGTTATATTGTATGGGTTTATATGGGAAACGTGTTATAAATTATTCAATATTTCACATACATAGGATTTGTACTCGATAGAATAAAATTACAAAAACCACAAAACATAGAATAGTTTTTCCCATAGTGTTTTCCAAATAGGGTACTTTTTAATTATTTTATTACCCAAAAGGAATTATTTATTAATATAATTCCCATTCTTATGTGGTTGTGAGTCACACTATTAAAAAATGAATATATATTTATAAAATATATTATAAGTTTTGGATGATTCATAAAAGAATTATAACGTTAAAAAAAATAAACATAAAATCACCTTATTTTATTGAAAAATATATCTTTGGACAAGTATATAGATCATAGTATTTATTGCATCATTTGTAGTCATTATGATGTTATAAAACACACCACTTATTTACATGGTATTCAATTGTTTACCTAAAAATTCTCCTATATTATAAAAATATAAAAATTTACTAATTGGATAATTTCATCATTATTATTGAAAAAAAATATTTATTTTATAAATTTTCTTTCTAAATACGTTAATTTTTAGTTTTCAGACAATAATCCATGTTTATTGAATAATTATGGTTTATTTTGACAATAAAATTTTTTTAGTTCCAATAAAAACTACATTTGACTTCATAAAAAAATTCTATAAACATTTATAATTATGAAAAAATATTTTATTATAATTTTTCATTAATGTATTTTTTATTTTATAAATTATTTACTTCATCAAACCAAATCCCTTAATTGAAGTTGAATATCACCTGAAAATTATAATAGTGTGATATTGTAAAAATCATTTGTAGAGTAAAAACAATTGATTAAAAATATATTAATTACTCTCTTAAAAAATAATTTACAAAATAATATCCCAAGATTCTTAATACATAACCATTTAATACACACCCAAACACCATAAGAGTAAGGTGTATGATGTTGAGACTTCCCTGGGGTGGTTTGGCGTAAATAGTTTGGGTCTTGATATCAAAGAGCATGAACTTATACCATAAATGGATTCGATGATGCTATATTATCAAAAGATATGATGATTAATGGTGTTTTAAATATGATCAGAAATAATAAGTCCTAGTACATTCATGTTTTTCCACAACCAAATTAAATGGAAATTAGTTTAACAAAAAGGGGAATTGTATTTATAATAGTTTTTGTTTTTACAGAATTTATCGTCCTAACTATAGAATTTTATTGTGTGGTAAGTGGATGGTTTATGTTTGATGCCATATAGACAAGTAAATATCATTAATTCCCTAGCACAATTAATAAGATAACTAATTATAATGATATAGATTTTTTAATCTAGAACTGCATTAAATGAACCATTGTTCAAGAATGATCTACATTGATTATTAAATCCATAATCATATACTTCCGATGAAAAATAAATGACTTAATTTCAATATTTTGCTTAAACCATATCCATGTTAATGCTTTGTGTTTTTCATCACCCTGAAAAAAAAATTGTCCAATTAATATGGCCATTTAGTTTATATTATTTATAAATTAGATATTCCAAAATCATATTTATATATAATTAATATTAATCATACAGTATTCACGAATAAATATAATAAAAAAGTTGATGGATTTAAAATCAATCCACCAGTAACATGTAATAATCATGAATAAAGAATATTTAAATGTGATTAACGAGGAAGAAAATGTAAAATCCAAAAAATGGATATTATAGAATAAAACATTAATTAAATAAATTAAACATAATTAAATAACATTGTCCAATTAATCCTTCCCCCTGATGATAATATTGACTTTGAACATTGTTCTACATCAATCCAAATTCTCTAGCTTTAAACACACTAGTAATAATCCCTAATTGTGATTATTCAACTAATGAATTCACCAGTGTCAAAAAAAGCGATATTCTATTATAATAAACAAAATAATTCTTTAAATATCATACATATCTTTGTATATGAATCCATATTCATATTTAATAAAAACACATCAAATATTTCACTTTAAATAAAATTTATTCCCACAAAAAAATTAAAAAATAACATGTTTTAATTATTACAAATATTGGATAATGATAGAAAAACAATAATAAAAATTTCTAATAGATTGAAAGACCTTACTATACCAATTTTGAATCCTAGTATATAATATATTTAATGATTTCAATCAATTATTGATTTTATCAATGGATTAAAATTTTGTGTCATAAAAGTATCAAAAATCAGTAGCCTATTGATGTTACCCCCATGACATAGGTTCAAATATTCTATGGTGTAAAAAATTGGATTTTACTTCTGTCACCATATATTACATTGCATCCCAAATATATATTTTAACACACTCATCCATGACCTTTATGATTATTATTTTTCTAATTTATAATAATTGTATTGACCAAATTTATTATTTATGAAAATGAATTTTACCTCATTTATATATTTTTTATGAGCCCATTTCATGTATCACTATGTGTCCTCTACCACTATGATGTTATATATGTTGAAATGATCCTCATTTCCACTATAATTAATTACTAAAATCTATATAATATCCCTATACAAGAAACTTTAAACATCATTTCAAACTCTTAAAGCATTCTAATGTAAGATCGTGATCTTAAACAACTATGCTCGGAATGAATTATATTTTGAAACATGTTTCATATGCCATTTCAAGCATTGAAAACACTTCTTCAATCCATTTATAATCCATAATGATTTATATTAATATTTATAATATGTGTTCATCATGAAATCATTATATGTACTTGGTTCAAATTATTCAAGTCATCCACAAACGTGTTAAAATTTAAAAACAATATTCCACATTTATTGTCTTTCACATAAATCATATTCATTACATAAATCCATATAATTAGTAATTTTTCATTAAATGGATAAATAAAATCGTTTCATATATTTAATTATGAAAAAAATCAAAATTAGGTAGGAAAAACTGCTCATATAATGAAATTATTAATAAAATAAATTCTTGTAATTAAGCTGTCAATATTATCCTCCATAGGAAGTAAATAATTTATTATTGGATTTATTACCAATATATATCCTCTAGAGAAATAATTTTCACTTGATACAAGTGAGGTGAATAAAACATATACCTTAACCTTGTGATACATGAGGTTTAAGACTCATAATCATCCTTAACTCATGAAATGAAAATTTAGTTAATTATTTTATAAACACATTATGAAAATTATCAATCATAAGAAAAACCTATATTCTTAATGTTTCATGCACTGTATTTTAAATTATAATAATTTAATTTCTATTAATATTATTTGATATATAGTGTGAAATTATTTTATTGATTAATTAATTGTTTTTTGATTTCTGGGACCACTTGAAAATGAATCCTCACTTCATTCATGGGACCATTGATCTAATTCATTTCCCACACCATCAGATTAATTCCCTGAGTTTTAGATACATATCAAATTTTCTATATACTCAATGAAATTACATTGTAATTATATTTCTACTAAGAAATAATCACTGATCCTAAGTGGAACATTGTACTTTATGTATTCATTTGATAAATAGTACTCATATTATAATCAACATCTATAAATTTTAAAATTTTAATATTTTATAATAAAATAATTTAGCCCAATTCAACTAGTAACTACAATACAAATTATTATTTTATTTGGAATACTGATTTTATATTCTTTATTATACAGAAATATAACCATATAATTTTAAATCATAGTCAACGTCTAGTCTTTAAGTAATCAAATATAAGTCACTTTTGATAATTTATCTAAATTCCATTTGATTGAAATTCTCACCTTCAATATTGAATGAATTAATTGTTCTAAATACCATTGCATATGAAATATATTTAGGATTACACATTATAAGTTTTCCTAATAATTAATGAGGATATTTTAAATGAGAAATGATAATATGATTATTTCCTTAAATAATATCAAAAATCATGAAATATATCATTTATATATACATTTATATCACAATTCATCTTCATCTATGTAGTGAACCTTTAGAAATATTAATTATCTCTATAAATAATTAATAATACACATAAACATTAACTATTATACATTATGTTTGAAAGAGATTATATAAATTTTAATATCCACTGTTTCATGAAATCCTGTAGTTCTAAATGTAGATAATTATTTGAGTAACAACAACTCTATTCTTTATTCATACCGTATAATTAATTGTAATTCATATAAATTTATTTCTACATCACCATAAAAAATACATTTGGTAAACCAATATAGAAATCTTATTATATCTCTTCATTAAGAAATATAAACTTGACATCCATGTGAAACGTCTCATATATCTATTTTCTATTTATACAATTAATATTGTAAGGATTTAATCTCATTTTACTAGTGAAAATTTGACATCAAGTAAAATTTTTTCAACCTACGATTAACACCTGTGGATTATCCTCACCATATTCCATTCCACTTAACCCATATCATTATGTTTTTATAAAGAAATGAATTTAATCCAATAACTTTCCTACCTTTTTTGTTGAGTAATTAACACCAATGTGTTATTGTTTAAAATAAGGTCTAAATTTTATATATTGACTATTTTGAATCATGATGATTATATTATTTATTCACATAATCCATTAAAATGAGAAATCAAATAGATAAATAATGACATAATTAATGATCACCTTTTTTGAACCATTTTATATTGATCAGTAATGATTTTTGGGACTCCAAATATGTGTTCAAAATAGGATAAAATAAATCATGTTCCCCTTATTCGCATGAAATACTAATTCTAACTTTCTCATACTATTCTACATTAGTAATATAATAATGTTTATAAAATATTACATGATGTTTGACTAAATCATCATCTTGTTTTTCTTCCACTACTATCATATTTTTCATTATCCAATCATCATAATAGTACTAAAAAATAACATTTAATGTATATTGAAATATAATGATTACATTATTATAACAATAATATCATATTATATATGTATAATACCAAAAAATATTCCTTAAACACACTATTTATCAAATATTATAATGTTTGGTTCATTAAATTTAATGAAAAAATAAATGTAATATTATTTGAAGTGTATAAAACAAGGTAAAATCTTGTAATAAATGTAATATGTATGAATTCCATTGTTTGGATGAAATAAAATTATTTTGAATTTGAATATCTTCTCAAATAACTAGTTTCTATACATGATGAAATATTAAATCATTTACAAATATTTTCTAAAATAATCTAGGTTCTGTCATCATGGATTTATAATAATTTTTTGGGAGGGAAATTATACTAAATGTAATGATATTTACTTGTATAAAGTTCTCTCTTTTCCAATCCAATAACATTTACTTCTCTGAAGTCAAGTCATTTTCGTATATGGAATAACAATCATTGGTGGGTAACTCCCTCAGTCACAAGTGAATGTCTTACACTATCATTGATTTTATAAAAATTCTTCAGTAGGACGTAATATTCATTCAAATCTTACATAAGGGGAATTATTTATTTTACTATAATAATTCCAAAGGTATTCATGAAAATTCATAGTTCAATTACTCGAGTATTTCTTTATTACCATTGGAATGTTACAACATTCTTTGTGTTTGATTCCAATTACCATTATCACTTATATCCCCAATAATATTGTTTAAATCCCATTATATATTCATAATATCTATTTTATAATCACCAGTAAATAGTTTCAAAGAAATATCTACCATAAATATATTGTAACTTTTAGAAGAAACGTTTTTAAATGAATTTGGTGCATTTAATTCATATAAAATTATATTCTTTTCATGATATTATTCAATATTCTTTCCCACTTAATCAAACCCAATATTTGGGATGTTATTCTTCATAAAGAGTAAAAATTCTGTATTTTAGTCCTTTTTAACTCATAAACATATTATGATCATTAGTGATAAATTATATAAACATAAATAATTTCATTTGTGTATAATAATAAGAAAATAATATAATGCATTTATCTATATCTATTATGGTCAATTTAATCCATGAAAATATTTCATAGTGAATCAATTCAATGATTTTATTTATTTTAATATTCCCTTTCTTATTTTAAAATTTTACCATGTTCACCTTTAAACATGTGTAATATATCCATATTTTTTTAAATTTCATTATTGTAAATTGTAAAACAATCTCTTGAAATATAAATTTTTTATGTTTTATTAGAAAATAAATGTATGTATTTTATGTCATGAATCACATTCTTTATTTAAATTCAAATTACCAGAATTTTAATCATGTATGACATGAAACATGTTTCTACTAGTTCATTGTCCTGTAAATGAAATATGTCCATATTTTAGATATATTCCCAATATATAATTCATTATTAAGAAGAATTTATTTTATCCATCATAGTGACACGAAACACATAGTATATTATCAATAAAAAATAAATAAATAATTCTTACAATTTGAAGTATCCTATTAAATTTTTAGAGGATTTTAATTTTCAATCAACCATTTATTATTTGAAGAGAGGGATTTTTGAAAAAATATAATGTGTTTTTTATTTGTTTATTGTATTTTGGGGTTTGTTTGAGAATGTTTTAGGGGGTGTATATTTGTTCTATAATTTTATGTATCTCAAAATTTTCTATAATCTGGAATTCCTAATATATAATGAGTTTTCATAGGATTTCTATCTGTTAGATATGATATTTAGAAATTATATAACATACGATGAATTCATAAGATTCCTAAAGGAAATACATAATAAATGTTTTTGAATGATATATCATGATATATGTTTTGGAGGTCTTAATAAATTAGGGGTTCTCATAAGACATTATTAGATTACAAGATAAATTGTGTGTGTGAAATATTAAGAAAAAAATATGTTTCATACTATGTAATAGAAGTACATCTAAAAAAATTATAGCATAATATACTAGAATGTACAAAATATTTTTAAGGATATTGTGTTTTTTTGAAAGGAATGTAGCATAATCAAACAATAATTTTTTTATAATAAGATATATTATATTTTAAAGGATTCAGTTTCAAGGATATTAAAAGAAGTTCATTTTTTAAACTATAATATGATTTTTTATCCTTACGAATTTATGAAAAAATTTAATTGTTGAATTTTTCAGTCAAGATAATGTTATTTGGATATTCCCACCATGATAGAAACTGCAAGACTATATTAAAGAAATCATTCCAATAAGATGAAATTCCAATTTCCCCAATTTCAAGGAGGCTTTGAATAAATATGGAATCATGAGAATAATTGAGTTTTTATGTAATTATTTTTGGATATTAAAGTATAGGATCATCAATATTTTCATTAAATTTTCAAATTTATTTTTTCTAATTAATAATCAGAAACAAATATTATATTCTATTTAAAATTATTATACAACTGAAAATCAATGGAGTATTCTATAATTATTTATAGAATTATTATTATTTAATAAATTTGAATCTAAATAGAAGTATAAATGAAGGAAATTGTGTTAGATTTTTTAAAAAAATATAACACTTTGACCCATTTAATAATTATAATATCGAAGATAGATAATAATAAAAAGTTATTCAACAAGCATTACGTCAGTGATTTCTCACTAGCTCAAGAATTTTGAAATTAATTTTTTGATAATTGGAGAACTCAAGAAGTGTTAATAAGAAGATAAACTAATATGGTCTTCAAATCATGCACAAAATGATCATTTAGAATTTTTGAGAAGAAGATAGACCTGGTGATGTGATGTCGAAATTTTACAAAATGATGATGACTTTTTATAATAAGTTATTACCAGTGACTATGATGCATCTTGAATCAATTTTGATGATATTTTTCTCTATCAATGGTGGGGAGGATGATGGATAACTTTTTTTAATAGTATAAATAATTTAATAAATATTTTTTTGATGTATTTGATACATTCCACATTCCGGAAGTGTGTATACATTCTCAAAAATTGTATAAAATTTATATTGCATTTTTTAACACCAAAAATAATAGTGATAATATAATTTATGGCTCAATAATGGTTGAACACTGAAATGAGTAATATATCACACTAAGGAAAAAACAATTATATTCTTTTTATGTAACATTTTATATTCATATTTACAGTACATGTAGGGAATAAATTCTATAGAGTGGATCATGAATTTTATTATTCATAACTGTGAAATAAAAAATAATAAAAATGTAAAAATTAGATAAAAATATTCACCTCTTAACTATTATATCCTAACTGTTTTGTACTCTTCAAACACAATGAAATTAAATTAGGCCCCCCTATGATCCAAATATTTTTATGGTGAGCCCCATATAGTTTGAAATATGTGAAGAATAGAGTATTTTGAATTTCTATTGGGTGATCATTCATGGATGAAAGAACTATATGATGCCCAATATTCTTCCACAAGGATTAGAGGTTAGTGATACCAATAGTACAATGTCTTAATTTATTGAGAAGGAATCTATTTTGTTAATTTCAATTATAAGATAAATATTGATACGTATTGAAGGTCAATAAATTCAACTCGATAATAATTTACAGAAAATTTATTTAATAAATTGACTTGTTTTAGAAAATCCAATGTAATATTTTAAAAAATAATATATATATATATATATATATGATGGAAATTTCCATACCATTTTACCCAAGATTCAAATTTATAAGGCCAAATTTCAAGATTTCAGGATGGATGATATTGAAAATATTGATGAATATTTCATCCAGGTAAATGAAATAGTAAGTAATTATAGGTGTTCTTAAAAAATATGGAAGATTTGGATGTTATGAAAAAATAATGAGAAACATTCTAGAGATATTTATCCCATAGATTCATCAATTAATGATATAGAATATTTTTACCTTGATACAGTACAGAATATAGTTATATGTGATGAGATAAGAAAATATATGTTTCCTAAAAGGAGGTCAAAATGGATATGAAATTGTTTTCCACGAATAAGATGAAAACAAAGTAAATCGATGATAAATCCTCTGGTAACATTGAATATTATATTGATAGTGATTAAAATACAATATATCTATGATTTATGTCTCCAAAAATATAAAAAAATTCAAGTGAAAATATAAAATCAAAACTCCCACTAAAATTATTTATGTGCTGAAGTATAGGGAACATTACAGTCAACAGCTGATGAAGCAATAAGAGTGCGCAGTATTATGATAAATGATATGTAAATGTTCTTAAGATAAATTCTAATGGAAGAAGATCTATAGAGTAAAACAAGACATGTGATTACATAAGTTTAATAAAAATATCAAAGACTAAATTCCTATCATGTAATGAGGGAGAATATTATTTTCATTCTTGTATGGAATCAGTGGAATATTTTTCGAAAATATATATTAATTTTAAGGAACATGTTTAAATAAATTATGAAAACATAATTAGTAAATATGGATAAGGATAATAATATTATATGAATCACATTTTAAGAACTTAGATTTGTAGTGTTCCATGAGAGAATGAATCTACAGATAAAGGAAATAAAATATATCATGTTGGGAAGTAGAATAAATAAATTGGATGTTAAATTTCATAGTGAAGAAACTGAATTTTTTTGGAAAATAATATACTAAAAGTGAAACATTTTGATAATGGTAATATATTTAATGATATTGAGTATTATGCTATTCATAATGGAGATGCAAAAAAATTGGTAGAATCAAGATGTTTTGTGGAAAAATATAATCTAGAAAAAAAATTTGATTTTACAAAGGAAGTGGATGTTAAATAAGATTCATTATATTTTATTAAGAAATATTTCACTCAAAATCTATTTACATTATTACTTATAATACAACAAGGGGTCAAAAATATTTCATCTAACAATAATGGTTCTTATAGAAAACCAAAGTAAACATGGTTTTACAAAATCATTGAAAATAAAACATCTATATAAAATACTGATTAATGATCCTTGATAATGAAATATTATAAATAAAATTAAATATTAATGAGGGTATGGATAAACCAAATAATTTTTTTTTTGAATTCTAGAATGTCCATCAAATTTAGGAATGAATAGGTTTGGAAGGACAATATTAGTTATTTAGTTTTTTTAGGAAAAAAGGAATGATGTTAATGGTACATTATATCATTCTATGGAATTACATAATGAATATAATTATGTGGGTCTATCTAGAGAATAATGTACCAATCATGTGGCATGGATGAAAATCAATAAAGTAAATCTATGATAACACTCCATAATAGATTTGAATTCTACAGTGTTGTATGGTGAAGATTTTACATGTATGGTCACTAATCATAGTTGTGTATGGTGAAAAATCATAATTAGAGATAATAAGATAGATGAGGAATGATGGTTTAGAATCGAAAAATATAAATAATTCATTGATTATGGTGGTATCTCTCAAACACAGAGTAAGGATAAATACATTGTTCATGGATTATAGATTCTGTGAAAATATAACCAGGATACTGGGGTACTAAAAATATATAATAGAGAAATATGGTTCGACTTTGAACATTAGTAATGAGATCACCGTAAATATTAAAGGTATTGGGTTATCTATAAGTGAGTCTTGCAGGTTTAAATAATAATATGTTCAACTCATGGATGGTCCTAAGAAAAACCTATTGAGTGTGAGTGAATTATATGAGGAATTTAATGATATTATTTTTAGAATAATTATTTACATAATCTAAATTATAAATATTGGAATAATAATTACAAAGGGAGAAAAAATTAGTTTGGCTTCATTTCATATTACTGATCAATGAGATTACTGTTATGTCAGTGCTAAGGAAGAGAAAAGTCATTGGAATATAAATCATGTCTTTATTTGTTAATATTACTAATCTAGGTATCAAAATTGAATAGTTTTTGTGTTCTTCCATATTATATTATAGATAGATATATATTTCTTACATTATATCAAATAGAGATGAAGGTTCATGGAAATCATTTAAGAGTGGAGATACAATCAACTACAACTTCAGTTTATCGAATTAGTTATATGTGGACCCATTAGTAATAAATCCAATATAGTTGAAATATATTTCATTATATTCATTGATTACTATAAATTAATGTTATCTGTATTTTTTAGACTATACATATCATAACCTGTGGAATGTTTTAAAATATTAATAGGAGAAATTGAAAGATATTTTTTTGTTCAAATTTAAATGGAGAGGAATAATAATGGGAATGTGTTTTATAGTGGTGAATTGTAATATTATTTCTCTAAATATATAAGTATTTACCATCCTACAACCCACTACAATCTTAAAAATTGTACGGTATCTATATTGGATACCATTCAAATAGAAATTATTTTAGATACAGAATAAAATAATTCTCAATGTATTAAACTGTTATGATGTTAAAATAATTAAGACTAATCCTGATTTTAAATTAGAATAAGTATTATATTTTGAGTATTCTAGTATGGATAGTGATCATATTAATGTGAATAATTTCAATGGACAACATGGAATAAAACCTCGATCTGTATTATTTAACTCAACACTGAGAAGTCATAAATTGTTGAATACTAAAAAATAAATATAAAATGATTAAATTATGAAAATCATGTAATTATAGAAAATATCATTAGATGAAATTATATATATTTAAAAACCTGATGAATGTTTATATGTCATTACCTAAATTATATAAACACTCCATTAGAACAAGAAAATCTAAACATATCATGTGTGAAGAGTGGATTATATATAACAATGATAAGATCAACCCAATAGGAGAGAATTCCTTTTGGAATCATGTACAAAGTTCAAATGAAAGGAATATAATTGTAACTAAGGGGGTGTTCGAGAATATTTTAAATTAAAAAGGTAATGTCATAAGGAAATAGGATATACTTATTTTACTCTCATACATTCACGTTTAAAGTATTTATTTTGAAGATAACTTTCACTATTTTCATGTTTCGATGTAATATGAAAACTCCAAGAAGTTTTTTCTCATAGGTGGTATACAATTTATGGAATATATTTCAAATATTCTATAATTAATGATGACATGTAAGAATAATTTTACATTGAGAAAAATAAAAGTTTTATGTTTTAAAAAAATTTATATTTTCATATTAATAATATCGAATGATCTATATGGATTGGAGAATTCCCCCAAGACCCAGTCTTTCATTCTATATAGTTTTTGGAATTAAATGAAATTCAAAAAAATTAAAAGTGTATAGTAATATTTTTATAATGGAAATTATATTAGTTAATCTCACACTATATTTATATATTTATAACATATCTTTTATAGGTTACCAAGATACTTGAGGATTTGTTTTCAGAAAATATGATTAACTACTTTTACATGTCCATTCTGAGAGACTGGAGACACTTCATGGGATTTCAAGTGACATATGATGAAAATTAAAATTATCATTTCCTATAATAAAATTAATTAGTATGTTTGATGAACTTTTAGTTATAAGAATCAAATATAGTATCCAATCCTATAAAAATATGGTTGATACTGGCCGTGGATTTTGAATTTGAAAATGTAAATAAAATAAAATAAGAAAAAAAATTAGAAAACTGATATATCGTTCTATATCTAGAAAAGATATTATCTATGCTATGATTTTGTGTAATATGTATTAATGTGATCTTATAGAATTAATCATAATTTCTTTATGTCATGACCCCCTCCCCACAAAGTGTACCCCTCCTAGGCCGGAAATGTGAGAAGAGAGATAATGACCCCCGAGTCCCGCCTCCAGTAGGCCTCGGGTTGGCGACTAGCACCGAGGGTATAATAAACACACAAATGGTAGGCATTACCCTCTAAGAGAACACATGTAGAAGAGAGAGATAGAATAGACTCCAATAAAATCCAACTCAGAAGAAAAAGGGGATCTAAAATATAAAAGAAATCCAAGTACATATATGAAATTTCATCAAAAAGTAATACTACTGAAAGGGAAAACTAAAAGAACCCAAAAGAAAGTAAAACGGCAGCGACCACAAGCCAGAACAGCTCCTCCTCCAACCAAAAGCTAGTAGTAACCAGCTTGATCTCCAAACATCTCCAAGTGACCTGAAAAATAGTTTATATATACATAGGGTGAGTATAACAGTATACTTAGTAGGATCCTCCCCAAGCCTCTCGTGCAAAAGTAAAGAAAGCATTCTAAAGCCTAGTGAACAAAAAGTGAAACTAACTCGTCACCTAAAAAGGTATACTAAGTTACCATCCTCACCATGGATACTCTCACAAAGTAATGAATACAAGAATATAGGATAAAGTAAATATTATCAAGGGTACCCCGCTACTACTTACCCACTGGTTTTCCCCTTTTCCCCAACGACATACGTCATGTGCATCTCTCTCCAAGGCTTTCCCACAGACACCTGGGCTAAGCTCCACAATCTGCACCTCGTGCACCACAAAGGCTTGCCCGCAGACACCTGGGCGAAGCACCACACCATCCTCACAACCAAAAGCAACCGGGTAAGTTCTGGGAGCCACCATAGCCTGGATAACGTGTATCATACATCGGGTATTATACCTCAAGCCAGTATAGCCCATACACCAAATAGGGATCCTCAATCCATCACAGCCTATACATGTTACACCTATAGTAGTCCATAGGATACTATATCCAGAATATATGAGTGTGAAATAACCACAAGACATTACATCCCTCTACACAAATATATGAGTAAAATTAACCAGTGTGCCTACCAGCACAAAGATCTACCAAGAGAAGAGAGAAGGGTCAAAGGGGGTAGTCAGCCATTCAACCTCCCATCAGAATGTTGGGGAAAACACCCCCCCCCCTAGGGCTCAAAATCCCTGGGGTGTCAGTTTCCCTTACCGAAAGGGTGGAGTAGCGTATAGAAACACAAAAAATACAGAATATATATGTAACTCACCTCCACACTATGGGCATTACCTAGTCTTAGATACAACTGCAGCTAACGTCTCTCATACTCCAGGCTGCTACTTCTAAGACTAGGTATCCGATAAGCACACAAACATTTGAAGATCATTATTAGATTACTCCGTTCTCATTTTATCAGTTACACTGAACATTAATTAATTCATTAAACATTAATTAAGATTGAAAAATTCCACATTAAACTGAATTGGAATCACATTCAAAAACAACTGCTCCTTTTAAGATTCACATCACCTTTAAATTCCAGTATCTCCATCCCCGTGGATTTTCACCATTTAATCAAACATTCATTAAAAAATAACTTTTCCATATTCCCAGGCATTCTAGAAAAACATCCTATGCTTCTAAACACAAAGGAGGCACAACACGGTGAGTAGATATACTACCTATCGAGTCTTTTCCGCCTATAGAAAGAGCATAGACCTATTCTCCCTCGAGAGGCTAAAAATGGAAAGCACGTGGCATTCCCCACGCATCTTCGCCTCCTTCAGAATAAGGGTAGAAAGACCAGCTGCCTTGAGCAGTGGGGAAAAGAAAAGAAGGTTAACATTCAAGAAAATCACAAGCATCCAGCAACCACATACATCCCATTCCATCACCCCTGGTGTCCTCCCCGACACCCACATGCATAAACTGATGCATCTCGCCACTCTAGGCATCATCTGCTACCACAACCTCAAGGACTCCATGCCTCCACATATCACAACACCCCTACAGGGTCACATCATAGCACAAGCAGCATAAAAACAACAATCATAACCATGGGCTCTTGACACATTAACAAACAAGAGGGTAACTCAGAATCCTTTTAGAAATTCCCACATAATCTGTTCTTTAATCCATATTGAATTAGCATATATGTTATTCATAGGTTCCAATTACGGGATATCTAATCAGTAAGCTATCACAATTAAATAACCATTCTTACTTCCATAATTTGATTATCCTCAAATTAGAACAACTACAACAATGACAATAACCAGACTAATTTACATGCCCCTTTATCTTTAGCCAATTAATTAACAATTAATTCCATCTTTATGTTCATTATCAATTTCTATCATGAACGAACAAAAAAACAAAGAAATCATAGATATCACGCTATCTAGGAAAACATGAGGTAAACCGTTATCATGGTATAAAGCAACAACATGTGATCAACCAATTATTTTAATCCGGTTCAAGTATTTAATTAGGTCAATTTCATTGTGATCCAAAGGACTAAATCATGATAATTCAACAATTGCAAATATACAATTAGAGAATCCATGAATCCTTTACCTCGAAGAGTTCTTAATGTCCTTTATCCACACAACGGGTCACAATCCTCCTCTCACGACAACTGCATCCACCGGAGGATGCCACAGTACGATAGTACCAACCAACCCCAAGAAAAACCCATTAGAATCATGGAAATTACATGGTATAATATGGAAGGGAGAAACAAGAGAAGATGATCCCCAAAGGAATGACGATAAAACATACCTTATTGGGAAGATTGACTGACAGAGTTCGGTTGCATCCAAAACAGAGAAGAACCAATCATAGGAGTAAATATTGATTGTGAAACTCCTACGGGAATGATTGAAAGGTTCTAGCATCTATTAGCTGAGAAAAAGGGAATGAACAAGGGAGAATTATATCTCGTCCCTTTTTAAGATTTAATGGGGTGACAGTTTAAGATCCGATTAAATCTCCATTAAAAACGGATCACATTAACACATGCGGTTTGACCAAGTTAAACATTCCAAGCCTTAAGAATAATTAATATAAGATTTATGGCCTATGAAAAAGCCTTAAGAGTCCTTAAAAAAATAAGGCTTTAAATTTATTTTACGTCAAAGGAAACGTCAAATGGGGAAAAACTGTAGGAAACTGGAAACACTGTTCACACACTACTACTGTACATGAAACCGATCTGTGAAACTGATCTCTCAGAACGATCTGTGAAACTCATCTGTGAGACCGATCTGTGAGACTGGTCTGTGAGACTAATCTGTCAGAATGATCTGTGAAACTGATCTGTGAGACCGATCTGTGAGACTGGTCTGTGAGACCGATCTGTGAAACTGATCTGCGAGACCGATCTGTGAGACTGGTCTGTGAAATTGATCTGTCAGACCGATCTGTGAGACTGGTCTGTGAGACCGATATGTTAGACTGATCTGTAAAACTGATCTGTGAGACTGATCTGTGAGACTGGTCTGTGAAACTGATCTGTCAGGACGATCTATGAGACTGGTCTGTGAGACCAATCTGTGAGACTCGTCTGTGAAACTGATCTGTCAGACCGATCTGTGAGACTGGTCTGTGAGACCAATCTGTCAGGCTGATCTGTGAGACCGATCTGTGAGACTGGTCTGTGAAACTGATCTGTCAGACTGATCTTTGAGACTGGTCTGTGAGACTGATCTGTCAGACCGATCTGTGAAACTGATCTTTGAGGCCGATTTGTGAGACTGGTCTATGAAACTAATCTGTCAGACCGATCTGTGAGACTGGAATGTGATACCGATCTGTCAGACCGGTCTGTGAGACCGATCTGTGAGACTGGCCTGTGAGACCGATCTGTCAGACCGATCGGTGAGACCGATCTGTTACTGTTCATAAAACTGGAAACATTGTTCACAGAACTGGAAATTTAGAAAAGTGTTGGGGATAAGTCCCCTTCACCTCCCGGAACACCTCCAAGACCAAAATTTCACAAAGTAATGGACCAGAGAGGTCCGGGACATTACATCAGATACCTCTTAAAACATTCTCATCCTCGAGAATTTAAAACCATCCTGAGGAAAAGAGGGTTCCGAACAACCACCCCGTAAGATACCTCTCAGGGAGAAACCACCCTGAGTTGTTCTAATGGTAGGAAAAAACCACGACATCAAAGAACAAGGGAACAGACAATCCATATACATACCATTCAAGAATAACATCACATGAAAAGTACATAAATAAATCATGAAAGGTCCAACCACAAAGAAAACATCATTACATGAAAGGAGTTAAACATTAAACAACTCTGGGTACTGAGCACGTATCTGTGACTCACACTCCCAGGTATTCTCCTCCATGCCACCATGTCGCCACAAGACACGAACTAAGGGAATAGAACGCCCACACAACACCTTCTCCTTGTGGTTTTGGATATCCACAGGTCGCTCCTCGAAGGTTGCATCATCATCAATATCGATCTCTCCCCAATCGGTAACATGAGATTCATCATGAAGATAACGACGGAGCTGTGATACATGGAAAACATCTTGTATCTGAATCATATGATGAGGAAGTGGTACTCGATACGCCACAGCTCCAAAACGAGCTAACACCTCGAAAGGCCCAACAAACCGAGGAGAAAGCTTACTTCCACCACCAAACCTTCGCTTCCCACGATGGGGAGTCACCTTCAGAAACACATGATCCCCAACATTAATCTCTAAGGGTCTCCTTCTTTGATCAACTTATGATTTCTGACGATCATGTGTTGTCTTCATCCTCTCACGAATCACCTGAACCATCTCTATTGTATTCTGCACTAGTTCTGGTCCGAGAATTGCTGACTCTCCAACCCCAGTCTAGCACAATGGAGTACGACATGGACATCCATAAAAGGCTTCAAACGGTGCCATACCGATGGTAGAGTGAAAACTATTATTGTAAGTGAACTCTACCAAGGGTAAGTGCTTCATCCATGAACCTCCAAAATCAAGAACACAAGAGCGCAACATGTCTTCAAGAGTCTGGATGGTTCTCTCTGTCTGACCATCCGTTTGAGGATGACAAGAAGAGCTAAGGCATAGTTGAGAGCCAAAATCATGCTGGAGACCTCTCCACACCCTAGAGGTAAAATGACGATCTCGATCAGAAATGATCGTCCTAGGTACTCCATGAAGTCTCACCACCTCCTCTAGATACTGCCTTGACAAAAATTCCACTGATCTCGACTCATTGATCGCTATGAAGTGGGCCGACTTTGTTAAACGATCCACTACCACCCATATAGCATCATGTCCTCCCAGAGCTCGAGGAAAACCTGTAACAATGTCCATTGAGATGTCCTCCCACTTCCACTGAGGAATCTATAATTGCTAGAGAAGACCAACAGGAACACGGTGTTCGGCCTTCACCTTTTGGAAGACTAAACATCAAGACACACACTCTACAACCGTACGCTTCATCCCAGGCCACCAAAACTAACTCCTCAAGGATCGGTACATCTTCGTCACACCAGGATGTACTGCCAAGGGTGAACTATGGAACTCTCAGAGAACCGTCTCGTGCATCACCACGGGAACAAAAAGCCTGCCATGATACAACACTCAGTTTTGTTCATCCTCCGACCAACCAACAGGGGCCTCACCACAAACAACTCTGTCTCTCCAAACTTCTACCTCTAGATCACCCAATTGAGACTCTTCCACCTTCTGCATCAGGGATGACTGCACCGTCATCTGGAAAAGACGACCTCTACCCCCAACTTCTCCCATATCAAGATTTAATGCTGATATCTCTTCCATCACTCTCCAGGAATCACCAGATTCATGGAAAAAATCATTACGTGACTTTAGGCTCAGTGCATCAGCTACAACATTCCCTTTTACATGTGTATACGATATTTCAAAGTCGTATTCCTGAAAGAACTACATCCACTGACGTTGCCTCAAGTTCAAGTCACGTTGGGAGAAGACAGAACTGAAACTCTTATGATCGGTGAAATCCACAAAGTGCTCACCAATGAGGAAATGTCTCCAAAAATTCATAGAAAACACAATGGCTGGAAACTCAAGATCATAGGTGGCATAGTTGCATTCATGGGGACGCAACTGCCGAGACCCATAAGAAACAACTGACCTCTGATGCATGAGAACACAGCCTAGCCCCAGATGTGATGCATCACAAAAAACATCAAATTGGACTCCCTCCGCTGGAAGACAACGGACTGGAGCACTTACCAACTACTCTTTTAGATATTCAAAAGCTGCCTGACACTGATCAGTCCATATGAACGCTTGATCCTTCTTGGTCAAAGCTGTCAGAGGAGTCGCAACTCTGGAGAAATTGGCTACAAACCTCATATAATAGCCTGCGAGACTAAGGAAACTTCGCACCTCTGACACGGTCTTGGGGGCTGCCAAAGACACCACTACTTCTATCATCGAAGGATCCACAACTACTCCATGTTGGGACACAACATGCCCCAAGAAACGAACTTCTCGAGCCCAAAACTCACACTTGGACAACTTACCAAACAACTGATTTTGGCGAAGAACTCCCAAAACAGCTCGTAGATGCTCTGCATGCTCCACTTCAGATGTGGAGTACACAAGGATTTCATGGATGAAAACCACAACAAACTTGTCCAGGAATTCACAGAACACAGCATTCATCAACCCCATGAAAACAGCTCGAGCATTCATCACGCCGAATGGCATTACAACAAACTCATAATGCCCATGACGACAAAGGAAAGTAGTCTTCGGGATATCCTCATCCTTTACACGCATCTGATGATATCATGACCGCAAGTCGATCTTTGAGAACCAACTTTCACCCTTCAGTTGATCGAATAGGTCATCAATCCGTGAGAGAGGATAGCGGTTCTTTGTTTTCACTTTGTTTAATTGACGATAATTGACACACAACCGCAAACTGCCGTCAGCCTTTTTCACAAAAAAAACTGGCGCTCCCCACGGTGACACACTTGGCCGAACAAAACCGCACTGCAACAGACCATCAAGCTGAATACGTAGCTCTCGTAACTTAGAAGGGGCCATCCTATACGGAGACATAGAGATAGGAGATGTTCCTGGCTGTAGCTCGATCCCAAACTCGATATCTCGTCGAGGGGGTAAGGATACAACCTCTTCTATAAAGACGTCAGGGTACTCTTTTACGACCCTAGGTAACGCCAACTGTTGAACCTCTGAATAACTCAGCATCATCACAGCCATCATGGATGATAAGGATGGAACTCGTCTATGACTCATCCGAGGATCTCTATCACCAACAAACACCACTTTCTCTCCATCTGTATCAAAGAAAATGACCTTATTCCTATAGAAATCTACAATAGAATGCACCGAATAAAACCAATCCATGCCGATTATGACATCATATGGTTGTATTCATAAACATAGGAAATATCCCCAAGAGTGGTGTTGCCCCATCACTAGATAACAGTCTCTACATACTTCAAACAAGTCGGCTCGACCTCCAACTGGCGTAGCCAATGACAAGGTCACTGGAAGCCTCTCTACCTCATGTCCCAAAGCATGGACAAGGGTAGGTGATATGAAGGAGTGTGTTGCTCCTGAATCAAACAAGGCATAAACCATTGTAGAAAACAAGCAAAGGGTACCTCGAACGACATCTGGCTCGCCGGGGGCTGGAAACGCTAGAGCATGAAGCTGACCATGGCCTCCTCCATGGACTCTCTGACCCTGATAACGACCACCACCGCCACGGCCGTGATCTACTCTCTGAGGACGGGGAGCGTCAGGGGGCTGTCCTTTTCCTGCTCTATCTACCGTCTGGTGATCTAAAGCTGGTGTAACCTGCTGCTGCTGCCTCGGCTGGAACTACCTCAATGGAGGAACCTGGAGCGGAGCGCCCGGTGCACGATGACTACTCTGAAAAGTCGGGCACTCCCGTTGCTGATGACCACGACCACCATAAGAAAAACAATCACCTGGTCCCTTTGCATAGGCCTGAGGGTTTCTACCTCCGGAGAAACGAGATGGAAAGGGATGGGACCTACCCCCAGGTGAACGGAAACTCTTCTTCCATAAAAACCGGGATCCCCAGACCACATCTCTACTTCGTGATGAATCATGATGATTCCCCTCTCATGACAATCCAGTCCTAGACAAAGTCCTCTCAACAACCTCAGCCATCTCCAGCACCTCGAGATATGTCTTCAGCATAAAAGGGATAACCAGGCGCTGGATCTCTGGAGACTGATCTGTGAGACTGGTCTGTGAGACTGGTCTGTGAGACTGATCTGTGAGACTGGTCTGTGAGACCGATCTGTGAAACTGATCTGCGAGACCGATCTGTGAGCCTAGTCTGTGAAACTGATCTGTTAGACTGATCTGTGAGACTGGTCTGTGAGACCGATCTGTCAGACCGGTCTATGAAACTGATCTGTGAGACTGATCTATGAGACCGGTCTGTGAAACTGATCTGTCAGACTGATCTGTGAAACTGGTCTGTGAGACCGATCTGTGAGACTGGTCTTTGAAACTGATCTGTCAGACCGATCTGTGAAACTGATCTTTGAGACCGATCTGTGAGACCGATCTGTGAAACTGATCTGTCAGACCGATCTGTGAGACTGGTCTCTGAGACCGATATGTCAGAAAAATCTGTGAAACTGATCTGTGAGACCGATCTGTGAGACTGGTCTGTGAAACTGATCTCTCATACCGATCTGTCAGACCGATCTGTGAAACTGATCTGTGAGACCGATCTGTCAGACTGGTCTATGAGACCGATCTGTTAGACCGATCGGTGAGACAGATCTGTTACTGTTCATAAAACTGGAAACACTGTTCACAGAACTTGAAATTTGGCAAAGTGTTGGGGATACATCCCCTTGACTTACCGGAACACCTCCAACACCAAAATTTCACAAAGTAATGGACTGGAGAGGTCCGGGACATTATAATTTTAATATATTCATTTAATATATATATGGGATATTATCATTTGGGATTATTTAAAACATGGGATGGCATATAAATATTTTCGGGTTACACATATACTATATTGGTAGGATATTGAGAATATATATTGTCCTCTTTAAGTGGAATTGTTTCATTAGGGAAAGATTACAGTACAAGGAGTATTCAAAGGAAAAACATGTTAATTTAAGAGTTGTTTATTTTGAATATATGGTTACCAAAATTATTTCATGCAGTTGATAGGGAAGATAAAAATTCTTGATGGCATTATGGAAATGATTGAAATTTTATTGAGATGATCTGTGAAAATAAATGTGGTATTGACCTAACAAAAATTAGTATAGAAAACTCATCATATGATATCATTGATATAATATTTCATTTTATTAAAGAGAGAGTTACTAATGGAGACATCAAGGTGGAATTTCAATCTGTTCTAGTCTAATTGATTGATATTTTCACCATGGATGTTGCTAAAGATAGGTTTGACACATAGACGTTAAACACGAATTATCTACTATTCCCTCGCTAATAAGGGAAATTTTAAATACATCCCCTAATAATTGTATTATGATTTCATATGACTAGAAATTGTTTACATATTTTATGTTGGAAGGTACCCATTATCATTATATCATTTCAATCCATGATATTTTTTTAGAAGAAAAGGTGAGAGAATGTTCTGAATATATAATTTGAATTAATGGTGAATTAATTAAAATTAATGGACGAAATGTTTCTCTTTAGAAAGGGACATAATTTTTATGAAACAATATATTATCATATGGTGTGCTATCAAGATGATTATATGTCTATATAGAATATTATTGGTGAATCCTAAGAGTTTTTGTTGAATATTAATTATGTTTTGAAAGGTTGAAAACATATCTAAAAAAGATGGCTACATTACCCTAATTAAATATTTATGGAGTACCATTTTCTATTAGAAAATCCATGGAGGCTGAGAATTATATTTTAAAATATTTTTTGGGTTCCATTTTTAGTTTTCCGGATAATGTTTCAGACGATATAAGGAGGATGGATCTTGGTTTTGGAGTTTAAGGAATCACAATATTTTCCTAAACATGGAATTAATAAGACATTGTGAGTTTTTCAGTTGATATCCTAAATTTTCATGTGATGTTTTGATGTTTCATAACATGTTCTTTCTTAATAAGAAACATGGGTTAGGATTGTAAGATAAATATTTAAAGGATATATATCAAACATTTTATTAGTTTTATATTAATATATGATCTCAAGAGACTCTCATATCAAATAACATACAAAGCACCTATGAAATTTTGAGTCATTTTTTCTATTTATACTATGTATGATGTGATCATGTTTTATTATATTCACGAAAATAATGATATTGGATATTTCATAATATTTTAAAATAATATATGTTATATTTGTAAAAGGGAAATATCAAACACAACCCATAAGATATTATTTTTGAAAATTTATCTTAATTTGTAAACAAAATTAGTCAATGTTGTTTTAGAAATACCATTCATAATGGTTTACAACTAGATTATTATACATTTATCTCAATATATTATGTATAAAATTTATTCAGATAAACTATGATTCATACAAAGTATTAGAAGCTTGAAACCCTGATGGAAAGAGTCACATGAGAATGGAAAATCATGCCACTATTGATGGAATTAAAATTACCATTGATTTCAATGATGTATTGATGAACTGATGAATCATGAAATTTATTGATTTTGAAAATTAAGTTTTCACTATGATTAATAAATAGGAACACATATATTTTCATAAAAATTAGAAAATAAATATTGATAATTATTTATTCTAGTTAAATATGAGGGAGAAATTATAAATAAGAGAATCAATTGATCATTCCTATATAGATAAAGGAAATATTAATAATGAATTTTATTTAATATAAAATGATTAAAGGTAGATTTAATCCATGATTTAGAATAAATAAATATAGATACAATACATTATTAAAGAATTATTTTTTCAAATAAATATAAAAGAATAAGATTAACTACCTTCAAAACAACCCTAACTTCTGGCTTGGTTGAGGAAATTCAATTGAGTTTTTTGTCTCATAATAACATTCTACCAAGGATGAAAAAAATCACCAAATATATGCATTCTCCCATGTATTAGTTTTTCATTCCCAATATGTTAGAGGTAGGATAAACTATAACTACTACACAAAAATATTTTTTTATAGTTGAGGAAATTATAGATGAATATAATTTCATTCACGATAAATCATTAAAATGTAATATAATTTTTTTATTCATAATCAATGGTGACATGGATAATGAAAAACATGTGGTTTGAGTATTAATAATTTTATACATCATTTAATGGTAGTGGATGATACCATCCACTTTTATGAAGTGGATGGTACCACCTCAAACAATGTTTGTAAATTTTACACTATATTTTATCACTAAAATTTTTAGTGATAATAATATAAGTGGATATTTAATTATTAAACATGATTATGAGTAGGTTCTCACACCAATGATAACCCATGTAAAAAAATTCCAATGTATTATTTATTGATATTTTTTATACATGGTAAATGATGATATTCTATTGTGTGAATCTTGAACATTACATGAAACATATATTTAATATAAAATTTAGAGTTTATAAACACTTTTACCATGGATTCATCCCCCTATTAGTTATACCGTAATTGATCTTATCCTTTTACCAAGATTTTTTCCTATCATTACGAAGTACTATTTAGTCCATAAAAATTATATTTATATTTAGCAATAAAATACTAAATATCATAATTTAAATTATTAAAACATTTCAAAATAAATATAATAAATATTATATGAAATAAATATCCATAATATAATATTAAATATTCTTACATTTAAAAAACATTATTGAAACATCATAAACACATGTCATATTCTTTCCTCAATTCATCTTTTCAATCAATTTATTATATTTTATCACATTTATCTATTATTTCATCTTAGTTGTGAAATATTCTTCATAATAGATTACTTATTAAATCATTGACAAAATAATTAATAATAAATTGAAATTAATTATCTTCAAATGTACCGAAATTGATTGTGATGATATTTTTTCAATATTAAACTGAAAATTAATTTCAATTTGTGTTGGGAAATGGTGGATATCATATTGATTCAATAGTTTGAAGGAAAACTTGTTTATTTAAGAGTTTATCATATATGGGGATATTAAATTTCCCATTAATGTTATGAAGGATACATCCTGGATGTTCCTATACAATATATGTGTTGAATGTTTTTTTCATTGAATATGTTTTTAGAGATATATCATTATTTGAAATGATGATAGAAAAATGAAAATTATGTTCCACCAGGTAAATTGGACAAAAAATATTTATAAATTTCATCTTATATATATGTGCGATGATTTTTTAGTTGTGAATAATGAGATTCCATGAAAATTTATGATGAATATGTGAAATTGAATATGATGATTCAGGGGGGGTCATCTTATCTACCTCTATAGAGTTCTGGTTCTCGTTTAGGGATAAATATGAATATTCCTCACGAATATGGTTCCATTATCTTTTCTAGAGAATTTGGATCCACATTTTATGAATTCCCACAACGTTATGGAGGTAGCGTCATTCCGTGGGATTCCATAGTGAAGATGGTGACATTAGTTGTGGACCATGTTGCATGGAGTGCCACTCATCTGAATGATATTCAGGGAGGTGATGATCTATATACACCGGATCTGTTAAATGCTTTGATGGGTGATTTTTTTTTGTTTTATATTCCTAAACATCATTGTACCCTCGAGTAATTGGTGTTCTCCATGTTGATTTTGATGTGCGGGATTTCGATTCCTCTAGGTGTGATCTGTTATAGTGGTTGCTGGGGGTGAAATCGAATGAGTCGAATTTCACCTCTACTATTTTGATTTCTGATCAATGGTTGGTAAAATCAACGGAGGATTTGATGACCTCGAATGGAAATAATAATGTGAAGGTACCGACTAGAGTAGTGAATGAAACAACATTGGCACCCCCATTTGTATCTTTTTTGACACCCCCTTTAGAAGGATTATCCAAAAAGGGTCATTAGATCATGTTGAGGATAACCCTATTGTTTTTGTTGAGAGGATTTCAATTGATATGAATTATTTGATTGCATGTATTATGTTACTAAAGGGTGAGTAGTATTATAGATTTGAGAATTTGGTCAGGAGGATCTTGTTTCTGTGGGGTTCCTCCGATTGGAGATGAATTTCACACTAGTGTGGATTCTTTCATTGGATTTTGCCTTCCAATTCATTTGAAATACTTGTGTGGAGCATCATGTCTCTGTCTCTGAAACCTAGATAGATTCACCTATATGAATGATCCCTATATTTCAATGACTCATTTCCAAGGAATGCCTTTTCTCTGGTTTGGGTTCTTTTTCGGGGACTTAATTGGATATTTTCGCACCCAAATATTTTACATGATATTGACATGGAAATTGGGATTCATAAATGTCTTGAAAAGGAAACTGAGTTTGTTCAGTGTGAGCACTTAGTAGGGATTCTGGTGGAGATTTATTTGAGCTCTAATTTTATTAATAAGTTAACTCTCTCCACTACCTCTAATAATAACCATATTAATGTTGAATATTAATGTAAACCCACTATTTTTACTGAATGTATGTATATTGGGAATTTTTTGAGTTATCTCAAAAGTAGATCTCTTATGAGAAATTTGGGATGAAAGTTCATTCACCTTACCTCTCTAGAAAGAAAGTCTACCTGAAGCATGTGGATTAGTTATTATCTCATGATCACGATTGATATGTTCTCAAGAATATATCTCCCACTAAGGTGAAATGCTTTTTTCATGATAAGTCTTTCTCACAAGTGCCTTATTTGTCAGGAAAAGGACTAATGGTGTATATGTCCTCGACGATAGATAATATTGGTCCCTCTACTAATGAGGTTAAATTTTACAAGGAGAATACATACAATGATAGTCATGTTGTTTCTGCCATTGGATTTTTCAAGACATGAGAGAATTCTAGTCCCACTATTGATGGGATTCTTGCTTTCACTAACCCTTCAAATCCTATCATGATTGATATCCCTAGTGTAGGCTTGACATGTGATGAGACTGTTGTGCAAGATCCTTGCCTAGATGATCACATTGTGTTCCCCAACATGCCAATTGTCATCAGGATATTCAGAATTTAATGCACTCATCTAGGATTTTTGGGAAGTGGGGTGACATCTCATAGGTGGAAGGGATTGAAACATTAATTGGAGGTTCTGGGTCTTTAAAATATGCACTCTTATCTATAAAATTGAATTTATATTATTATATTTTCATCACTCCTACTCCCTAGAAGAGAAGGCTGAGTAAGGACTACTCTAAGACACCTCTCACTATGTCTACCCAATCATCTTCGAAGTTGTTAGGAATGTTCAATATAGATATTTTTATGATTCTCATGAAGGGTAAGTCCCCATATGAATGGGAAACAACAAATTATATCAATTCTGGTAATGAAATGTCTTATTATGATCTATTATTTTTTCTCAATGTATGAGGGAAAGTACCTTTTATACCACATCCAATTCCCTTGTACCTATTTTTTATTTTAAATAAATTGTTAGAAGCCTAGCTTTTAGATGGAAAAGATGGTTATGATTATTATGTTAACACCCTATAATATAGGTTTCTTTTGAAGTGGAGTATTAAAATGTGATGGATATACTTTAATCTAGCATAGGATTGTTAAATCCATAATTGGATTATCAAGCATGGGGGTAGGGTTTTATATTGATAATTATTATTTGGGTGTAAGATTTATAAAAAATACTATAATAGAGTTTCTATTGGTTTCATGATTCATCAAGAATAATGAAAAAGAGTTTTGAGAAGTTTTTGTAAAATTTTAAATCCATTTATTGTTTTTTGGGATGAATTTGGGTGATTATATATACCTATTTAAGAATGATGTATTATTGATAATTTTGTAAGATGTTGTGGAATAATGAGTTAGAAGGGAAATTTTTATTAATGGCATATGGAATATCCATCGTAATAGAAGTTCAGAAAAGTATTGGAGCTAACTATAATACCTAAAATATTTTGATGATACATAATAAATTATATTATTTTAAAAGTGAAATGTTTTAAATTTTTGATATCACACGATGTTTTATTCTATGATTTTAACATATATGAATTTATCTATTAGAAAATTTTCTAATGTTCATATTGGATATTAATAAAGGAAAAAATGAAGATATGATATGTAAGATATTTTGAATATACATAATATATCATACTATATATAGATGTTTTTTGTAGTGGATAATGTAATATGGGAAATAAAGAAAGCATATTATGATTTATAAGATATTTAGAGCATACATAATATTTCATATATTATGAATAAGATTTTGTAATGTTTAAAATTGTTTATAGATCATACCCACAATGATTTGTAACATATTATAGATGAAAAAAATTAATGTCATCAAAAAGATTACCTATAATATACATATGACTCTCATGAGAATATATAATATATCCTTGCTAAAATTGAAGCTATAGTGTAGAAACTGTATGATATTTAATATTAAAATTGTGATGAATAAGATATTTAATTTATTATATATGATTTATTAGTTTGAAACATTGAATTAATTATGAATATTATAGTCAAATTATTTTGAGATAATCTATATGAATTAAATATTTTTTTTCTGTTGATTGATTCATGATTCAGGCTATGATTAAAGATTAAATTAAAATATAATAACTTTAAAGGATCATATAATTATATCTCATTGATTTATATTACATTATTTGAAATTTTTTTATCATAATATGATCTGTTAGAAAGATACATATAATAATTTTAAATGCGAATATACTATTTTTTTGGAATATTTGTTTCTAAAAGTTGTTACAAGGAGAATTTTCTCAGGGGGAATTCCTCGGTGATTATTTTAAGAAATAATTTCATAATATTTATAACATCATGATGCAAAATACAATGAAATTTATATATTAAAAATATAGAAAAAAATTTATATTTATTTAGCTATTATATGAGATAAGAATAAGATAATGAACATATATGGGTGGGAATGTGAGAATAAGTTCAGACTCCACACTACTAAAAAATTACATGTATTGGGGAATGATATTATAAATGATAATATATGGGATCCAATAATGTATATAAAGAAATAAAACAAAAAATATAATAGGGAAGGAAATTATAAGGTATTACTAATGTATACCTTATTACCATCGAATAAACAAAATTATATTGAAGAATATGAAGTTATGATCTCTTACTAAGTTATTATGTTTTGAGAACTGCAAATACTAAATAGATGAGGAATAAAAAAACATGATGAAATATATTGTCACTATAATACTCTGTTCTTTTAAAAGTATAATATAATAGGTATATTTTTTAACACAAAACACTATTCTTTATGAGAATTGGGATATACTATGAAAACATTATTACTTAAATGTGACAATTATAACCCAGATGTCGACATAGAGGGTATGCTTAATATTATACACATTATAATATATATATAAATATAATTATAAATATAAATATATTTATTAAACCATAAAAAATTAACACTCATCTTTAGTAAATTTCTTAATTTTTTTTGAAAATATTTTTTCAATAAAAAAAATTATGGTTTTTTTTGAGAAAATATTATAATTATTTTCATGAAATTTTTGAAATTTTATTTTATTATAGAGATATATTATTTTATAGGAGAATAAAACATTAATTTAGTGTGAATTTTTGATATTTTTGTGAATCGATTAATTTTTCAATGAATATTGAAAAATATTGATTTTTATGAAAAATATTATTTTTATTTAATGTATTTATAAAGAAAAATTTCTATTTTTATTAGTGTAAAAAATTAATTACTCCATTTTTATTAATTTAAAAAAAATGTCTTTTAAAATAATATTATAAATGGACATTGTATTAAAATATCTTTCTACATGAAAATGAATTTTTAAGAAAAATTGATTTTCATTGTGTTTTTTGGTTTTAATATAAAATTAAAATCTTGTAGTTATATGAATTGAATCTTAAAAAATGGATTCCATATTTGGAATTAGGAGGGAGAAAATTAGTTAATATGACTCTAAAAGCCTATGTTTTTCAAAGAAGAAAATTATGTATGATAGTTTAAATGATATGAAACACTGAACGTAGATGAGATTGTAACACCCTTAGAAATTATGAAATATTTAATTTCAAATAAGTTTAATCTCTTTAATAGCTTATAGAATAGGAATCTCTATATTTTTTATGTTCGATAACATATTCATCTTGAAACACTATTCTTAAACGACCCATGATATATATATATATATCTGTGTGTGTGTTATAAGAATGATGTTAAATTGGGGGGTATGAATAGTACTAACTAATTTATAATATATATATATATAAGTCCTTATCAATATAAATTTTTTATAAATTTTTATTAAATATTCATTCAATTTTTGGATTTGTAATTTCATTCATCAAATATATTTTTTATTCAAAAAGGTTTTTTATTTTTTTTTCAGGAAAAAATATTATAATTATATTTTGAGAATTTTAAAAATTTATTTAATAAAATTAAATTAATTATTAAAATTTTCATATCAGAATTTATATTGGATGAGATATTTTTTAATTTTTTAAAAAAAAAATTATTTTTTAGTTAATAGTAAAAAATAATGATTTATATAAAAATGTCATTTCATTTTCACAAAATATGTAATTCAAAAATAAAATAATGTTTAGAAAATTATTTAATTGAGATTAATATTACTATTAATCTTAATTATACATTAATAATAATTATATTTTAATTTAGTTTATGTCTGTTTATGGGTTTAAAAATGATATTTTTCGGAAAACAATTTTCAAGTAAATATTATTTCTCAAAATTAATAAATTAATATAACCCCATATTTGGAATAAATAAAATAAAATTTATTGGTTATATATCATAATTTATTAATTTATATTTATGAAAATTTTATTATTATATATAGTGTTAAAAAAATTCTAATGCTTGAAAAAAGTGCAATTCTCAAAAACCAACTTTTTAATCACTTTTGTAGATTTTAATTTATATTTAACTTCTTCAAAATTTTAAAACTAATTTTATAAAATGAGCTTAATTTTTAGAATCATCATTTAAAAATTATATTACTCTGAACATTTTTTAATTTTTTAAAAGGATTATTTTTTTGATGAATAGTGAAATTTACTAAATATTAATTGAAGACATCCTTTTCAATTAAATTATTTATAAAGTGAAAATATATTTTATATAGGTTTTAACGTAAAGATAGTTTATACATATTTATATATATTAATCCAGTTTATCTAATTTTAGTAAATTTCATAATTAAATTGGATACAAAAACTTTTAAAAACTTTTAAAATTCCTTGTTTAAAAAATAACTTTCTCATTGTGTCAACAAGGTTAATTCTAAATTAAATTTTCTGGAATTTAATAAATAGAATTCTTAAAAATTTATTACATATTTTGAAAAAAATTGATTATATTATATAATAAGGTCTACATAATTTCAATCAAAAAATTAATAATGAAAATTGTTTAAATTAATTAATACAATTTAGGTAAAAATGGATTTAGCAGGGGTTAATCTAAAACGATAAGGGTCAAAATTAACTAATAATTTGGATAAAATATATTTTATGGAAATATTTTGACCTTATAACATCTATTATTGATAATATCCAATTATTTGATCCATGTGACATGAAACAATCACGAGTGAAATTTATTCTTTACCAAAAATATAAGTGTGCCACTGATCTCACATATAAAAGGTAACCCCTCTCCTCCTCTCATTAATCCAATAAAACCCACTAGTTTGGCCAAAACATTCCCAAATACTTGATAAAAATAAATCTTAACTTCTTATAATCTTTATTTTTGTCATAAATCATTACAAGGAAGGTCTTTAGTTCAATCCAAAATAATGTACTTGAAGAATACGTAACATTGTCTAATAATAAATTTTTAATTTGATCCATTAAATCCTTCAATTATTCTTAAAACTTGAATATATTAACATATTAATATATAAAATTTATTTTTATGATATTAATAAAATGTAATAACATAAAGCTTTATCATCTTTTATCAATTTTTGTATGAAATAATCCATCATGTGTACAACGGATGACCGCCTTGTGAATCGATTTTATTTGGTTTTTCATTACCACCTAGAAACTGTTGGGAATGATGATGAATCTAAATAATATATTTTATACTTATAAAATTATAATAACTATATATTCATTATTTCATAAATAATTTTTTTATTTCTATTCCATATGAGATATGATATTGTCCACTATGTGTATGGTGGAATTCCGCATTGTGAATCAATGTTATTAGTTTTCACTACTTAATTACATGGAAAATAATGAAGATAAAGATAATGAATATATATGATATACATGAAATAAATATGGAATTAATCACATAATTTTCATTCTAAAATGCTAATATATAATTTTATTTCATACCTTTTCACTCACCGAAAGACGATAACGTCGTTCAGGTACATGTGGAATAACACCTTCACGAAGAAATGTGACTCTCCATTTTCATCTACACACCACATGGATGATTTATAAAAGAATATTTAATGAAATAATATATTACTTATGATATTAATAATATTATGAAAAAATAAAATATTACATACCTATTTTCCATAATGATCATTGAAAAATGGAATCGTTACTCATGCATATATATGGTATATCGTCTCTATGATAGAAAAATAATTCTTTTCTAAAAACCATATTTCATACTTAGTCATAAAGGTAAATATGATGTACAAATATAATAAATATTTCATAGTTAATCTTCACTATATGATATATCTATATTATATGACTATGAATTGTATGTTACATAGAAATAAAATAATGAAAAAAAATACAATTAACAACTAAACCAACGAAAATAATGAATAATTATTAACAAACTAGAGACACAATGTTATAAAAGTATGATATATAATATTAAAAATATTAATATGGAAATTAAATAAGTTAATAAAATGTTTAAAACCATTTTCTAAGAGGTTAAACCATTTTCAACTAAAAGGAAGTATGAGGGTTGGGATTTCTTAAATAAATTACCATTCTTTGGGATAAACATCAACTTCATTAATAATGTAATGATAATATTATGTGTTTAATTAACATTAATTTTTTATGAGGTATTTAAATTTTTTCATTATTTACATTTTACTCAAATAATAATTTAATTGATTAATCCCATCTTCAACTATATAACCATTTTAAGTAATTTCACTTCTCTCTTTTATTTCCTAAAGACATGTTAAAATACCACACTCATTAATTTTATGTCATGTATATATTTCCCTATTGAGATTTTATACCATGAATCATCAATTTTAATTTTATTTAAAGTTTCATTTTATGATATTATTGATTGTTCATTATAATTAAAAATATTAGAAAAGAGATAAGGGATTTTTGACTCAATTTATCTTCTCTGAGACTTTTGTCGTGTAACACACTTTCTTTAATTTATATGTTGTATATACGTACCCTAAGAAATATAATATATTAAATTTATTTCATATCATTATATATTAAGTTTCATTTAATTTTATACTTCCATGGTTCTTAATATTCATAGTAACCAAGTTGGTCATAGTTTTATGTTACGATCTCATAGTTTATCAACATTGTTTTTTATTAAGTCTCCAATGCTAAAATATTATAATCTATCAATCAATAATTCTCATGATTTTTATTTTGACATTGTTATTAATTTTATTTTCATGTAACAATACAATTCTTAATCTCTTTTATTTTTAAAATAATTGGGATAATATATTTATAAAAATAATACTTTATTTTTCTATTCAGTTAGAAATTAGTTTTCAATGAAAATAATGTTTTCAAAAAATCTAATTTAAAAAGTTTTTAACAATTAAAAAATTATTAATTATGGAAATTTATACCCAAATATTTATTTTTATAATATTTTTTTAAGAAATAATTATTTGGTTTGAAAAGAATCCCAAACTGTCTCTTACTGTAAAAGTGATTTGTTTTGTTATAATGTGTACAACATGAACAGATTTCCTAGCCATCATATAGACTAAATTGTTTAAAAAATAATTTATAAGTTTCAAGTATATTTCATTGGAAAATATTTTCAAAATTTTTTTAGTTTAAAAATATTTTTTTTCAAAATGTACAGTATATTTTACCCAAATATTTTTAATGATATTACAAGATACACAATATGTTATGGAATGTTTTTTTTAATGAAAAGTATTTTCACAATATTTTTTTATTTTCCTATTTTTAAACAAGTGATTTTAAAAAATAAAATCATTATTTTCCACCAAATGAATTTAAAGATATTTTAGTGGTATTCGCATTCCTCAAAATAAAAAACCCTTGATTGTAATTAATATCCAATGACGATATTTGTAATGATACCCTCATCATTATTTATGTGTATGCAATTTTATTATTTCAAATAGGTTTTTATGGAAACCATTTTTTTCCTTAGGGTAATCTTGTATTGAGAGATTTTTATGGAACCCATTTGTTTTCCATGAGTTAATTATGTTTAAAAGATGATGTTATGGAACCCATTTCTTTTCTATAGGTTAATCATGATATAAAATTCATAATCATTGTTTTATGAGTTTTACGATGACATAAAACCTGTATGTACTTTATAAATGGTTTTTTCCCATAAAATTTCATATTAGATGGCTGTCCACAAATAGTGCATGTTGAGACTAATATGTCATAAATGATTGGTGTATCCATATAGCACTCTAATACATTTCATAATGATTATGTTCTGTATAGAATTATATTGTATGATGTCCATATAATTATTCCAAATTTAATGGTTCTTTAATGGTATTTTATGTGTTCTATACGAACAATGGTCTAAGATACCAACATGTTGTATCTATGATTTCAATGAGATTATAAAGACTCCTTTGATCAATATTGATATAACCTTGATAATTTTCATTGATTATTTGGTTTATTTCCGTAGTTAAATCCTTGATTCATTTTTCACAATTGATGATTCAAGTATTGAAGGATATGAGTTCTTTTTTGAATCTTAGAAACACTTTAACTATATCTATGTACCCTTATGGTCTTCTTATACTCGCTGTAAAATTCAATTGTAAATGATTATTTATAACATTGGTGAAAAATTGAACTCATCAATCTGATGTTTCATTTTACATGGGATATCAATAATGATGTTAAATTTATTATGAATATAAGGGTTTCATATGTTATATGTTTATGAACAAATAGGGAATTTGAAAATATGGGTATTTTGGGAAACATAATTTCATAAACGCAAGGGTAATATTGAGGTTAAAGTTTTTCCTAATTCTCAAAAAATATAAATCATTTTTTTATAGAAATATAGGTTATCCAATTGTTCCTTTTTATGATGTCCAGTTTTCAATAAATAAAATTGGGTCACCTACATCTTTGTCAGAGCTTTAAATTTAAATATTATGTATTCAGAACCCTAGCAGGGAGTATGGGTTGCTGGTTGTTATAGTTGGTTTCAAAGGGTGGTTTAGATAACATTGGATATTTGGATGTTTTCAGTTGACGTTATCTTATGAGTTATTGATTTCATCATAGGTGTATAAAATTAAGGAATAACATCAGTTCAATTTCATAGACCCCAATTTTTTTATTTCTTCAATTTTTAGTAAGGAATGAATTATTTTAAATTTGGTCAAACATTTTTATGGTCACCTTTTTAGATTATGATAGTTTATCTATGACGTTTAGATGGTCCATTTTTTTAGAATGTAATGTTTCAGGTGGGTGGAGACTGGCTATAGGTAAAATACATGGCGTGTATTAAATACAATGTGTTCATTTAGAATAAAATTATTGAATCATATAAAAACTTTTTATTGGATTGTCCCACCACCCTACATTCCATGATTTGGTTTTCCCTCACAGGAAGAAAACTGATCTTTATATGGTGGGTAAAATTGACACACTGTGTAAATATACATTATCATTTATTAACGATTCATGGGATCTTTTTTCTAACAGAGACTTTATTTTCATCCCACATAGATGTTTTGTTGCATGAGGATCCCCCCGGCTCACCTATGTTCTTCCAGATCTTCTCCATTCAAGATTTGTTTTCTTCATCTTCTAGTGTGTTTGATACACATTTGAACGATCATATCTAATCATCCTTAATTATGTAGTCTAAAATCATATATACTATGTTATTTTAGTGTGATTTTGTATTCCATATTTTTAGGGGTTTCATCATTTCTTATGATCTCCACTGTTGAAGAACGATTTAAGGGCCTACAGTGGATAAAGAACTTGTTATGTGTATAAGGTAGGTGGTATAGTTATTTTCCATTAAATTATAGTTTATTTTTATCATGGAATATTTTTTTGGAACACTGTAATTATTGGAGTCACCTCACATTTGATGAATTAATTAATTTGAAGCATATTAATATGCAGGCGTAACATTCCCCTTTTACATTAATAATTATAGAAAGTGGTTAAGTAAAATATAATCATCCAATATTGAGAATTATATCATAACAGTATGTAATTAATTCATATATATATATATAATTATTCTTTTCTCAATGGAATCACATAGTGTAGAGGATGCAGTAGTCCACACGTCCACGAATGACTTTATCACTTTTATCTTTTGTGTAAAATGGCTAATAATGAATATGATAAATTTTATATCCATAAATGTAATTTCTTCATGAATAACATGTATATTTAATTTATTTCAAACATTTTTTATTAAATACATCCATAATATATTCCATGTAATGTGTGAATGTATCACATCACCTTGAGGAGGTGGTAGTCCACATGTCTAAAAACATTTTTAATATATTTACACCAAATGGAACATAAAAGGTAAGTGTTATATAAAAATTTAAAAAGCATTTAGAAATAATAAATATCATAAGTATCATATATAAACAATTTTACCATCATAATTGTCAACCATGATAGGTGGTAAAGGAGGAAAATAAATGACATCATTTCACAAGGCAGTAGTACGTCGTACCAGAATGGTTTGTTCGTTACCCATTTAAAAAAATGTGTGTGTAGGTGTAGTTATAAACAATTGCATAACAAAATTTATGTATATTGAAAATATATATTTTATTATATATTCATGGAATAATTATAAATAAATGGGAGGAGAAGAAAATAAAGCATTAATGCACATTGAAGAATACTAAATATTTCTCTGGTAACTCTTTTTGGTTTTCACCAAATGGTATAATTGGTTTTCACTATGACCAAATTGAGGATTCTAGGTTTATGGGGGTGATTTTTAGAATATGTTGGATCAGATTTTTGGTAGGAATTGTTTCATGAGAGTTGTGAGGAAGGGGAAGAGTTAATGCCTTTTATAGATGTTGAGGAGTTTCATTCTTGTAAATATAAAAAGGTAAAAACTATTGGGGGTATACCTTCCCTCATGTAGCTAAATTTTTTAAAAAATTGACAAATTTTAATTTATAGTCGATTAAAATAACCACCACACCAATAATATCTGCATTATTATAATTTTCTCCCTCTATCTTTATGTTTTCTTATATTTTTTATCGAGGATTTTTATTTTAGTAACTAGTTCTATAACCAATGTAATTCATCCATTATAATTAATTAAATTTCGAATGATTAGAAAATGTACACCCTACTATTTATAAATTTTATATCTAATTTATAAATATAAATTCATTGTGTGCTGGAATTTAATTTTAAAATAATCATATGTAACACACAACCAAGGGTGTGCTAAAACGGTTTTTACTATCGATGGGTCAGTATGTTAATTATAAAATATAAATAGGTCCATGAATAGAAAATAGTTGATATTTAATAAATCATAAAATTCACATAGAAGAACATAGGAATTGTATTAATTTTCAAACATTTGGTAAATATCATTTATTATTAAATAACATTAGTATCAATTTTTGTACTTTCAATATTTAATTTTAATTTAGAAATTTTAAAAGCACATTTTTAATAAAAAAATATTACCTTAATATATATATAACATGATATATCCATATACGAAAACAATGGAATTCTATTATTTATTAAATTTATATAACATTTAATGTTTTAACATCATTTATGTAATTTAATTATTAACTAAATAACCTATGCGTATTTGTTTGCTAAGGGTTTCATATAATTATTTAATCACTAAATATTTTTGTTGAATTACCATGACCCAAAAAACAAATTTACCTTTTGAAATAATTTATATTACCAAAACCATGTAGCTTCTTGCATAATCTAAATATTTTTAAATGATAAAGGAAGTGATTATTTTATTTATTTCTTTTTTCATACATAACATATTATGTAGGTAACTTTAAGGGAATAATATCTTTCTTACTCATAAACATTAATTCAAGATGGTATATGTTTGAAAAATTAGTATCAAATGGAATTTAGACAAATGTCTAGGTCATTTTGGTCCTTATGTTTAAATATTCGTCCCTTGATAAGATTAATTTTACCTTAAGAGAAATAATTATTTTTAATTACATCCACTACTATTTTCCATCAAAAACTAAGATGATCTTATTAGAATAAAAGTATTATACTGATTAACACTATGTATTTCAATTTTTCAAAATTCTAACAAAAAAAGTTGTAAAATTATGTTTAATGCTAATCACACGGACATGACAACGAATGAAGTTTTTATAGTAAAAAATATCAAAATTCGATCAATAATTTATATCTAAATTAAATTTAAAAATTAATCCAATTTCTTAAATTGGAATAACACACACATATATATATATGATCTTTTGATACATTAAAAAAATTTTAAATATATTTTTACATAAAAAATAATTTAGATGAAAAATAAAATTTCCCACTAAAATGCAGTATTTTTGAATTTTTATCATAAAATGAAAATATTTATAAAATTTAAAAAAAATTCACCTTAAACTAATTTGGACATTATTATATCCAATGTGAAGTTTAGTTTTAAAATATTTTTTTAAAATAGTTCCAAAATATGATTTACTATATGTTCTCCATTAAAAGGCTGTAAAATACCGTCTAGTTTATAACCCGAGCTAACATAGTGTTGGGAGTTTCATAAGAATAACATGGTGTTGCATATAAAGAAATATATAAATGAAATAAAATTTATTATAAATTAATAATTTCTTAATTTATTGGGCTGTAACATTCTTGCCACCATATTTAAATTGTGTCCTCACAATTTAAACATAATCTCTGAAATATGGTGTTTGATATTTTAAAAATAACATTGATGAAATACCACTTCACAAGAAGTGTTAATAGAATATTATTTTAACAAGAGATAATGAGAAGTAAAAATGTCACATGGAATGAAAAATAACTAGGTTTCTATTTATGAGAACATTAATTTAATGTGAAAATATGGAATTAGAGGAAAACTGTAAATATTTATCAGGATTGTTTTAGGTCATCGATCAGAAAAAAGTAAATTATAAATATTATGTTGAGGGCATAAAATCCAAAAATCTATAATGATATAATATTTTATCAGTTCAAAAAATAATTTATGTCATTTGGATAACATTTATCGTTTTAAATAATATTCATAGAGTTGATAAATCCATTTACACTCTAATTATATAAGTAAATTTACAATAATATTTCATAAAATCAATATTAACTGTTAGTTTTTCCTTGAATCATTTATAAATCATTTTATATCCAATGTTTTAAAATATAGTTAAGTAATACATTTAATTATACAACTTCATTCAAAGATCAACATAATCCATTTCATAAATGGTTAAACTTATGAACCTTCCATGTATTATGATCAAAACATTAGAAAGGAGGTCACTAAATTTCCAAAATGAACTCATATAAATAATACAAAGAGGATCTTAATCATCACATTCTAAACATGTGAATACACCTATTATGTATTTTCTCGAAACATGTTAATAAAATTAATTCTCATATATCCTTATTATAAACATGCATTCATCCATATTCATTATGTAATACACATGTTATCAGATATAATTTTTATATCCAATAAAACACTTATGTATTACATAATTCTTACAACTACTACATCAATGATAAAATAATCAAATGAAATAATTCTTTAATCAAAACATAATCACATTAATCATAACACTATTTCTTTTGTTGTTTCGTAATATTGAATATGATCCATTATAATATATTTGGTTATATTACATTAAATCATTAGGAATTGATTTCGAAAATGTCATATCTCTATAAAGTCTACGAATTTCACAATTGAAAACATTTTATTACCTAATATATTTCAATTATGTTGGAATTTCTATCACAACTTTTTGAAAAATATCATTCATTTTTATCAATTATTTGTGTGATTATTTCAAAAAAATTATTCATGTTTGAAAATACTTCTTTCCATTCTCTACTAAAATACTAGGTATATCCAATGCTAGGTCTTTAACTGTGGTAGCTAAAAGTGCTGTTAAAACTCCCATTATCTATGCTAGAAAAAGTGCAGTTAAAAGTGGTCATTAATAGATATCTTTTAGCTGTGTTAAAGGTGATATTTAATATGACAAAAATAGTTTCTTATGGGCCCCCATTATCAGTGCTTGTAAAAAAGAACGGATAAAATCCCCCCTCTTTATCAGTGATATTAAATAAGAACGGATAATGGGTGGGATATAACATCACTTATAAAAACCCACCGAAAGGGGTGAGGGCTTTATCAGTACTTTTAAAAATTCACTGATAACAAGGGGGTCTTTAATATAAATTTTTTAAATGTGATAATAAGGGGTATATTTCCAAAAGAAAATATTTGATGAAGAATAATATATAGAAATATAAATATATTAATATATTAATAGTGTCATAAATATAATATCATATATTTAAAAATGATTTAGATAAGACTAATATGAATTTACACATAACAGCACAGATATTTAGTAAAAATTGATTATAAAATAAATTAATATTTATTTAATTAATAATTTTAATATTACCAACGAGTAGTCACAATTTAATAATAATTAAAAGATTTAAAAAATTATTCAATAAATAATATATATATAATATTTTGAAAAAAGTAACTGAATCTTAAAACAGTAATAATTTTTTTATCCAAATTACTATTTGGGATCTACCACATATCAAATCAAATCATGGGACAAGAATTATTACCTGGAAACCTAGGGTTCCCAGTTCCTTTTTTTTGGAGGAAAAAAAAGTCAAAGATGGAATTCAATACTATGTTTTTAGTTTATGTACCCCACAATTTTTACATTTTATAGTTATTAGTTTCATTTAATGTGGTCATATTACATAATTTTTTTAGTTAGAAATGAACTTATTCCTAGATATTACATTCATATTGATATTATGATGTTTAAATTTTATTGTTTTTCATATTGTACCATTATTTATAATCAAATATATTACAATATGTGCATATTTATTATATATTAACACTTAAATATAATTTTATAAATAAATTTTTAAACATATTTACTTATAATATATATTTATATATATATATAAACAATATCCACATAAAAATAATTACATTTTATTTAAAATACAAATCCTGGAATATTATATACGTGGAAAAATAATATATATATATATATATATATATTTGTGTATGTACCTTAACAAACAAATATATACTTATCAATATATTCTAATATACATATAAAAATATAAATACCTAATATATGTAAATATATATAAATATGTATAGTTATATTTATAGATTCTCATATATATATGTGTGTGTATTTATAAACACACACGTAGAAAAAACATATTTTACATATGTATTTAAATATAAAAAAATATATATATATATATATATATATAATCTTATATATATATATATATGGAAACAAAATGTATCAAAATATGTATAAATAAATAGATATATCATAAAAAGGAAAAGAAAACCATATGTGGGATTGGAAAATGCACTGGTGTATGAGTTGGTGCAGACATGTTTGAAACTTGTTAGAGGCATGGGTATGTGTGGGAGAGTAGAGTAATCTAAATCGCTAATAAATATGTTGGAAATTACAAAAAATTGATATCCTTTATCTGTTGGGAATTTAAGATATTTTTTCACTAATAAAGGGGGCCTATAATAGTTCTAAAAATGAAAAAAAAAATAAACCTTTAATAATAATTTTTTTTCTAATATAGTCCCCCTTTATCTGATATCTTAATTGGAGCCTTTATCAGTGGTTTATATGTGCATTGTTAAATCAATCCCTTAAATTTTTTTCACATTTTTTACTTCATCTATTTCTCTTTAAAATACCTATTTATTGTGTACTTAAAGGCCCGATTTGAAGGAGTGATTCATCCATTTATACATCTTTTTCTCAGATTTCCACTTGTTTTTTTTTCTTCCCTCTTAAACCATAATACCCATAGAGTTATTTATCTATATTATTATCTAATGATACTATCTCATCAAATTATGAGAATGATCTGGAGACTAGTTTTCTTCTAAATATTGTCTTAAGGACAAATAAGAAATGAGCATTATTAATATTTAGATCATGTGTATTGGTGAGTTTCACATTCCATCTCTAAAGAACCATTTCAATATGATTACATACACTATATTAGATCATACCAGTATGAAATATAATATATAAATCCAAAACAAAATCAGAAAATCACATATTAAAAAATTGATTCATATATTACCTCTGAATCAAAACCATGGTTTCTTTTTGGTGTTATAATATAATATACACCAATTATACCAATGATTATTGTTCTCTAATATATGTTTTTCTCAGCCTAGTTTCTATGGTTTCTATATGACTACCCTTTGATACCATCTACAAAAAACTGACCCTAGAAGGCATGAAGTCTGTGTCTATTACAATTAAATTGGAATGATTACATGGTATAAAATAATAAAGGCCAAAAGTTTTGTTGTCTTGAAAAACCGGATACATAAATGAGTATTTTATAAAAATTAATACACTAATTAAAAGATATTTTTTTGAAGATAATTTTATTCCATCTAGCATATCCTTTAATTTAATTACAAGTACACTTCATTGATTATTGGTGAGGGAAAAGAATTATGGGCGAGCTCCAATTCTCAGTTAGTTTATGTGTAAAATGGAATTAATCAGGATTAATAAATATTAATCAATATGTAAATGTAAATAAATCAACAAAATTTCCATTTAAAAAACCCAATATGGAATATTAATTATGGAATAATAAATTACAGAAAAATGTGAAATGTATCAAAAAACGTTCAATGAAATGAATCCATAGATAATGTAAAAACAAAATTCTCATGTGTGAATAATAACATAATCTGAATGAATTAAATTCATGATTATTGGAGCCCAATATTTTAGGTACATGGTACCTCTACAATCAGATATATTCTCAATATATTTTAAACTATAGTTATATATCCAAATGATTTGTATAATGAGACTACAAATGCATCAAGTGACTTAAACTAAACTATCCCAATCCCATAGAATACTACTCCCACCTACTTCAATACAAATCGGATGGTTTTTTTTCTTAACTAATTATGTCCCATGAAACAACTAATTAATCGATGGTATATTAATACCTGGGCCACATCTATGTCTTACTTTTCCAAATCAGTCTTTATATGTCGAATTCTAGATTTAATTAATAAAAAGCATTCCTTGTCATTAAATAATCATATTGAATAATTTATAAATATTTTTTAATAATTCCGTAGTGGTGGATAAGTAACAATTTTTTTTCACATTGATGAATTGGAATACCGTTGAATGATTATTAAAACACTCTTTATGAAAATAATATTTATAAAAAACCCTAGTTTCTCATAACACATTGAAACCTTTGAATCATAATCCACTTGAAAAAACTCAATTAAATAAAACATGAAATTGTATTAAAATATGGTTAATCATGATATAACATGTCAAAGTGGGGTATTTTAACCATATAAAAGACACCAAGTGTATAAAATTACTATACGTATCAACGACATAAAAATTGAGATGAAATCCATTACCTTGATCAGGGCTTGTCGAATGTGTATTTATATTACTGAATAAGAAATATTGGTTGATTTTTTACTTTCTCCAAAACCATATTCAATTTTATTATTACATTTACATAACTTATTAAAATTTTTTATACAAAAAATTAAACCATTATGTTTACATCAGGTGATTTGACCAAATTCAGTTCATGTGTTAAAATGACATTAGTAGGTCGAAAATTGTCAGAGGGGTAATTATATAGAATTATCCAGACTAATAATAATGAAATATTTATCTTATTTATAAATCAAGTATACTTTTAAATCCAATCATGCAATGTGGTTATAAAAAATGAACTAGCGTTATAATCATGATGACAGTAGACCATATGTACCCATTAGTAACGTTCCCATTTTTCAATTGTCATTATAGAAAAATATTATTTTACATCTTACCTTTAAATTATGATAATTATATCATAAATAATTTGTTTAATCATATATACTTATAAATATTATTCTTGTTATGTTAATGGAATCAAATCCTATCGAGGAGGCAATATTCCATACGTCTACAAATGACGATTTCACATTTTATTTTTTTGTCAAAAGGGTAAGAGAGAAAATGATATATTATATTTATATAATGGAAATTTTATAATTAATATAATTTATATATAATTAATGTCACATATTTTTTGTCACGATCCGTCCTCGGGGATCGTGACGTGACTACCCCAATCCCGCCTTCCATAGGCCAGTGGATGTCAACTATCACCAATGGCATAAATCCCGATAAAAAGGGAAAGAATTGTCTTTTATTAAGTAAAAAACACAAAATAGTACACAAGTGAAGTAACCACTAAGTAAAACTCAGTACAAAAGTAAGTGATGAAAAGTAAATGATCCAGTATACAACCAAACTGAGAGTACGGTACAACTGAAAAGGAAAGTACAACTGTAGTAAAGTAAAGCAGCAACCACCGAGTCATCATACGGGAATCCCACTTGAAGGGTGGGTACAGATGGTCTTCTCGTAACCTTAGGTCCGTCTGTCTACTCCATGCATGCCTCACTAGGTGTTCCACCACCGGGTACCATCTAGCTCCACATAACTCCCCCACGATCAGTTTTGTCCATCGTCTGCATCCAACACAACGTAGTGCGGGCAAGCCCGTGCAAGGGGGAGTATACGATACTCAGTAGGGACCCCGTGCCCTCTATGGTCTCCCAGAATCCACAAAGGATACACCAAAAAGTAAAGATACAATCATGATGTATCAACCAACTCTACTTAGGTATATGCCCATACATATACCTAAGTTATCAATCAAAGTTCGGCTGCAGCTCCGAAGCCCATGTACAACCCTTTCTACATAGGAATCCAATCAATCACATCGATTATAATGACTGAAAGTCAAGACTAAGCTCACGAGGGCATACATCTTTCATATCGGTAGAGATTATCAGATGTAGTCAATAATTCATCAAAGCTGTCAGACCCGCACATGATACATTTCCAGCTAAGCTGTCAGACCCACACAGGATACAAGACCATCTACTCTGTCGGACCCACACATGATACAAGTATAGAGGTCAATACTGTCGGACCCACATAGGATACAAGAACAATAGTCATCGTCGTCGAACCCATGGAGGATTCCAGTATGGTACTCATCGCTTTCGAACACACAGAGGATTCCAGTACATTAGTCGATGCAATCGCAGCCTGCTCTAGGGTTCCTGTACACAGCATGCTCGATTCCAGGAGGGTCCGCTCCTCGAGCAAGGGGATCGATATATCCACCTTCACGAAGTTCATAGATGATGTATCCCAATGTTCCGTCTCATCAAAAGAAACCCAACATGACAGATGTTGTGTCAATCGGACGACCGGTCTGAGAGTTATTGGCTTTTCCGTTCCAGGAGCTCGGTTGGTTTTAAAGCTAAAACCAACCCGACCGTACTCCAGTTGCATCCAAACCTCAAGTGTATTATGCCAAAATAACCGTACCATTAAAAGTTATTCAACGTAGTTGACATAATTTCAATTAGACGTCTTATCCTTCAGTTATAAGCATTTCCGCTCCAAGGGCCCAGTTGGTTTCGGGTTCAAACCAACCTGTAAATACCCAAAATTCCCTGAAAGCCCGCGTTTAATATAACAAAAAGACATTATCGATCCAAGGATTCCTACACACCTGACGATGTGTCGATCGGAGGTCTGTAGCTCAAGTTATGGGGAAAAGACCGAAAACAGTCCGAAGTGGGAGTGTCCGGGCCCGGTCCGACCTGACCCAACCCACCCCGGGACGACCCGACCCGGGTCCAAGTCCGGCCTGGAAGGGCACGGCCTGGCCCAGCCGGCGTGGGCCGGTCCCCGTGACCCACCCCAGCTCGGTCGGGGGTGGGGGTGGGGGTGTCCTGGCTCGACCAGTTGGCCGAGCGGGGGGGGGGGGGGGGTTCTGCAAACGTGGCGCCAGGCTGGCATTGCTTCTCACCTTGATCCTGTGCGGTCGTGGGATCCTCTCTTTACCACCACAGAGGATCCCACGGAAGGATTCTGCCGGAGGTGCACTGTGCGCCGCCGCCTCTAGGTGGCCGACCTGCGCCGGTGGCCGCCTCCGGTCCATATGATCTAGATATCTTCTGAGAATATGGTTTGTCTCATACTATTATCGACTAGGAATATCCTATGGTGGGGAGAAGTTTTTCGGTTCTGTTGTATATTTCAATTCATTCCCGACAACATGACTTTGATATGAGTAGTTTTGTATGAAACCTCTGGAAACATCATTTTTCTTAGTAAGAATTTGGTGGCTGAGAATGATTGATCATATAAATCCTTCACTGTGAATGGTATTCTGAACAATTGGTCATGATGTATCAAAAGGTGGAACTAAACATATTTCAGTGGAATTTAACTATTGGTGGTTTAACTGATCACTTTTAAAAATCATTGATTTCATCATAGTGTATTATTCTTAGTGATGATAATTTCCTCTATCTTGTTTTTGTCCTTGATACGCTAATAGAGTGTCAGTATTATGTTGTTCTAGTGTTTTAAATCCATTAGTCTTGTTTGGGTTATAACTTTTGGTGTTTCAGAAAATTCTCATAGTTATTATTTTGGCATCGATAGTCCTTAGTGATACTCGGGTTTCCATGAAGGAATTCCTTAAACTGGCTCATAGACAGAGCCATTTTCTTCTAACTTCACCACCAGAATGATAATGCTCTGGGAATAAATAATAATCTAATGTGTATGTCTTGGCTTTGTACCAACATATCACTAGTGGATTTATAGTATGGACTACCTTGGTTTAGTTCCATGTACCCATGTTTGACTAAGAAAAGGCTATCCCAAACTTATTTTTTTAGGATCCAAAATATATATAGTGGGGGCCAATACCAACTAGATGGATTTGATCACACTATCATTCGTGAGAGGGCATGATGGATCTAATGATAATTGATATTTTGTCAACAAAACATCCTCGAAATACTTGTATCATCTTCAGTGTATGTTTTCAATTTTAATGAAATATTACTAGTGACAATACATCTCTGTTCAGTTTCTAAACTCACGGGTTGTCTAATCCAGATGATTTGAGGAAGATATCTAGAGTTCCTCTATATTTTTTCCTTCAGGATCATGTTATATAGTATTGTATGGGTATTTATTTTCTTCTAGTAATCCTTCATGACCAGTTTCAGGTGTTTCGACCAGGATTAAACCATTTATTTTAGGGAGGTATGTGATATAACCTCGTGTGTAATCACATTTAGTCATTTGAAGAAAATAATGTGGGAATAATAGTTTTATCACATAGGGGAATTAGTTGAAGATGATTCTGATTGTGGAGGTATCATGAATCCATGTTTCACTCCTACTATGTTAAATACTAAGATTGGGATAACCATTGGTTGGATTATTGATTAAATGAATACATGATCGTGTCTCTAGATGAATGGGCTCGTGTAAGTGTTGTCTCATTGTTTTATTAGGAAAAATAGAATTGAATCAAATTTTAATAGAATAAGTTTTGTATGTTTGATAATTGATGGAAGGTGTGTTAGGGGTTTGTAGAAGAAACATGACTATTTCATAGGGTCCCACATAATAGAGTTTCAAATAGGAATGCCCAATTTACTTGATGATTTGGGAATTTCTATAGAGGGTGTTTAGTATAAAGATTATTTTGACCAAAACATTCCATAACCATACATATGGAAAATCTAAGCATAAGACATTAGTGAACTATGAAATGTTGCGGGCATGAATCCTTGTGTTCAAGGAACTAATCAGTAGAATATGGAGGATTAGGGGAAATGGTAAGCATTCAATAAGACATTTTTGTCTTTTTTGGATTCTAGAGAGAGTTCAGCTAGTTCCCTACCAGTTGTAGTTATATAAGAGCTTCTAGGACATTAATGTAGTCTTCCATGTTTCCCATCTACGACTTAATTATTCACAACCATATCATTCCATTCCTTCTGAGTAGGATGACTTACAGGTAGATGCTTCCTTTGAGGTTCATCCAATACATATTGTGGATTATAACAAAAAGTTTCTCTGAGGCTGGATAGTGCATATTTTATATGTGCAATGGAAACATAGCCGTGTTCAATATGATACCTTGGATCAAGATGCTGATGTGTGATTTCCATGTCCATAGTTCTTATCAGACATACTTGGCTACCATTGGAAGTGAAATTTGTGCATAGATTTCTTTAATGGTAAAGTTTGTTTAAACCTAGTTCTCCATTGAGTTTTAGATTTCTTTTTTATATAAATTATCTTTTTAAAGGATAAAATATAACCTAATATGATTTTTTGTTGAGTTCATAGAGGGGTGGGTGTCTGGGGTTGTTATGAAGCCTGGAACGAATGTTTTGGGTAAAATGTGGAGGCCACATGGTTAGTGAAAACAATGCATGTTGGGCCACAGGGACATGCAGCTAGGTCTGCATATTTAGAAGATCATGAAAGAGGATATTAAAATGGTTTCAAAATAGTTATTAAACTATCTGTGTAAATCATGTGGGTCACCCATTCCCTATATGGTTCCTTTCACTGATGGCGCATGGTTTACTATAATGTTCGACTAAACCATGTGGTTCTTATGGTGTAAGATTTTTTTAATGTTTTAGTAAAAATTTAAAGTTATTTAATAAATCCTAATTTAGTATTCCTTCTATGTAAAACAGAGGTAATACCATTATAAGATCCCTTTTGAGGCAAAAATATTAGTCAATCATGATTTTATCCTAAATTCCAATTAAGGCACGGTTTGTCTCATTGGATCCTTAATGATAAGATCTAAATTTTTTTATAATAAATATTCATTATTTTGGCTATCAACTACTATATTTTTATTTTTTCTCTTATGACCTATTTTCTTTTTCATTATCTATTCATCATATTTTATTAAAAATGAGTCAAATCAGAAGTAGAGATTGAATGAGAAATCTACTATGGACTAAATTCAGTACATCTCATGCCTTTCTCTTAGAGTTGATCTTTTTCTATATGTGGGGGTTTCTCGATCCCAATTTACAATAATCACCAAATTTGAAATTTATACCATGAATTTATGGCTATATCCTATTCATTTAAAAAGGATTGATAAATCATGTTATAGGTTGTATACCTAGAATTTAAATCACCCCTCTAGGTGATGATCCTCAAATGTACCCTTTATGGCTTTGGCCATGGTCAATTACGGGTGTCCAACTTTACCCTATATTAGATGATGTTAAAATGTGGGTTTTATTAAAAATTAAATTGAAATTTGGATGTATTGTAAAGAAATTAATTAAGGGTGTGGGATAGGTGACATTCTGTTGACCCTTCTTTTGCTATGTCTTATTGAGCTTGATTGACCTTGTGAGTTATTACTACATTTTATTAAATGAATTGATTTTTTGTCTTGATTTTTTGCAATTTTTTATTTCCCCATGTTATTTATATGTAAAATAGGTCATTTAATAACTTGTTATGCATGTTTGGATTGTTATACTTAAAATACTAATGTGAGTATTTTTATTGGCCTTTGTATTGTTTATCCCATGTGAGTTAGATGGTGCATAATACTTGAAAATGATTATTTATGCATTTGATGATTTATATAGGGATATTATCATGTGATTTTTTTGTAAGGAAATCATTATAGTCTTGGACTCTAATCTTGAGTCATTTTTTGAGGTGAGAATATACTGAATGCTATTGGTTTTGACCATGGCATGTTAAATGAATTGATTAAATGAAATTGAATTGATTATATGATTAATATCATCAGGTGATACATAGATTAAATTATGAATTCCATGGATAGAATCTTATGACTATGGACTTGTACGCTTTGGGAGATACCTAGATTCTCATTTGAATTCCACGAATGGATGTGTCAGGCTTGAACCTGATTATGCCTTAGGTGACACATGGATCAAAGTGAGGGATTACATGGTTGGACTCATAGTGGATGAACTTATATGATGAGTGATAATTGGATTAATAATAAATGATATGGAAGGCATTAAAATGATTTGACTATATATTTTATGTGTGATAGTCAAACTCCCATAGTGGACCAATGAGGATGGACTCCATTGGAAGAGGATTTATGCCTCACCTAGGGTGATACTGGGTTATTTATAAGTTCATAAGGCATGGGCCTGTAAGATATTGCATGATATTACACATGGAGTGATACATGAATTCCAACATAAGAATATCGAGGCTGGAATCCGGTTCAAAAATAATAAATGAATGAAATACGCTATATGATGTGATTTTAATCCAAATCACATGATTGGATTGAGTCATGTCTTATATTGCTTATATATACATATGTGGAATCCATTGTGCTATCACATATATATGGGACCTTGGGACTAGATCCATTTATTGTCACTTTATAAATTATTTTTGAACTATTTAATGAACTTGATATAAATGGAACCGACCTAATAGTTTAATCATAGGATAAAAGATTTTTAAATTGATTAATTTTTTTTTAAAACTAAATGAAAACTTGTACTTATTGGATGATTAATTTTTAATACTTACTTCCTTACTATTTCATCTACTGAAAACATCTTTTCATATATATTCACTGACATAATGGTACATACCATGGGTAGTTTCCTACTAGGATTTAGCATCAGACCTTGTTTTTGACACTTTTTGGTACCCAAATTGATTATATGATTGCATGTTTTTATAAGATAATGTTACCTACTATATTTACTGAATTTATAGTTAGGAGAAGGGTATAGTGGGACCAATATGAGGCTTTCAATGCTACTTGGGGTTATATTGGACTTTTTTAATTTTTTATGTGTACCCTTAATCTCCCTTTGTCACATGTATTGTATATAACTACAGTGTTCCTGTTTTGGATAATTTAGTATAATAAATAGCATGTATCATAATTTTGTATATGAGATTTCTTCTAGTATTGTTTATTTGCATCAGTCTTATTATTTGTACTTATGTTATCTGTATGTATTTCTCCTTCCACTAACTGAATGTTTTCATTATTCCACATTACTACACACTAATAATGAGGGAATAGTCTATCTATAAACTCAGCTAGGACCTTGATGCTAGTTAGAAACCTATGATATATAGGGATAAACATTTCAGGCCATGTCACCAACTAGGAATGTGGAACCTATCGATGGTATCCAGGTATGGGACCTTACAAATAATGATCTATTGAAAAATATTTTATGGGTTTTATAAATATTTTGATTGTGAACATTTTATATTGATTATTAGTGTGAAGAAAATTCAAGGATAAAAAATATAAAAATATGAATATTATGAAATAAATTACCATAATAGAATTGAAATGGGAAAAAACAAAACCATTTACTTCATCATTGGACTCCAATGAAATCAAAATTTAATAATTTAATATGGTTGGTATTTGATCACATTAAAAATTCATTGCATCTAATTTCTATCAAATAATATCTATCAATTGAAAAAATATCCAATATATAAGTAAAGTAAGTGGTAAGACTT